>JAUMJL010001311.1:0-615569 GCA_033558185.1 Dromococcyx pavoninus | reverse complement strand
CGTTCACTGGCCACGCCCCCTTGGCGCCTGCGCGGTGCGGGTCCCGGTGCCGGTGCGGGTGCGAGGGGGGGGGGGATGCGGCCCCGCTAGGGCGATGTCGCAGCGCGGGGACGATCATGACCGGGACGCGGAGCTGCAGTGGTCGGCGCGCAAGATGGGGAAGTCGCTGCTGCTGCAGCTGTCGGTGCACGAGCGGGAGCTCGATCTGGTGTGCCTGGACCACAGCTACGCCAAGCCCTGGAGCGCCCACCCAGACGCCAGCGCTGCCCGGCCCGCCCGCCTGCTCTTCGTGCCGCCGCGGAGACAGCCCGGCACCGCCCCGTGAGCCCGGGGAGGGGCGCTGGGGAGGGAGAGTGGGGCTGGGGGAGAGGAGTGGAGGGGGCTGGGGGAAGAGAGTGGGGCTGGGGGAGAGAGAGGGAGAGTGGGGAGCGGGGAGGGCTGTGGGGGAGGAGTGCAGGGGGCTTGGGTGGGAGAGTGGGGCTGGGGGAGAGAGTGGGAGTAGGGGGCGGGGGGGGGGGCTGGGGGGAGAGCATCAGAGAGCGGGGGCGGTGTGAGGAGTGGAGGGGGCTGGGGGGAAGAGTGGGGCTGGGGGAGAGAGGGTGGGAGTGGGGGGCATGGGGGTGCTGGGAGAGAGGAGTGGAGGGGGCTGGGGAACTGAGGGGGCTGGGGGGGAGAGTGGCAGGAGCGGAGGGGGTCTGAGGAGTGGAGGGGGCTGAGGGGAGAGTGAGGCTGAGGGGCAGGGAGAGCTGGGTGGGAGAGTGGTGGGGGTGGGGGGGGTGTGAGGGGAGAGAGTGGGGCTGGGGGACAGAGAGGGGCTGGAGGATGGGGGAGTGGGGGGTATGTGGGGGGCTTTGAGAAGAGAATGGGTCTGGGGGCTGGGGGGAGAGTAGGGCAGGGAGGGGGGTGTGAAGGGAGAGGGTGGGGCGGGGGAGAGAGTGGGGGTGATGGAGAGTGGGGCTGGGGGGTGGGAGGGAGTCTGTGAGAGAAGAGTGGGCAGTCTCTGGGGCAGGGGGAGGGAGCTCAGGGGGGTCTGTGGGGTGGGGAGTGGGGGCTGTGAGGGGACAGAGTGGGGCTGGGGGATCTGTGGGGCTGAAAGGCCTTTGTGGGTGCTCAGGTGGGCCTGAAGGGTCTGTGTGGTTGGGGGGATTCTGTGGGGCAGAGGGGTGAGTGTGGGGGTATACTGAGGGGCCTCTTGGGCAAGTGGGGGGGGGGGTCTTGTGAGGCCTCTGGAATGTTTGGGGC
Organism: Dromococcyx pavoninus; assembly: GCA_033558185.1. NCBI lineage: Eukaryota > Metazoa > Chordata > Aves > Cuculiformes > Neomorphidae > Dromococcyx > Dromococcyx pavoninus. Next base: position 614,327 of record JAUMJL010001311.1, on the reverse strand, counting down.
CTTTGTTGGAGCTGGAAGGGTTCTGAGAGGCCTGTGAGGGGAGAGTGTGGGGCTGGGGGGGCTCTGTGAGGGGAGAGCATGGGGCTGGGGGGGGTTCTGTGAGGGGAGAGCGTGGGGCTGGGGGGTGCTCTGTGAGGGGAGAGCGTGGGGCTGGGGGGTGCTCTGTGGGGGGAGAGCGTGGGGCTGGGGGGGCTCTGTGGGGGGAGAGCATGGGGCTGGGGGTGTCCTGTGGGACCCGTGGGGTGGGGTAGGGGCTGTAAGGGGAGTGTGTGGAGCCTGTGGGGCTGGGGGGGTCCTGTGAGAGTAGAATATAGGAGGGGGGGTCCTGAGAGGGGATATGGGGGGGATTCTCTGGGGCTGAGGGGCCTGTGGGGAAGCTGGGGTTTCTTGAAGGGTCTGTGAGGGGAAAACGTGGGGCTGGGGGTGTCTGTGAGGGGAGAGTGTGGGGCAGGAGGGGGTTCTATGGGGCTGGGGGGGGGAGGGGCTTATGGTGTAGGGGGGGCTTCTGTGGGGCTGAGGGTGTCCTGAAGGGTTTTCTGAGGGGAAAATGTGGGGCTGGAGTGTCTGTGAAGGGACAGTGAGGGGTTGGGGGTTCCTGAGGGGGCTGTGGGGCGGGGTGGGGTTGCTCCTGTAGGGTGAGGAGCGTGTGGGGAATCTGGGGGTTCGTGAAGGGTCTGTGAGAGGAAAATGCAGGGCTGGGGGTGTGTGAAGGGAGGGGGGGGGGGGTGAAGGTCCCAAGAGGCCTGTGAGGGGGAGAGTGTGGGGCTGCAGGGGTGGGGCTGAAGGATCTGTGAGGGGAGAGTGTGGATCTGTGGGGCTGGGGGGGGGTTCTGTGTGGAGAATGTGGGTTGGGCAGACCAGGGGCAGGTTGTGGGAGCAGAGGGGGCTGTGGGAAGCAGAGCAGCAGCTGAGGGACCTGGGGAAGAGGAGGCTGAGGGGAGACATCATCCCTGTGGAAAGGAGGTTGTGGTGAGGTGGGTGCTGGGCTCTGCTCCCAGGGGACAAGGGATGGGATGAGAGGAAACGGCCTGAGGTGGCACCAGGGGAGGTTTAGGTTGGGTATCAGGGAAAGTGGGATATCAGGGAAAATTTCTTCACCAAAAGGGTTCTCGGGCACTGGAACGGCTGCCAAGGGAGGGGGTGGAGTCTCCATCCCTGGAGGTGTTTTAAAGACGGGCAGATGAGGTGTTCAGGGATGGTTCAGTATTGGACAAGAATCGTTGGACTCAGTCTCAAAGATCTTCTCCAACCAAGTGATTCTATGGAGCTGTGAGGGGCTGAGCTGGGGGTCTCAGCTCGGCAGCGCGGGGCTGGATGTGTCTGGATTCATGGCCGTGGGGTCAGGGCGGGGGGGGTCTTGATGGTTTGGGTTCAGGTCAGGGTGGGGGGGTCTCTTGGTGGTTTGGGTTCAGGGCAGGGCGTGGCACTGGGGGTCACGGGTGATGCTGGGAAGCTCGGTCTCGGGTTGCGGTGTTTGCCTGAGCTCAGGGCCTCCTCATTGTGGAGCTGGAGCGGCCGCAGAGCCCAGGGTGAGCGTTCCCCCTTCCCTGGCAGTGAGGTGGAGGTCCCCCTCGACGTGGAGACGGTGACGCCCCCTCCCCTGCTGCTCTACGACAACCAGAAGGCGCGCAGCGTGATGAACGAGTGCGAGCGCCACGTGATGTTCGCTCGCACCGACGCCGATGCCCCTCCACCGCCGGACGACTGGGAGGAACACATCAACAGGTAGCCTGGGAATTCCAAACTGGAGAAATCCAGGTGCTGAGCAGCCACCTCTTGGTGGGCTTTTTGACGGGATTTTGTACCCTGACATTCCTGAGCTGAAGCATAATGTATTCTTGTGTCCGAGGACATGGTCTCAAGCTTGGTCAGAGGAGGTTTAGACTTGAGATTAGGAAAAATTTTTCACTGAAAGGGTGATTGACCAATGGAATGAGCTGCCCAGGGAGGGGGTGGAGTCATCATCCCTGGAGGTGTTTAAAAACAGATTGGATGAGGCAGTGCCATGGTTTAAATGACGAGTGGGTGCTAGTGTTGGGTCATAGTTTGGACTGGATGATCTCGGAGGTCTTTTCCAACCTTGTGATACTGTGATAAACTCACTTTGTTTGTAGCTGAAAACTGGTTCTTGAGGCTGTGGTTGCAGCCGGTGCCCGGCTGTGCTGCCCACTGCCTGTGGGAACAGCAGCAGCACCTTGGGACGTCGGTGTCTGTGTGACAACAACCTAGGTTTCCCCTCTGGTTTTCTCCACAGGACAGGGTGGACGATGGCTCAGAACAAGCTGTTTAACAAGATTCACAAAGCGCTGCAGTCGGACAGGTTGGCTCGCTTGGCCAACGAGGGGGTAAGGTCTTCTGCTCCCTACCTCACTTCCCAGCAGTGTCACTCCGTGTGGGTGTTTGTCAGTCATAGTCTTTGAGGTTGGAAAAGACCTCTCAGCTCACCCGGTCCAACCGTCAGCCCAACCCCACTTTGCCAACTGAACCGTGTCCCCAGGTGCCACGGCCACTCGATTTTTGAACCCCTCTAGGGTTGGAGACTCCATCGCTGCCCTGGGCAGCCTCTGCCAGTGCTCCACCACTCTGTCAGTAAGGAAATCTTTCCTGATATCCAACCTAAACCTCCCCTGGTGCAACTTGAGGCCATTTCCTCTCATTCTTGTCACTCTGGAGCAGAGCCCAGCACCCACCTCACCACAACCTCCTTTCCAGGAGCTGCAGAGAGCGATGAGGGTCTCCCTCAGCCTCCTCTTCTCCAGCCTAAACAGCCCCAGCCACTGCTTATAAGACTTATTCTCCAGCAAAGCCTGACTGAGCCAAGATGAAAATCTTGTCCTTTGGGTCACACAGCCTTAAGAGAGGCAGCTCTGGGCTTCTCTGAGTGATGACTTTGTCCTCGCTGCAAAGATGTTGGTCTTTGCTGCCAGCAGACTTAGGGCTGTTCAGACCAGTGCTTCCCTTTGGCTCAGGATGTACCTGGCGTGCTTGATTTTTCCCATAACTGTGTTTCTTTTTCATTTGCTGGTTTTCAGGCTTGCAATGAGCCAGTCCTGAGGAGGATTGCGGTGGACAAATGCGCTCGGAGGGTCCGCCAGGCTCTGGCCAGTGTGAACTGGGACACCAAACTGATCCAGTGGCTCCACACAACCTTAGTGGAAACCCTCAGCTTGCCAGTGCTGGCTGCTTACTTGGATGCTCTGCAAACACTTAAAGGAAAGGTGAGAAAAGCAATGAAAGACTTTCCTGTTGCTTATAATGCTCCCCCTTTATAAATCTCATTGAAGGAAGCTGATGGAGTCTTTATCCTTTTTTGCTTTGGAATGGCAGGGGTGATGTTTAAAAGCCCCTGGAAGAGGCTGATGTGGGTGTTCTCTCAGTTCTTCTTGGCTTCTGGTTTCAGATCCCCACGCTGATCGACCGGATGCTGCTCTCCTCCACTGCCAAGACGGGGGCAGCGGGTGCCGAGGCTCTGTCTCTGCTGCTGAAGAGACCCTGGGACCCAGCAGTGGGTGTCCTGTCCCATAACAAACCAGTGAGTACCTCCTGGGGCCAGAGGTCGCTCTCACATCGCCTTTGTTCTTCCCATCCTTCTGCTGTGCTCTTCTTTCAACCTCTGTCTTTCTTCCTGGGCTCTTTTCCTCCTGCTTGAGTCTTGCTCAGTGAGGGGGATTCTTTCTGTTGGACACATTTCCTCACCATCTATCCCGGGGTGATTTTGACTGAGGGAAGTCAGAATTGTGGAATGGTTTGGGTTGGAAGGGACCTCAAAGCATATCCAGTTCCACCTCCCACTGGATCAGGGGTTCCAAGCCCCATCCAACCTGGCCTTGAGCACCTCCAGGGATGGGGCAGCCACCACTGCTCTGGGCAACCTGGCCCAGGGCCTCCCCACCCTCACAGCCAAACATTTCTTCCTAGGATCTCATCTCAGTCTCCCCTCTTTCATCTGAAAACAATTCATCCTCATCCTATCCCTGCACTCCCTGATCAAGAGCCCCTCCCCAGCTTTCCTGGAGCCCCTTTCAGTCCTGGGAGGCTGCTCTGAGGTCTCCATGGAGCACAAGGTCCCTTCTGCTCCTTTGTGCAAGCCAGGCCAGGTTGGGCAGCACAGTCTTGGACAGAGATGTGGCTTTCCCTTACTTGTCTTCTCTGTTTGAACTTTATAGAGCAAGTTGCCTGGTTCCCCCCTCATCCTGATTGCTTCCTCCGGACCCTCCAACTCCATGTTCCCCACTTCCCGACGGCACCGATTCTGGCAGTCGCAGCTTTCCTGCTTGGGAAAGGTTTGTATGGTTGGTTTTGGAAGGAGGGAGGTTCAAACCAGCAGCGGTGCTGGACCCCAGCTGCTGAACTGGTGGAGGAAGTTGCCCAAATTCGATGCATTTGGCTTCCATTGCTGACCAAAGTCATCCAGCAGTTCAGATTGTAGGTTTTTTAATTAAGGATTGATGAGTCTTCTGGTAGGAAGGGGTTGGAAGAGAGAGGCTGTTATAGAATTATGAAACGATTGGTTGGAAGGGACCTCAAAACCCATCCAGTTCCACCCCCTGCCATGGGCAGGGACACCTCCCACTGGATCAGGGGGCTCCAAGCCCCATCCAACCTGGCCTTGAACACCTCCAGGGTTGAGACAGCCACAGCTTCTCTGGGGAACCTGGGCCACGGCCTCCCCACCCTCATCTAAATCTCCTCACACCCCCTCCAAACTCCCCCAAAACACAAGTTTCAGCCTAAATCCCCTCACAAATACCCCAAACCCAGAAATTTCACCCGAAATCTCCTCACAGGTCTCCCCAAAGTCCCCAAAAGCATGACTTTCACCTCAAATATTCTCAAATTTCACAGATGGGATGAGGCAGCCACCACTGCTCTGGGCAACCTGGCCCAGGGCCTCCCCACCCTCACAGCAAAACATTTCTCCCTGAGATCTCATCTCAATCTCCCCTCTTGCAGCTCAAAACCCTTCCCCTTTATCCTATTCCTACACTCCCTGATCAAGAGCCCCTCCCCAGCTTTCCTGAAGCCCCTTCCAATTCTGTAGGTCACCGTGGTGCTCTGCCTGGATGCAGAGCTGCTCCCGTGGCCCCTTGTGGTAGATCCACTGGGTGTGTAGGAGCAAGGTGAGCAGCAGAGGTTGTCTCTGTGGGGAATCCTCTGTTTCCTCTGGTTTTGGAGGCTGGAAGTGAATCCTGGGGGAGAGAGCAAGCACGAGATCGTGCATAAGCTGGTTCCAATCTGTGCTGATTGCTGTCAGAACCTGTTGTCCCCAGCAATGCCTCAGTTATCCATCCCTCTTTTCATTCCAAATGGCAGGTGATTCCCATCACCACCCACCTCCTGAACAATGGCAGTGGGGTGGGAGTGTTGCAGTGTCTCGAACACATGATCGGGGCGGTGAGGAGCAAAGTGGCAGAGGTGAGTGAAGGGCACGAGGGTGTCCAGGAGCCTTTGCTGCTCCCTTCACCCTCCTCTCCTTGCCTGTAGCTGCTGTGCTACCCCAGTGCCTCATCCTGTTGGCTCTCCCTCTTCTCCACCAATGCCTTTTTTCCTTTCTCCTGTAGATTCACAGCCACTTTTCCCACAAGCCAATCATCCTGATCGGGTGGAACACGGGTGCCTTGGTGGCCTGTCACGTAAGTGATTCTTCTGCATCCCCTCAGAGCCTGCTTGACAGCTTCTGTTCAGAGTTGAGTTATTGTAATCTTTAAGTCTCTTTGAGGTTCTTCTTGTCCTAAAATGTCTTAAGTTGGAAGGGTCCCACAGGAATCATGCAGTCCCTGCACAGGACAACCCCAACATTCACACTGTGTGTCCAAAAGTGTTGGCCAAATGCTTCTGGAATATTGTCAGGCTGTGACTGCTTCCCTAGGGAGCTGTTCCAGTGCTCCACCACCCTCTGGGGGAAGAACCTTTTCCTCATACCCAGCCTAACCCTCCCCTGACACATCTTCCTGCCATTCCCTCAGGTCCTGGCACTGGGCTGTGGGACCAACATCCTTTCTGGCTGTGGGGACATAAGCAATTTGGGTCACTCCGTGGGGTTTTTTCCCTTGCTGTTTTAATGAACAAAGTCTAAATATGAAAGAGATTTCTGTGCCCAGCAGGTGCTTGGCACAGCAGCCCTCACACCCTTGATGCATTTGGCTGTTTGGGTGCTGACTGCTGTGCTTTCTCCCCAGGTTTCAGTGATGGAGTACGTCACTGCCGTTGTGTGCCTTGGATTCCCACTCCTCTCCGTTGATGGCCCCAGAGGGGTGAGGACCACAGGGAGAGGAAACTCTTTAAAGAACTGTACTTTAGCTCCCCAAATCGGGTTTGGAAGTCCAGTGATAATTGGCAGGTTTTTTTTGAGGAATGTCTGTGTTATAAATGGGTTGGGAAGAGCCCTGAGGAGAAGGGCTTGGAGTGCTGGGGGAGGAGAAGCTCAGCATAAGCTGCAACGAGCGCTCCCAGCCCAGAAACCACAGTGTCCTGGGCTGCACCCAAAGGGTGGGACCAGAGGGGGAGGGAGGGGATTCTGCCCCTCTGCTGTGCTCTGGGGAGACCCCACCTGGAGCCCTGTGTCCAGTTCTGGAATCCCCAACATAAGGAGGAGATGGAACTGTTGGAGTGAGTCCAGAGGAGGCCACAGAGATGATCCGAGGACTGGAGAACCTCCTGTATGAGGACAGGCTGAGAGAGTTGGGGTTGTTCAGCCTGGAGAGGAGAAGGCTGTGGGGAGACCTTAGAGCAGCCTCCCAGGAGAGAAAGGGGCTCCAGGAAAGCTGGGGAGGGGCTCTTGATCAGGGAGTGCAGGGATAGGGTGAGGGAGAAGGGTTTTGAGCTGCAAGAGGGGAGATTGAGATGAGATCTTGTGGAGAAATGTTTTGCTGTGAGGGTGGGGAGGCCCTGGCCCAGGTTGCCCAGGGAAGCTGTGGCTGCCCCATCCCCGGAGGTTTCTAACTGAGTTTCTAACTCAGAAAGCTTGAACAGCTCCCCTTGCCCTTGCAGGATGTCGATGACCCCCTCCTGGAGATGAAGAGCCCTGTCCTCTTTGTCATTGGTCAGAATTCCCTGCAGTGCAACATCGAAGCAATGGAAGACTTCCGGGAGAAAATCCGAGCGGATAACAGCATGGTGGTGGTGGGAGGAGCAGATGACAATCTCAGGTAAGTGTCTGTGAGATGGATGCTCTCTTCCCAAGAGCCCTGAGTGTGCTTTGTACATCAGTACCCCCAGAGCTGGCACCGGAGCAAGATGGGAACTGCATAAAAGTTATCCGTGAGGATCAGCTTTGTTACTCAGAAATTAAAAGAGATCCAAACTTCAGCTTGGATGGGAGGTTGGTTTTCTGTGATACCACTGGAATCATAGAATCACAGAATCATCTGGTTGGAAAAGACCTTTGAGATCATCAAGTCCAACCGTTCCTGTCCCCTTCCTGAACCCTGTCCTTGAGGAACTCATCCACCCATCCTTTAAACCCCTCCAGGGATGGAGATTCCACCCCCTCCCTGGGCAACCTGTTCCAATCCCTGACCACTCAGTGAAGAAATGTTTCCTGATGTCCAATCTGACCCTGCCCTGGTGCAACTTGAGGCCATTTCCTCTCGTCCCATCACCGGTCACTTGGGAGCAGAGCCCAGCACCCACCTCCCCACAGCCTCCTCTCAGGCAGTTGCAGACAGGGATGAGGTCTCCCCTCAGCCTCCTCTTCTCCAGGCTGAACAAGCCCAGGTCCCTCAGCCTCTCCTCTCAGCACTTGTTCTCCAGCCCCTTCCCCAGCTCCGCTCCCTTCTCTGGACGCGCTCCAGCCCCTCAAGGGCCTTCTTGGAGTGAGGGGCCCAGAACTGACCCCAGCACTCGAGGGGTGGCCTCCCCAGTGCCCAGGGCAGGGGCACAATCCCTGCCCTGCTCCTGCTGCCCACGCTGTGTCTGACACAGCCCAAGGTGCCATTGGCCCTCTTGGCCACCTGGGCCACTGCTGGCTCATGCTCAGCCCCTGCCAACCAACACCCCCAGCTCCTTCTCCCCCAGGCAGCTCTCCAGACACTCTGCCCCAAGCCTGGAGCTGCCTGGCCTTGGTGTGTCCCAAGGGCAGGACTCGGCCCTTGGCCTTGTTGACCCTCATCCCGTTGGTCTCAGCCCATGGATCCAGCCTGGCCAGATCCCTCTGCAGAGCCTCCCTTCCTTCCAGCAGATCCACACTCCCACCCAGCTGGAAGAAACGGTGCAGGTTTAAGTTAAAGATGCAGGGCAGGGGGTGGTTCCACACTAGGGCAGGTGTTTCCTTCTTCATGCAACCCCTGGCTCTGCAATATGTAGCTTTTGGAGGCTGTGTGTGGGGTAAGGGAGGCTGTGGAGGAGCTTGAGGATCTCAGTAAACTTTGGAGCTTGTTCTCCTGCCATGTTTGTGTTTGTGTCTGCAATAACTGCCCCCAAAAACCTGAGAAAGTTGTGTGTGGGAATAGGGTTGGCCTGGTGACGGATTACAGAGAAGGGTTTGGAGCATCTTGGAGGTCAGAAATCTACAGTAGGGATAATCAGTAAAGGAGAGGAAAGAGAGCAACGTGAAACCGAGGTTCTGGATCTGAAGACAGAGCTCTGAAAGAAAGGACATGTCCTATTTCTTTCTTCCCCTCACTCCAAGAAGGCCCTTGAGGGGCTGGAGCGCGTCCAGAGAAGGGAGCGGAGCTGGGGAAGGGGCTGGAGAACAAGTGCTGAGAGGAGAGGCTGAGGGACCTGGGCTTGTTCAGCCTGGAGAAGAGGAGGCTGAGGGGAGACCTCATCCCTGTCTGCAACTGCTTGAAAGGAGGCTGTGGGGAGGTGGGTGCTGGGCTCTGCTCCCAAGTGACTGGTGATGGGATGAGAGGAAATGGCCTCAAGTTGCACCAGGGCAGGGTCAGACTGAACATCAGGGAAGATTCCTTCATGGAAAGGGTTCTCAAGCCCTGGCAGAGGCTGCTCAGGGAGGGGGTGGAGTCCCCAACCCTGGAGAGATTTAAATATCAGGTTGATGAGGTGCTCAGGGGTGGTTTAGTAGTGGAGAGGAACGGTTTGGACTTGATGAGCTCAAAGATCTTTTCCAACGGAAGGAAACGATTTTGTTTCCTTTGGAATACTCTTTGGGATGCTGGGTCTTTTCCTCATCATCGAAGTTTGTCTCGATGCTTCCAGGGGGATCAATCTGGCCCTTCCAGTGCTCTTGAGCACAGAGCTGGCTCCTGCCTCAGTCACTGATGCTCTCGCTGGGACTCGCTCTCAAGTGAAGGATGGTGTTCCCGACTGTGAAGCTGGAAAACCAAATCCATGTTGACTCCTGTCTTTTTTTAACAGGATAAGCAAAGCCAAAAAGAAGTCGGAAGGCCTGACACAGAGTATGGTGGACAGGTGCATCCAGGTAACCAGGGAAATCTCCCCTTTGAACCTCATGTCTATAAAATAATCTCTGCTGGATTATTATATAATCCACAAGTTATAATTTACTGCCCTCATCCTGAAGAATTTCTTTCCAATGTCCAATCTAAATATGCTCATCAACCAGGAATTTGTTGATGTATATTTCTTCCTAATACTATGAAGAAGTGTTCTCCTGTGAGGGTGGGGAGGCCCTGGCCCAGGTTGCCCAGAGCAGTGGTGGCTGCCCCATCACTAAAGGTGTTCAAGGCCAGGCTGGATGGGGCTTGGAGCCCCCTGATCCAGTGGGAGGTGTCCCTGCCCATGGCAGGGGGTGGAACTGGATGGGCTTTGAGGTCCCTTCCAACCCAAACCATTCCATGATTCCATGACCTGTGTGGGGAAGCCAGCAGTAGCTTTGGTAGCATGGGTGAAACCATCATGTTTCTCTTCCCTGTGCTAGAAATCAGTGGAGTGATGAGCTTTAATGAGAAACCAAGATCTATCTGGAATGTTTTAGAGTTTCTTGCTGTGGAATATCAAACCTGGAGAGCTTTACCCGTTTGTCCCACTGGGAATCTTCGCTTAATTTGTTTCAGGCTGTGAAGATCACTGGTTTAGAGACCTGTGCACTGCTTTATCTTTTGCTTAACCCTTCCTAGGATGAAATAGCTGACTTCTTGACTGGTGTCCTCACCCGAGCGGAGAGCCACTCCGGCTCCGATCCCCGCGACCTGGATGCCGAGAGGAAGAGGAAACCGCGCGACTCGACCCGGAGGGACCTCTCCTTCGACTTGCCCGAAAGGAGCAGCAGACCTGCCTCACCGGCAGCCAAAGTGCCTGCTTCACCTTTGGGCTCAGAGGTGGGGCTCTCTCTGGGGTTCTCGGAGCTGGGGAAGGCTGAGGTTGCGTGAGGAGGTGCTTTTGGACTGCTGAAAGCTGTGCTGAGGAGCGTGGGTGGTGGTGGAGGTGTGGGGTGAAGGGTGTGAAGGGGGAATGGCTTTGCTTTGGCCAAGGGATGGGTGTTCCTGCCCGTGTGCTGCCGTGCTCTGGATTATGACTTCCTCCTGGGAAACGTGAGGATGAGAGCTGTTCCTTCTCTTCGAGCAGGACTACTCCAGCGTCTCCAGCAGCCCCACTTCGAGCCCCAAGACTAAGGTGGCTGCTGTCTCCTGCCTCCAGAAGCCCGGCCAGATCACCACCACGCAGCTGCTGAAGAGGCAGATGCCGAGGACAGACACTGTCCTGACACACAAACAGGCACAAGGTAATCCCATGCTGCTTTCCCACCCTCTTCCCTCTTAACATCCACATCTTTGGTCTTCATCTGTCCTCATGTGTCTATTTTTTTTGTGTCTTCTGAGTCCTGTCTTGAATTCCACCCTCCCCGTGGCGGCTCTCTCTGCGGCTCTGTCCCCTCATCGCTGTCATCCAAAGGCAGCAGCCTGGGGAGGGTTGAAATTAGGTTGGAAGTGGTGTTTTTGCAGCTCGTGGAGCCTTGCTGCTGTTCCAAGGAGAAGGGTTTTCCCTTGCTCTGGTTGACCACATCGCCACGGGGCCGTAATTCTGTGAGACTCCTGTCTCAAAGCCTGGAAGGCTCCTTGGGAAGGAGACTGAACGTTCTCAGGAGGTGATTGAAGTGTTGAATTGTGGCTGAAACAGTGGGGCTTGGGTAATTCCAGAGTCATTTTGCATCAAATGGCAGTGGAAAACTTGTTCTGAATAAGAAACCACTTGAGCTGAGGGGGGTTGTTTTGTCCTGCAGTGGAAAACTTGTTCTGAATAAGAAACCAGCTTGAGCTCTGGGGCTTATTTTGTCCTGTAAGATGCTGATTAAAAACCTGGTGGTGCAGCTTCAGTCTGACTGTGAGTGCTGTGAGTGCAGGTGATGGATTTGTTAGTGGCAAAGAGCAGCAGCACCTGGGGAGCAGTTCTCAGTCCTCCCTTCTCTCTGTATTTCTCTTCTCAAGACAGACCTGAACAGGCTGGTCGTTGTCTGCTGGAGCAGAGTCACCCTCTACATCCCATAAAAGCTTTCTCTAACTTGGGATTGGCTCCAGGGGGAAGCTGAAGCTTGAATCCCCCTTAATTTCTCAGACCACAGACTAAAGAAACCTGTTCCTTTGTTGGTGCAGTTGAAGGAGGAAGTTTTTATAGCTCATGGGAGGCAGGAGGAGGGTGTGTGGAGTGGGCTGTGTTGTGGCCACCTCGTTTTGCCAGCAGCAGCGTGGTGGCTGCCGTGTGTTTTGTGGCTGTAGCTGCTCAGGGATGTTCTGGCTGATGTCTCCCAGCTGCTCCCAGCTTCTCAGCACTGCTTGGTCGAGCTGGCTGTGCCTCAGCCAAGCCTGCTCTCATTCCCTGGGAGCCAGACCCTTTCCCCATGGCTGTGGGGCTGGAGAAGGGCTCATCCTGTCGGGAGGTGCTCTCTGGGATAGCTGGGATGGTGCCCCTCCTGGTGCCAGATCCTGCCACCCAGAGAGGAGGTCGCTGTGTCTCCTTTGTGCCCCGTGGCTGGATGGGTCTTGTCCAGAGCTCCCTGCCTGCCCACTCCAAGGGCTCTGAGGGTCGCAGTGGTGTCCCTGGCATTCCTGGTCCCCCTCCAGAGCCGGGCTGTGATTCTGTAATTCTCTCTGATTCATTTCAGCTCAGTTCGCTGCTTTTCTGAAACAAAACATGCTGGTGAGGAAAGCTCTTCCTCCTGGCACCTCTTCATGTCTCTTTGGTGAGTATCTCCTCACTTCTCTCTCTCTCTCTTTGTCTCTGTCTTCCTCCTTTCTCTGTCTCTGCTCCTTTCTTCCATCATCTTCCTCTTCTCCTTGCGTTGGTTTGGGGGTGTGACCCAACGTGTCCCTTGGTCCCCCTGCTTTTTGCTTTCTCATCGCTGTGTTTGAAGCTAAAACAAATGACCCACTTGCTAGCTGAGAGCATTAACTTCTCCTGAGCTCTTAACTTCTCCTGAGCTCTTCCCCTTTCCCTGCCCTTCCAGCCTGGCAACTGGGTTGCTCCAATGGACTAAACCTTTGCAATTGTGACTTAAACTCTTTCCTGTGCTTGGAGCTGAGGAGGGGCTGTGGACACCAGCTTCGGTTGCTGGGAGCTGGGAAGGGGATGTGGACACCAGCTTGAGTTTGCTGGGAGCTGGGAAGGGGCTGTGGGCACCAGTCTGCCTTGGTGGAGCATCCCAAACACGTGGAGCAGTGAAGGAGGTGTCAGTGGGAGCAGAGACAAGGGCCTGCCTGGTCGCTTGGAATGGACAGATTTAGACACGTGGAGCAGTGCTTCTTGGCCAGAAGGAGTTAGAGGAGAGCAGAGAGGTCAGGGAGAGGGACAGCCTTGGGAAGATGGTGTGGGAGAAAGGTGCTGTAGGGGCTAGGAGACAGAGGGGAGCAATCCTGTGGTGTCTGGCATTGGGTGCTGGAGCAAGCAGAGAGGTGGAGCTCAGTGTGTGTGGTGCTCCGAGGCTTAGGGAGCGAGGGATGAGATCCAGAGCATGTCTAGAGTTGTTTTTCAGTGTCTTGAATGGCAGAGATTGGGTGGATCTGGGCTTAGGAGAGGGAGAGAGGCTGAAATCCAAGGCTTTGGGAGGCTGCAGTGTTGCCACGTGAGCTGTCAGTGTCAGATCTCAATTCGGGTGACCCCAGGGTGCTGAACACGAAGGTGGGGTGAGGACTTCCTCCCTGCAGCACCCCAAATGCTGGGGCTTTTGACTTCACGAGGCAAGGGCTGGATGCAGAGAACCTGGTGGTATCTTGGCACGCTGTGTGGAGACTCCTAAGGTACTGGCTCCCTGCTTGCCCTGAATGGACATGAGGTATAGTCCAAACTGCACATAGACAGCCCTGGGAGTGAACTCCTGGGGCAAGTTTTGGCCTGAGCTGGTTGTTTGGAAGGTTGGTTTCTCCTTTGAGCCTCGTTTCATGCTCTTCCCCTGTGCCATGAGATTAGCCTGGGAGCACACGTGTGCTTATCCAGAGTCCTTCCACCCTGTGTCTGCTGGGAAGAGGAGCCACAGTGGATGTTACCCTGCTGGTGGGGAGATGTGGAGAGGTTTGCACCTGGGCCTGGGCTGCCTTTTAACGAGATTAAAAGCTCGTTATGATCTCTGGGCTCCTTATTGCACTGGTTTGGCTGCTTGAGCTGCGACGTAGGAATTTGGGTGACTGCACGTCCTGTTGTTTCAAGAGCAGGAAGTTCCTCCTGCACACAAAGCCAACCCTTGGCAGTGGGGTCTGCACAGCCCTGCTCGAGCAGGAACAGGCTCTGCTCTGCTCTGGAGTGCTGGGGACACAGAGGGATGTTGGGTCACTGCTCGACGATGCTTTGAGGGGCACCCGTGCATGTGTGGTTTTACTCTCCTGCTTGGCTGGTGGCACTTTCAGAGGGAGCTTTGGTGCCCCCAGTCCGTGCGTGCCTGGTGAGGGCTCTCTGGGTGGTGATTTGCACCACCCACGTTTGCAGGGTGGGTGGGAGGCACGGGAATGTTGTACGAGGGTCCCAAGTTAACACACGTGAGCTCAGATCTGGCAGGAGATAGCAGGAGAGTGAGCTTGGCCATGGGCAGCCCTGAAAGGCTTGGGGTCACCTGACAGGCAGAGATTGAACTGTGGCCTTGGTCTACACCTGGGGGAGAAGGAGCTGGGGGTGTTGGTTGGCAGGGGCTGAGCATGAGCCAGCAGTGGCCCAGGTGGGCAAGAGGGCCAATGGCATCTTGGCCTGTGTCAGACACAGCGTGGGCAGCAGGAGCAGGGCAGGGATTGTGCCCCTGCCCTGGGCACTGGGGAGGCCACCCCTGGAGTGCTGGGGTCAGTTCTGGGCCCCTCACTCCAAGAAGGCCCTTGAGGGGCTGGAGCGCGTCCAGAGAAGGGAGCGGAGCTGGGGAAGGGGCTGCAGAACAAGTGCTGAGAGGAGAGGCTGAGGGACCTGGGCTTGTTCAGCCTGGAGAAGAGGAGGCTGAGGGGAGACCTCATCCCTGTCTGCAACTGCCTGAAAGGAGGCTGTGGGGAGGTGGGTGCTGGGCTCTGCTCCCAAGTGACCGGTGATGGGACCAGAGGAAATGGCCTCAAGTTGCACCAGGACAGGGTCAGATTGGATATTGGGAAAGAATCATTCATGGAAAGGGTTCTCAGGCCCTGGCAGAGGCTGCCCTGGGAGGTGGTGGAGTCCCCATCCCTGGAGGTGTTTAAAAAAAGGACAGATGAGTTTCTGAGGGACAGGGTTTAGCGGATGATGGGGGCGGTTGGACTTGATCTCAAAGGTCTTTTCCAACTGGAAGATTCTGTGATTCAATGATTCTGTGATTCTACACCCGCAGTCGGAGCTGTGTGGATGGTGTGCAGGGAGCATTCAATACATAATGTGTGTGCACACGTCCATAGATGGATTTTATATAACATTTCCCTATCTATATATATAAACAAAAGACTGTGCACTTCTTGGCCTCTAGGCTGTAGAATACACAATTACAGAGTGGTTTTGGATTGAAAAGACCTTTAAGATCATCGAATCCAACCATCGATCCAGCCCTGCTAAATCCACCACCAGACCATGTCCCTAAGGACATCTACTCATCTTTTAAACTTCTCCACCACCTCCCTGGACAGTCTCTGCCAATGCTTGGCAACCCTTTCAGTGAAGAAATTCCTCCTAATATCCAATCTAAATGTCTCCTGTTGCATCTTAAGGCCATCTCCCCTCGTCCTGTCACTGATGGCCAGGGAGAAGAGACCGACCCCCACCTCACCACAACCTCCTTTCCAGGAGCTGCAGAGAGCATTGAGTTCTCCCCTCAGTCTCCTCCAGACTAAACAGCTCCAGGTCCCTTAGCTGCTCCTCATAATGGTTGTGCTCTAAAACCCTTCACCAGCTTTTTTTCCTTTCTCTGGACACTCTCCAGCATCTCGAGGTCCTTCTTGTACTGAGGGGCCCAAAACTGAACCCAGGATTCACAGTTTGGCCTCACCAGTGCTGAATAGAGGGGAGGAATCACTTCCCTGCTCCGGGTCCCTAGTTACATGGTTTAGATGTCCAGGACCATCCCCAAAGAGGGTGTCAGTTGGCACTTGGGTTTAGCAGTGGCTGCATTTCTGAGCACAGCCAGGGGACGAATGCCACCACAGGAGGCAGCTCTGTGCCCTCGTTTCCACCCAGTCCACCAGCTTTTCAGGTTGGGGCCGGACAATTGCACCCCAGTGGTGGAAGATGCGTGAAGAGCAGATGGGCAGGATGCAGCAGCTCATGATATGCTGCTTGTGGGTCCTCTGTGCTTTTTTGGATAGCCCTGGCAAGCTGGTGCTTTAGGTGGGATGAGGGAGGTGGAAGGGGTCAAGGATGTGGCAGCAGAACGAGCCATTGGTGCTGGAGAAAGATCTCAAGTTGTGTTTTTCCTCCCCTGGTACCGAGCAGTGTGTGTGTGTGAGGGGGGGACTTGGCTTTTTTGCTCACAGCTGCTTTGCTTTTTGCCTCTGAGAAACCTTTTTGCTTCAGCCCAGCTCCTGGAGGGTCGGTTCGGAGCGCTGCAAGGGATGTGCTGAAGGACAGGTACACAGATACCTGTGCTGGTGTGTGGGAGGAGCAGGGGGGCTGAGCTCTAATCCCAGTGCTGGCAGCGCCTTTGCACCGGCTCTGCAAGTCCCTGCACCCTCGTCCCTTGGAATGCTGGAGGAGCCTGATGCTGGGATTGATTATGCCACGCTTTGAAATGAAAAGCATTCCTGTGGGGATGTGGCAGCGCCCCAGACATCCCTTTTTCTTTGCTGCAGAGGCGAGGCAGGCTCCGTGTGCTGTCCTGCCTTTGCCTGGAGTGAAATCCTGACCCTAAACCAGCAGCTTAGGGCACGTGGAAGTCAGCAGAGGTGGTGAGAAGGAGGAGCGTGGGTTCCTGGCGCATGGGAGATGGGCAAGGCTGGCATGGAGGGAGCTGTGGCAGCGTGCATGGCCGTGAATCCCTGGAGCAGCACCGACCTCGAGGGATCAGCCGTCAGTTTTCAAAAAGCTCCTTCTGTGTCCCCTAGTTCCAGTCTCCTCAGAGCACTCGGAAGGGGCTGACAGAGGTGATGTGCGTACGCAGCTGAAGAGGCATCAGACCCCCAGCCCGACCCAGTGCACCAAATCCTCCAAACGAGCCAAAATCAAGGTGACCATTGTCTCCCACGGAGATGCCTCTGGCGTGGGGAACGGAGCGGCCCTCACCACCCAGGCAGAAAGTGAGTTGTGATCGCAGAGCTGCTTTGGAACCTGAGCACGGGGTCGTGGCTGTGCCCAGAACCCCTCCTCTGGGGCACGGGGAGGGGAGCTGTGATTTTTTATTTATTTTTTTTTTGCTGTTTTTGGAGGATTTAGCCACAGAAAACAGCCAGAGGTGGGAGCGACCCCGGGGGTAGCTGGGGAAACGCCGGGGCTGGCAGCATGGAGGAGCTTGGCAAGGAGCCTCCCTTTTCCATGGCAGTGGGGACTGTGCATGCTTCAGCCAAACGCCCCATTTCCCACCTTGCTCCCAGTAGGCAAAGCTCCCACCTGAAACGTGCTCCTGCTTTAGGGCTGGTGGCAACCTCTCTGCCCTCTGGAAGACCTTTGCGTGCTCAGACTTCACGATTTGGCCGAGTTCCCTGCTTTGCTGCTCCCCCTTTTCGGGCCTGAAGTCCGCCCCAAAACGCGCTTGATGCAATTGCAGCTGCTTTCCTGCTTCTGCGTCTGGGAAAACCCATTGTGATGAGCTCCTGCAGTCCAAGAAGAGGTGACACACTCGGCCTTCTTCCCCTTGAGCCTCCACAAGGGAGGCCACGAGCTTTGGCTGCTGCCACCCTCCTCC
This sequence comes from Dromococcyx pavoninus, assembly GCA_033558185.1. Taxonomy (NCBI): domain Eukaryota; kingdom Metazoa; phylum Chordata; class Aves; order Cuculiformes; family Neomorphidae; genus Dromococcyx; species Dromococcyx pavoninus. Next base: position 597,145 of record JAUMJL010001311.1, on the reverse strand, counting down.
CTGAAGGATGTTCTGGCCCTGCTGGTGTGAACGACTTCTTCACGCGAGAGTGCGGAGCCCCGGGGATGCGAAGCAGCTCTTTATCAGTGTTAGCTCGAGGCAGGACTGCAAATCCAACATCTCCATTCCAATAGGAAACTGGAGGTTTTGAAAGCTGGGAAATAATTCCGCTCCTTTGGAAGCACCTCTTGGTTAATTTAGCAGTTGTTTTAAGCTGTGAAAGTGAATTAATGAATCCACATCTCTTTTTAAGGTTACAGTTTGTAGAATCATAGAATGATCTGGTTGGAGAAGACCTTTGAGATCGAGTCACCTGTCTACACCACATCCCATAACCGTTATCTTCTGGCAGCTTTGAAATCTCTTTATTTAATTTTCCAAACATTTACTTCTTTTCGCAGAAAGGAAATGAATTGCAGCCCTAAAACATGAACCAAACCACGAATTCCCTCTTACTGACTGCGAGCAGGAGGAATGCACCGGATAAACGCGCTTGTAATCCCAAAAAAGCCCCAATAAACAAATATTGTGACTCCTTGCATCCACGTGTATTTTGTAAAGCATGCGACCAGCCACATCCAAACCGATCGACTGGGGAGGCTGAGCTGTGCTGTGATGGGCCTGGAGGAGGGGATTAGTGGAGAGAATGGTCAGGAGAGAGATTTGTAGTTGGTGGTGAGGCTCTGAGATCTCCCTGCTTGCAGTTTTGAAGCGGTTCCTTCAACCCCCATCTCTCGTAACTCTTCCACAACAACAGCTTTTCTGGTTTTCAGCCGCGGCTTCTGCTCTGCTCGATCCTCCCGATCTCCCGTGGAGAGGAGCTTCCCTCCAGAAGATGCTTTGTGAGCAGGGACGGCCCCATGGGGAGCTGCGTGAGAGAGGGGCAATCCCAAAGGATTTGTGGAGGAAGAGAGAGTGAGGTTTCTTCTTTCCCTTTTTTGCAGTTGTCGCTGGGAAACCAGTCCCTATGGCTGTGTCGGGAGCGAAGGAGCTGTCGGGGCTGCTCACCACCACCACCACCAAGTGAGTGCAACGTTGTGTGGGGCTGTTTGAGTGGCTGCTGCTCCACAGCGGGGCCATTGCTGCTTGTGGAGCTCTCTGGTGGTTTGCTTATGGCTGGAATTTTCTGAAGTGCAGGACAGCTTGGGCTGCTGGAAGCTGTTTGCCGACCGGCGGTGAACGCTGAGGGTGGCGGAGATGGGCAGAAGTAGAGGGCATTGTGGTTGCTGGGCTGTGTTTCTGTATGGTTTCCCAAATCCACGTTTGGTTATCCCTGTTTTCTGAATGACTGTGGTGTCTTTGCCAGGAATTCAGTGTGGTCTTTACTCCTTCCCTTCATCCTCTCTGACAGGGAAGCGGGTTTTCCCAAATAGAAGGGAAAGAAGCCTCAAAATTGGCTCAAAAGGCTGTAAGGATTTCCTGAGGTTGATTCCATGAGATTGGAAGTGGTCAAGGCCAGGTTGGATGAGGTCTTGAGCAGCCTGGTTTAGTGGCAGGTGGGTTGGAACTGGATGATCTTCCAGCCCAATCCATTCTATGATTAACTGGCCGTAAGGATTTCTTTTGGGGAATGAACCTGACGTTGACACCTCACGTCACTGTTTTCCCTTTCAATCCAACCCAAACTTTGAAGAACCAGACTCTGATCTGGGAGGGAGAGGAAGAGCTGTTCTCAAATTGAAAGTAGGTTTTGAACAAGAAGTGTTTCACTGCACTCTTGCTTAGGGTGATGCAGCACCTGTGTAGGTGCACACTTCCAGTTTGGAAACACATGGATTTTGCCATCGGTGCTCCTTGTTCTTGCTGTCTCAGACACAGGGAAGCTTCTCCTGCTTTGGAACTCATCACATTCCTGCCTTACAGTTCCAAGAGTCCTGCTTGGTTGCATGAGGCTTGGTGGCAGTTGACTGTCAAAACCTCATCCTGGGTACTTTATCACTAACTGGAGTCTTTCCCTTCTGCTCACTTCGTAGGCTGAGTTCAGGAGCAGAAACCTCCTCCACGAGCCCTGCTCCGCCTGCCGTGATCCCCAGCAGCACAACTCCCAGTGCTTTCCATGCCCTGCAGAGCAGGCTGGTGGCCAGCAGTGCCCACTGCCTGCAGGCCCAGCCAGCCAGTGCCCTCCCAGGTACCTGCCTCTCTCCGTGTCTTTCTTGTGCATGTAAAAGGTAAACCAGGTTCAAAACCACTTGGTGAATCCTCTTTCGTGCGTTCCCTGGTTGGGGAAGTGCTTTGCTCTTGGAGAACCTGCAGGGATCCGGTGGGATGTTCTTAAGTGAGGCTGAAGGTGCAGTTAATTGTGTCACTTGTGTGTAACCCACCTTCTCTTTCCTCCTGGCTCTCACAGCTGGCACTGGAGTGGTTTGGAGGGTCCTCACTGACCTCAGGGCAGGTTGCTGGGGATGCTGCTCTTCAAAGAGTCGTTCTCAGACACCTGCTGTCTCACAGACCTGGAATTTCACGGTGGTGAATTCTCCAAACCCAATTTCTTTCTTCTTTCCTTTTTTTTTTTTCAGGAGCAGCATCAGCCAGCAGCCTGCTGCAAGGGCTGAGCTTCAGCCTGCAGGACATTGGGACCAAGGCATCGACCCTTCCAGCCGGTGGGGCCGCAGCGGGACCGCCCGTGCAGGTACGCGGCCTCCGAGCATCAGAGACCCCCTCTGGAGGTAACCCTGTGGAGGATGATGTGGTGGGAGCTGGGGGGAGCCTCAACAGGTTGTGTTTGCTCCAGGACCAGACGAGATGAGGCCTGCTAGGTGTGACCTGCAGCTGAAACGAGCTGTGCAGCGTTCCCCTGTGGTCTGGGAAACAGGGCTCTGGGAGGTCGTTTCTATGTGGCCACCTGGTAAATGCTGAGAAAGAGCTGGAAAATGGGTTGGGGGGGGAACAGTGATCTTTTTCCTTCTTGTGGCCTCGTGGGCAGTGGTCCCCAATCCTTTCAATGTGAGGTGACCTCTTTCAGAACAGGTGGCTTCTTTGGAAGTGGAGCCACTGTTTCTCCCAGTCTTGCTTTCAGATTGAAATGAGTTTGTGCAGCCTGGAAGGGACAGCTTTCCTTGCCATTAGACCTGCTTGTGGCCACCAGAGTGAGGTGTGGCAACTCTGACCTCTCTCTTCTGCAGCACGGAGAGACTGTGCCATCCCAGCACCTCGTTTCCTGCCAGGCACTCAGTGCTGCTTCTTCTCCTTCCAGACCTCAGCTGTGAAGACACCCACACCTATCCAGAACCTGAGTTCCATCACCACGGGCAGCGGCACGATTGTCCGCACCATCCCGGTCGCCACCTCCTTGTCTCTGGGAGCCTCGGCGAGTGGGAAACCCACAGCCATTCACCAACTGCTGACGAACGGGGGGCTGGCCAAGCTGGCCAGCAGCCTCCCTGGCTTGGCTCAGATCTCCAACCAGGCAGCAGGTGAGGCAGGAAGGGGGCAGGTGCACGATGCAGGTGCTTGGAACCCTCCCATCACCTTGAGAGCGGTGGTTCCAAAGCTCATTATGTCTTCGGACAGCTGCGCGTGAGCGGTTTCTGGGCAGCTGCCTCGAACGGAAAGAGGCTTCTAAGGCACCTTCTGGTTGGAGAACGTGGCCTCTGCAGTCCATGTGTCTCAGGGATGTCTTGCTCCTGTGTTTTCTAGGCTTGAAGGCCCCAACAACCATCACCGTGACGCTGCGTGGGCAGCCCAGCCGCGTCACCACGCTTAGCCAGGCCGCGATGGGCACCGTGCAGCCCCAGCGTGAGGAACAGCAGATGCAGACACAGGCACCTCAGGTAACTTCTCTGTAGAGAAACCACCTGCTTCTACTCTTCTGAGCTTTCCATGACCATCGTAGTCAAGGGCAGATGGGGGAAGTGTTCTTGGTCATTTCTTTTGGGGGTGATGAGCTTTGTTGCTTTGCTGGGGCCGTGCAGAAAGGGGCCTTGCAAGGTGGTGCTTAAGAAAACCCAGTCATCTCCTGTCTCTTGGTGGCAGGAGCAACTGTGCTCGATAGAGAATCACAGAATCCTAAGGTTGGAAGAGACCTCTGAGATCATAGAGTCCAACCGTTTCTGTCTCCCTACTAAACCAGATCCCTGAGAAACTCATCCACCCATCTTTTAAACACCTCCAGGGATGGGGACTCCACTCCCTCCCTGGGCAACCTGTTCCAATCCCTGACCACTCTCTCAGTGAAGAAATGTTTCCTGATGTCCAATCTGAACCTGCCCTGGTGCAACTTGAGGCCATTTCCTCTGGTCCCATCACCGGTCACTTGGGAGCAGAGCCCAGCACCCACCTCCCCACAGCCTCCTTTCAGGCAGTTGCAGACAGGGATGAGTTCTCCCCTCAGCCTCCTCTTCTCCAGGCTGAACAAGCCCAGGTCCCTCAGCCTCTCCTCTCAGCACTTGTTCTCCAGCCCCTTCCCCAGCTCCGCTCCCTTCTCTGGACGCGCTCCAGCCCCTCAAGGGCCTTCTTGGAGTGAGGGGCCCAGAACTGACCCCAGCACTCGAGGGGTGGCCTCCCCAGTGCCCAGGGCAGGGGCACAATCCCTGCCCTGCTCCTGCTGCCCACGCTGTGTCTGACACAGCCCAAGGTGCCATTGGCCCTCTTGGGCACCTGGGCCACTGCTGGCTCATGCTCAGCCCCTGCCAACCAACACCCCCAGCTCCTTCTCCCCCAGGCTCTCCTCTCCAAGCGTTTCACCTGAACTGCTGAGCTTGTGTGTTCAAGGTAGCACTGTGAGAGCTGCTTCAACAGCTGACCAAAGGCTGTCTTCTAGAGGAAAGGGGCCGAGCTCTGTGTTGTTGTAACTGACTTTAGCCTTGACATCAGCCCGGGGGTACCTTGAGCTCATCGGGATTGGGTAATCCAGGAGGGCTTCCTGGAAAAGAGCGACTTTACCAAAAGCCTTTGTGGGGGTAACTCCCAGGGCTTAAACTCCTTGTGTTTTCAGCAGTGGCCAAAGCTGTTGTGGGTTGGCTTCCCTTTGGAATTCCAACTGAGGGAGTGGGAAATGGGAAGCCCACGCGTCAGCTGTGATTTTGTAAACGCTGGGGGCCGGGGCAGTGCCTGGAGCAGCTGAGATGCTGTTTGAGTGGCTCAATCTTTTCCTTCTCCCATGGGCAGAAGGCTTCATTTTCCTTTCTCCAGCCCATTTCCAAGCAAGGATGAGCAGGGAGCCAGCACTCCAGCTCTGGCAGATGGGATCAGAGGGGCTGTGCCCATTTCCCAAAGGGCAAATGAGGCACCTCCAGAGCACGTGTGTTTTCCCACGTAGTCGGTTTTCGTTGCAGGTGTCAAACCCAGTTGGTCAACCTCTACGAAGCCTTTGCTTGTCCTCCTCTGGACTCACCAAGGAGGTGAAGAAGCTCTGGGCTCAACTCATCCTCTGTGTGTTATCTTGTTTCCTTTGTTATTTGTCATAGCCAGGGAGTGAAGTCAGATCTGAGGGAGCTGCGCCTGCGTTCCCTGGAGGTTCCATCTGGCTTTGCATCCAGCAAGGACTCCTTTGGAGCAAAGCTGCTGGAGGAGCAGGGTAGAGTGAGTGTTAGCACAGAGTTCCACACTCTGCTCCCAAGTAACAAGGGATGGGATGAGAGGAAATGGCCTCAAGTTGCACCAGGGGAGGTTCAGATTGGATATGAGGAAAGATTTCTTCACCGAAAGGGTTATCAGGCCGCGAGGCTGCACGGGGAGGTGGTGGAGTCACCATCCCTGGAGGGGTTTAGAAGACAGGGAGATGTTTCAGGGATGTTTAGTAGTGGACAGGTTGTGGTTGGACTTGATCTCAGAGGTCTTTCCAACCAAACCATTCTAGGATTCCAGCTCCTGGTTTTGCGGAGCGGTCGTTCCCGATGTCTCGGCGCCGTTGCGTGTCCGCGCCGCTCGCCCAGCCCGCGGTGGGGTGGCTGGAGTTGCCTGTTCCTGCCCTACTCCTGCCTTTCCAGCCCCCCTGCTTTCCCCCAGGAGGGTGGGCTGGGTGGTCCCACCCCAGTCAGTGCGTGGTCGGCCTTTGCTCCGTGTCCTCGTGACAGTTCCAAGGGTGGTGTTTGTGGGACATGGGCGCCGTGAGGGCCACCACGAGGAACAGCTCTGGTGCTGCTGGCCTTTTCTGCCCAACGTGGTCTCCAGCTCTTCCCATCCAGCTGATCACTCTGGGGGGGGCTCCCCCCAGGACCCTCATCTCTGCCCAGGAAGCAGCTCAGAGCCTCCAGCTTTGTGAAGTGAAGCCACCTCAGCTGTAGCCCTAGAGCACAGGGGCTTCATTCCACAAAGCCTGGAGGCTTTGAGCTGCTTCCTGGGCAGTGATGAGGGTCCTGGGGGGGCCCCCCCCGGTGCTGCTGGTGGGACAGAGCTGGAGATGCCAGAGTTGAGCAAGAGCTTGCCTTGAGCTGGGTCATGGAGAGCATCGTGAGCTCAGTGTGGTCTGTGGTGGCTCCACAGGTGGGATGGGTCAAGATGGAGCAAATTTGGGCTCATGAAGAACCACGATGGGTGTCCCAATGGGTGGAGGCTTTTGAGGGGGCAGATGAGGAGGCAGAGAGAGGCTTCCCTGAGGTCTGGGAGGGGAGCAGTGCCAGTGGTGCCCAGGTTCTGTGGCTGTGGTTTCCCGTGACGGCGCTGGGCTTTGGTCTGGGGTCTCGCTCTGCGGAGCAGCCAAGGACTGGTGTTTCAGTCGGGCGCCGCGGCCGCTGACCGTGCTCTCCTCTCCTCTGCAGTGACCACCACCAGCCCCATGGAGACCCTCTACATCATCTCGGATGCCAAGCTGTCATGGGGGAGGCCACCTCCATCCCCAGCAAACTGCCGGTTGTCCAGCCTTCCTCCTCCTCTGCCACCTCTCCCAGCGGTGCCTCCGCACTGACCAGCACCCCCAGCAGCCTCCTGCACCCCAAGGTGGGACCTGTCCTGCAGACCACTTCCAAAACCATCATCCTGACCTCGACACCGGCCGAGGTGAAGGGTGAGGGACCCCTGGCACACCTCGGCAAGGTCACCCTGACCAAGAGCGCCCCCGGCCACGCTCTGGGGGCCCTGGAGACCCTGGGGAGGGTTCCCTGGGTGGTGGACGAGGGGAGCACCATCATCCACAGCAGGGAGGCTCTGGCCAGCAGACACTTGGTGCCCCAGGGTGTGCTGGCACGAGGGACTGGCACCACCCTCACAGCACTCGGCCAGAAGCCGTAGGGACCACCGGGACCCCTGGGCTCCCACCGGCACTGTGGGAAGAGTGAGTGCGGCTGGGGGTGGGAGAGGAGCAGCCCATGGGAACAGGGGACTGGTGCAGACTGGAGCAAACTGGGAAAGGAGCAGCCTTGTGGGAACAAGGGGACTGGTTCAGGCTGGAGCAAACTGGGAAAGGAACAGCCCCATGGGGAATGCTTTAGACTGGAGCAAACTGGGAGAGGAGCAGACCCATGGGGACAAGGGACTGGTTCAGACTGGAGCAAACTGGGAAAGGAACAGCCCCATGGGGATGAGGGACTCATTCAGGCTGGAGTAAACTGGGATAGGAGCAGCCCCATGGGGAAAGTTTCAGGCTGGAGCAAACTGGGAAAGGAGCAGCCTTGTGGGGACAAGGGGACTGGTTCAGGCTGGAGCAAACTGGGAGAGGAGCAAACCCATGGGGACAGAGGACTGGTTCAGACTGGAGCAAACTGGGGATGATTTTCTGGTGGTGTTGCTGTTTAATAAAAGGTTTGTTTGTTCTTTACCAAGTTCACCACACCCGTCCCTTCCAAACACAGCTTGGGTTGCAGCCCCAACCTCAGCCCCTTTCATCTCCTGCAATGAAGGTGTGGTGGGACCACACAGCCCTGGGTGGGCAGGGCAGGATTGGTGCTGGGGCTCCTGGGAACAGGCTGGGGAGCCACCAGGGCAGCCTGAGCAGTCTGCTGGTGTTTCCTGCTCGGGGCAGGAGATTCATAGAATCATGGAATTATCTGGTTGGCAAAGACCTCTGAGATCATCAAGTCCAATTGTTCCTGTCCCCTTACTGAACCCTGTCCTTGAGGAACTCATCCACTCATCCTTTAAACCTTTCCAGGGATGGTGACTCCACCCCCTCCCTGGGCAGCCTCTGCCAGGGCCTGAGAACCCTCTCAGTGAAGGAATCTTTCCTGATGTCCAGTCTGACCCTGCCCTGGTGCAACTTGAGGCCATTTCCCTTTGTCCCATCACCGGTCACTTGGGAGCAGAGCCCAGCACCCACCTCCCCACAGCCTCCTCTCAGGCAGTTGCAGACAGGGATGAGGTCTCCCCTCAGCCTCCTCTTCTCCAGGCTGAACAAGCCCAGGTCCCTCAGCCTCTCCTCTCAGCACTTGTTCTCCAGCCCCTTCCCCAGCTCCGCTCCCTTCTCTGGACGCGCTCCAGCCCCTCAAGGGCCTTCTTGGAGTGAGGGGCCCAGAACTGACCCCAGCACTCGAGGGGTGGCCTCCCCAGTGCCCAGGGCAGGGCAACTTTCTACATAGAATTATGGAATGGTGAAGAATTTCTTCCCAATGTCCAATCTAAATCTTCCCCCTTCCAATTTAAAGCCATTCCCCCTCATCCCATCACTCCAGGCCCTTGGAAAAAGTCCCTCCCCAGCTTTCCTGGAGCCCCTTTCAGTCCTGGGAGGCTGCTCTAAGGTCTCCCCAGAGCCTTCTCCTTTCCAGGCTGAACAATCCCAACTCTCTCAGCCTGTCAGCCCATGGGAAACCACACTGGGCATGGACTCATTAGCAAAACAGAAACCTCCACTACTCATTTTGCTCCCTTTTTTTATGAGTGTATGTGTTTATATATAATATATAGATCTCTATAACCTTGTGATATTGGTAATTAAGTCACCAGCGTAACGATGGTGGATACAAACAGCTCTAAGATCAAGAGTAAAAATGACCCAGTCCAAGATTGTCACCTTTTAGTCATAGAAACCTGGAATTGTTTGAGTTGGAAGGGACCTCAAAGCCCATCCAGTTCCATCCCCAGCCATGGGCAGGGACAGCTCCCACTGGATCAGGGGGCTCCAAGCCCCATCCAGCCTGGCCTTGAACACCTCCAGGGATGGGGCAGCCACCACTGCTCTGGGAAACCTGGGCCAGGGCCTCCCCACCCTCATCCTAAAGAATTTCTTCCCGACCTCCATTCTAAATCTTCCCCCTTCCAGTCTGAAGCCATCAGTCCTCGCTGCAGGCTCTGAAGTGGTGATGGGCTCCATAGCTCCTTCTCCACGAGGAACGAGGCCGATGTGGAGCGGGATGGAAGCTCTACAGCTTGGTGTGGCGGTGGAAGGCAGAGGTGTAGGTGGGCTGGTGGTGCCACGTCGCTGTTGGGTAGAGCTGGTGCCGCGGTGACGTCCCGTAGGACGCCGGGCAGTGCCCGGGGCCGGTTGCCAGCGGCCGGCACAGGTCGGTGGTGGCTACCAAAGGGCTGGGGAAAGCAGGGATGATGAAGGGGTTGGTGGAGAGGGACGGCGCTGCCGGCACCCCTTGGGTTTTGAGGTGCTCCAAGGGGCTCCCAAAGCTCGTGGGGAAGTGCAGCATCGCCCCCTCATAAACGTCCTGGGCTTGCGGCCGCGGCGCGGCGTAGCCCGGGGTGGCCACCACCGCCTTGGGTTTGGCCAGCAGCCCTTGGTGGCCCCGGGGCGAGCCGGCGCCCGTGTCCCTGCCCTCGGCCTCCTTGCTCAGCGGAGAGAGGACACGCAGCTTCCCACCAGGCTGGGAATTGGCCTCCTCATCCCGGCAGCGCTTGCCCCTCGGCGCGGCGGGCGCAAAGCCGGCGCCGGGGGCCACCCAACAGGCTTTGACGGTGGCCCAGGCGCCCGCCGGCCGGTTCTCCCCGTTCCACGCCTGCCCCGCTTTGCTCCGCAGGTCTTGGGGCTGCTCCAGCTCCTCGGGTGGCGACGGGAAGGTGGAAGGGGGCTCCAAAAACTCCTTCAAGCACCCCCAGAGCGGGTGGGGGCCGGCGGGGCGCAGCCCCTCGCTGCCGTAGGCGTGGAAGCAGCCGGTGAAGACGGTGGGGACCGCAGCCCCGTCCTCGGCGCGCGGGCAGGGCCGGGCGTCTCTGCCACCGGTGCTGATGGCTCCCACCTCATTCCCAACCCCTGGAGCTGGATCCTGAGCTCCCGGTGGCTCTGGGCTCCTTCGCTTGTTGAGGTGGGGGCTGGTGGCCAACTGGGAGGGCTCAGGAATGGGGCTGGGACTGGCGTCGCTCGCCAAGCGCTGGCCCCCGGGGCTGTGGTGTTTGTGGCCACGCAAGGACTCTGCCTTGCTCACCTGGGCCAGCAGCTTCTTCTTGGCCAGTGGAGACATGATGGGGTGGTTGCCTTTGGAGTAGAAGCTGGAGAAAAGGCGTGTGTAGGTTTCAGTGTGGGTCCTGCAGGGACCAGGAGCCTCCTCTGAGGGGCTGAGGGTCGGGACCACCAGGCTGGAGCATCCGTTTGCCACCTGGCCCCGCTCCAGGGTGTCCCTCGTGTCCTCTGTGCTGGTTGCCACCTCCGGCTTCACCTTCTCCGGAGGCATCTGGAAGCAGAGGGGGTTTGGGGGGGCGGTGGGTGAGGGGCTCTTGCTGCATCCCTGGACCTCTCAAACCCCTCCCTCTCCTTTCCCAGCCAGCCCCATCCCTTCTGCTTTTCCCCTGGTCCCCACAATGGGTTCCTTCTGGCGTGGGGACAGATTGGGGTTGGTGTTGGGGACAGACTGGGGTTGGTGTGGGGTGATGAAGCTGCTCCCAACCAAATCAGCAGCCGAGGAAGCCACCCACCTGCTCCCGACCCTTCTCCTTCTTGGCCCTCTTGCCCTTCTCGCCCGTCTCGGCGCCCTTGGAGACCTTGTACTGCTTGCGGGGTTTGCTGGGGGGCAGGGGCTTGTCCTCCTCCCCCTTGAGGTGCCGCACGTACGGGAGGACCAACCTGTGGGGTGAAGGTGAGAACTGGCATCAGGAGGGGGGCAACTGAGGCACGGAAAGGTCCCCCCCTTGCCTCCTCCCCTACCTCTCGTAGTGGCGCCGCGTGCAGGTGGCTGCGCTGGTGCTGCCGGGGCTGCCCCCCAGCTCGTCGTAGACGTTCTTCCAGAGCCGTCGCCCCGTCACCTGCGGTGGGAGGGATGGGTTAACCCCCAGGGTCCTGGCACCCTAGGGACACACTGGAGTTGTCCTGGCACCCAAAGGATGTCCTGGCACCTGAGAAGAATCCTGGCAACCAAGGGCAAGTCCTGGCAGCTGGGGGATGTCCTGGTACCCAGGGGATGTACCGGTTCCTGGAGGCCGTCCTGGTACCTGAGGACCCCAAGGGATCTCCTGGCAACTAGGGGGTGTCCTGGTACTTTGGGTGTCATCCTGGTGCCCAGGGGCCATCCTGGCACTCAGGGACACATGTTCTGGCAGCTGGGAGATATCCTGGTACCTGGGAACCATCCCAGCAAACAGGGGATGTCCTGGCAACTGGGGGGTGTCCTGGCACCCAGGGACTGTCTGGATACCTGGGGACCATCGCAGCAACCAGGAGCATTTTCTGGCACCCAGGTGCTCTCCTGGTACCTGGGGGCCATCCCAGCACCCAGAGGGATGTCCTGGCACCCAAGGGCCATCACAGCAGCTGGGGACCATCCTGGCATCCGGGCACATGTCCTGGCAACTGGAGGATGTCCCAGCAACTGGGGAATGTCCTGGTACCCATTGGGCATTCTGGCATCCAGGGACCATCCCAGTGACTGAGGGATGTCCTGGCACCTGAGGGCCATCACAGCATCCAGGGCATGTACCTGGGGACCATCCTGGCATTCAGAGGCATGGCCTGGCAACCAAGGAATGTCCTGGTACCTGCAGGCCATCCTGGTACCTGGGGACGATCACGGCACCTGCAGGATGTCCCAGCACTCAGGGGACCATCCTGGCACCCAGCAGCCGTCCCAGCACCTGTGGTACCATTCGGAGCTGTCCTGGCACCCAAGGGCCATCCCAGCACCCCGGGGATGTCCCAGGACCTGGGGACTATCCCAGCACTCAAGGGATATCTTGGCATTCAAGGGCCATCCTGGCACCCGGTACCCGGGGCACATCTTGGTACTTGGGGACCATCTTGACACCCAGGGGCCATTCAAGCACCCAAGGAATATCCTGGCACCCAAGGGGCCATCATGACAGCTGGGGGATGTCCCAGTACATGGGAGTCATCCCAGCACCCAAGGGCCACCCCAGCACCCAGAGTCCCTCCATCCCTTACCAGCTCGTAGGCTCCCAGCTTCTCCACAGCTTTGTATATCTTCCAGAGGTTAACTGGGAACAAAGAGAGGACGCGGAGGGTCAGGGGTGGCCATGCTGGCCACAGGGAGCCCCTGGTGGCCCCTCCCGGCCCGGGGGGACGCACTCTGCTTGAAGCCGAGGTGGGGGATCCTCTCGATGGGCGTGTGCCGGTCCTTCATGAACTGGTAGAGGCTGACGAGGAAGGCTTCCTCCTCCTCCTTCTCACTGCTGCTGGTCTCCTCCACTGGCTTCTTCTCCTTGGAGCCATCATCTGGGATGGGATCCTCCTGTGGGACACGAGGATCATCAAATTGCTTGGTTAGAAAAGACCTTTGAGATCATCGAATCCAACTGTTCCTGTCCCCTTCCTGAACCCTGTCCCTAAGAACCTCATCCACTCATCTTTTAAACACCTCCAGGGATGGGGACTCCACCCCCTCCCTGGGCAGCCTCTGCCAGGGCCTGAGAACCCTTTCAGTAAAGAAATCCTTCCCAATATCCAATCTGACCCTCCCCTGGCACAACCTGAGGCCATTTCCTCTCATCCCATCACTGGTCACTTGGGAGCAGAGCCCAGCACCCACCTCCCCACAGCCTCCTTTCAGGCAGTTGCAGACAGGGATGAGGTCTCCCCTCAGCCTCCTCTTCTCCAGGCTGAACAAGCCCAGGTCCCTCAGCCTCTCCTCTCAGCACTTGTTCTCCAGCCCCTTCCCCAGCTCCGCTCCCTTCTCTGGACGCGCTCCAGCCCCTCAAGGGCCTTCTTGGAGTGAGGGGCCCAGAACTGACCCCAGCACTCCAGGGGTGGCCTCCGCAGTGCCCAGGGCAGGGGCACAATCCCTGCCCTGCTCCTGCTGCCCACGCTGTGTCTGACACAGCCCAAGGTGCCATTGGCCCTCTTGGCCACCTGGGCCACTGCTGGCTCATGCTCAGCCCCTGCCAACCAACACCCCCAGCTCCTTCTCCCCCAGGCAGCTCTCCAGACACTCTGCCCCAAGCCTGGAGCTGCCTGGCCTTGGTGTGTCCCAAGGGCAGGACTCGGCCCTTGGCCTTGTTGACCCTCATCCCGTTGGTCTCAGCCCATGGATCCAGCCTGGCCAGATCCCTCTGCAGAGCCTCCCTTCCTTCCAGCACATCCACACTCCCACCCAGCTTGGTGTCAACCCCAACCTTGCTCAGGGAGCACTCGATCCCTTTATCCAGATCATTGATAAAGATATTGAACAGGACTGGCCCCAGCACTGAGCCCTGGGGATGCCACTTGTGACCAGTTTCCAATTGGATTTAACTCCATTCCCCACCATGCCCCCCCCCCTCCAGCCAGTCATTCTCCCCGCAGGGTTCACCTCTCCAAGCCAAGGACAGGTGATTCCTCGACCAGAAAGCTGTGAGGAACTGTGTCAAAAAAAGTCAAGGTCCACCACATCCACAGCCTTTCCCTCATCCATCAAACAAGAAGAAACCTCAGGAGGTTCCCATCACCACTTTCACCATCCCCGGAGCTGCTTTGTAACCCGAAGGCATCCAACGAGCTCTCGCTTCGTTAAGCTGGGCTGAGGGCCAAGTTGGTCAAAGCGTGCGAGAACACGAGGAACGGCTTCCAGGAAAACAAGCCAGGCAGAAATTCATCCTCCAACCCCCCCTCTTCTGCCGCCGCCGCCTTTCTCAGCTAAAAATGTTTCTCGTTTGTTTGTTCTACATTTTCCGGAGTTATAAAACTTGTTGCTATTTTTGGGCAAAGCAGCTGCGCCGCTCCCCGAGTCCTTTAGGGTTTGGGTTGGTTTTTTTTGGGGGGGGGGGTGGTGTTTAATTCTTCTTTCTAGTCTTTTTAGAAAAGCTGGGTTTTAACAGCTCAAACGATCTCAACGCTTCGTTTTTTCACCGGAGGAAGAGGGGGGAACAGCCCTTTCCAAACCCCCCCCCCTCCATTTTCCAAATAAGTGGAAAAATGACATTTTTCTCCCTAAAAATGCCCTCTTTTGGGTATTTCCCCCCCCACACTGATATATTTATCCTTATCTTTTTTATCTCTGCCAAAAGTGATCCCCCCAACCCCAAACAGCATCCCCCACCCCAAAAAATATTGATGTGTGGCACTCACTGCTGAGTTGGCGGTCGGGGGGTCTTGGGGGTCTTGTTGGTTGTCGTCCATGGGGGGAAAAGGAGGTGTCTGTGATCTTAGGAGGGGTTCTGTGAGGGCAAAAAAAATTAGGAGGGGGTGTGAGACACCCCAAGTTGTTCCTCTACCACCCAAAAATTGGGAGGATTTGGGCCAGGGTGATGCCCACCAGGCACCGAAATCGGCCATTTGGCCGATTTCGGTGCCTGGTGGGCAACACTCTGGCCAAAGCTGCTCCCTGGATGCCCCCCACCTCCCATCCCCCCAAATTTAGGGGTCCGTACCCCCTTGACACCCCAAAATCTCCCAACCTCCCCGCTTTTTTTAGGGGAAAACCTCAGGAAAGTGGTGAAAACAAGGTGGTCCCGACTTGGTGGACCAGAGAATGGGATGGGTAGACCCCTATTCCCTCCTGTGCCCCTCAATTCCCATGCCAGACCCCCCTTTCCCATGCCCCCCTCCCCAATTTAGGGCTCTGTAACCCCCTGACACCCCAAATTCCTCCTTCCCCCCCCAAACTTTTTAGGGGAGAAACTTAAAAAAGCGGGGAGAAAAAGGGTGTCCCAACTTGGTGGAACTAAGAATGGGATGGGCGGAATCCCCCTTTCCCACGACCCCCCCAATTTAGGGATCCAAACCCCCTTGACACCCCAAAAATCCCCCTTTCTCCCCACTTTTTTAGGGGGAAACCTTAGGAAAGCGGTGTTAAAAAAGCGTGTCTCGACCTGCGGGAAGTGAGAACGGGGTGAGGGGACTCCCCACTCCCTCCCGTGCCCCCCAATTCCCACGCCAGACCCCTCTTTTCCCACGCTCCCCCCCCCCCACCTTTCCCCACGCCACTCCCGGTCCCGCTCACCCGCGGCCGCCGCGCCACGTGACTGCGCGCGGGGAGGGGAAATGCCACGCCCCCGTGCGCTGATTGGCTGGAGCAACCACGCCCCCTGTGCCTATTGGGTGAGCGCCCGTCGCGGCCCCGCTCCCTCCCATCTCGCGCAAGGCATGCTGGGGAGTTGTAGTCCCGCTGCGGAGGCCTTGCGGGGGGTGCACACGCGTGTGCAAGGACGGGAGGGGAGGGAGGGGTTTGCACACGTATGACCACGTGTGCACGAGTAGTTCGCAAAGGGCGGGTGTGCAGGGGTGTGGGCTTGGCTCAGGGCGTTGCACACGTGTGCACACGCGTGTGCAAGGGCGGGGGCAGGCGTTCGCACGCGTGTGAGCTCGTGTGCACGCGGGGTTTGCAAAGGGCGTGTGTGCAGGGGTGCGCACACGCGTGCGGGTGTGTTCAGCGGTTGCACAGTGTGCACAGACATAAGCATGTTCAGGGGGTCACACACGTGCGCACACGCATGCACAAGGGCTGGGGGAGGTGTGTGCACGCGTGTGAGCTCGTGTGCATGCGGGGTTTGCAAACGATGTGTGTGCAGGGCTGTGCACACACATGGGCAGGGGGTTGTACACATGTGCACACGCGTGTGCAAGGGTGCGTGGGATGGAGGTGTTTACAAGTGTGTGTATGCAAGGGTGCACACGTGGTTTGCAAACGGCACGTGTGCAAAGATGTGAACACAGGTGAAGGTGTGCTTAGGGGTTAGCACTGCGCACACACGTGTGTGTGTTTGCGTGTGGACTGGTAGCTCTGTGTGCACGTGGGTTCCTGTGTTTCAGGGCATGGGGGGACGTGGGGAGTGCAAGTGTGGGAAATGCGTGTGAGTTCACGTGTTTCACCGTGCGAAGGGCACACGTGTGGGTAAAGGTGTGTAGTAGTTCGAGCGTGTTTGTCTACAGGCGTGTAGTTCCACACACGTGTGTGTGAGTTCATGTGTTTCAGGATGTGGGGGCACACGTGTGAGTTCGTGTATTTTGGGGGTGCAGAGGGTGCACGTGTGGGTAAATGCGTGTGCCAGGGTGCCCGGCTGTGTTCACGAGTGCCAACACACGTGCGTGTGGGTGTAGCTGAGCACACGTGAGTGCAGGCGACCACATACATGTGCAGGTGGGCAACGCGAGTGTGCGTGCACACCCACGGCTCCAGGTGAGCCCACACCTGCGGGGATGCTCCTCAGCCTGGAGATGCGCACATATGGGTGCAGGTGAGCACACACCTGTGTGCGTAGCCGCGTGTGATCCCACGCGCACTCAATCCCACGCGTGTCCGTGCGTGCACAACCCCCGTGTGTCCCGGCCGTGATTTCACGGGCTCGGAGCTGGTTCCCGGCACCGCGAAGCCGCTGACGCGATTTCCTCCCTTTCTGGTATCGCTGCGAAAACGCAGGAAACCGGGGGCGGAGGATTGGGGGGGGGGATGGGGGGGGCACGACACGACGACGGCCGCCGAAAGTGAGGTTTTTGGGGTGAAAAGCGTCTGATTTGGGGCTAAACAACGCAAACCGGTGCAAATGAGCTGCCCTGCGTGAGTCTGGAGTGAGGTTTGTGCCGGCGGTTTAGGGGGTGATGGATGGGGGGTGATTAATGCATTTAATTAACGCAGTGATAATTAACGGCTTTGGCAGCGGGGGGTGTGATTTCCACCGGCGAGAGGAGGGCTGAGACCGGCCAGAACTCATCGCACGTCCCGCAGCGTCACAAACCCCCCCCCCTTACCCGGTGCCCTTTTGGGGTTCGTCGTCAGCCACCTCGTTTGGCCAAAATGTGGCTGTTTAGGCCCAAATTTGCAGGTGGTGGAGGCTGGAGCTGACGTCACGGCCAGGAATAGCGCGGGAGCGCGGCCAAGCCCTGACGGAGGGTGAGTAATGGGGTGAAGTCATCCCAGCGTCTCCACGAGGGACAACAACCCCGACAGCGCCGCCGGGGTGGGGGGAAAGGGGGTAGGGTGGGGAGTTTGGGGGAGGGGGGGAGGTTGTCACACAGGAGGGGGTCCCCATGGGTCCCCATGGGTGCCAGGGGTTGGTATCCCAACCCTTTGGGTGGTGCTGCTGTGGCATGTGCTGAGTTTGTCCGGTCTCAGGTCGGTGGTGGTGGGATGGGGCGGGGTGGGATGTGGGGTGGGTGATGGGTGATGGGACCCTCCCTCCAGGAGCTCCTGGGACCCCCCCCCTCAGGTCCCCCTCCATACTCACCGGCTCAGAGAGCTCCTCAGGATTCTGGGGGGTTCTGGTGCAGGACCAGGATAGGGATCAGGATGAGGAACCCGGATGATGGGACGAGGATGAGGGACCAGGATGAGGGACCGGGATGAGGGGACTGGGATGATGAGTGGACTGAGATGAGGGTCTGGGCTGAGGCAATGGGAGGAGGAAATGGGATGAGGGACTGGGATTTGTTATTGGGATGTGGGGTTGGGATGAAGGACTGGGATTTGGGGCGGGGATGAAGGGACTGGGATGAGAGTCTGGGTTGAGGGGGCTGGGATGAGTGTCTGGGATGACGGGGCTGGGATGAGTGACCAGGATGAGGAGATCAGGATGAGAGGTTGGGATGAGGTCCAAGACAAGGGGTTGGGATGATGGAACTAGGATGAAGGGCCAGGATGAAGGACTGGGATTTGGGACTGGGATTCGGGGAGCGGGATTTGGGGTCATCAGCCCCACTTGGGGAACTGGGGGTGCAGGTGCCTGTGTTGCGTGTGCGTTGACTGTTTCATTACTGGAACAGCCGGGTTTTTGGGGTTCTCACCCCGACTTTCCTGTCCAGACCCTCTGTGACCAGGATGCTTGTGGGGTCGTGGTCCTGGTCCCCCTTCCCAGAGTGGCTTTGCTGAGCACCATCCTGCACACAGGGACCGAGCCCCCAACATCTCTCAGGCACTGGGTACCATTTCCCAGGGATCCTGTCCCTTGTCTCCAGCATGGACATCCCATCCCGCAGGACCGAAGCCACCCATAAGACAACTGGGAGCAGACTGGGGGCCACTGTAGAGCACCCATGGGTGCTCAACCCTGTACCATCTCCCAGAGAATCCCCAGCTTGTCGAAGAGCTCCGAAAACCAAAGAGAAAATCCCCCAGTGACTCATTTTGGGCCAACGGCAGAGAAAGAGGGGGAGCCCAGGGGGGGCATCTGAATCCTGTCATCCCCCCCCCCCCCCGGGGCTAGAAAAGGGGGGGTGAAGGAATCCAAAGGTGACATTAACCCTTTCATTCCAGGAAGGCTCCACCTTCTATTTAGTAATAACGTAATTTAATGAAAGAGAGTGAAAAACAAACAATACCCCCCCCCCCTTGGGTTTCTGTTCCTGGCTCTGGTTTCTATTTGAGCAGATTGGAGTGGGGGGTGGGGGGTTCTGAATCTGGGGTGGGACTGGGGGGGGATGTTGCATGCACAGTCCAGCCTGCTGGGGCTCCACTGGAGAGGGTATTTGGAATTTAGGGCTCCCAGGGGAAGATGAGCCCCTGGGTGCCCCTGGGTGGGAAAGGTTCTCCCTGAGGGGGGGTAATTTTTCAGGCTCGTGGAAGAGATGTTGGAGGAAAAGAGATTTATTGAGGTTGAAAGATGTCGCTGGGGTGAGAGCAGCCATGGGAGCGCGGAGAGTGTCGGGGCTCAGCCAGAGGGAAAGCCCAGGGGCTGGTCCTGTCTGAGAGGGGAAAGAAGGGGGAATGGAAAAGGAAAAGAAAGGGGGAAATGGAAAGGGGAAGGAGGAAATAGAGACAGAAATGGAGAAGGAGGAGAAGGAGGACAGGGAGATAGGGATGAAGATGATGGAGATGGAGGAGAAGGGGAAGGAGATAGAGAATGAGAAGGAGGTGGAGAATGAGGTGGAGAAAAAGGAGAGGGAGGAGAAGGAGATGGAGGAGGAGAGGGAGAAAAAGGAGAGGGAGAAAAAGGAGAGGGAGAAAAAGGAGAGGGAGAAAAAGGAGAGGGAGAAAGAGGGAGAAAGAGGGAGATGCAGAAAGAGAATGTGAAGGAGAAGGAGTTGGAGGAGAAAGAGAAGATGGAGAAGGAGATGGAGAGGAAGGTGGAGAAGGAGAAGAGAAAGAAAAGGAGAAAGAAAAGGAGAAAGAAAAGGAGAAAGAAAAGGAGAAAGAAAAGGAGAAAGAAAAGGAGAAAGAAAAGGAGAAAGAAAAGGAGAAAGAAAAGGAGAAAGAAAAGGAGAAAGAAAAGGAGAAAGAAAAGGAGAAAGAAAAGGAGAAAGAAAAGGAGAAAGAAAAGGGAAGGAGAAGGAAAGGGAGAGGGAGGTGGAGGAGGAGGAGAAGGAAAATGAGGAGATGGAAATAGAGATGGAATAGGGGAAGGAAAAAGAGAATGAGATGGAAAGGGGGGGTTTCAATATCTCACTGGGAGTCTGGGGGCTTCGGTGCTGTGGGAATGCCAGCACCCTCCTCCCGTGGGTAAATCCTGCCGGGTGCTGGTAGGGAACGCGGCTCCGCTCTGACCCAATGAAATACAAACTAAGCTGTGAAATAACTCCCTGGGTTTAATCCCCCCCCTGATTAACCAACGTAATCACCGGGAAAACAGCCTCCTCGAGGAGCACACCTGAGCTGAGGCCCCACCCACAGGAGGTAAAACCCACCTTGATTTCTGGGAGCAGCTGGAGTCATGGAATGGTTTGGGTTGGAAGGAACCTCAAATCCCATCCAATTCCACCCCCCTGCCATGGGCAGGGACACCTCCCACTGGATCAGGGGGCTCCAAGCCCCTTCCAACCTGGCCTTGAACACCTCCAGGGATGGGGCAGCCACCACTGTTCTGGGTAACCTGGGCGCCACCCTCATCGTGAAGAATTTCTTCCCGATATCCAATCTAAATCCTCCCCCTTCCAATTTAAAGCTGTTCCCCTTTGTCCTATCACTCCAGATCCTTGGAAAAAGTTCCTCCCAGCTTTCTTGGAGCCCCCTTCAGTTCTGGGAGGCTGCTCTAAGGTCTACCAGGAGCCTTCTCCTCTCCAGACTGAGCAACCCCAACTCTCTCAGCCTCTCCTCATAGCAGAGGGGCTCCAGCCCTTGGATCATCTCCGTGGCATCCTCTGGACTCACTCCAACTGCTCCAGGTCCTTCCTGTGCTCAGCACTCCAGATGCTGGATGCCCTCTACTGGGACAGGCGGCTCTGGGTGAGCTCCAGGAGGTGCTGGTCCTCCTCCTTCCTGGCCATGAACCCATGGTCCCACCGGCATCTCAGAGCTGGGGGACTTGGTCTGGAGGGCACGTATTTGAAGATCAAAGTGGGAATCTTCTCCTTGCAGATCCGGGTGGAATTTTGTCCTGGAGGAGCCATGGATGCAGTGATTCCTCCAAGCCCAGTTTCAGAGGTGGAACCATAGGGTTTCCACCACACCACCTTTGCCTGCAGAAGGTGACACTGGTGGGCAGCAGTGGGGTAGAAACCTCTTGCCTAGGTGCTGGCAGAACCTGGATGTCCCTAGCATCACCCCAAAGCTCTGTGGGCTCCATGATGGGGGTGACAGGGATCTTCTGGCCCTGTGCTCACAGGGACAACTCCACAGGTCTGAAGACTTCAAGGACTTCCTGAGGAAATCCTTGGAGAAGAGCCCCGAGGCACGGTGGTCGGCCAGCCAGCTCCTGCAGGTGGGTGGCACCCATCGCCCAAGGTGGTGGGACCCATCCCTGGTGCTCACCTGCCTCACTCCCACCCAGCACCCCTTTGTCGCGGGCATCTCTGACAAGTGGCCGCTCCGGGAGCTGGTGGCCGAAGGGGGTTGGACTCATTGAAGCAAATGAGGAGGAGGTCCTCACCCGAGCCAGTGGGCTCCACGAGGCTCCCTGTGAAGAAGACATCTGAGTTCCTGAAGCTGCTGTGGTGCAGGTCAGTTTTTGGAGGGATGAAATCCCAAGGAACAGCTAAGGAGCAGTGCGGAGCAGAGCCGAGTGGGTTGGGCATCACGGCACTGGGTGCTCCTCAAGAGACACCAAGGGCAGGAGAAGCTCAAGGGTGTGGAGAGGAGGAGTCCACAAGGGTGTGGAGAGGAGGAGTCCAGTCCTCTGGGGACACCCTGCAACACAGCCGAGGTCCTTTCAGGGCAACAGCGAGCAGGAGACCTCGCTGAGCTGTGGGAGGTGAAGGCAGAGCAGGTGGGACCCAAGGCAGAGCTCCAGGAGGAAGGCCACCACGCCCACGCATCACTGGTGGCCACAACTCCTGCAGAGGGACATCCTGCAGCCCAACCCGGCCCCATTTTGAGCCCCAAAAAAAAGAGTCAAGCAGAGAACCTACTTGTAACACCCTGGCCCTGCCTGGACCCATGGATGGGTCCAGAAGTTCAGCCATGGGGCAGCTGGTGACAGCCCTGGACCTGTGGACCATGGGGACCAAACCCCAGAACGTCGAAGCACTTCCAGAGCATCAACACCAGGTTGCTCAGTCGTTGCAAGACCTGAAGGCTGAGGTTGGCTCCTCTAGGGCTGAAGATGGCCTTGGGAAGGATGGTGATGGAGCAGGGAGGGCACCCATGGGAGCTGGGGGTGCTGGAGAGCCCGGGGACACTCAACTGGTGGAGGAGAGGGGGGCCATGGGATGAAGCATCGCTGATGCCCAGTGTGAAGGAGGAGGTAGCGGAGGGGCTGGTCATGCTCAAGGGGTGGCAGGAACACCCTGGAGAGAGGGACCACGGGGAGAGGAACTCAGCAGTGTGTGAGCCCATGCTTCAGCACCATGAACTTTTCTGGTGGTCACAGTTCTTGGTTGAACCTGGCCACCATCTCTGGCCTGGCCCTGCTCCCATGGGTCAGGTGCTGGAGGTCTGGGTCCTGTCTGGTGATCTCCAGCAGTGCAATCCTCCAGGACTCATGGCTCCCCTTTCTTTAGGG
The DNA here is from genome assembly GCA_033558185.1 of Dromococcyx pavoninus. Taxonomy (NCBI): domain Eukaryota; kingdom Metazoa; phylum Chordata; class Aves; order Cuculiformes; family Neomorphidae; genus Dromococcyx; species Dromococcyx pavoninus. Next base: position 575,104 of record JAUMJL010001311.1, on the reverse strand, counting down.
AGCTGCCCTGCTCTTGCTGCTCCCCAACTCTCACGTGTTATTTTAACCTCTCTCCTGGTTTGGAGACAACTTCTTCCCCCTCTCAAAGGCCCATCTACAATATCTGTAGCAATTTATTGCCTTTAAGCTCAGTATAAAAGGTAAATAATTTCAGGGGATGAAGAGGACAAGAGGAGACAGGAGCAACAGTCCTTGTACTGGGAATGAGACAGGGAGAGACAGAGGAGTCTTTTGTGAGCAGGAGGAACTCCACCCCCAGCCCCAGGAAGGAGCTGATGGATCAAGGATGGCAGGAGCCAGGCAGGTTGAGCTGCCAGAGTCCTGTTTTTAGGGGGGAGAGCCTTGATCCCAAAGTCTTCCTGAGGTGCAGAGATCAGGGGGATTTCTCAGCAATGGTGCTGAGAAATGGAGGAGAAACATCTGCCACTGATGAGAGTCCAGAGTGAGCACTCACCAGTGGGTCAGCCCCACCGCTCTGCTCCTGCACGGGGCTCAGTCCTCTTGTTTCACTACGACATCAGACAGGTCCTCTGTGCCCTCCAGCTTCAGATTCTGGGAATATAAAAGAAAAAGCTAAGTTTGACAGAGCCAGACTCTTCCAACTCCCAGTCTGAAAGCCTGGCATAGATAACCCACCTGGGGAAGGTTCAGAACAACCCCAGCCCATTCTGTCACCATCAGTGCACGCAAGGCCAGGTTTTCCCATCAGCTGTTCCTTTGGAGTCTGAAACACTCAGTGCTTCAAACAACACTGAGGAACAAAGTGCTCACCTGCTGCTGCCAAACCTGAGGACAAGGATGGACAGACAGCAGGTAGGCTGGGAATGCTTACAAGTGCTTGGCCATGGACAATGGAGCTGGGGAAAGGGCTGGAGAACAAGCCTTTATCAGAGGCAGCTGAGGGACCTGGGGCTGCTTAGCCTGGAGGAGGCTGAGGAGAGAACTCATCACTCTCTCCACCTCCTGGAAAGGAGGTTGTAGGTGAGATGGGTTTTGGTCTCTTCTCCCAAATAAAAAGTGATGGATGAGCTGAAACAGCCTCAAGTTGCACCGGGGAGGTTAAGGTTGGATATCAGGAAACATTTCTTCCCTTAGAGGGTTCTCAGGCACTGGAAGGGCTGCCCAGGGAGGTGGTCGAGTCCCCATCCCTGGAGGGATTTAAAAGCCAGGTGGATGAGGTGCTCAGGGATGGTTTAATAGTGGACAGGTACAGTTGGACTCGATGATCTTAAGGGTCTTTTCCAACCAGACAATTCTACGATTCAACACGGGCTGTTGATCCCAGTGAGTTGGCCTCATTTATGCTCTCTATAAGCACGAAACTGGGACTTAAAAGTTGAGAAGTCCTGGTGTAGCAAGAAAATGGTCCAGCTCCTGGTGCTTTTCACTGCATGTTTCACCTGCTGCTCCTACCACATGTCCTTCGTGCATGCTGCACTTACCTTCTCATTTGCCAAATGCAAGAGGCAGGTGAAGGCCAAGGGGACAGAGAGGTTGCTGGCCATCACAGAAGGCAGGCTACAGAAGAGAAGGGAGGAGGTTAGGATGGCCAGAACCTCCTGAAACCCAGTGGATGGAGGGTCCTTGCACAAAGCAGGTCACCAGGGATTAGCTCCTCCCCAGGGATCTGGTCTTCTCTATTTTTCCCCTCCCTCTAGAAAAGGATTTGCCAAGCTGAATGCAACCCCCAGCTTCCCCAGGCCAACCCAGAGGGCAAGAGAAGAGACTTTCCCCGTCAGGGTCCAGTTAGCAGGCTGTAACAGAGACAGAGGGGTCAGTGCCTGCCCCAGCTCAGCTGAAGTCTGCCCTCCAGCCTCAGTCCAACCTTTTTTAGGGCCTATTTTAGGGCTGCTCTCCTCACCCCTCCTGGACAACAAGGTGGGACCAGGGGGGTAAAACCCTTCCCATTGTAGGGGAAGATCAGGTTTGTGACCACTTGAGGAATCTGAACATACAGAAGTCTATGGGAGCTGATGAGAAGCAAGACTCTTAGAACAGGCCCAGGGAGGGCCATGGAGATGATCCGAGGGCTGGAGCCCCTCTGCTATGAGGACAGGCTGAGAGAGCTGGGGTGGTTCAGCCTGGAGAAGAGAAGGCTCTGGGGATATCTTATAGTGGCTTTCCAGTACCTGAAAGTGGCTCCAGGAAAGCTGGGGAGGAACTTTTTACAAGGGCCTGGAGTGACAGAATGAGGTGGAATGGCTTTAATTTGGAAGGGGGAAGATTTAGATTAGACATTTGGAAGAAATTCTTCAGGATGAGGGTGGGGAGGCCCTGGCCCAGGTTTCCCAGAGCAGTGGTGGCTGCCCCATCCCTGGAGGTGTTCAAGGCCAGGTTGGATGGGGCATGGAGCTCCCTGATCCAGTGGGAGGTGTCCCTGCCCATGGCAGGGGGGTGAAACTGGATGGGCTTTGAGGTTCCTTTCAACCCAACTCATTCCATGGTTCTATGATTTCCTCTACCTGTGAAACAGCTCTTTTGTGATGCTGCTGAAGATCTTCTCTCCTGCTACCACTGATCCATCCTTCTCCTTCTCTGCATCTTCCATCTGTTTAGCAGAAAGGCAGACTTTAATCCCCAGTATTCAGCCTTCTCATCAGAGAGAAACCACTGCAAGTAACTCTCAGTGTGTCCTCACCAACCATCCCGTGGGAACATGGGTGCTAGAAAGGAATAGCTGCTAAACCTGCCCAAGGCTGTCCCTGCAGGGCACTCTCTTATCCTTGGGCCTGTTGAGGTATAAGACTTGCCCTGCACTCACCTCTGCCACTGTTCCTTTCTTCAATCCTTCAGTTAAGAGGTCCCACATGCTTTTCTTTAACCTCTTCATGTCCATTTTCTTGGCTGTCTTTGCGTACTGAATCGCTATCCTGTTGACCTGAGGAAAAGGAGGCCAGGCCAGGGTCAGCTGAGAACAACTGAGCAGAAACAGCAGCACTATCCTCAGCCAGGAGCAGAGGAACAATTAAAACACGTTTCTCCTTGAGAAACTAACAAACCCTTGATATTTAACTCCTTCCTTTTCCAGTTCATCTGGAAATAAAGTGTCCAGCAGCAAACCCAGGATATCCCACACCATGGAAAATGCGGTCTCAGGACTTCCAGTCACTCAAGGTGTTGAGAGGCTTTGCTCCAGACCTGCCCACAGCTCAGCAACAACACAAGTCCTTACCTTCTGGGGCTCAGCAATGAGGTTCAGCTCTCCGTACGCCGTGATATTGACATCGCCGAGAACCCCGTTGAGCTCAGCTTCCTGACCCTCGGGGTGGGCAGTGAGGTTGAACTCCCCCATTTGGCTCATGAATGGAACTGGCTCATTATCATCGCTGTCTGCAGCCTGATCAAGAAGAGATACAGCAATGAGGGCACCCAGAGGTGTCTTGAGGAGCCAGAGATGCCTTGCATTGAGGTAACAAGAGCACCTGCCTCTCAGGAGAGGGGGCGATACCTGCCCACCTTCCCCATGGAACATGTTCCTGTTCAGGCTCTTCCCCCGGCACTGAGGCTGGGCTAAGGCTAAACCCAAGGGAAACCCAGAACACAGAATATAAAAAGACTGATCTACAAAGAAAGATAAGGGCTGAGAGCTCTCCTGCTGGTGTGGGACCAGCTGAGACACAAACACGCTCAGGAGGCAGCGCTGGCCTGGCAGAAAGCTGAAGCTTTAGAAGAAATCTACTTCAACGGGAGCTCAGAAGACCTGGGAGCAAATCTGACTGCGTGGAGATGACTGCAGAGGTGAGCCAGGGCATTTACTCCTATTTTAGGTGTATGGAAAAGGCTGGAAGAGAGTTTCTGCAGCAAACATCAAAGGCAGAGAGTTCAGCTGATGTTGATAAAGCGAGAGGACAGGGGTGTGCGCAGAGACTCCCACAGCTTTGTCACAACTGCAGCTCTAATTCATTTTCACTACTAATTAATTCTGGACAGATTCTTCCTAAATGATTCCCATCACATATCAAATACAGACAACAGAAAGAAATCCTCTTGTTCCAGTTACCTGCAGTGCAGGGCAGAAATTGGAGGTGTCGTTGGGGTTGTTGTAATCGTACTCGCCGATCTCATCCTCGTGAGCCAAGGAGATGTTTGGCTCAGGTGTTCTGCAGAGCTACAGAGACAAAACCAGTGGTCAGGAAAATACTTCCCCAAGCAACACCTGCACCTTGTTCTTTTATTACCTCCCCTTTTCCCAGGCTGCTGGCTCTCCCTCCTCCTCTGGTACCAGGTCCCTTGTAAAGCACAAGAGCTGAGCACAGCTGCTTTGGCATCCACAAGTGGGTCAGTTCCTTTCTCCAGCCCCAAAGCAGTGCAAGCATTTGGTGAAGAGTGGTTTTTTGTGCATGGAATCATTGCTGACAGGCTTTTAGAGATGACTTTTACCTTAACAGCTGGTTTGAGGAAGAGCTGGAGAATGTTGTTAGGTTCATAGCTGAAGTCTGGGGGAAGCGTGGTGCTCTTCACATTCTGGCTTTCCAGGATGGATTTGGCTAGAACCAGAGATGCCTGGGGAAGGTAATAAATACCATTACCCATGAGCTATCCATTATTTGGAAGATTAATACACAAATAAGTGCTGTGAACACAGGTCTTTGTCTGAAAGGGGGCAAGTTCTGAGATGCCTCCACGCTGATCCAGACAGAGAATGCAGCAGCTTCTGTGCAGCACCCAAAGCTGGACCTGCAGGGTCCTGGAGTGAGAGGGTGTAAACCAGGAAGAATCCAGCCCGATTCTCCACCCCAAGGTTGGTAAAACTCTCTACTTATAACGTGACCTGGAGTCAGAGGACCCCACATCAAGTACCATCCATCATTTTGGGTTTACAGACCCAGTGTCACAGAAGCATGAGATGAGCCATTTGCAGGTGACAGTCCCAAGCCACACTGATATGGCCAAAGAGAGAGCAGGAAGTGGTGGAAACTCAGCAAGTACCTTGGTCTTACGGAAATGCACCTGGAATTCAATATCCTCCTCGAAGTTAATCTCAAATGCTTTCTTTGTGTTCCTTTTCTTGGTCAGTTTTTCAGATTGAGCATCTGCTGCAGAAGGGAAGGAAACTGTCAGTGCTTTTTGATAGTGTAAGGACAAGCTCATTCCCAACCTGAGCACGTGCAACCCACAGAAAGGTCACCTACAAGGACTTTTCCCTTTGTTACAGGAAAGCAACAGGTGGTGTTCCCAGCTTCATGAATTCAAGGATCTTTTCATAGAAGCAGAAAGTGTAATTTAATCTTCAGTTTTTATGCAGAAGGTGGGAAACAACAGCAGAAGCTGTATTAGTGCTTGCATCTCCCACTGTTGCCGTGAGAGACCCCCTCAACTTTGAGCATCGTTAACAAATCTGGACAACAGAGAATTATGACTGGTTTGGGGTGGAAGGGACCTCAAAGCCCACCCAGTTCCACCCACTGCCATAGACAGGGACACCTCCCACTGGATCAGGGGGCTCAAAGCCCCATCCAGCCTGGCCTGGAGCGCCTCCAGGGATGGGGAATGTGTCAGATACCAAAGGATCCACATATGAGAGAGAGCCTTCCCCATTCCTGAACTGAGTACTGCTTCCCATCTGGCTAGAAAAGGGCCATGCAGGCTTGTTCTCTTCTTCACTGTCCCTACTTGATGACTTGGATCTCCAAAGGAAAGCAGAACTGGGCAGCAGCTGCCTCTGTAGTACCCCTAAATACATACATTTGTGTCGGGGTTTGAAACGCCAGTGATCTGGGCCCCCCCACATGGAGAGAGTTCGGGGACTGAAGTAGGAGTATTCCCTCGGTGTGGTGGAGAGATGAAGGCACATGGTCCTGATGTCTCCATCTCCAAAAGAAACCGCATCAGCTCTGGAAAGAGCACACAGGCCGCTCAGTGAAATCACTCCTTCGGCACACGCCGTGCCTGAATGCACATTCCATATCCAGATCAGCTCTGCACAGACTCCTGCCCTTTAATCAGTTCCTTTGGGAACTGCACTGTCTGGGAGGCCATCAGGCTGCTGCAGAAACAGAGGTGGATTTGCCAAAGGGCAGGCTGGAAACTGAAGGGGCAGACTCTGAAGAAACGTGACCATACAAAAAGGTCCTCAAGGAGGACAGAGATGTTACTGTAATGCATTCCTGGAGGTACCAAAGACTTGAGCAGAAAGCAAGATGGGAAACGTGTACACAGTAAATTAAAGAGTCACAGATTGACCTGAGTTGGAAGGGACCCAAAAGGAGCATCAAGTCCAACTCTTATCCCTACACAGGACACTCCCAACACTCACACCCTGTGACTGAGGGCATTGTCCAAATGCTTCTGGAATGCTGGCAGAGTGGATGCTGGGACTGCTTCCCTGGGGAGCTGTTCCAGATAGAATCATAGAATTACCTAAGTTGGAAGGGACCCAAAAGGATCATTGATTCCCCAGAGACCTGCCAGAAGTTGTCACTTGTTATTAAAGAAAAGCTATAGATTTTTCAGCAACCACTTACTTCTTGCTCTGGTGGATTGTTCCAAATGAGTTGAGGTTCTCTGTGAATTCCCCAATCTTCTCTGTTACTGCACTCTTGAGGGAGTCAGAATTGAAGTTGTCATCTGGTAGGTCAGGAGCAGAGTTTTCCACATCACTGTCTACTTCAGCATTGATATCAAACACTTGGTCGCTCTTCTTAAATTTATCCAAGAGGGCTGATACCGACTGCAGGAGAAGGAAGTGCTCAGGGAAGGAACTGCAGGTATCAGTGACCCTGCAGCAGGACATCCCAGCTCAGGTAATCCCACCTGGCACAGAGCTAACAAACGTACCTCATCGTGGGATTCAGCATCCCACTTTGTAAACTGGAAACCAGCCAGCGAGGAGCAGATGGGGCGTTTTTCAACGCACTGTGTGAGCAAGGCTAGAGACAAAGAGAGCAAGAGGGGGAGATGAGACATAGGATGAAGCAACCAGCAGGTAAAACAAGTGCCAGGCGTTCAGTCATTCTTAAATCATGTGTGTAGGAAGCCCTTCTTGCACGTCAGGCAGTGCAGGGCTCGCTGCAGAAGCAGTCAGGCTCATTTTCCAGCAGAAAGGAAGAGTTTAATTGCTACCCTAACTCAAGGGTGGATGTAATGCTGGGGATCTTATCAGAGCAGCAGGGTTTGGTAGTATGTACAGGCTGAAAACACTCTGAGAAGGTCAGTCCTTAACTCAGAGCTGATCTCGAGCTCTGCACAGCTCAGAGCACTGTGTGACAGATCTGCCAGAGGTTAAGCTACACGTAGTGATCGAAACCCCACAAAGGTCCTGTTCCTCCAGCTTTGACTTGATCATGATCAGAGCAGTGGTGCCACAGGGTAGCCAAGCAGTGAACAAAAGCACAAAGTCCAGCTGGCTGAGAATAAAATGAGCAAGTCTGGGAGATGAAAAGGATCAAAAGGCCTCGATAGGCCCCTTCGCTTAGCAGTTACCAGCACTCACTCTTTAAATCTGTCACTCTCACAGGATCAGAGTTCGGCGGCGTGAGAGTCTCTGAAGAAGGGAGAGGCACCATCTCTGAGTCAAAGAGGAGCTCGCTGTGGTAGCTTTGGGTTCGCAGCCCAAGGAGGAAAATGCCAGCTGTGCTGCATTCATCAAAGGCCGCGGCTGTTTTCTGGAACATGGGATCAATCTACAGGTAGAGGATGGAGCAGAGAATCAAGGAATGGAGTAGAGGGAGGAGGTGAAGGAGGTCTCTGCAGGAGACTTTTAAGTGCAGATCTGAAAGGAGAACGACCCACACATCGTTTTCATCAAGGAGAGAGCTCTCACAGCTGCCTCACCCAGGGAGGAATACACAAGGCTGGGATCAATCTCGTTATAACAGTGGAATTCAGACGTGCACGTGAGCATTAAAGCCCAAGAGAGGAATGCACAATAGGGAAAACAGCAATGAGAACGACGAGGTGACATCTCTGTTCCTCCAGCAGAACACAGGTGCTGCAGCAGCCCCCCTACACCCACCTCACACCTGCGATTGGCCTCCGACACGTTGATGTTATTCAAGTTCTCCTCGATGGTTTTGAACGAGTGCTTTTTCTTTGTCTGAACTCTCTTGATAATCTCAACAGCTGGACTGTTTTCTAGAAGGAAAAGAACAAGCTACACTTAGAAAACTTACTGAAATACGCTAGGGAGGGACAGCACAACTTCTGCTTCAGTTTGTACAACAAACACAAAACCCCAGTGGGAACGAAGTTACCCCCCCAGGCATCCATCAGCACGAGCCACCTGTGTGTCGTTGGCTGGAAGCTGCATTTCTTTTCATCAATTCTAGTTTTTCTTAATGGCATCTCTTCATTTCAAAGCAAAAAACAGCAAAAAGTGGGGCACTGAATATTTTGGGTGAGAAGGGACCTCAAAGCCCATCCAGTTCCACCCCCTGCCATGGGCAGGGACACCTCCCACTGGATTGGGGGCTCAAAGCCCCATCCAACCTGGCCTTGAATACCTCCAGGGATGGGGCAGCCACCACTGCTCTGGGCAACCTGGGCCAGGGCCACCTCTCCCTCATTTTGAAGGATTTCTTCCTAATGTCTCATCTAAATCTTCCCCCTTCCAGTTTAAATCCGTTCCCTCTCGTCCTGTTGCTCCAAGCCCTTGTAAAAAGCCCCTCCCCAGCTTTCCTGGAGCCCCTTTCAGTCCTGGGAGGCTGCTCTAAGGTCTCCCCAGAGCCTTCTCCTCTCCAGGCTGAACAACCCCAACTCTCTCAGCCTCTCCTTGTACAGGAGGTGCTCCAGCCCTTGGATCATCTCCATGGCCTCATCTGGCGCTGTTGCAACAGTTCCATCTCCTTCTCATGTTGGGGTCTGCATGCAAATCTGACAGGCCAAACTGTTGAATACAGGACTGAGCAACAGATTCAAGCTCTTATTTCAACCCTCCCTGCTCAATCACCCAGGGGAACTAATTTGGGATTTCCTACCCTTGAAAAATGAAGTTTGTGGTGCTCTCCCCGACGTACAAAGCGCTCTGAAATTCACGGGTGCTACGTAAACACACTGACATTTCTCTCAAAGCTTAACAAAAAGTGAGCAAATAGCTCACCTCCTTCTGGGTTGGCCACATCTTTCGTGGGTGCTGAGTCCTTGCCCAGGCCTCCAAGAACTTTGAAGGTGTCTGCGTGCACCGCATCCACTCGCACGGCGTAAATCTTCGCACTGGCATCAAGCGTGCCAGCTGCTACCTGACAGGAGGAACAAAGGATGCAGCTTTCAGTTAGAAAGGAAAAAGCCTCTTCTAGAAGATGCAGAAGACAAGACTTGAATTTCTGAATTATCTGTATTACAAGCAAAATTGTGAACAACTGGAAAGGATTAGTCCTGAAACCTACTAGAGATGTAGGTGCACAGCAGGGGTGAGAATTTGTCTTCCCAGGCAGAGCCTACAGTTTGCTTTATCAGGTCTTTCGGAAGGGATCACACAGAAGAACACTTAAAAGGTTGCCAAGAGTAAGCAACGGGGAAAAGCAGAAAGGTGCAGAATTGCATCTGCCAAGAGACTTCTCTCCTCCACCTCTCCCTTGTGCCTTGTTTGGGTCATCTGCTTGGTATCTGTTTTCATCGAGTCACAGAATTACCTAGTTGGAAAAGACCTTTGAGATCATCGAGTCCAACCATACCTGTTCACTACTAAATCACATCTTTGAGCACCTCTTCTGCCCTTCTTTCAAACACCTCCAGGGATGGTGACTCCAGCCCCCTCCCTGGGCAGCCTCTGCCAGTGCCTGACCACCCTTCCAGTGAAGAAATTTTTCCTGATGTCCAATCTGAACCTCCCCTGGTGCAACTTGAGGCCATTTCCTCTCATCTTATCACCTGTCACTTGGGAGAAGAGACCAACACCCACCTCGCTACAACCTGCTTTCAGAGAGTTATAGACAGCAATGAAGTCTCCCCTCAGCCTCCTCCTCTCCAGGCTAAACAGCCCCAGGTCCCTCAGCTGCTTCTTGTAGGTCAGAAGAGGTGAAGGGCAGGAGATGCTGAGTGCCTGTTAGGCTCACAGACCCCTAGGAAGGTGCAGGGCCACCTGCTGAAAACCTGTGCACTGTTCCTTCCTCAGCTTCACCAGCCACAACACAGCAAGGTCAGGGCTTCCTTGAAAGGCCACATCCAAAAGCTCTGCCACTTGTCCATTCATCCAAGAATTCAGTTCTCCCTCCTAGCATCAGTCAACCACTACAGCGAGGAAATCTTTGCCCAGGCAAGCTCTTATTCTGATCCATCCCAGATCAAAATCAGAACAGGAGTCAGCCACACTAACCTCCCTTCCTTTCCAGCCTTGTTTTGTTCCTGGTTGCAACACCCAGTATTTGCCTCAGAAGCCTCCCAATTCTTACTTTTAAACAAGCTGTCCTTCTGAAGGACCATAATTGAAAGAATTCAGCCTTTAACTTCCGTGTTACTAGAGAATTCAACACTGGAGGCTTCTGTGCAAAGTGGCTGTGCTGCCTCTACCAGATATTTTTAGTGGAAGATCCAGCTCAGTTCCCCTCAGCATTACTTAAGGTTTGCTGATTAAACCTCAGGCTAAATGCCAACTGGAGACCAAGCAGCGCCGTGACCGGGCAGTGATTCCTCTCACCTTGAAGTTGGTCAGATCTGAGTTCTTCTGCTTCAGGATCTCGGTCATATAGTCTATCAGGTGTAAACCAAAGGCATTCTTCGTGGTGATTTTCTGAAACAAAGGACAAGTCAGTACTGATCCTTGGGCAAATGACACCTGTCAGAACCTCCTGAACCCTCCTCCTGTGGGAATATTCAAAGAACATTGTCCACCTCCCATACGAGGACAGGCTGAGAGAGCTGAGCTTGTTCAGCCTGGAAAGGAGAAGGCTCTGGGGAGACCTCAGAGCAGCCTCCCAGGACTGAAAGGGGCTCCAGGAAAGCTTGATCAGGGAGTGCAGGAATAGGATGAGGGGGAGTGGTTTTCAGCTGCAAGAGGGGAGATTGAGATGAGACCTTAGGGAGAGATGTTTTGCTGTGAGGGTGGGGAGGCCCTGGCCCAGGTTGCCCAGAGCAGTGGTGGCTGCCCCATCCCCGGAGGTGTTCAACGCCAGATTGGATGGGGCTTGAAGCCCCCTGATCCAGTGGAAAATTTAAGGGCCCTTCTGTGCCCCCTCCCCAGCTGCAGTGGGGTGCAAGGGCTCAGGGTAGCGTCCTCCACTCACATTCTCGGTGGAGAGCTTGATGCAGGTGCTGTAGTGGTCGGCGATCTGCGTGTTGGTCCACTGGGGGATGGCTGGTTGCCAGGCATCTGCCTGCCTGGGGGGGACACAGCACCGTAGGACCCCCTCCTCCTCTGTGCACCCGCTCCCCTCTGCCTCCTCCTCCTCACCTCCCACAACTCCTCACCCCCCTTCCTCCTTCCCCCCTCCCTCCTCTCCTCCCCCCTCCTCCGCTTCCCCCCTCCCTCCTCTCCTCCCCCCTCCTCCCTTCCCACCCCCTCCCCTTCTCCTCCTCCTCCTCCCCCCTCCTCTCCCCCCACCCTCCTCCCTTCCCACCCCCCTCCCCTTCTCCTCCTCCTCCTCTCCCCCACCCCTCCTCCCTTCCCACCCCCTCCCCTCCCACCCCTCCTCCTCCCCTCCCACCCCTCCTCCTCCCTCCTCCCTTCCCACCCCCTCCCCTCCCACCCCTCCTCCTCCCTTCCCACCCCTCCTCCTCCCTCCTCCCTTCCCACCCCCCTCACCCCTCCTCCCTTCCCACCCCCCTCCCCTTCTCCTCCTCCTCTCCCCCCACCCCTCCTCCCTTCCCACCCCTCCTCCTCCCTCCTCCCTTCCCACCCCCTCCCCTCCCAACCCTCCCAACCCTCCTCCTCCCTCCTCCCTTCCCACCCCCCCCAACCCTCCTCCTCCCTCCTCCCTTCCCACCCCCCCCACCCCCCCCTCCCCCTCCTCCTCCTCCTCCTCCCTTCCCACCCCTCCCTCCCCCCTCTCCCCCCCTTCCCCTCCCGGGCCCGGCCGTACCTAGAGGCGGGACAGGCGAGGCCGAACGGCGAGTCGGTGCCGCAAAGCCGGAGGTCGGCGGCCCTGGAGCGCCGGCGCTGCCGCCGCTCTCTCTCATCATCGTTGCCGGGGCAGCTGGCGAGCCCGGGGGTGCCGAGGGCGCGCGGCGCAGGGGACGCGACCGCGCCACTCATCCTCACCGCCGCTTCCTACGGCCCGCCGCCGCGCCGCCCCGCCCACGACGAGCCCGCGGGCCAATCGCCGCGCGGGACGGCCGGCGGGCGGCCAATCAGAACCGAGAAGCCGCGTCTCGCCGCAGGCTCGGGGCGCTCATCCTCACCGCTGCGCCGCTCGGGCCCGCCGCCGCGCCGCCCCGCCCACCGCTAGGCCTCGGACCAATCGCTGCGCGGCGCGGCGGGCCAGTGGCCAATCGGAGCGGCGGAGCCTCGCCCGGCCCCGCCCCGCCGGGTTTGAATCGCGCGCACGCGCCTGGGGGTCGCTGCTCCCGCTCTGGGGATCGCGATCTCATTTCTGTTCCCCCCCCTCTCCTGTCCCGGGGCTCCTGTTGGGAGCCCCTCCACCTTCTCCCCGCCCTGCCCCACTGCCTCGGCCCCTTCTCCTCCCCCTGCTCTCCCTTCTCCTGATCCCCCTCACTCTCCCTTCTCCTGATCCCCCTCACTCTCCCTTCTCCTGATCCCCCTCACTCTCCCTTCTCCTGATCCCCCTGCACTCCCTTCTCCTGATCTCCCTGCTCTCCCTTCTCCTGATCTCCCTGCTCTCCCTTCTCCTGATCTCCCTGCTCTCCCTTCTCCTGATCCTCCTGCTCTCCCTTCTGATCGCCTGCTCTCCCTTCTCCTGATCCTCCTGCTCTCCCTTCTGATCGCCTGCACTCCCTTCTCCTGATCTCCCTGCTCTCCCTTCTCCTGATCTCCCTGCTCTCCCTTCTCCTGATCTCCCTGCTCTCCCTTCTCCTGATCTCCCTGCTCTCCCTTCTCCTGATCTCCCTGCTCTCCCTTCTCCTGATCCTCCTGCTCTCCCTTCTGATCGCCTGCTCTCCCTTCTCCTGATCCTCCTGCTCTCCCTTCTGATCGCCTGCTCTCCTTTCTCCTGATCCTCCTGCTCTCCCTTCTGATCGCCTGCTCTCCCTTCTCCTGATCCTCCTGCTCTCCCTTCTGATCGCCTGCTCTCCCTTTTCCTGATCCTCCTGCTCTCCCTTTTCCTGATCCCCCTGCTGTCCCTTCTCCTGATCCCCCTGCTCTCCCTTCTCCTGATCCCCCTGCTCTCCCTTCTCCTGATTCTCCTGCTCTTCCTTCTCCTGATCCTCCTGCTCTCACTTCTGATCGCCTGCTCTCCCTTCTCCTGATCCTCCTGCCCTCCGGTCACCTAATGGCCTCGCCCTCCCTTCACCTGATCCCCTGCCTCCCCCGGTGTCTCCTCCCTCTTTTCCTGCCCCTGCCTACCCTTCTCCTCCTTCTTCTGCCCGAGGAAGACCGTGCCAAACTGATCTGATCTCCTTCTATGACAAGGGTGGTGGGAACTGGAGTTAAATCCAGTTGGAAACCAGTCATGAGTGGCGTCCCCAGGGCTCAGTGCTGGGTCCAGCCCTATTCAATATCTTTATTAATGATCTGGATGAGGGGATCGAGTGCACCCTGAGCAAGTTTGGGGATGACACCAAGCTGGGTGGGAGTGTGGATGTGCTGGAAGGAAGGGAGGCTCTGCAGAGGGATCTGGCCAGGCTGGATCCATGGGCTGAGACCAACGGGATGAGGGTCAACAAGGCCAAGGGCCGAGTCCTGCCCTTGGGACACACCAAGGCCAGGCAGCTCCAGGCTTGGGGCAGAGTGTCTGGAGAGCTGCCTGGGGGAGAAGGAGCTGGGGGTGTTGGTTGGCAGGGGCTGAGCATGAGCCAGCAGTGGCCCAGGTGGCCTGTATTAGAAACAGGGTGGCCAGCAGGACCAGGGAAGAGGTCCTTCGACTAGACCAGGCTGCTCATGACCCCATCCAACCTGGCATTGAAGGCCTCTTCCTGACTGCCAAGTGCTTTTCCAGCATGAACCGCTGGATGGGGCAGGAGGAAAAGATGTGGCTGGATCTCAACTGCCGTTCCTCAGGAGCAGCAAATGGGAAAGATCCTGTGTTCCTTGCTGAGCCAGCCCTGGCAGCAGAACCCCTGCTCCCCCACACAGAGCAGCCAAGGAATCCTGTGCTACTTTCTGCACTGACTCCAGTCACCTCGAAAATGCCAGGATAATAGAATTCTGGAGACTGGCATCTACTTGGAAGCAGAGCTTAAGCACCCTGGAGGCCACAAGTGATTTGTAGGAGGGGAGGCAAAAACCCTGTAAGGCTATTTTGTCCCCAGATAACTTGGGGTCTGATCAAAGGGGCCCCAGCTGGGTCAGGCTGAAACAGAGAAGCTGTAAAACCCACTTTAAGCTTTGTAATAGGTCTTCCTCTGAGCAAAAAGCCTCTGCTCAGGGAAGTGGTTGAGTCACTATTCCTGGAGGTGTTGAAAAAATGGGCAGATGAGGTGCTCAAGGGTGATTTAGTAGAGGACATGTACGGTTGGACTTGATGATATCGAAGGTCTTTTCCAACCAAGAGATTCTATGATTCATAACAAAGCTGTTGTAAAACACATCAGTATCTCCAGCCATACATCCAAAATGAAAGAAGCTGAAGGAACTGTGAAGGTTTTTAGTGTCCAAATAAATTACTCTTGCTGTGGCGAGAACAACATGAGGAGCTTTTGATCCTTCCCACCCATCAATGCTGCTGGCGAGGGTGAAAATATTCGTGCTCTGTTTTTAACTGGAAATTAAGAGAATGCATCACTTGGTGACAGCAAGTTTTACAAACGGCTGCTCTCCCCTTCCATCAGCTCCCCAGGTGATAAATCACCAGCAGGACTTTGGGAAACTCGATTTACAACTCAGACCTGCTGCTGGGTGTTTGCCGGAGGGTGTGTTCCCGAAAATCCCCCAGTAGATGGGGATGTGCTGGCGTTCTTCTGCGCTTGGAGGAATGCTGAGGCTCATTTAAGGTTTGCTTCTGGGAGCTGAGAAGAATGAATTAAGAGGGAAAGCCGGCTGTCCGCCCACCAGGCAGCAACTGCTGTCTCTCTGCTCCTGGTACTTTTCCACCAGCCTTGCCAGGGCTGTGGGAGCTTTAGGGTGACTCCGAACACGGGATGTTTCCTGGGTGCAGACAAGTGCTGGAGGAGGGTGGGAAGTTTAGGAGAGGAGTAGGAATCATAGAATGGTTCCAGGTTGGAAAGAACCTCAAAGCCCATCCAGTTCTACCCCCGGCCATGGGCAGGGACACCTCCCACTGGATCAGGGGGCTCCAAGCCCCATCCAACCTGGCCTTGAACACCTCCAGGGATGGGGAAGCCACCACTTCTCTGGGCAACCTGGGCCAGGGTCTCACCCTCATTGTGAAGAATTTCTTCCTAATGTCTAATCTCAGTCTTCCCCCTTCCAGTTTAAAGCCATTCCCCCTCGTCATGTTGCTCCAAGCCCTTGTAAAAAGCCCTTCCCCAGCTTTCCTGCAGCCCCTTTCAGTCCTGGGAGGCTGCTCTAAGGTCTCCCCAGAGCCTTCTCCTCTCCAGGCTGAACAACCCCAACTCTCTCAGCCTGTCCTCATAGCAGAGGTGCTCCAACCCTTGGATCATCTCCATGGCCTCCTCTGGACTCGCTCCAACAGTTTCATCTCCTGCTTAGGTTTTGGGATTCCAGAACTGGACACAGGACTCCACGTGAGTTCTCACAAGAGTGGAGGAAGGGGAGAAGCAGTTCTGTGACTGCCACAGCTGCTGTGATGGATTTGAAACCTTGTCTGTCACGTCCACAGGAGGGCTGAGGTGCTCGGCAGGTCCCAAGGGGGGATGCGCTGCCTGCTCTGGCCCCACAACACAGGTAACTTAGCAACGGGATCTACCCCAACTGCAAGGCTTAAAAATAGACTGGGGAGTGTTGGACTCACAGCCTTCTGGGCTTACCAGGGCCTCTGACCCCTGTGAGCATCAGATCTTGGCTCGGTGGGCACTTGCCTGTGGATGTGGGGCTGCTGGAGAATTCCTAGAATCATTGAGTCGTTTGGTTGGAAAAGACCACTGAGATCATCGAGTCCAACCTGTTCACTATTAAAACATATACCTGAGCACCTCATCTGCCCGTCTTTTAAATCCACTCAGTCTCCTCTTCTCCAGGCTGAACAGACCAAGTGACTTCAACCTCTCTTCATACGACTTCCCCTCCAGATCCTTCACCACCTTTGTGGCCTCTCGAGCTGATGGGGCCGGCAGCAGCAGGATGAGGCTGTGCCCACGCGCCGTCTCGCGTTGTTCTTGGCAGATTTCCCTTACCAGCAGAGGGAAGAAAACCAGGCAGGCTGGCCTGGACACAGCTGCCAGCACGTGTCCCCTGGGAACTACACTGGCAATCGCTTCAGACTGCAGGAACCTGCTGGGTTGGTGGCTTGATAATTCACTTCACTGTATTTTGTAGTTTAGGACTCTTCAAGCTGGGTTGGTGCTTGTGAATGAGAGTCTTCAACTGAGCTGAGATCCCGTGGCTCCGTCTGCGTCACGGAGTGGAGGGTGGGACTGGTGTACACATGGGACCTGAATCCAAGAGTGCAAATTTGGATCTTGGTCTGTTCAGTCTGGAGAAGAGGAGAGTGAGGGGGGACCTCATGGCTGTTTAGTTTCCTCACAAGGGAAGGAGCAGGAGCAGGCACTGAGCTCTTCTCTCTCGTGACTGATGATAGGACTCGAGGGAATGGCAGGAAGATGCCAGGGGAGGTTTATGCTGGGCATTAGAAAAAGGTTCTTCCCCCAGAGGGTGGTGGAGCACTGGAACAGCTCCCTAGGGAAGCAGTCACAGTCTGAGGATATTCCAGAAGCATTTGGCCGATGCCCTCAGTCACACAGTCTGAATGTTGGGAGTGTCCTGTGCAGGGACAGGAGCTGGATGTGATGATCCTTGTGTGTCCCTTCCAACTCAGGTCATTCTATGATTCCCCATGCCCCAGGGGAAGCTGGTGGCACTCTGTGTCCTCACACGGGCTGCCAAGCTGACTGGCATCTCCTATGCCCATGTGTCCCTGTGTCCCCACATCACTATATCCTGATGTCCTACAATCATGGAATGGTTTGGGTTGGAAGGGACCTTAAAGCCCATCCAGTTCCCCCCCCTCCCATGGGCAGTGACACCTCTCACTAGACCAGGCTGCTTCTTCATCACGCTCCTCTGCTTGCACAGCACATGGGTGCTGTCCTCAGGGAGGATTTACTTGACAGATCTTGAGAGCTTCTTGGACCAGAGCTGCTCTGGAGGACTTTGCCTCCATGCCCTGCACGCTCCATCCCTGAGGCATGCCGGGTGACTGAGAAGTCCCTGGAAATGTGCTCAGAGTGCTTCTGCTGCCAGTCCCGTGGCCTTATTTTTGTGCTGCTGATCAAACCCTGGTGTGGGTGGGGTCTGCCACTGGGTGTGGAACACGGGAGGTTTGAGGGGCAGAGGTGGTAACGCTGTGCTGCAAGACAGGAATCTTGACACAAACCCATCTGATAGGGACTCTGCTCTCTGGAGGGTTATCAGTGGTTCGGAGGTGGAGATCAATCTCACCTCGGCAAGGAGAAGGAGGTCAGGCTTTGGGGAGTCCTTTCAAGCCACATGTGGTTTTTGCCTTCCTCTGAGATGGCTGTGAGACACCAGAAGTGTCACCCAAGGAGGTCTCCAGCCTATGGGTTCCCAAATTCCTCAATTTAAATGCAAATTCACAGCCATTTGATTATGCCATATGCATCAGAGAAGCTTTTGGGCAGTGAGAAGCTTGTAATAATCAGCTACACATCCCCCAGTACAGATATTATCTGCTGGTGCGGTATCATGGCTCGGCAGAAAACAGAGTGGTTCAGAACAACCCTCCCTTCCTCTCCTTCTCCTTTTGCCTCCGTTGAAAATTACTCTCATTACCTCCCTGAAGCCTTTTTTAATCAACCTGGACGCCACGATCTGCTTTGCAATAACAGGAATAATGTTTTCTTGGAGGTGCTTTGCATGGTAATGCTCTTCTCAGCCTGAAATGGTGCCGGTTGGAACGGCTTCGGGAAGGGCTTGGATTTCTTCTTGGTCTTCTGTAACAAGAATACTTTTTTTGGGAGGCTTCTAATTGCCTGACTCAGAAGAGCTTGTAGGGATAGGATGAGGGGGAACGGCTTTAAATTGGAAGGGGGGGGAGATTTGGATCCGACGTTAGGAAGAAATTATTCATGATGAGGGGGAGGCCCTGGCCCAGGATGCTCAGAAAAGTGGTGGCTGCCCCATCCCTGGAGGTGCTCAAGGCCAGGTTGGATGGGGCTTGGAGCCCCCTGATCCAGTGGGAGGTGTCCCTGCCCATGGCAGGGGGTGGAACTGGATGGGCTTTGAGGTCCCTTCCAACCCAAACCACTCCATGATTCTATGATTTATAATTTCCTTATCGGAGAAGGGGAGGGGAAAGCAGGATCAATGTGGCATGGGAGTGGGTGCATTAGTTGTGGCACAGCCCACAGGAAACTCATCCTGGTTGGGATCTCAGTCCTGAGATATCTTCCAAAACAAAGCCCTGATGATGTATAGTGAAAGCACAGGTCACACCAGGATTCCCAAACCCTTCTGCCACACACTTCCCTGCCCATCAAATTGCTGTAATTAATTATATTTGACTGTTAATCAAGCCCATTACAGCTGTCACCACACTTGAACATCCTATTAAATCAATCAGTGCTTGCTCCCACTTCCTTCCTTTTAGGAGCTTCTCAGGTACTTGCATCTCCCTGATGCAAAGGGAAAAGTCCTTTTGATGTGGTTACTTTGCCCCACGAATATGAAACCTGCAGTAAATCCTCATTTCATGCTTGCAACCAGCTTGGGTTGATTTTTGACTCGCTGCAGGTCCTCAAATCTTTCATCAGCCAATGCCTGATTCATTTAGTCCAGTAATAAAAAGTAATTGCTTGTCTAAACAACCAGATCCTGCTTCTCCGTGGCCTGTAATTCTCTACAAGAAGCCCTCTTTGCAGCAGGAAACCCAAAATCTGCTGCAATCTGCCCAGAAATTAAAGTGGGGAGCTCGTGAAGCTGAACAAAGAACATGAAGAACAAAGAACATATTCTTCCATACGCTTTAAACTCAAGTTGTTTCCCTTTAAGCTCTGACAGTCGTAGCGGTCTAACAGACAGCTTGGTGCTATGGAAACCCCAGTTTACACACTGATGCAGAGCTGCAAGCAATTAAAATCTTTAATTTTCATTTTCTGGAGATATTTTTGACTTGTGTATTAAGCAAACATTTATGCAAAACACTGAGGAATCCATAAATGTTAATTAAGTTGAACTTACGCCTTTACCACAGCAGATAATCAGATTGATGGGTTCTATGAAGTCTGCAGAACTTGCCGTGGTGGCTGAGAGGAGCAATAAAAGGGCAGAACCATGGTGGTGATCACGAGGTTTTGCTCTTTGTCTGTTGCCTTGATATGTTTGTGCTTGGTCTTGCTTTCACCTGCTGTGGATCCAGGTTTCACCTGTGAGTGGCACTGGAGGGTTTTGTGGGCGTGGAGGCAACTCTGCGAAGGTGTGGTGTCTGCTGTGGGAGGTGCCCTGGTGTGCAGGGAGTGGCAAGGCCTCAGCTAGGGCAGGAGGATGCTGATAGAGGAGAAGAGCTCTGCATGGATCATGGAATCATGGAATGGTTTGGGTGGGAAGGGCCTTTAAAGCCCATCCAGTTCCAACCCCACTGCCATGGGCAGGGACACCTCCTACTGGATCAGGGGGCTCCAAGTCCCATCCAACCTGGCCTTGGACACCTCCAGGGATGGGGCAGCCACCACTGCTCTGGGCAACCTTGGCCAGTTCACCAGGCTGTAAATACAGGGAAATAATCCCCTCCTTTGTAAGAGCAACAGCTTAAATTCTCCCCAGAGCCTTAAACTCTGACCTGAACCCACCAGGGAGCTCTGGGTTTTGGGTGGTTTCATATCTGATTGCAGATGGAAAAAATGTGCAAACCAGGATCATAAAATTGCTTGGTTGAAAAAGACCTTTGAGATCATCGAGTCCAACCATACCTGTCCACTACTAAACCAGATCCCTAAGCACTTCATCTGCCCATCTTCTAAATCCCTCCAGGGATGGTGACTCATCCAAGGGATGGGATGTACCAGGGCATGAGGAGTTTGGGTTTTCTGTACCATTGCTGCAGCCAGTGAGTATTTTGTGTAGCTGGTGAGTATTTTTTATAGCCAATAAACATGTTCTCATCAATTTTATCTGCTGTGTGTGGGCAGGAGCATTCAGGAGCAGGTATGAACCCTTCTGAGAAAGATGATACAGTGATGCTGATAAAGAAAATGACCCCTCATTTTGAATCTGATGTGCTGAATCCTGCTGTGAAGTGGGATCTGCTCTTGGATTCCCACTGTGGGGAAGCTTGGCTGGAAGCAGATGTCTGCACAAAGCGTGGCACGGTGGCACCGTGTGACACTGTTTACTCCTTCTGTCCCTTTTGCATGATAAAATAACCTGTGAAAATAAATAACAAGAGCTTAATAGGCACATGGGACAGGGCCTTTGGCAGTGATGCCAATCTGCTGTGCCTCAGCAAAGCTCCTCTAATTAAAACCTGCAAATTATAGCCAGCTGGAGCTGATTGCAAGGCCTGGGAGCTTTGCTTGGTGAGGCGAAGCGTGGCTGGTTGCTCCTTCCAGGCACATTTTTCTCTCCCATCAGGATTGTGTTGTCCTGGACAAGCCAAGGATTACCTGTCCCAGCAGAGGAGCGAGCGGCCGTTGAGTCCTGCCCGCGCTGGCCAAGCACTTCGAGCCTTTCCTGTGCTTTAGGAATTGGTGTTGTGTGGTTCCTCTTGGCTCTGCAGATGGCTGAGTTTTGAGGGTTAGGCTCTTTCTTTCTCTATTTTTGACATTTCAGAGCACACCCTCCACACCCAAGGTTCCCTCAACCCACTGATTGCTTTTCACCCCCCTCTTCACCACGTTTTGGCTTCGCCGTGTCTCGCTGCTTCTCCTCCCTCTCCCACCACACCACCAGTTGCCACCTCTCACCATTAACAGTTTCATTAATGGGTTGCAACGTGATCTCACGAAAGAAACATTTATTTATGAAAATCCATGTGGACAAACCCCACGATCAGAGAGAGCCCAGTTTGGGGAGGAGAGTTGGACTTCTTCTCTGTAGAGAAGCTACTGTGGGAAGAACTTCACGCAAAGCTCCTACCAGCTGCCCCGAGCACCAAATACCAAACCTCAGCCGCACATCGCAGCCCCTCTCGTCCCCTCGCTGCCCTCCTGGCTGTATTGTATTGCACACCCCCCTTTTTGGCTGGGGTGGAAAGTTTAATGACCCGAGAGTCATTTCTCATGCTCAGCTGCTCTTGGGACTCACTGTCCACTCTCTGGGAGGCCGTAGCATTTCACTGATGAGTGTTATTTAGCTTCCAGCTGAGATAGGACTTTGGGTGGATACAGCATGGAAAAAAGGGGATGTTTGCTCTTTAACTTTGCATTATAACTGCTGTATTAATTATTGAGATGGAGACAGGCTTTTTGGGGCAGGATGTTGTGTTCAGTAGATCAGTAACAGATCAAAGCCCAAGAGGTGGGCTTTTTTTAATTATTACTGAGAGGTTTGGGATTGTTCAGCCTGGAGAAGCTCTGGGGAGATCTTAGAGCAGCCTCCCAATACTGAAAGGGGCTGCAGGAAAGCTGGGGAGGGGCTCTTCATCAGGGAGTGCAGGGATAGGATGAGGTGGAACGGTTTTGAGCTGCAAGAGGGGAGACTGAGATGAGATCCTAGGGAGAAATATTTTGCTGTGAGGGTGTGGAGGCCCTGGCCCAGGTTGCCCAGAGCAGTGGTGGCTGCCCCATCCCTGGAGGTGTTCAAGGCCAGGTTGGATGGGGCTTGGAGCCTCCTGATCCAGTGGGAGGTGTCCCTACCCATGGCAGGGGGGTGGGACTGGATGGGCTTTGTGGTCCTTTCCAATCCAAACCATTCTATGATTCTGTTTTGGAGCAGTTGAGCAGACCTAGAGGTATGTGTGGAGACAGGGATTTCCATGCTCCTGCTGGGACCTGGGTGGGAAGAACAATTTCTGAGAGCCAGGAAGCAAACCTGAGCTTGTATCAATCCCCTGGGGGTAAGGAGATGCCTTCAGGCTGGGATTTGGGTTTTAGAGCTCCTTTCTCCAACAGTTTGGGCTTGCAATGTATTTTAATTGGGCTCAGGCTGCTCCCCTTGCTGATGGTGGGAGTTCTCTGTGTGCCTCCAAGGAGGAGGTGGCGAAGGGATGTGTGCAGATCTGCTGAGTGAGTCTCTCCAGATGCTGTTATTTTGCATTTCAGAGAGCCAGGAAAGAGACAAAGAAACTGTCTCACTTTGCAATTGAATTTCTAATGAGAGATCTGCAGGCAAACCAGGGAAACGGGCTTAACACACCAGAGAAAGGCTCCGTCTTAAGGCTGACCTGTCTGAAAGGAGAACTGGAAATAGTACAGAGATGGGATAATCACATGGTTGGATGTCCCATCCCCAGCCTGGCAAAGGTGTCTTGTCTGGGGCTTTCCAGTCTTCAAGAGAAGACTTCTTTGTGGCTTTTGCAGGCACAGAGCATCCCAAGGTTGGTGAAACCAGCCTGATGTATGTCATGTGTGGACATGGACCTGACCCAAACTTCCCATCTTGCGGGTTGGCCCAGATCCTAATTATGGGAAGAGCCTCACCTCGTCCCTGTTCCTGCCTCCACTGATGAAATAACTTGGTGCTGGGAGGGGGGAAAGGAAAATAAGAGTTTGGGTGCGTTGTACCCATTGACACAGAACATTTTGGGTTTCCTGCATCCCTCTCCATCTGTTGAATCATCCCTTGACACGTTCCCATCAGCTTGGGTGTCCCAGCCGGCTCCGCTGTGGTCGTTGGCTTTGTTTTTAACTGATGGGAATTTCCCCCTCCTTTATTTCAAGTGAGAGTTCTCTACGCAATGTGCAAGAAGAGGTTTGGGCTGTAAACTGTCTTGACTGGAAGTCTCCACACGTGCCCTTGGGCACGTTTCAAGCTCAGCATTGCTTGTGAGAAGACAGTTGTCATTCCTCAGCACATCCCATGATCGTGGCATCCCTGGGGCTTAAACACAGAGCCTATTTATATATATACACACATTTATATCTTCTTTCCCCCCCCTAAATGCTGATTTCTGTAAACACGTTGCTTGGGGTGTATGAGCAGATTTCCTCTTGCTTTATCCAACCATTTTAAGATATTTGGTTTCATTTTAATTTGAACTTGTGTTGGCAGCTGGGAGTAAATCAGATTTTGGCTCTGGTTTTGTAGCACCTTCTCATGTATTGGCAGCACAGCTCCTGTGGAGTCGGTGGGAAAAGGTTCCCAGTCCAACCGTTGGGTTAAACCCCTTGGCATCGCCCATCCCTTCCATCCCTGCTGCCTGAGGCTGGTGGGCTTTTTCCAGACGGATGCCCCAGGCAGGCTCACGCTGTTTCCTTATCTCCACGCCGCGGGGTTGCGGAAGGCAGCGACGAGGGAACGTCTTAAGGCGACAACAACAATGGGAAGTGGAAGTTTAAGGAGGAAACGATAGCGTGTTCCAGCGCCGTTTGTAACGCTGCGTGGTCGCGGCGGTTGGGAAGAGCGTGGAGGTGGCTGGAAGAGCTGCTCCTCACTGCTGGCACTTGGTAGGATTTGGGGGTGAAAAGGAAGATGATAATTCTTGTTAATCCAGTTTTGCAACCATTTCTGATCCATCTCTTTGCCCATTCGTTTAATTTCTGCTGGAGTCATTGCTTAAATATCTGTATTCTTATCTCCACAAACCGTCGTGGCTGGAGGGTTATTAATGACTGGACCTTCCAGCAGCCAGACCTTCCAGAAAGGCTCCAAAAATCGTCTCTCCTTTACTTGCAGAAACTGTCACGTGCTCAGCAGGGTCTGATGTTTGGCTGCTTTGAAATGAATGAGCCGTTTCCTTCCCCTGTGCCAATCTGTCTGCATCTCTCCAGCTTTTCTGTCTTGCAGTAAATCCAGTCTGATTTCTACCCCAAAAGGGAGAGAGGTTGGACCAGCAGCAAGGAGCAGTGAATAAAACCACCCCCAAAGTGCTCCCAGACTTTGGGTTTGTTCCCAAAAAAGATGAGTTTCCCCATTTCTCATTTTATTGACTTTTTGTTTGTCCCTTCTGAGTGTCTCTTCATACATTTGCTGACCAAAGCAGCCCTTGGTATGATCACAGCCCCAGTGAGAATTGGCCATCAGGACGACTAAAATATTAAATATATCCACACACACTTCACAAACCAAATATTTTATGCAAAAGACACGGGGATGAGAAGGAAAAAGCTTCCCTGATTCAAACTAAATCCAGAAAGTGGAAGCGAATCATTTCAGCCCTCCTCTGAACAAAAAGTATCTGCAAAGTCCCTGTCTCCCTTCAGACCTTATAGGCTGCAGATCTTTGTTTTTCTGATGGAAACCTACTCTTTCCTGCAGCTCTAGACATTTCCAGGCTGTGAACAACATTCCAGTTGGGCCAATCTCTTCTCCAGATCTCCCCAGGCTTCCAAAGTCTATCCTAGAGACATCACCTTGGGCCTTTTAGGGAATCACAGTGATGGCTTTTGGCACATACGGCTGATTAACAGCAACCAAAGTCTGTCTCAGCTCAGAAATGCTCCTCCAGAGCCCTGTTTTGAAGAGCAGTGTGATGGAACAGCAATGGAAAACCATCGTGCGGAGGGGTGTGGGTGCTGGAGATGAGCTGAGACTGTGTGGAAATACCTGGATCAGGGTTGAAGTGCCCGGTGGCCAGTGGTGCCCCGCGGGTGTGGAGGCTCCTGAAGTTGAAAACAGTGCTTCTTGCTGAATTTTTGAATTGAATATCCCTTTGGATATTCAACCGAGAGTGACAGGGAGAATGGACTTAAAGGTGGGAGGAGGAGAATTCAAAACTGGTTCGTTTTCCTGTGGGGTGGGATGCACTGGGAGGGCCCTGCTGCCTCGCAGAGAGCAGGGAAGCACCTGCCAGTGTTGTGTTTATGGGTTGGGAGAAACCCCCAGCTCTGTCCCATTTCTGCATCCTGTCCACCTGGTGGGTTGGACAGGCAGCGAGCAAGGTGGAGGCCAGCCAGACCTCCCTTGTGTGCGGACATGAGCCATGGTGAAGCCCATGGAGCCAATCCAGAGCTTCTGCTCTCGGGCTCTCCCAAGGATGGTGAATGAGCACAGCAAGAGAGGTAAAACAGCACGGATAAAAGCTGGCACATCACAACCTGTGATGATGACGCTGGATGGGTCGACTTCTGGAGCGCTGGTTGAGGGAAAGGGGATGGTGGCACCCTTGTGATTGGCTAACGGTGCCGGGGAGCCTCTTAGGTGAGGGTGTTGGAGTAGAAGCTGAGGCTTTCAGAGACCGTTTTGGAGTCACTGCGGGAGGAGCCGTTGGAGGTCATGTCTACGGAGAGACGTTTGGCCTTGCTGCACTCCTCCAGCTCCTCTTCGGCCGCGCCAACTGCCGAGGACACGGTGGTCTCTATCCGGCTGACCTTGTACACGCTGCTCTGTGTCTGCAGGTACCTGGCTGACTTCATTTCCAGGCCCTCGTACTCGCCGGCGCTGATGAACGGGCACCACCGAAACGCGTGCTTGAACCCCACGCGAAACCTGGGGGGGGACAGAGAGATGGGGAAAAGCAGGGGTGAGGGATGTGGAGATGGCAAAAGGACCTCACTAGGAGTGGGAAGACAAAGCTAAGCTCTGCTAAGCAACAACAGAAAATGCTACTTTTCACTAAGGGGAGGGAAAACCCACCGATAATCCCAGCTGTGAGTCAGGGCTGCTTTGATACCTCTCCTCAAATCCCACAGAGGCTTTAGGAAAGACTTATTTAGGTGAGTATTGTATCATCCCTGCATTTGGCAAGAGGATCATAGAATCATTTGGTTGGAAAAGACCTTTGAGATCATCGAGTCCAACTGTACCCGTCCCCTGCAAAACCACCCCTGAGCACCTCGCCTGCCTGCCTGTCTTTTAAATCCCTCCAAGGATGTTGACACAACCACTTTTCCAGGATGGCCCAGAACCATCCTGGAAAAACCCTCCATCCATACTTTCTTCTGTCAGGCCCATCTTCCCCTCCTCCCCTTCCTATTGCATCAAGATGCTGCCGGAAATCACCAGAACCCACCTGTCATTGAGGCAGCAGTAGATGATGGGGTTGTACATGGTGGAGCTCATGGCCAGCCACATGATAGCCAGGTAGACCTGCTGGATGAACTTCTGCAGGTACCACTCGGGGTTGAAGTACTGCAGGGTGAAGTAGATGTGGTAGGGCAGCCAGCAGAGCGCGAACGTGCATACCACGATGATCATCATCTTCACTACCTGTGAGGAAGAAGAGAAGGCAGGGAAGCAAAATCATCCATTGGGTGGGATTGTCACCCTCTGGAAGGAGCCACCTCTTTTTGCCTTAGGGACCTTTCCAAGCAAGGAACACGTGGTCAACATCTTGGTTAAGCCACGCGTCTTCATGGAGGACACACATCTAGGGATGCTCTGCTCCATTAGCAGCAACCACGTAGGAAGTCCTGACCTGTTTCCACCCCTAATGAAGTATTTTTGGCTGTGGTTGGTTGGGATTTGGCATGAATTAAGGCTCCTACTGTGCTTGGAGCTCCTTACCTTCCGCTTAGCTGAGACCTGCTCGTGGTAGCGGTCGGTGTTGTCACCTGGTATCTCGCTTGCCCAGAGGGTGATGCCAACCACAGTGTAGGCACATCCTATCACCAGAAGTGGCAAGAAGTAGATCAGGATGGTCATGCAGAAGTGATACCTAGAAAAAATGATCATAGAATCATCTGGTTGGAAAAGACCTTTGAGATCATTGAGTCCAACTGTTCCTGTCCCCTTACTGAACCCTGTCCCTCAGAAACTCATCCACTCATCTTTTAAACCCCTCCAGGGATGGGGACTCCACCCCCTCCCTGGGCAGCCTCTGCCAGGGCCTGAGAACCCTTTCAGTGAAGAAAGGTTTCCTGATGTCCAATCTGAACCTCCCCTGACACAATTTGAAGTCCCCTCAGCCTCCTCTTCTCCAGGCTGAACAAGCCCAGGTCCCTCAGCCTCTCCTCTCAGCACTTGTTCTCCAGCCCCTTCCCCAGCTCCGCTCCCTTCTCTGGACGCGCTCCAGCCCCTCAAGGGCCTTCTTGGAGTGAGGGGCCCAGAACTGACCCCAGCACTCCAGGGGTGGCCTCCCCAGTGCCCAGGGCAGGGGCACAATCCCTGCCCTGTTCCTGCTGCCCACGCTGTGTCTGACACAGCCCAAGGTGCCATTGGCCCTCTTGGCCACCTGGGCCACTGCTGGCTCATGCTCAGCCCCTGCCAACCAACACCCCCAGCTCCTTCTCCCCCAGGCAGCTCTCCAGACACTCTGCCCCAAGCCTGGAGCTGCCTGGCCTTGGTGTGTCCCAAGGGCAGGACTCGGCCCTTGGCTTTGTTGACCCTCATCCCATTGGTCTCAGCCCATGGATCCAGCCTGGCCAGATCCCTCTGCAGAGCCTTCCTTGCTTCCAGCAGATCCACACTCCCACCCAGCTTGGTGTCACCCCCAACCTTGCTCAGGGTGCACTCGATCCCTTCGCCCAGATCATTGATAAAGATATTGAACAGGACTGGCCCCAGCACTGAGCCCTGGGGACACCACTCGTGATCGGGCGCTGAGCGTGTCCTATATCTGTTCAGCCTCTTTCTGCAAACCGAGCTTGAAGGCAAGCTTTGGCTTCAGGGGCCAAAGAGAGTTTGACCCAATCCCTGCAGACACATCGTCTGCAGAGATGGGGCCCTGAAGTACTCCCTACTTTCACCACAGTCTTTTCCAAGCCTCTGCTGCCAGTCTCTGGCATCCTGGGATGGGATGTAGAGGCCAGTAAAGAACTTGTGTTGCTTTCCGAATGCAATGACACCTTGGCTGGAGTGGCTCTGCTCTCCCTTCTGCTCTATTTACACTCCAAATTATCCTAGAGATGAATGCTTGCTCTTATCACACCTTTTATCTGGCAGATCCACATGAACAAATGTGTGCTTTTTGACATATAAAAGATGGGAATATTAAGCTGAAGAAATAAAAGCTTTCCCTGAAGGGCAAACGCTGGGTCTTGGATGCAGCTTGCCTGAATCCTGGTCCATCTTCAGTTTAGCTGGGCTCAAGTGGCACAAAGCATAACCTGGTCCCCCAAAACTCCTTGAGGAGGTTTATTGAAGTTTGTTGGTGGACTCAGCAGCCAGGTTGGTTCTCCAGGCTTGTGGAAAGGACGTGATCTTTGTGTCTGTTTATAAGAGGTATAAATAAATCCAAAATTGAATGAGAGGATAAAACTGAACGAGAGGGTCTGGACTAAACTCCTAGCAGAGGCTCTTTTGTTGCGAAGGCGGTGGACCCGTGGCAGGTTGCAGTAGCCCCTGGGATGGCAGGGGGTTCAGTTGAAGGATTTGTGTTATATTTAACACCAGCTCGTTTAAAAAGGGAAAAACTAATGCTGTTTTTAACAAACAGGATGGGGCCGGCCGGTCTGACCTTGCAGGTTCCTTCCTACCATTGGAGCTTGCTGCAAGAAAGCCCAGGGAGGGACTCTTTACAAGGGTTTGTAATGATAAGATGAGGGGGAACAGCTTTAAACTGGAAGGGGAAAGATTTAGATTAGGCACCAGGAAGAAATTCTTCACAACGAGGGTGGGGAGGCCCTGGCCCAGGTTTCCCAGAGCAGCGGTGGCTGCCCCATCCCTGGAGGTGTTCACGGCCAGGTTGGATGGGGCTTGGAGCCTCCTGATCCAGCAAGAGGTGTCCCTGCCCATGGCAGGGGGGTGGACCTGGATGGGCTTTGAGATCCCTTCCAACCCAACCATTCCATGATTCTATGAAAACCTCCCTTCCCTGCAGGAAGATGAGTATTATTGGTACAGAAATGTGGTTGGCTTGCGCGGTGCCGGCTTGCGGATCATCGCATGTGCCACCAGGTCTGGAGGTCATTTTCTTCTGACAGCTTTAGGGTCTTTAGGTGCATTTTTGGGGTGCCTGCCCGGATGGAATACAAGGTGCAGCATCTGTTGGAGGCAGTTCAAGCCCTGTAGCCACGCTCGGCTCCTCATCACTCATCCTCCCGGGAGCCTTGATGGAATAATAGCTCCAAAGTGTAATGAATGGGTCAGGCTCGTGCCTGGTGCAGGTCCCACAGGGAATGGGGTTGGCCCTGTGCTGCCACGCCGTCTCCTCCTTGTTTTGAACCTACAATCTCATTTGGCCTCCCCTTCGCTCAGCGCTAATCACATTGGAGCTGGATTTTGCAGGGCTGTTTTCTATTGTGTTAATTAAAGAGGCGTCTCTGTGGCTCCGCGATGAAGATTTCTTTGTGGTTCCCATCTACTGCAGGGTCTTAAACCAACTGAGAGTGAGGCAGAAACGCCCCAGAGGAGCTGTTGGGTAACTCAAGCAGGATGGAACCTTATTTTCGGAGCAGCCTGGGCACGGTAGGTATGGGGATTTCCAAAAGAGCCCTGGGACCTTCTTTTTGGACCCTGGGTGCTGAAAACCAGTCTCAGGGACCTTCTTTTTGGACCCATTGGACCAGTCTCAATGTAAAATCATCCTTAAGTTGTTCTTCCTACAAGAACTTCAGGATCAAAGCCTGGGTTTTGTAATTTCAAGTCCTCAATGTGGGGATTTAGAGTCTTGTATAGGATGAGGGCATGGGAGGAGCTACAGGACAGCGATGCTGGAGGAGGGGGCTGCCACCTCCTTTGCCTTGCAAAGCCCAGATGGTCACCACGGGCTGTTCATCTCCCAGAGAAGCTGACGAGTGGAGCAGCTTTTCCCCTTCCCTTAACAAAGGGAGATGGCAGCTAATGAAATTGGAATAGATCAGACCTCTATTTTGGAACCAAAAGTGGGAGAGGGAAGCGGTGGTCAGTGGCGGTGAGAAGCTGCTGAATCACCAGCTCCTGTTGCAGATGCAGCACCTCACCTGTGCCAAGGACTTTGTGTGCTTTCCCTGTACAAGTGGGATGAGGATGGACACATTTGCCCAGGGAAAAAATGTCATGTGCACAGCCCAGAAATGACCAGGGCTGCATCCAAAGTAGTGGGAGCAGCAGGGCCTGGAGCCCTGTGTCCAGTTTGGGAATCCCCAAAATAAGAAGGAGATGGAGCTGTTGGAGCAAGTCCAGAGGAGGCCACGGAGATGATCTGAGGGCTGGAGAACCTCCTGTACGAGGACAGGCTGAGAGAGTTGGGGTTGTTCAGCCTGGAGAGGAGAAGGCTCTGGGAGACCTTAGAGCAGCCTCCAAGTGCTGAAAGGGGCTCCAGGAAAGCTGGGGAGGGGCTCTTGATTGGGGAGTGCAGGGATAGGATGAGGGGGAAGGGTTTTGAGCTACAAAAGGGGAGACTGAGTTGAGATTTTGGGGAGAAATATTTTGCTGTGAGGGTGGGGAGGCTCTGGCCAAGGTTTCCCAGAGCAGTGGTGGCTGCCTCATCCCTGGAGGTGTTCAAGGCCAGGTTGGATGGGGCTTTGAGCCCCCTGATCCAGTGGGAGGTGTCCCTGTCCATGGCAGGGGGGTTGGAACTGGATGGGCTTTGAGGTCCCTTCCAACCGAAAACATTCCATGATTCTATGACTCCTGTATCCATATTCTGGGGTTGTGCTTTCTGGGCTCCATTTGCCATGAGAAAGGACCCCCTGACATTGGGAGATGCCCTCTGTTTTCACTATAAACCCCCCAAATCATGTTATTTTCCATCGTGGCATTGCAAACAAGCCAGCTGCCACCAGCACCTTCCTTAAATAACTGCCCCAAGGCCACACAGGCTGTGTTGGTGTTTGAGAGAGGCTCAAGCACCTGTCCATGGAGAATTATTTTAGGGTGGTAAAACATCTCAGGCTGTGAGCTATGTGAGTGGGTTTGGAGAGTCACTACTGAGCTGCAAGTTACTGTCAGTCTCCACCAAATATTTGGGGTTTGACTCTTTCAAAACTTCTGGAATCCCCAACATAAGAAGGAGATGGAACTGTTGGAATGGGTCCAGAGGAGGCCACGGAGATGATTCGAGGGTCGGAGAACCTCCTGTACAAGGACAGGCTGAGAGAGTTGGGGTTGTTCAGCCTGGAGAGGAGAAGGCTCAAAGCCCCATCCAACCTGGCCTTGAACACCTCCAGGGATGGGGCAGCCACCACTGCTCTGGGCAACCTGGGCCAGGGCCTCCCCACCCTCACAGCAAAACGTTTCTCCCCAAGATCTCATCTCAGTCTCCCCTCTTGCACGTTAAAACGTTTCCTCTCATCCTGTCCCTGCCCTCCCCGATCAAGAGCCCCTCCCCAGCTTTCCTGGAGCCCCTTTCAGTCCTGGGAGGCTGCTCTAAGGTCTCCCCAGAGCCTTCTCCTCTCCAGGCTGAACAACCCCAGCCCTCTCAGCCTGTCCTCATGCAGGAGGTGCTCCAGCCCTCGGATCATCCTTGTAGCCTCCTGTGGACCTGTTCCAATAGTTCCATCTCCTTCTTATGTCTGGGATTCCAGAAGTGGACACAGGACTCCAGGTGGGGTCTCATGAAGCTTTCTGCACCCTGCTCTTTGCAGCTGACTGACAAACTCATCTCATTGGCCTCGCAGAGAGACCTTTGCCAGGCTCTGGTTGGCATTCAACACCTCTCTGTGCGTGTGTCCCCTGCTTTGGCTCCAGCAGAATTTCACAGGTCTAATTCCTCACTCTGGAGATGGGACTGGAGATCACAAATGCCTCTTATTTCTCCCTCTTTTCTTTCCCTTAACTCATGACATTTCACTCGCTGCATGACTCGTGGTCTTCAAAGAGCAAACCGCGCAGGACCGCTGTGCTGGCAGAGCAGTGGGGTTGCCTGGACCCTTTGGAAATGCCAGATTTAATTAGCTGGCACCTTAATGGGAAAGAAAGAGACTCCAGCTGAGCCCTCCTAGCCCAGCGTTTGCCTCCCAGCCTGAGCTGCTGTCACAGAGCTTCTTTTTGTAGCTTGTTTTTTAAGCAGTCGAGTGATTTTTGGAGCATTCGGTCTCCCAAGCCATTTCCCCCCAACCACAACCCATCAACCGCCCGGCCAAGAAACTCCCAGTAAGCCCTGTTTCAGAGAATCATGGAATCATTACAGCTGGAAAAGACCTCTCATCTCATCCAGTTCAACCATCAACCCCACCGTGCTGACCAAAGCATGTCCCAAAGTGATACATCTGTAGGTTTTTTTAACCCCTCCAGATGAATTTCTTAGGGATTTGGTTTAGTAGAGAGCAAGGCACGGTTGGACTCGATGATCTCAGAGATCTCTTCCAACCTTATGATTCTATGATTCTAAGATGATATGGGTGGAGGTTTTGCTGCTGTTAGCCACGTGGCACTGGGCCTCGCTAGGGTAGGGGGAGGATTTCCCCATTCCAAGCAAATCTGAGCCTTTCCCACCCTTCATCTTAGTGGTTTTGTCTCTGCTGGAAAAGCCCAACTCACGTTTTTCCGTACAGGTTGGTGCTGTGCTCCGGCCACTCCACCAGACACACCAGGCGGCCCGGCAGCTCCTCCATCACCGAGTAGTAACCCTGGGGGAACGCCAGCAGGAAAGCCAGGAGCCAGATGATGCCAATGACCACCTTGGTGGCGGTGGCCGAGAGCCGGGGTTGCAGCGGGTGGATGATAGCCATGTACCTGCAGGGTGGGCAGAGGAGAAATCAAGGTGGGAAAGCCCTTTGGGGGCTGTTTTGAGTCTCCCTTGCACTTTTTGACACCCCCTGAATGCATCCTGGAAACCCCTCACTCCACACAGTGCAAACAGCATGGAATAATCCTTTTTTGGAGGATTCCCTGGGCAATACTTTAATTCTCTTCCAGCACCTCACCCTCGAGATTTGAATCCCTTTTGAGACACTGATTGATTCTTAACTGAAAACCAGCTTTGCTGACACAGCCCACGACCGGCTGCTTCTGCAAAGACAAAGCCAGCCCTGATGCCACCAGCAGACCCTTTGGCAGCCCCTGGTAGTTCTGCACCCGTGCAAAATCCCATTTATGAGAGAGATCACGGTGTTACAGGAGGAAAAGTGAAAATAGAGAGTGCTGGACTGGTGTGGGTTGGGTGACCTGAGGTGCCACCTGTATCTGGTCGGCTCCTGCGCTCTTTTCTCCTGATCACTTGTCCTACGTGAGGAAAGCTCTAGTGGTGACGAGGGGGGGGCTGAATTTATAGAATGATAGAATGGGTTAGATTGGAAAAGACCTCAAAGCCCATCCAGTTCCACCTCCTGCCATGGGTAGGAACACCTCCCACTGCATCGGGGGCTCCAAGCCCCATCCAACCTGGCCTTGAACACCTCCAGGGATGGGGCAGCCACGATGTTATCCCTCTGCAAACCTGGTTTTACAAAGCTGGCAGCAGCCGGTGGCACTGGAGGGATTGAGTCACAACTTTTTGGTTGGATTCCTTTCCCCCCAGCTCTTTGTCAGCTTCGGGAAGAACCACTGCATCGCTCTGCATGCATTTTTGCCCAAGGCATTTGCAGCCTCCTCTATTTCTCCCTTCATCGCTTCTCCTTTCCAAGGATGGACAATTTATTCTTGATTTTTTTCCCTAACTGGCAAATATTCCCCTTGCTGCATATTTTGGGTGTCCACGTGCAGTGATGAAGATGTAGGGATATATAAAGATGCAGGAGGTACCACCAGCAGCTCTTCCTCTGCCCCAGGGGACCAAACCCTTGTGCAGCTGAAAATCCACCTAATCCACCTGGTAATTATCCCTCGAAAATCTGTTTGGTACTTGACACTGAAGTTGGTTGGAAAGGGCCAAGGCAACACGTGTTGGTGCTGCTCTGGCCCAGCAGCTGCTGATGCATCAAGATCTCCTGGTTTCTTCATCCATGTTTCTCATTTCTTCCTTAATGGACTTGCAATCGGCTTCCCAGGACCCTGCAAGGCCTTGTTTCCTTCCTCCTCCTCCTCCTTCAAATACCTGAGCCCCTCGTTAGTGGTTTTGCTGAGCTGGATGAGGTCTGGGTGGGCTTTCTCACGGGGTTCAGAGCAGGTTCCCCGCAGTTTACATTCCCAAGCAGCAAGAAGTCAACACCCCCTGGTCTGCTGCTGGCGCTCCACCTCAAGCATGTAAAATCCTTCCCACAAAATGGATTTCCACAAAAAGTTGAGCCATTTCTGTTGAAGTTCTTGCCTGGAGAAACATCCAAGGCTGAGACCTCCAGAAAGCAAAGCCAGCACTTGATTGCAATCAGCCAGAAATGCTTTTACATCTCTGATCTTGGTGCTCCCAGTGCATTTTGGAGGACGTTCCTCACCGGTTTAAAGCACTTTGCAGCTCCTGAAGCCCTTGTGGTTGATAAAACATCTCAATAATCACTGTAACTATGAACTAAACCCCAACTGCATCACCCAGAGACCTTTCCAACCACCATCCTCTTGTCTGCAAAGCTGTCTTGTGGTGGAAAGGAGATGGCCAAGTTCATCTGACCACAGTGGCATCAACCAGGACGGGCTCAGGGATGAAGGAGGGGCAAAGCTGGTGGCACTCTGGGGAAAACTGGCCCCAAATCCTATTTTTGGGCAGCAATTCCCAATCCATCCGTCCCAAGTCAGCCTTTGGGTTGCTCTGAGTTCAGGATTAAAAATGGGAATAATAACAGTTCTGCCAGACAGAGGCTCTGACAGGGAAGAGAAAAATGTAATAAAAAGGGTCTGGACTGCCCAGTATTACAGACCATAAAAATACTGGAGATAGATAGAAATGGACAAACATCCTGAAAATAATTAGACCATTATTTCATATTAAAATTTTGTAGAAGTATATAATAATTGCATTGCTAAGATAAAAAATTATCCTAACATTTTAATAAGTGCTTTACTTTATAATTTTCTTTTTTTTCCTCCCTCCTTGACAAGAACATTTGATGCAAAACCAAGCTGGGGAGAGGGAGGGAGCAGAGCACATGGTTTGGTGGCCTTAGCTTGGCTGACACCAGCTGATTTGTCCATACTGAGGTGGAAAAGCATCAGTACTGGGAGCAAAGAAGCTTCTCTTGCCTTAGAATCATGGAATTATTACGGTTGGAAAAGACCTCTCAGCTCATCCAGTCCAACCATCAACCCAACCCCACCGTGCTGACCAAACCATGTCCCTAAGTGCCACATACAAGCATTCTTTGAACCCCTTCAAGGATGGAGAGTCCACCACTGCCTTGGGCAGTCTCTTCCAGTGCTTCACCACTCTACCAATAAAGAAAGTTTCCCAATATCCAATCTGAACCTTTCCTGGTGCAACTTGAGGCCATTTCCTCTCATCCCATCCTTTGTCACTTGGGAGAAGAGCCCAGCACCCACCTCACCATGATGTCCACTCCAGGAGCTGCAGACAGGGATGAGGTCTCCCCTCAGCCTCCTCTTCTCCAGGCTAAACAGCCCCAGGTCCCTCAGCTGCTCCCATCCCTGGAGGTGTTCAAGGCCAGGTTGGATGGGGCTTGGAGCCCCCGATCCAGTGGGCTTTGAAGTCTCTTCTGACCCAAATCATTCCATGATTCTGTGGTTTGATGCCTGGTGTGGGCAGTCCATGGGGGTTACACTGGGAACGGGGCCGTTTGTCTGGAGAAGCTGTTGGGTTGGGATGTTCCTCAAAAGAAAATGATCTGGGGTTGCTCTCGTGGATGGAAGCACCACCCTCAGATGAAAATACTGCTGCATTTTGAAAGCTGAGGACTTCCCAGCTCCTTGTGGCGAGACCCGATGCCCTCAGAGCTGCGTTTTCCTTGCGCCTTTCCCACGACGTTTCATGGTTTAAATCCATATTGAATGGACTCGGCACTAAAGCACAGAACTTCACACCAGACACTCTTTGGTGACGTTGGTAGTGTTCTTTAAACAATTTATTGTGGTTTGGGGGTGGTTACCATGACGATGCGATAGCGTTTGAGCCCAGCGTTGCACCCGGGCAGCTCCGAGCGGATCGGTTATTAAATAGATATTGCTCCGAGGCACTGGAGCCATCTATGAATTGCATCTGGAAATCTGGAGCCTGACTGGATAAACTAAGGTTACACAGTCATTTCCACCCTCATGGAGATGAGATTAATACAATAGCAAAAATTTATGAAGCATCTTTCATCCCACAGTTTCCTTATCTGCTTCATTAAGCAGTAAGGATACAACAGATAAAAATGGGCATCCAAGAGGATGCAGAGTTTGAGCTGTGTTTCCTGCACAATGATTTCTCGTCCTGAGCACGGAGGGGTTCAGTGCAGAGTCAGTCATCACAGTACCATGGAATGGGTTGGGTTGGAAGGGACCTCAAAGCCCATCCAGTTCCAACCCCCTGCCATGGGCAGGGACACCTCCCACTGGATCAGGGGGCTCCAAGCCCCATCCAACCTGGCCTTGAACACCTCCAGGGATGGGGCAGCCACCACTGCTCTGGGAAACCTGGGCCAGGGCCTCCCCACCCTCAGAGCAAAACATTTCTTCCTAAGATCTTATCTCAATCTCCCCTCTTTCAGCTGAAAACCATTCCCCCTCATCCTGTCCCTGCACTCCCTGATCAAGAGCCCCTCCCCAGCTTTCCTGGAGCCCCTTTCAGTCCTGGGAGGCTGCTCTAAGGTCTCCCCAGAGCCTTCTCCTCTCCAGGCTGAATAACCCCAACTCTCTCAGCCTCTCCTCGTACAGGAGGTTCTCCAGCCCTTGGATCATCTCCGTGACCTCCTCTGGACTCGCTCCAACAGCTCCATCTCCTTCCTGTGCTGAGGATTCCAGAACTGGCTCCAGGTGGGATCTCCCCAGAGTGGAGCAGAGGGGCAGAATCCCCTCCCTCCCCCTCTGGTCCCACTCTTTGGGTGCAGCCCAGGACACGGGGGGTTTCTGAGCTGGGAGCACACAGTGCAGCTCATGTAGAGCTTCTCCTCCCTCAGCACCCCAAATCCTTCTCTTCAGGGCTGCTCTCCCAATCCTTTCTCCACCCAGCCTGTAACTGTGCATGACATTGCCCCGACCCAGGTCCTCTGCAGCCAAGCCAGAGCAGATGCCCCATCCTGAGGTGGGTCAAACACCTCCAGCACAGCTCCCAGTCCTTCCTACCCAAGAAACTAAAAGCTTCACTGTAGAGAAAAACTTCTTTTGCTTTCCATGAGGATTGCATTGGCCCCAGACCCCTCATGTCTGGTCGCCGGCCGAGGGGTTGGCTGAGCCCCTTGTGCCTGAAACGCGACGCTGGCGCCCAGGGCGCTGCAAGCAGCTGCTTCATCCTACTTATTGCTTTGACACAAACCAGTGATCACCCAAAGGGAGGGACGGCCTCTGCCTCCTGCCCCGCCCCCTGACTGATGCTCAGCGCTCGGCAAAGTGTCTTCATCCAGCAGGAGGCAGCAGGTTTCTCACTGACATTTTCCAAGGCAGTTTGGGGTTTCCCTGGAGCACAATCCAAAAGGATGGGTTACCAAGCCCCGAACACCGACGTGAGTTGCACAGGCAGCTGCCTTCCTGCACAGCAAACCCCGTGGTTTGGGGTTGAAATGCTCGTTTTTTAAAAGCCAAAAGGAGGTAAAAGAGGATCAAAGCCCAGTTGGGTGCAGAGGGGTGTTAAGGAGGCATCGGGTTCCCTCCTGCGGTTGCCAGTGGCACCAGGATGGGTTGGGACAGGAACCAAAGAGAGGTCTTTGGTCTCTTTCTTCCAAAGGGAGACTCTGCAGAAGGCTGTTAATCCCCACCAGATCAGACACTACTGCTGGGAGCAGGGGCATAAACCAGCCTGGGTGAGTGACCCCTTATGAAGGTGTTTCTTTGTCCATCCCCATCCCCCAGCGTTCTAACCCCAGCTGGGAAATCCCTGCTTTGAGCCAGCTCCGTGCTGGGCATCCGGAAACTTCAGAGGGTTTTTGCTGTGTTCAAGTGATGCCTGGTGTTTTGGGAATGCAAAAAACCTGCTTGGATTATTGCTGGCAGGTGCTCAGGTGATGCTGGACCCAAACTCAGGCTCCTTTCACTTCCTCCTTACTCTTCCCATCTTCCCAATTACATCCCAGCAGAGCGAGATTACACAGCGCTGGGTGAGGATCAAAGTCCTGCCCTGCAAACCCCAGAAGTCCATTAAGTCAAAATTAAATAATAAACAACCCTGGTGCTGTATTAAGGTGTAAATGGTGAATTAATCTGTCTGCATGCTGATGTAA
This sequence comes from Dromococcyx pavoninus, assembly GCA_033558185.1. NCBI lineage: Eukaryota > Metazoa > Chordata > Aves > Cuculiformes > Neomorphidae > Dromococcyx > Dromococcyx pavoninus. The sequence continues at coordinate 536,884 of JAUMJL010001311.1, read as the reverse complement.
TTTGTCCTTTCTGGAGGGTTTCTTTCCACAGCAATCCCCTCTTGGGAAAGGGCACTCAACTGGCGAACGCGGTCCTGATATTCAGCTGCTTTGTCCAACCTGGGAGTTCAAGTTCACAAGCAGCAAATAATTCTCTGAGCTGTTTTTTTCTGCTTCAAATAATGTGAGGTTGGGGAGATGTGAGAAGGTCTCGACTGCAGAGCAGCAATTCGAGGGGCTGCGGCGGGGAATGAAGGTTGGCAGATCTGGTGTTTCTCCTGCAGCTCCTACTGGCAAATTGATGGTCTTAGGACATCTAATAGAATTTAATAACTCGTTTGGAAATCAAAAAGGGGATATAAATAAGATCCTGGTTGGATTACCCAGCCCTGTGTGCTGCTCTGGCAGTGCTGGTGGAGGTTGGAGAGGGGGTTCTTTTAATGAGCAAAAGCAACAAGCTGGCCAAGGAGCTGCAGGAGGTTAGTGCCATCGTTTGTCATTTTTTATAGCTGCTTTAGGGCAGAGGACTCTGCAGAAAAAGGGAAATTGGTTTAAATATCCCGAGTGCTGTAGAGTCAGTCCTCTCCCAGAGGTCAGGGCAGGGCTCTCATCCTTCTCATCGGGTGTTTGCTCAGGCTGTGGTGTTTTTGGCTGAGTTCACTTCAAGATTTGCCATCAGAGATGGTTTTCTTTTCTGATTCTGTGAGTAATCTGGGATCTTCACCTTCAGCTGTATTCCTGGTTGTCCATCATCATGGGAACTCATTCGTATGCCTCAAGTGTGCTAACAGCCTGGGTGAGTGGTGCTGCTCAGAAATGAATCCAGGTCCCAAAGAGAGAGCAAATGTCAACAGTTTATTGATTGATTCCTCCCAGGACTGAAAGGGGCTCCAGAAAAGCTGGGGAGGGGCTCCTGATCAGGGAGTGCAGGGATAGGATGAGGGGGAATGATTTTCTGCTGAAAGAGGGGAGATTGAGATGAGATCTGAGGGAGAAATGTTTTGCTGTGAGAGGAATTCAGGTTGTGCAGAGCAGTGGTGGCTGCCCCATCCCTGGAGGTGTTCAAAACCAGGTTGGATGGGGCTTTGAGCCTCCTTATCCAGTGGGAGGTGTCCCTGCCCATGGCAGAGGGGTGGAACTGGATGGGCTTTGAGGTTCCTTCCAACCCAAATCGTTCCATGATTCTATGCCGAGGCTCCATTCCATGCACCTCAGAAACTGCAGCTCAGGGTTGTCTGCAGTTGTGGTTTTGCTCTCTGAGGGTTCCTGCAGGTTAGCTCAGACTCACCACGGGCACTGCTGGGATCTCACTTCTCCTGGAAGATCAGAAAAAGCAGGATTTTCTGTCTCTTTCAAGCAAATTAATTCACGAGGAGAGCTTGAAGCCGGAAAGGGATAAGTGACGAGCTCTGGCACCAAGATGCCCCAAAATGAAGGACATGGCAGATTTTTATTGTGCCAAGCGACCTGTTTGGCCCCACTTCTGCAGGAGGCTGAGAAGCAGCATCGTGGCTTTTCCTGAGCAGACCTCCTCAGCTGCCAGCCTCGACTCCTGCGTTTCCTGCCATTGTTGTAGGGTGCAGACTGACGCTCTCTATAGGATTAACTTTCTGGTTTTTCACAGCAGTTGTGCCCAGGCTGCAGTGGGTCCTGGTGGAAGAGCCAACGGTCTTGCTTCAACAAAATGGTGTTGCACAAACTCATGGTGGGTCCTGCAAAAAAGCTGTTGGGAGAGTCAAACCCACTCCCCAACTTGTTCTCTTGACAGCTCTGTACGGCCGTGCCGAGCCTTTCCAAGGCAGTTTCGTATCCTTGGGTGAGGAGATTCTGGAAATCCCTTGCAGAAAGCACAGAAGGAGATGATTGAGGGGAGCAATCTGCAGAGTGATGCTCCTCCGAGCCCGCAGCCTTCATATCCCACTGCTCTGATAGATGGTTTAATACACTTTGGGAACACGAGGCACATTCAATTCTGCTTCCCTGGGTTTTGATGAAAATCAGGACTTCACTCACTGTTTGATTTCAGCTCTCTCCTGCCTGTGCATAAAACCCATTTTGCTGATCCTACCTGTCCCTGCATCTCCAAACTCAGACCTTGCTTTTTGTGTTCCCACACAGCTTTTTCCTGCACACCAGGACAAACTCTTCCCTTTTAGGTTCCTGGAACAAGTTCCTGCATTTCAAGCATTTAAGTTACAGCTGTCAGGTCTCAGACAGAGGAAAACAACCTGTTTTGCAACACTTGGAGATGTTGTGTGCTGCTTGCCTGGAGGGGCAGAGCATGGGCTGTGCTGCCTTCACTTTCCTGTCGTCCCACCTGCCTGGAAATTTGGGGCCAAGAAGTGCAGGAGGTGTTTGCACACCAAGGCTGCAGCTTCTTTTGAGTCCTTCCAGATGGGTGAGCCAAGCCTGCATGCACGGGTTTGGCAGCCGTGAGCAAACCAAGCCTCTGTGAAGGGTTTGCAGATGCAAGAGGAAAGCTGGCGATGCCAATTGCCCCCCAGATTCAACCCCAGGCTCCCAGACCTGCCTTTGCTCCCCGTTTTACCCCTCCTCCTGCTTCCCTTGGCAGATTTGCTTTTCTGGTTATTCCAGAGTGTGGATTGAGGGCTAAAACCTAAACTACTTAAAAAACCCCCATCTCTCTAATTCATCCTATGCTGAAAGAGGCTTTGCTGGCTGATCCCCAACACCCTCAAAATGCTGATGCTCCTGAAACAGAGCCAGCAACACCATCGGGTGGGAACAGAGCCATGTTAGCACTGTGCCTCTTTTTATTTATTACTGCCTTAATTCTCCTTGCACCTCTGCCATGAGAGCTTGGCTGTGTCTGATTATTCTGGGGACGGGGTCCTGTAACCCCTCCAGAGTGAAACCAAACCTGTTTTTTAATGACTGAAGAGCATCATCCACCTCAGGCTCTGTTTCCCAAGCTGCCAGTGCGGGAGTTGTAATTCTGACAGGGAATTATCCGTGCCAGTTTGTGCAGCACTTAGCAGCTTAAAATGTGCTGGCATACAGCAATGCAAATCTTCTCCCCCTCTTCGTGTGTATCCCCAGCCAAAATGTCTTTTACTTGCTGGGAAGAAGGACCAAAAAGAGACGTTGCAGAGCTGAGTTGTCATCAGGAAATATGTCGCGATGGAAAAATCTGTTGCTCTTGGAATGCTCAAGAAAGAATTGCAAAGCTGTTTGAGAGCCTCAATTTATCTCTGTCTCGTGTGAAAATGCCATCAAATAACACGTTTCTTGGAGGGGGAGAGAAGAGAGGGGCGCTGTGGGGTGCCTGGTGCATGGCTGTTGGGTGTCCCTTGGCCCCTGGCTGGTCCCTCTGTAATGGAAAAGGCAGCGTCCCCAGAGCCATCGCCTGCACCAAGTGCCTGCTGAACTTTTGATCACAGCAAAACCCAAGCAGGATGGGACCTCACTCTGCCACCGGGAGGATAAAACCCAACTGAGCTGAGCTCGCTGCAGCCACACACGAGAAATCCCCAGCACTGACCTCTCCCCCTTGACCCCCCACTAATAAAATCAAGGTGGGTTTGCTTGGGGGACACCAGCAGAGATCATGACAACACACGCCTGCCACCTCAAGGTGCCTTTCCTGATCCCGAGCTTCTCTCTGAGGCTCCTCAAACCGTTCTGAAGTTGGATTAAGAGAGGTAAACCAGCTCCTGCAGCACCGTGGAGGCAGGTCCGACACAGACGTGTGTTTTGTGTCGTGAGGTGATGCCATTTTGTGCTAAATATTAGTATTTGCTTTTAAATGAGGAGGTTGGGAAAGGAATGGAAGGCTCTGCAGAGGAGTTGGGAAGGGAGAGGACAGCGATGCTACCAATGCACACCCAAGTGTCTACTGACACACAGGGGAGTTACAAAGCCTTTTCTTGAGCTGACAAAGGATCCTCAAAACCACCTGCAACCAAGGTGGGGAGAGGAATGATTTTTAGTGCTCTTTAACCAAAAAGAGCTTTATTTTAATTGGAATGTCCTCCAGTGGAAGGAGAGCAGATGGAGCTGAGCGCAGCACCCGGTTTGAGGTGTGGTGGGGAGGGTTTGGGGTTTGATGCTCAGAGCTCACCTGTCCAGGGCGATGGCCGTCATGGAGTAGATGCTGGCAAAGACAGCGGCGATGGGGAAGAAGTTGTGAAACTTGCAGTAGAGCAGCCCATAATACCACTCGTTGTGGATGGCGTAGGTGAAGTTCACCACCGTGTTGAAGGCAGACATGGAAGCTTCGGCAAAAGCCAGGTTGACCAAGAAGTAGTTGGTGACTGTGCGCATCCTCTTGTGAGCCAGGATGATCCACATCACCACCACATTCCCCACTACTGACACCACCACGATGAGGGCGTAGGCGACAGCCCAGAGGGCCACCTGCCACGGGGGCTGCACAAACTGGTTCGAGAAGGACTCGTTCAGGGAGGCGTTGAGCAGCCACTGGTGCTCCAGCTCTGCTTCCAGCGGCAGGGCGTTATCCATCGTGCCGGGATGCAGCCAGACCAAGCACACGGATGCTTTGGGGTGCAGGTTCCTCCTGGTTTAGGGTGCAGGGATGCTTTGGAATGCAAGTCCCTCCTGGTTTAGGATCCAGCAGGATGAGTGTACAAGAAGTTTGGAGCACTCAGCTGTTTTGGGGTGCAGGTACTTCCTGGTTCAGAGCGCAGCTATTCTGGGGAGTGTGGGTGGTTCAGGGCACAGGAACCTCCCAGTTCAGGGTCAGCAGGTTTGGGGTGCACGGCTGGGCCAGGGCATAGCTCTCTCCTGGTTCAGGGTGCGGTTGGTTTGGGGTGCAGGACTGGTTCAGGGTGCAGGTCCCTCCTGTCTCTGGGTGCAGCTGGAGCAGGGTGCTCAGCCACGGTGAGGCACAGCACTGGTTTGGAGTACAGGTCCCTCCTGGTTCAAGCACAGCTGGACTGGGATTTGGGGTGCAGGTCCCTCCAGGCTTGGATGCAGTTGCACGAGGGCACAGATTCCTCCCGATTCAGGGTGTGCACTGGGATGTGGATCCCTCCCAGTTCAGGACCAGAGAGGGATGCGAGTCCCTCCTGGTTCAGGACTGGAGCAGGATGCGGATCTCTCCTGATTCAGGAGTGGAGCAGGATGCGGGATGCAGGATCAGGAGTAGAGCGGGCTGCGGGATCCTGGTGCCTTCCAGTTCAGGAGCGGGATTCGGGTTCCTCCCAGTTCGGAATGCAGGTATGTCCCGCTTTAAGGCTGGAGTGGGATGTGGGATGCATTTGCCTCCCGTTTCAGGACCGAGCAGGATGCGGGTCCCTCTGGGCTCAGGACCAGAGTGGGATGCGCGTCCCTCCTGGCTCGGGGTTCAGCCAATTCGGGATGCGGGTCCCTCCCAGCTCAGGACCGGTTCAGGCTGCGGTCCCTCCCGGCTCAGCACCGGAACGGGATGCAGGCTGGATGCGGGATGCAGGCTGGATGCAGGATGCGGGATGGATGCAGGATGCTGGAGCCGGTGCCGGCTGCGGCGGGCGAGACGCGCCCGGGGCTTTTGTAAGCGGCGCGGGCGGTGCCAGCGAGCGATGGGCAGAGCCGGCCCCGAGAGCCGCCCCCGGCCCCCCCGGGGGCTCCCTGGCACCCAGAGCCGCATCCCCCCCCCCCGCTCCCCGTGCCACTGCTCTTCCCGGCAGCACGAGCCTCCAGGATTCCCCGTACTCCCTCGAACCCCGTTTTCACGCCTCTTCATCCCCTCTTTGCCCCCAATCTTCCCGTGCTTTGCATCCTTTTGGGAGGTGGGGGGTGGGGCTGATGGGCCAAACGCGCTCTAAAAAGTCACCGGGAGCTTAAAATATGTTGTTTATTGCAAAGTTATCACATTTATATATTATAAAGCTTTCCAAGCGAAGAGCCGTGGGATTTCTCCGGACGCGTTTACGCTGTGCTTTGCATCGCCGCCACGGAACAAAGCAAAGGTTTCCTTTTCGAAGAAAACGTTTCCTTCTCGAAGAAAACGTTTCCTTCTCGAAGAAAGGAAAAGGTTTTCCCACTCCGGTGTGACTGCCTTCCCACCACTGCAAACAGCACATTTCATTTTAGTGCCCCCTTCGCTCGCAGCTCCTGTCGGGCTGGTGAAAGCTTCTCTGCTAAAAGTCTTCTCTCCCTGGAATAAGCTGTTGGAATCCAATTAAACTGCAGAGATTTGAACCGTCCCACAGCCCAGGTTTATAATATCCAGCAGGCAGGGGTGATGTTAACTTACTCCTCTGGTGCTGCGTTGTTGCCAAGTGTGGGCAAAAATAGAACAGCTGTGTTGCTGCCTGCCAGGAGAGCTGGTTTTCCATAGGGATAGAATCATAGAATGGCTTGGGCTGGAAAAGACCTTTAAGATTGAGTCTAACCATCGATCCAGCCCTTCTAAGTCGCCCCCAAGCATGATATCTACTTGTCTTTTAAACCCCTGCATGGATGGTGGCTCAACAACCTTCCTGGGCAGCCTCTTGCAATGCTTGACAACCCTTTCAGTAAAGGAATTCCTGCTAATATCCAACCTACATCCCCCCTGGAGCATCTTGAAGCCATTTCCCCATGTCCTGTTACTCACTACGAGAGAGAAGAGACCAATCCCCAAATCCTTTCAGGGAACGATAACGTTTGATGCACCAATGAAGAGGAAAATCACCTTGGAAAGCCAAGCATGTCCCTCTGGTTTGCTGAAGGATTTTCCCAAATCACATTCTCAGGACACAGCCTCCCAAATTGGTGGAAAAGAGCACTGAGCTGCAGGAACCGCTCCCAGGTAAAGCTGTGGCTTCTCGAAAACTGGGAGTAATTTGGGTTTGAATTGCACAGCTGAGCATCGTGAAGGGAAGATGCACACTGGAACAAGCCCTCAGGGAAGCCTGAGGGACTGAAAATTTTCAGTCCCCAAGAGTAGGTCTAAAATGAGACTGAGCTTGTTGGAGCTGGGGTGAGTGAACAAGGAGAAAGATCTCCACCAGGGTCTCTTATGTTTCCAGCAGCCCTGGGAGCAGGGGCTGCCTGGGTGACTGCAGAGGGGTCCAGGTTGGTGGCTGAGTGCTCTTCCCACATCCAGATGCTCCTGGACCACTCGATGGCAGCATTGCCTAAATATGCAGGAGGAGGCCTGGGTGAGCAGCCTGCTGGGCTGGGGAAGGGATTGTTTCCAACTCATCCCCCTTGACAGGCCAGCTCGGGGCATTGCTGTAAATGGGCAAAGGGCAATCCCGAAGGAGGGGACACCCTGGCAGGTGGGAACAACGTTAGCAGCAATCTCAGCCCACCTCAGTAAACCCTTTCCCACTCCCTCCATCCCCAACATGCGCTCACAGCCCAGAAACACAACCATGTCCTGGGCTGCATCAAAAGAAGCGCAGCCAGAAGGGCAAGGGAAGGGATTCTGCGCCTCTGCTGTGCTCTGGGGAGAGCCCACCTGGAGCCCTGTGTCCAGTTCTGGAGTCCTCAACGTAAGAAGGAGGTGGAACTGTTGGAACAGGTCCAGAGGAGGCCACGGGGATGATCCAAGGGCTGGAGAACCTCTTGTATGAGGACAGACTGAGAGAGTTGGGGTTGTTCAGCCTGGAGAAGATAAGGCTCTGGGGAGACCTTAGAGCAGCCTCCCAGGACTGAAAGGGGCTGCAGGAAAGCTGGGGAGGGGCTCTTTCCAAGGGCCTGGAGTGATGGGATGAAAGGGGAATGGTTTTAAATTGGAAGAGGGAAGATTTAGATGAGACATCAGGAAGAAATTCTTCATGATGAGGGTGGGGAGGCCCTGGTCCAGGTTTCCCAGAGCAGTCGCTGCCCCATCCCTGGAGGTGTTCAAGGCCAGGTTGGATGGGGCTTTGAGCCCCCTGATCCAGTGGGAGGTGTCCCTGCCCATGGCAGAGTGGTGGAACTTCTTGGTGGTGCCTTCCAACCCAACCCATTCCATGATTCTGTGACTCGATGTTGCTCCAAGCTGGAGCTGCATCACTCCCAGGCCCACTGCAGGGCAGAGAGAGCCCATCCCTGCCTCCTGCCCCAGTTTCCCCATTAGGAAAAAGGTGCAATGCCTTTGGATGCTCCTGTTGAACAGAATGAGCTCTTTTTACCTTGAGTTCTTGCCTTGCAAGGAATTGAAAAGCAGTCTGACCTCTCGGCCAAAGCAGGCTCTGGAAGGGGGGGCTGTTGTATCAGCATGTGCAGGTTGCTGAGTGCTGGGCATTCTGGGGGGGAATTTCACCCAAAACATGTGATTTTTTTGCTTTTGGAAGAGATTGCACTGAAAGGAAGAATTAAATCAATCAATCCTAGGGCAGAAACCCACGGGGGGAGAGGAGATGTATTCACTGCTTGGCAAAAGCAAAGAGAGCAGTGCGAGCTTTTGACAAGTAATTAATGCTTGCGGGTGCCCAGGACGATGCCAGCACTATTCCTGGTGTGAATCCACTGGGCTATTCCAACACCCCCCTCCCTCCTTTCCCCAGGGACACTCGAATACAGAATCACAGAATGGTTTCGGGTTGGAAAAGGCCTTTGAGATCATCGAGTCCAAGCATCGATCCAGACCATGTCCCCAAGGACATCTACTCATCTTTTAAACCTCTCCAGGGATGGTGACTCCACCACCTCCCTGGGCAGCCTCTGCCTATGCTTGGCAACCCTTTCCATGAAGAAATTCCTCCTAATATCCAACCTAAATCTCCCCTGGGGCATCTTGAGGCCATCTCCCCACGTCCTATCACTGATGACCAGGGAGAAGAGATCGACCCCCATGCCTTCATGTGTGTCAGCCCTTCCAGAGCACAGAGAAAGGCTTTGGAACTGGCAGTGGGAGAAAACCTTGCCTTTTCCTGTTGTGTTTTCCAGAAGGACAGGAACCTCTTACGCTGTAGGTTTCCCAGCAGAGTCCCCAGGGCCAGCATAACATCAAACACACACAAAGCATGGTTGTCTGGGAAGAAAACCTGGCCTCATCCTTCAGGGAAAGATCAGAGATGATGTTTTTCCAGCTTCTGAGGTTCCATCTCATCCATCCACCCTGGCTGAGGGGTTGGACCCTGCCTCCCTGTCCCAAGAAACAGCAGTGATGGGTTCAAGATTTGCCGCCTCCCAAAATCATGGCTGTGGGTTCTGAATAACAAATTAAATAACAGCAAAATGTAGGTGGCCAGCAGAGGTGTTTGCAGGGCTTTTTGCTTGGGTAGAGACAGGCTGAGAGAGTTGGGGGTGTTCAGCCTGGAGAAGAGAAGGCTCCACGGAGAGCTGTGTCCAGTTCTGGAGTCCTCAGCACAGGAAGGACCTGGAGCTGTTGGAGTGAGTGCAGAGGAGGCCACGGAGATGATCCAAGGGCTGGAGCACCTCCTGTGTGAGGACAGGCTGAGAGAGTTGGGGTTGTTCAGCCTGGAGAGGAGAAGGCTGTGGGGAGACCTTAGAGCAGCCTCCCAGGACTGAAAGGGGCTCCAGGAAAGCTGGGGAGGGGCTCTTGATCAGGGAGTGCAGGGATAGGATGAGGCGGAATGGTTTTGAGCTGCAAGAGGAGAGATTGAGGATGAGATTTTGGGGAGAAATGTTTTGCTGTGAGGGTGGGGAGGCCCTGGCCCAGGTTGCCCAGAGCAGTGGTGGCTACCCCATCCCTGGAGGTGTTCAAGGCCAGGTTGGATGGGGCTTGGAGCCCCCTGATCCAGTGGGAGGTGTCCCTGCCCACGGCAGGGGGTGGAACTGCATGAGCTCTGAGGTCCCTTCCAACCCAAATAATCCTAAAGGAGCCATCCCAAACTTCTACTGGTGAGCTGGTTTTAGCCCCTGGCTGTGAATGCTGGAATATCCTGTGCCTGGGCAGCCCTCTCCCAGCTGGAGATGATTATTTGCTGCTTTAATCCAACTTGTGTTAGGTTTGCCCTTTACTTTAAGCGCAGGTTCTCACCAGCAGCTGTTGATTTGGCCCAAATTCCCTTCCCACCTCCCTGAAAGATGCCTGGTGGGGTTCATTGCAGGGTTCATTCCTCTCCATCTCCTGCTTTGCTTTCTTTATTCTCCTTTTTCAGGTGGAAGAAGGCTAAAACCTAGGCTTAGCTTTAACTATTATTTCAGGCTTAGCATGCCCAGCCTAGGAACGTGCTTTGCATGCGTGGGTGAATAACTCCTCTTTGTGCTCTTCAAAAGCCTTTGTGGAAGTTGGAAAGAAAGTCTTTTCCCCTGCCCCAGGCAAAATGTCTCTGCTTTGAACTTCAGAGCTGGCAGAGCAGGAGTTTGGGGCTCTGCAGGGCTTTGACCGTGGGCAGGATTTAGTGTGCAAAGCATTCGGCCCATACCCAGCGACAGCAGCCGCCTCGAACATCACAGAATGATGGAATGGGTTGGGTTGGAATGGGTTGGGTTGGAAGGGAAGTTCCACCCCCCTGCCATGGGCAGGGACACCTCCCTCTGGATCAGGGGGCTCCAAGCCCCATCCAACCTTGAACACCTCCAGGGATGGGGCAGCCACCACTGCTCTGGGCAACCTGGGCCAGGGCCTCCCCACCCTCATTGTGAAAAATTTCTTCCTGATGTCTCATCTAAATCTTCCCTCTTCCAATTTAAAGCCGTTCCCCCTCACCCCATCACTCCAAGCCCTTGGAAATATTCCCTCCCCAGCTTTCCTGGAGCCCCTTTCAGTCCTGGGAGGCTGCTCTAAGGTCTCCCCAGAGCATTCTCTTCTCCAGGCTGAGCAACCCCAACTCTCTCACCCTGTCCTCACATAGGAGGTTCTCCAGCCCTTGGATCATCTCCGTGGCCTCCTCTGGACTCACTCCAGCAGCTCCATCTCCTTCTTATGTTGGGGACCCTCACATCTCGCCTGCTCTGCCCTACCCACCAGCCACCCCTTGCCAGGCTGGGTGAGCCCTGGCACACTTGGTGCAGATGATGGTTGCAGAGGAATTTGTTTTGCAAACACCTCTGCAGCTCCAGCTATTCCTTGCTGTATAAAAAAAGACAGCAGTGATGCTCTCTTCTACGATATTTATGCTCACAAATGATCATCTTCTCCAGTGGATTCTGCGTCGCTTGCTCTCTCTGCCTGTCAGGGAATTAATGAGCTGGGCCCTAAACCAAGCAGTAGCTAATTAAGAGGTTCTGGGAATTGAAAATAGTTTAATTCATACTCTTTGCAAGGATGCAATATTAAGTGAGATCCAGCCCAGCTTTTGCCAGAGAACTCGAGAGAGAGATGCTTCCTTGTGGAAGGCTGCTTCCATACAAACCTTCAACCTGCTGACCCCAGGGGCTGGGGAGAGTGAGCTCTGCAAATAAAAGCAGCAAGAGATGCTTTTAGCTGAGGAATACAACTCCCTTCTCGTGGCCTTTTTGTATTCAAACCACTGACTCTTGTTTTAATGGCCTTTTTCTTTTTTTGTGTGTGTTTTAATTGGCTGGAATTGTTCTGCCCCCAAAAATAACTACAAAAGCCCTTCTCCCCTGGCAGATCCATTGCCCACATCTATTTGTCTCCAGTTTGCTTGCCTGGCTGGGATTTCTCTCTGTTATTTCATAGTGGAAATACTGAAACTGCTGGGGAATGATCTTTTAGGAGATAAAGTGGGGTATTTATGCTGAGCTTTTAGCAAAGAGATGTTTGCTGTGTGCATCCTTGGTATTGGATGCAATAGGGGAGCTGGGTGTGTGTGGGAGGGATGCTGTCCTGAAATTAAGGCTAAACATCATGAAAAGGACCTGGAGCTGTTGGAGCAAGTCCAGAGGAGGCCACGGAGATGATCCAAGGGCTGGAGAACCTCCTGTATGAGGACAGGCTGAGAGAGTTGGGGTTGTTGAACCTGGAGAGGAGAAGGCTCTGGGGAGACCTTAGAGCAGCCTCCCAGGACTGAAAGGGGCTCCAGGAAAGCTGGGGAGGGGCTTTTTACAAGAGTTTGAAGTGATAGGATGAGGGGGAACGGTTTTGAGCTGCAAGAGGGGAGATTTAGATGAGATCTTAGGGAGAAATATTTTGCTGTGAGGTTGGGGAGGCCCTGGCCCAGGTTGCTCAGAGAAGTGGTGCTGGGCTCTTCTCCCAAGTGATCGGTGATGGGATGAGAGGAAATGGCCTCAAGTTGCACCAGGGGAGGTTCACATTGGACATCAGGAAAGATTTCTTCACCAAAAGGGTTCTCAGGCACTGGAATGGCTGCCCAGGGAGGGGGTGGAGTCTCCATCTCTGCAGGTGTTTGAAAGATGTGCAGATGAGGTGCTGAGGGATCCGGTTTAGTCGTGGACAAGAACGGCTGGACTCGATGATCTCAGAGGTCTTTTCCAGCCAAGCACCATGAGGTGCTGCACTCTCAAAGGGTTTCCTCCTGGCTCTTGACACAAACCAGTAAATAACTGGGACAGAGCAGTGTGCGTGGCTGTGGGTGCCAGGAAGGAGCAGCTGGAGAGCATCAGGAGCAGCCCCGTCCCCCCCCCGGCTGCCGAGCGCCGGTTCTACCTTTAATTGAAGAGCGATGAGCGCTGGTACCAACCGCAGACCTTCCTCCTTAACTAATTCATTTACTGCACCAGACCCTTCTGCCTTCACAGCATCACCTCGATTCCCTCCTGTCTTCCAAGAAGGGATTTTGAGAGACAAAAAGTAAGAAAACCCCTACAATTTAATTTCCAGTAGCAAAAGTCCGCTTGATTTTCCTCTTTGAGACACATTTCTGCCCTGCAGTGTCTCCTCACCTTTTCACATCACCAATTCAAGCACTAATTCCTCTCTCCCCATCAGCTGCTGTCGGAAATTATTCCCTTTTCCCTCTTTTATTGCCTTTGGAGCTGTAACAAGAATTTTTGTACCCAAGCCGATTGCTCACCTCTCATTCCAATTGACCAACAAAGCCCTGGCTGTGCTTGTACAACCTCAACCACATTTCAGGCTGAAGTTATTCATGGCCAGCAGCACATTTTGTGAGGGGGGAAGGAAGGGAACAGCAACAACTAAAAAGATTAACTAAAGATTTGTGGAAGCAGCTGGAGAGCAAGGTGCAGTTTAGCTCATGTTAAAACACTCTGGGCAAGATTTCTTTGCCATTTATCCACTCAAAGCTCAGCTGGAGAGGAGGACTTTCTGATCCACCTGCTACTGGTCCACTCCAAACCTGGGACAGCACAAGGCTGCACCTCCAGCCCCACTGCCTTTGCAGTCAGATGTTGCAAAACACAAACCCACCCAAAGGTCTGATCCCCCTTGATCCCCAGCCTCTCTTTGCACAGAATCACAGAATGGTTTGGGGGGGGAAGACTCCCTTCCCTCATTCTGCTGGTCACACTTCTGTGGTACCTCAGGAGCTGTTTTAACTCACTGCTGTGTCAGAGGAGGAGCAGCAGACCTGGACAAGAGCTCAGGAGGAAAATTTAGTGTGTACAATAGGAGAAGGTGGTGCAAGTTCACCCTCTCTAATGATGGCATCTTAATGATGGCATCTTTATTGGGAGGTCATAGAATCACTTGCTTGAAAAAGATCTTTGAGATCATCAAGTCCAACCTTACCTGTCCACTACTAAACCATTCCTGAGCACCTCATGAACTCATCTTTTAAACCCTTCCAAGGATGGTGACTCCGTCACCTCTCTGGGCAGCTGTTTCAGTGCCTGAGAACCTTTTCAGTGAAGAAATGTTTCCTGATATCCAATCTAAACCTCCCCTGGTGCTACTTGAGGCCATTTCCTCCTGTCCTACCACTTGTTCCTTGGCAGAAGAGACCAACATCCTTCACAAGGTCTCTAACCATTTCCTCTTGGATCATTGTTTTGGTCTCAGACCCACTTCATGCTGCGAACTCCTGTCTTCAGCATTAACAAAAGGAAAAACCTTTCTGGTTTCATAGAATCACCCAAGTTGGAAGGGACCCACAAGGAACCTCATGTCCAACTGCTGTCCCTGCACAGGACACCCCAACATTCACCCCGTGGGGCTGAGGACACTGCCCAAACGCTTCTGGAATATTCAGGCTGTGACTGCTTCCCTGGGGAGCTGTTCCAGGGCTCCACCACCCTCTGGGGGAAGAACCTTGTCCTAACATCCACTCTACCCCTCCCCTGGCATATCTTCCTGCCATTCCCTATCCCAGGTCACCAGAGAGCAGAGCTCAGCCCCTGTTTCCCCTCCCTCCCTTGGCAGAAGGCAGGGAACAGCTCTGAGATCCCCTCTGAGTCCCCTCTTCTCCAGCTGAACAGACCAAGGGACTTCAGCCTCTCCTCACACACTTCCCCTCCAGACCCTTCCCCACCTTTGTGCCCTCCTCTGGACTCTCTCCAGTGCTTTGATGTCCTTTTTATCCTGTGGTGCCCCAAACAGCCCCCAGTGCTCGAGGTGGGGCCTCCCCAGTGCAGAGCAGAGCAGGACAATCCCCTCCCTCTCCCGGCTGGCGATGCCGTGCTGGATGCCCCCCAGGGCACGGTTGCCCCCTTGGCTGCCAGGGCTCACTGTTGGCCTCAGCCCCTCCAGCCGCGCGTCTCCGCTGCTCTTCCGCTCGCTGTAACTCTCGGTTAGGGTGAGAAGGCCGTGGGTTTCCAACTGTTGTCCTTTTATTTATTAAATGTTGGCTTTATTTCGACCTGGCAACGTCTGCCAAAAGGGCTCTAAATGAAGAGCGGAGATTATCCGTAATGCAAACAGCCCCGCTCCGAGGCTGCGCGCAAATGAAATGAAGTTGGTTAAATTGGATGATTGCTCTAAGCAATTTAAACCCAAATCCATCTTGCTGGGGCTGCCTCTCATCCTTCCTCCTCTTGCTTGTTTTTGGGTGCTGACCTGTGTGTTTGCAAGCATAAAATGACACAGAATCATGGAACGTCCTGAGCTGGAAGGGACCCACAAGGATCATCGAGTCCAACTCCTGTCCTCGCACAGGAACCCCCCATCTTTCACATTATGTGCTGGAATACGTTGTATTTCCAAGTAATTAAAGGCTCCTTAGGGGTTGTGCATCACCTTGCTCATTGCTGTGATGTTGCAGGGGTGGAGGGGAGGATGCAGAACCTCCTGGTCTGGCTGCATGGGAAAGCCTGTGCCCCTGCCTTGGGCACTGGGGAGGCCACCCCTCAAGTGCTGGGGTCAGTTCTGGGCCCCTCACTCCAAGAAGGCCCTTGAGGGGCTGGAGCGCGTCCAGAGAAGGGAGCGGAGCTGGGGAAGGGGCTGGAGAACAAGTGCTGAGAGGAGAGGCTGAGGGACCTGGGCTTGTTCAGCCTGGAGAAGAGGAGGCTGAGGGGAGACCTCATCCCTGTCTGCAACTGCCTGAAAGGAGGCTGTGGGGAGGTGGGTGCTGGGCTCTGCTCCCAATTGACAAGGGATTAGATAAGAGGAAATGGCCTCAAGTTGCACCAGAGAAGGTTTAAATTGGATATTAGGAAAAACTTCTTCACCGAAAGAGTTCTGAGGCACTGGAACAGCTGCCCAGGGAAGGGGTGGAGTCTCCATCCCTGGGGAGATGGATGGACAGGGTGCTCAGGGATGATTTAGCAGTGGACAGGTACGGTTGGACTCCATGACCTCAAAGGTCTTTTCCAACCAAATGATTCTATAATTTAGGGTTCAGTTTGTCTTCCAGGCTCCCGGCACATCTTTGCAGCTTGGTTCCTCAAAATCCAGCGATTTCACTGCGTGATTTGAGCGCAGCAACTACTGCTTGAGACGAGCAGGAATATTTTGGATAAGAAGCTGGATGGGCTTTGCTCACTGCTGGTCAGCATCCTGCCCAGAGCAGGAATTCCCATAGAAAACTCCTGG
The DNA here is from genome assembly GCA_033558185.1 of Dromococcyx pavoninus. Taxonomy (NCBI): domain Eukaryota; kingdom Metazoa; phylum Chordata; class Aves; order Cuculiformes; family Neomorphidae; genus Dromococcyx; species Dromococcyx pavoninus. The sequence continues at coordinate 521,208 of JAUMJL010001311.1, read as the reverse complement.
GATAGCTAAGGCTTCCTGCAGCACGATTGGGGTTTATTTCAGGGATGCCAAAAAAACCCAGGGATATAAATAGTCGACTGGTGCAACTAAACCCTGGGATTCCCTCCTTAAAAGCATTTCCTAAGGGCTTTTGGGACATTGCCAGGCTTTAAATGCACTGGGTGTTGTCAGACAAGTGCTGTCATTTCCAGGCAGGTTGAGCTTTGATGTGCTTTGCTCTTTAAAGAGAAGGTGCTGGGTTGTTTTTTTTATCCAAGGGGAAGTGGTGTCCACACACTGCCCTTGGAGATCCCGGCTGCAGGGGTCGGGGAGGCTGCAGGGAGAGCTGGGAGGGAATCTGCATTTCCCACCCGGTTTCTTTTAGTTTTGTAACAAGTCCAAAAAAATGAGACTGGGTTCGGGAGCTTGTGGCCAGCAAGGATGGGGGAAAAATGGCTTTGAGCCACAATTTGCTTTTCTAGGGAGAAAAAAAAAGGTAAAAACTTCCCTCTATGGGCAGAGTGTGGCAAAGGGGACCCACCGGCACCTCGATGCTGCCCCAGGCTTTGCCTCCTCGGCGCTCGTTGCCAGAGGAAGGGCTTGATTAGATAATTGCATCGTGAGCAGCTCCACCAGCTGTCAGGATGGATAAAGCTCCTGGAGGCAAGAGATAGAAAAGACCTTTAATTATTTCCCCGGTTTTCGAACCCAGGAAAGGCTGCTGGGATGGGTGAGGATCAAAGGGGAGGTGGGAGCGGCTGGAGGAGGGAGGCAGTGGGAGGGGTTGAAGTTGATTTGTGGGCAGAGGGGCATCTTTTTACCTTTTCTACTTCAGTTTTGGTTTCTGAGGAAGCGCAGGTGGTGGATATTGCATTGATATTCGGGTCTCTCAGTGCCACGCTGGGGTTTTGGGCCAGTGGAGCTGCTCTGTTCTTGGCCAAAACTGCATTTATTTCCTTTGTGTGTAATTGAGGGTTTTTTTAAATCAAATTCCTCCCCCGTGGCTGCCGGTTTTCCCACAACAGATGATTCATTTGTGCAATGAGTTGGAGCTGAGATTAGTGCTGGAAAAAATACATTTAGGGCAAAATATCAGTGTAAAAGGAAACGACCACTGGACCACCTGATCCAGCACCCACCTGGGATTAACAGGGATGCTTGAACGAATACCAAACCTTATTTTCCATTTGGAAAAGAGGTGTTTTTCATGCCGGGCACCTCATACACAGAGCTACCCTCGCAGCTGCGCAGTGCTGAGCTTGGCAGCTGTGGTTTATCCAGCAGGGCTTGATTAGTACTGACAGAGATGACTCTCAGCTCTGATATATCTCAGTAGCTGGAGTTTATATCCAACTGGTCATTAATGGCAATTAATACTCACCTTGGGTATCTTTGATAAGATAAACCCCCAGATAAACCTTGATTTAATGCTAAACTGTATTATTCCATCTAAACCCCACTTTTCTCCTTATTGAGGATTTAATCTCTCTAAACATATGTTCAGTGTGTTTGTCCAGAGGCTTAGCAGGGTTTGATGTCTCTTGGTTTATGCGAGCAGTAGGGATTTGTTAAACCCCTCAATGTTTCTATTATTCAAAAGCCCAAATAGAGGAGGTGGCTCCTGGTACAGGCACTGTCGATCCAGACTGGGCTGCAGTGGGGGATGCTGGTGGAAAGGCTGCTTGGGGGGGACTTGTTCTGGGTTCAGCATTTCTGTCCCAGATTGTAAAATGTTTCTACAGCTCTGTCTGTGAGTTCTTTAGTCCAGATTTTCCCAGCTGTGTGAGGGCTGCACTTGCATCAATCAAGGGAGCGTCGCCGCCTGCTGTGGGGATGCAGAGCAGTGAAGCTGTTGCTAAAGGAGGCAGTGGAATTGGTTTGGGGTGTAAGAGGGGAAAAATCATAAATTGAATACAGTTTAATATTTTGAGGTTGAAGTTCAGGTCTGGCTGATATTCTTAGAATCACAGAATGGTTTGGGTTCAAAGGGATCTCAAAGCCCATCCAGTCCCACCCCCTGCCATGGGTAGGGACACCTCCCACTGGATCAGGGGGCTCCAAGCCCCATCCAACCTGGCCTTGAACACCTCCAGGAATGGGGCAGCCACCACTGCTCTGGGCAACCTGGGCCAGGGCCTCCCCACCCTCACAGCAAAACATTTCTCCCTAAGATCTCATCTCAATCTCCCCTCTTGCAGCTGAAAAACAATCCCCCTCGTCCTATCCCTGCACTCCCTGATCAAGAGCCCCTCCCCAGCTTTCCTGGAGACCCTTTCAGTCCTGGGAGGCTGCTCTAAGGTCTCCCCAGAGCCTTCTCCTCTCCAGGCTGAACAACCCAAACTCTCTCAGCCTGTCCTCATACAGGTAAATTCTGGCTTGTTTGATTTATAAGAAATTTCACATTTGCAACTTGTACCAAAATATACCCATCCTACTCGTGGCCAGGGTTGGTTTTTACCAGTTTAATGCTGCAGTTGCAGAGGGTTAAGGCTGTTTTCTCTGCTGCTCAGATTGAAATTTGGCTTCTTACTCTTTAGAACAACTTAGCAAAGGGATGAACTCTTTCCCTGTTAGTCATGTTTGCTTGTGGATGCTCCTCCAACGTGTGTTAAAGGAGCTGGAGAGGTTGCAAGTTGGAGCTGAAGCTGGGAGGATTCTGCAGTGGGAGGTGATGAGCTTTTTGGCAATTATGTCTTGCAATGACCTGAGGCATAAAAGCTTTTAAATCATGGAATTGTTTGGTTGGAAAAGACCTCTGAGATCCTCAAGTCCAGCCGTACCCGTCCACTACTAAACAACCTCTGAGCACTTCATCTGCCCATCTTAAATCTCTCCAGGGATGGGGACTCCACCCCCTCTCTTTTCCAGTGGAGAAATTTTTCGTGATATCCAATCTGAACCTGCCCTGGTGCAACCTGAGGCTGTTTCCTCTCATCCCATCCCTTGGTCTTTGGGAGAAGAGACCAACTCCCAGGCTAAACAACCCCAGTTCTCTCAGCTGCTCCTCATAAGACTTGTGCTCCAGCCCCTAAATCCACCTGTTTTTTGGGTAAGAATAGCCAGCAATGAGTTTCTTTCAGTCATTGCATGGTTCTACCTTTGTTCTCAAGCTCCATAACAATCAATAGCTAGTTCATATCTGCCTTTCCCTGCTCTCCATCCTTATGGCTGACTTAGCATCGTCACCATTGCATCCAAGACGTGTGTCTCAGCTCCAGAAAGTAGAAAAGACCTGAAAAGGTTTGTATTTTAAGCTGTTGTAGTGGTGTTTCTCCTTCTAGGTCTTATGTGCGTAGGAAGTGGCTGCGCCTGGGAGAGTTTTGGGTAGAGGAAGCGATTAAAGCAGAGCTGTGTTATTACAGGAACACAAATTAATTGACTCTGTCCTTGTAGCCCACGGGGCTGTACATCATCTCCATGGAACACACAGCTGCCTTGAGACAAGAGAGAGGAAAAACCAGCCCTGGCTGTGCAGAAGACCTGTGGGTGAGGAAATCACTGGGCTGGGCTCTGCTTAACCCAACCTTCTGCTCTAGATTTTTTTTTGAGAAGGAAAAGGCCAATTTCCACATTCTCATTTGAGGCCCCCATAAGTGAGAACAACATTTTCCTGCTGGGTGCATGGAGTGATTTTAAAGTTCTTCCTGTAGCTTCTTTTTCTCCCTACGTAGCATCCTCTGCTGTCAGTGGGGGCTTTGGGCACCAGGTCTTCACCGCTTGTTCCTCGTGCTGCGTGAGTTGGGACAGGAACACATCAAGGGTGGTTCATTGCACCCATCTCCTCGAGGAGCAGTCTCACCAGGCTGCAGCTCCTCAGACTTCGTTGTGCTTTCCCATTGCTCATCACTGAATACCTATTGCCCCTTTCTCCCTTCAAATCTCATTTAAAGCCCTATCCATTGGCCCTGAGAGATCTTGAGCAAAACCCTTTCCCCCTTCTCTGAGAGGTGCATGGTGTTGGACACCAGTAGACCTGGTGAGGGATAGACCACCCCATGGTCAAAAACCCCAAGGTTCTGCTGAGGATACCAGCCTTGGAGCTGTGTGTTGACCACCTGGGTCTGCCTGATCCATTCAACAGTCTTCCCTGCTACTGAAAGGACTGAAGAAATTACCACCTGTCCACTTGGAATCACAGAATTGGAATCACAGGTTGGAAGAGGCCTCTGAGATCATCAAGTCCAACCGTTTCTGTCTCCCCACTAAACCAGATCCCTAAGAAACTCATCCACCCATCTTTTAAACACCTCCAGGGATGGAGACTCCACCCCCTCCCTGGGCAATCTGTTCCAATCCCTGACCACTCTCTCAGTGAAGAAATTCTTCCTAACGTCCAGAGATTCTTCCTAATGTCCACTTGACCCTTCCACCAACCATCCCAAGGCCTGGATAATCCCTTTTGATTGCTTTAGGAATTCTCTTTGCTGTCTCTTCACTGCTGACACGAAAAACCATTCATGGGTCATAGTCTGAGGGCTTTACCAGTCCAGAGAGTTTCCTGGTGCTCTCTCCTACCATGGCTCAGGCTCCCCAGGGAAGCAGTCCCAGCCTGACAATATTCCAGCAGCATTTGGCCAAGGCCCTCAGACACACAGGGTGAATGTTGGGGTGTCCTGTGCCGGGACAGGGGTTGGACTCCACAATCCTTGTGAGGTCCTTTCAACTCAGCTCATTCTACGACTCTATGATTGGGGTGTTGGCATTTAATACTGAACAATCAGGATCCCCGAAATACTCTGGAGCGTATTTTTCAGGTCTCTAATTACTCGAAGGCCTGGGAATGAGAGCAGGGTTGTATGGCTGGGCAAAGCAGTGCTTGTTTATCATCAGGGCCATAAATCAGGCTCGTGTGCTTGGGCAAAAACCAGAAGCTGCTCTGGCAGTTGAGCCAGAAGCTCAAAATTGAGGAGCTTTATTGCATTAGAGGCTTGGGTTTTCTCTGTTGCGCAGGATGGTTGCGTGATGGTCCAGGAATGGCTGTGTGATGCTGGGAAGGAGCTTGGCAAGAGCCTGTGTGTCTCCTTGCAAGCCATGGTCTCCACGAATTCTCTCTTCTTCCCAGGAGATACGTTGGCAGTTCAACGTGCATCAAACACCTGAGTTGCAAAACACCTCTGCGGTGTCTTCTGGGATTGACTTTGCAAAGGAGCAGCTCCCCCTGCGGCGCTGGTTGACGTCAGACCTGTCCGACCCATCGTGATGGGGGTTTTGCTCCTGACTCAGAGTCCTGGCTAGAAAAAAAAGCAGAGGAAATCACACCAGGAACATTTGCTGGGGATGGAATTACGGTTGGTTGATTGCAGTTGCTCTCGTTCTGACAAGCTTGGGGACTTCCAAGAAGGTTTTGAGTTTAAAAAAAGAAAATATGTCCTTAATGGGTGGGGAAAAAACAAACAAGGAAAATATATGCTTGGAATAATTTGTAGATAATTAAACCCATCTGACTCCTCTTGAGAATGGAGTGGGAAGGTTGGGTTTCTTCTCCAGACTGGAGCCCAAGCTGCTCCTCAGCAGCTCCATGGCTTTATTGTTTATCTTTTTTATTATAGAATTATGGCATGGTTTGGACTGGAAGGGACTGCAAAGCCCATCCAATTCCACCTCCCACTGGATCAGGGGGCTCCAAGCCCCATCCAACCTGGCCTGGAACACGTCCAGGGATGGGGCAGCCACCACTGCTCTGGGCAACCTGGGCCAGGGCCTCCCCAGTATAAGATGGGTATAAATGGGTACAAGAGGAAAATTGCAGCACCTCCACCAATATTTCCCAGTTGGCAACGCAGTTCTGGGCCCATGCTGACCGTGGGGTTGAGCTGCAGAGGGGTTATTTTTATTTTTCATCTATTTTTTAGTGTTAGAAACCCATGGAAGGGGTTTATATACTGTGGATTAATTAGCAAGGGTTTTTTAATGGAGAAAACTGCAGTGACTCTGTTTTGCAGAGTCTTTGGGGCTGTGGCTGCCCGGTGGGTTTTACCCAGTGCTGCAGGGAGCGTAATTGGAATCAAATTCCTGTTTTCCTGAGTGTTATGAAGTAATAAATCATTTATTTAAAATAAAAAAGAAGGCAGGAAAAGGCAAAGCTGCAAATGATGAGCTACAACTTCATCTTTGTTTTGCAATTATAACTTCTCTGTTGGTAAAACTTGTTTTCTTGGGGCTGGAAGCCTGGCATACTGTCCCCTCTGGCATGTGCTGGCCCATAATATAAGTGATTTTTTTCTGAAGCAGTATCTGATGTCCCACCAGGCCTGAGTGGAGTTTTTAACCCGACTGAGCTCTGAGAGTTTGCATCCACCTGCACAGCACCAGCACCAAGGCTCAGCAGAGCAAGCGGTCAGAAAGGAGACACAAAGAGAGTGAAAAAAATGGGGCACAGGGGAAAAAATGTAGTGACTTGAGGGAATGGGGTTTGGGGCACTGCAAGAGAGGAAGGAGAAATTCGGGACACACAGAATCATGGAATTGTTTGGTTGGAAAAGACATTTGAGATCGAGTCCAACCATACCTGTTCACTACTAAACCATCCCTGAGCACCTCATCTATCTTTCTTTTCAATCCCTCCAGGGATGGAGACTCCACCCCCTCCCTGGCAGCCGTTTCAGTGCCTGAGAACCCTTTCAGTGAAGAAGATTTTTCTAATAGCCAATTTAAACCTTCTCTGGTGCAACTTGAGGCCATTCCCTCTGGTCCCATCACCGGTCACTTGGGAGCAGAGCCCAGCACCCACCTCCCCACAGCCTCCTTTCAGGCAGTTGCAGACAGGGATGAGGTCTCCCCTCAGCCTCCTCTTCTCCAGGCTGAACAAGCCCAGGTCCCTCAGCCTCTCCTCTCAGCACTTGTTCTCCAGCCCCTTCCCCAGCTCCGCTCCCTTCTCTGGACGCGCTCCAGCCCCTCAAGGGCCTTCTTGGAGTGAGGGGCCCAGAACTGACCCCAGCACTCGAGGGGTGGCCTCCCCAGTGCCCAGGGCAGGGGCACAATCCCTGCCCTGCTCCTGCTGCCCACGCTGTGTCTGACACAGCCCAAGGTGCCATTGGCCCTCTTGCCCACCTGGGCCACTGCTGGCTCATGCTCAGCCCCTGCCAACCAACACCCCCAGCTCCTTCCCCCCCAGGCAGCTCTCCAGACACTCTGCCCCAAGCCTGGAGCTGCCTGGCCTTGGTGTGTCCCAAGGACAGGACCTGGCAAATATGGACCTTGCAGATCCACAGTGGAAGGCAACACTGCCCCACCTTTTATGATTAAACTGCAGTGCTTGGAGCTGCGGAGGCCGGGAGCGTCAGTTACTTCCCAAGGGGATAATAATGCAGATTTGTGGAGGACTGCTCTGTCCTTTGCTATTAAAAGTGATGCTCTGCAGGCTAATGCTGATCCAGGGAGAGGCTTGAATGCAGCACAACCACAGGACCTCTGCTATTAGGACTGCCTGAGTTGGGGTTGTTCGGCCTGGAGAGAAGAAGGGCCAGGGGACACCTTATAGTGTCCTTCCAGTACCTGAAGAGGTCTACAAGAAGCTGGGGAGGGACTTTTTACAAGGGCCTGGAGTGATGGCATGAGAGGGGAATGTCTTCAAACTGGAAGGGGGCACATTTAGATGAGACATTAGGAAGAAATTCTTCACAGTGAGGATGGGGAGGCCCTGGCCCAGGTTGCCCAGAGCACTGGTGGCTGCCCCATCACTGTAGGTGTTCAAGGCCAGGCTGGATGGGGCTTGGAGCCCCCTGATCCAGTGGGAGGTGTCCCTGCCCATGGCAGGGGGTGGAACTGGATGGGTTTTGAGGTCCCTTCCAATCCAAACCATCCTATGATTCTCCCCATTGCTTTTTTCACTGATGTGGGCACAGGGGACCCAGGGCGACGCCGAGCCCAGCACCTCCAATCCCTGCTCCCTATTCTCCACGTGTAATCAGAGTGTTTTACAAATCAGAAAATTGCACGTTACTTCTTTGGTTTCATTCCTGCTCATCATCTTCCAGCACTGCTCCCTTATTATCTTAACTCCTTGGAGCAATTTCTCCTCCCACCCCCCTGCTGCTCACTTTGTTCTTCAGAGCTGCCACACTCAGGGTCGTGGGGAACCAGCTGTGCCACGCTTTGCAATGGTACAAATTAACATTTTACACTTTAATCGCTGCCTGCCTGGGAAAAAAAATACAGTTGTCATTCAAGAAATGCAGTTGGGCCCCAGAAGGTCTTTTCACCCACTGCTGTGTTTATTATTTATTCCGTTGCTGTGGGAGGGGGTAACGAAGCCCAGGAAGGAGCGTAACGTGGGATCTGGGGCTTAAATTGAGTCATAGAATGTCCTGAGTTGGAAGGGTCACACAAGGATCATCGAGTCCAACTGCTGTCCCTGCAAAGGACACCCCAACATTCACACTGAGGGTGTTGGTCAAATGCTGCTGGAATATTGTCAGGCTGGGACTGCTTTCCCGGGGAGCTGTTCCAGTGCTCCACCACCCTCTGGGTGAGGAACCTTCTCCTGATGTCCAACCTAACCCTCTCCTGGCATCTTCCTGCCATTCCCTCCAGTCTTATCATTGGTTACCAGGGAAAAGCAGGAACTGACCTCTTCTCCTTCTCCACATTTGAGGAAGCTGCAGACCACGATGAGGTCTCCCCTCAGCCCCCTCTTCTCCAGGCTGAACAGACCAAGGGACTTCAGCCTCTCCTCATATGACTTTGCCTCCAGACCCTTCACCAACTCCATGCCCTCTGATAGACACTCTCCAGGAGCTTCAGATCTTTTTTACTCTGTGGTGCCCAGAACAGCCCCCAGTGCTCCAGGTGGGGCTGCTCCACTGTGGAGCAGAGCAGGACAATCCCCTCCCTCTCCCGGCTGGTGATGCCGTGCTGGATGCCCCCCAGGACACAGTTGCCCCCTTGGCTGCCAGGGCTCAATCGAGCTTGGACCTGTAACACTTAGGGCTTCGTTTGGAAACTGGCAGCTTGGTTTATTCATGGCCCAATAAAGAGAAAAGGCTCCTGTGCATGGCTCGAGAGTGTAGAGACATAGGAAAAGCAGAGAATCAGAGGATGGTCTGGGTTGGAAGGGACCACAAAGCCCATCCAATTCCACCCCCTGCCATGGGCAGGGACACCTCCCACTGGATCAGGAGGCTCCAAACCCCATTCAACCTGGCCTTGAACACCTCCAGGGATGGGGCAGCCACCACTGCTCTGGGAAACCTGGGCCAGGGCCTCCCCAACTTCATTGTGAATGATTTTTTCCTAATGTTTAATCTAAATCTTCCTCCTTCCAATTTAAAGCCGTTCCCCCTCATCCTATCACATTCCTTCCCAATATCTCATCTCAATCTTCCCACTTGCAGCTGAAAACTGTTTCCCCTCATCCTATCCCTGCACTCCCTGATCAAGAGCCCCTCCCCAGCTTTCCTGGAGCCCCTTTCAGTCCTGGGAGGCTGCTCTAAGGTCTCCCCAGAGCCTTCTCCTCTCCAGGTTGAACAACCCCAACTCTCTCAGCCTGTCTTCATACAGGAGGTGCTCCAGCCCTTGGATCATCTCCATGGCCTCCTCTGCACTCGCTCCAAGTCTCCTTCTTACGTTGGAGATTCCAGAACTGGACACAGGGCTCCAGGTGGGGTCTCCCTAGAGCACAGCAGAGGGGCAGAATCCCCTCCCTCACCCTCTGGTCCCACTCTTTGGGTGCAGCCCAGGACATGGGGGGTTTCTGGGGTGGGAGCACTCATTGTTGGTACATGTTGAGCTTCTCATCCACCAGCAATCAGAAGAAGATAAACCTCTGTGCTTTTAATTAGGAGTTCTTACTCATGTGGAGCTTTGCAACAGCAGAAATGTTGTTGCTGACAGGCAGAAGCAAAACGAGTCAATTAAAGCCTTAGCCAAATGCTGCTTTACGTTAGAAATCCCACATCAAAGGTATAAAGGGTTAAGTTTGGCACAAGTGTTGGATAATGAAGTTGTAGTGACAAGCAAAACTCTTGCTTCTTTGATTCTGGCATGGCAGGGAGCAAAACCAGCGGGCACAGGGGGTGTGACGTGGTCCAAGACTGCAGCTGAGGGAGATGAGGAAAGAGTTTGCTGTTTAAACCTCCTTTGCTGTTTGGCTGCCAACTGTTTTTTCCATGTAGGATGCTCAGCGTGGGTTGCTTGCAAAAGGAGCCCAGATGAGAGTGACAGCAGCCCTGCTTTTCAGGGAATTAAATGTTAAATCATTTGGCAGGAGCCACAACTGGGCTTTCTCGTGTCTGGCTGACGAAGGATGTTGTGAGCCTGCGGCGTGTGGCTGTGTCCCTGTCTGGGAGAGGCTGGGATGGATCCATCCCTGCCTCGTGCCCACGTGGGTAGCCCTGAGCTCACTTGAGCTGAAGGGCTGTCCTTAAATTGGTGCTTTCCAGTCCTGACTTGGCTTAAGGGAATTGCAGCAGGATCCTATGTAAAGCCTGACTAATTAATTGATGCAATGGGCATCATTAAGGCAGACACTGAAGCAGCAAATACCAGCTGTTCCCTCAGAACTTCCAGCTGCAAGCTGACCGTTCCTATCCCATTTAAATGAGTTTTGGGGCTGCTAAGGAGTGTTTTGGCTGACTCAGTCCTGGGTGCAGCTAAGGGACCCCATGCTGTCCAGCTCGGGCCAAGATCTGGAGCTTGGGCTGTGTGAGGAGCTGTCAGCATGCAGCAGCCCAGCAAAATCACTCCATGGAGATCGAGGTTCTTGACCATTAAACCAAAGCTCCCCAAACCCTTTTCCCCCACCTGGGTGCTTGCATGTGGCTCCCCATGCACAGGGACAGCCGGGTCCTCTCCTTACCCCAAAGCTCCCAATAAATCCTGCTCAGCATCCTCTCCGTGCACCTGGGGGTGGTGGGATTTGACCTGCAAAGGTAAAGCTGGCTCAGTTGAGTGGCAGCCAGGTGCCTGGGCTCATCCAACTCACCGTGCCAGCTCTTTGTAATTAATATGCCAGAGAGTCTCGCTCAGGGAAGAAACTGCATCTTTATTGAAGGTGCTTGGAATGCCGGCTGCATGCGGAGCCGACTGAAGCACCACCGAGGGCATATTAACAGCACAGCCTGGTCCAACTGAAGCACCACCAAGGGTACATTAACAGCACAGCCTGGTCCTTCAGAGGCTTCAACGTGTTTTCCTGCAGCCTCAGTTTTTGTTTTGACTGGATTACTATTGGAAACCTTCTGCCTGTAAAGCCTGGGGTGATCTGTGAGGTGGGAAGAGAATCCCCATCCTCCAGGCTTTGGAGGAGAACAGAGCTCTGCTGGTGGCAGCAGCAGTGTTGCCCTCTCAAATGGCTCCAAACCCTCAAATTCTGGCTACTGGTTGGTGTCCAGTGGTGTTTTAGTGGCCCCTATTGGCCCTGAGGCTGAGTCATCTCTTCCTGCAGTTAATGATTGCCGGGGCCTGACGCTGCCGGAAGCGATGTCGGGTTAATGATTAAAACCCTTAAATAAGGGTTTGCTCATTCCCCATGTGCGGAGCCGCTCTCCAACCTTCTCCTTCCAGCTCTGGCAGTGTTGCCAGAGGGGAAAAAACATTCAGGGATAAAATGCACCCCGTTTCCATCACCCTTCCTGGCACCTCTGTACCCTGAGAGCATCACGCCGGAGCGATGTTAAATAGAGCAAAGTCTGAAGTCCTGTTTAAATTTGGACTGCAGAATTTATTCTGCTCAGTGTTAAGCTTTTTAAAAGCTGCATTTCCCTCTCCCTAGTGTCCAGCAGGGCTCGTGCATTATCTCTCCATTACAGTAATGATGGTAAAAATAAATGGATGATTTAAGGGCATCTTCTGTCCACTCATCTCTGAGTGCATTTCTATAGCAAAGCATCCGTACGCATTTACACCGCCGGAAGAGCATTTACTCTTTATAATCTCATTTCCAGAGAGGAAAACATGGTATAAAATTCTATTCACTTGTGAAATAAAAAAGGCAAAGTAAAATTTACAATTCTCTGGTCGTCTGTAGAATCACTGAATGGGTTGGGTTGGAAAGGGACCCCAAAACTCATCCAGATCCAACCCCCTGCCATGGATCAGGTTGCTGCATCAGGTTTGAGCTCGCTGGGGAAAATACTAAATTTGTTTGAACTAAGGAATTTTTAAGGGGAATAAAAATCATTCTTGGTTCCCTTGTGGGACTGCTCTATCCCTGCAGCAGCAACCCTTGAGGTCCGAGTGACCTCAAGTGACTCCTTTCTTTAATGGTGTCATATAAAACTCTTCAGCTACTTTTGGCTTCTCTCCAGCTGCTAAGGCCACCCCTGGAGTGCTGGGGTCAGTTCTGGGCCCCTCACTCCAAGAAGGCCCTTGAGGGGCTGGAGCGCGTCCAGAGAAGGGAGCGGAGCTGGGGAAGGGGCTGGAGAACAAGTGCTGAGAGGAGAGGCTGAGGGACCTGGGCTTGTTCAGTCTGGAGAAGAGGAGGCTGAGGGGAGACCTCATCCCTGTCTGCAACTGCCTGAAAGGAGGCTGTGGGGAGGTGGGTGCTGGGCTCTGCTCCCAAGTGACCGGTGATGAGACGAGAGGAAACGGCCTCAAGTTGCACCAGGGCAGGGTCAGATTGGACATCAGGAGATTTCTTCACTGAAAGGGTTCTCAGGCACTGGACCAGCTGCCCAGGGAGGGGGTGGAGTCTCCATCCCTGGAGGGGTTAAAAAACTGTGTAGATGTGGAGCTTCGGGATGTGTTTTAGTAGACTTGATTGGTTGGACTTGATGATCTTAGAGGTCTTTTCCAGCCTTAATGATTCTATGATTCTATTGCTGCTCCCGTCCCTGCAGGCACAAATCTGTTTATGTGGGACTGAGTTGTGTGGCATAATTAACCACTTGTGGAATATTGGGTGTTAATTACTGGCTGATGGGGAAATGGGGCTGGCAAGAGCCTGTGATGCTCGTGGTGTTCTGGCCTAATTTACACTGCCAGGGTTTTGGGGTTTGCCTCTGATTCAGTGCAGAAGGGGAGAGAGCTCGGAATGACTTCTAAAACCTTGGATGAGCCCAAGTTTTACAGTGAATCACCTCTTAAACGTGGCTTCAAATTAACTTGGAAATTGTAGGCAATGTTGAGCGTTACCTATCATAGAATCATGGAATGGTTGGGTTGGAATCCAGTTCCAACCCCACTGCCATGGGCAGGGACACCTCCCAATGGATCAGGGGGCTCAAAGCCCCATCCAACCTGGCCTTGAACACCTCCAGGGATGGGACAGCTACAACTTCCCTGGGCAACCTGGGCCAGGGCCTCCCCATCCAGTACAGACCAGATGGTTTAAATTTGGCTTAAATGTGCTGCTTGGGATGTCCCTCAGTTGGTTTTGTAGGGAAGTGCTTGTTCTCCCTTGCTCTTTTGCACTCTAAACTGGCTTCTGCATTAAAGTGAAGAAAGCACATTACACAAACATGAGGATGCACAGTGTTGGTCACCAAGCTGAGGTTTCTCTGTCCAAGAAACTGTTCTCCCTGCCCTGGTGCCATCAAACCTGATGGAAATAGGTTAGAAAACAAAGAGAAAATCCCAGGGCAAGTGGATATTCTATTTTTATTTCTTTCCTGGCTGCAGCATCCTTCAAAAAGGAAAGAAAAAGTGGAGATAGAACATCCTGCATCTCCCCAGACGTCTCTTGCTCAGTGTTGGGCTTTCTTTTTCCAAGCAAAGGCTTGTATAGAGATTGTGCTGCTGTTGCTGTTTTCTTCCTTTGCATGCTTCCTTCACAGCACCAGCTTTGTTGGACATGAGCAAAATTGAAAGTGCTGGTGAAAACCAGACTCCAGCACACTGGAACTTCATTAATGGATTAATTAAATTAATTTATGGATTAAAAAAAGGGAATAAAATTGACTTTTTTGCTTGGTTTTTGCTTGTGTTTCAAATTTTTGCTTGTTCATCCTGACCACAGCCAGCTGCAGGTAAACCACGTCCAGAAATGTCATTTTTGGGATGCATTTCACCGTGTTATCACATCCTGAAGTGTAACATCCGCAGCGTTTGGGACCTGCTGGCCATTGATAGCCACATAACTCTCACCCCATCTCTGCTCTCACCCTCTCACCTACTGAAAGGGAAGCGATACCATCTCTTCCGAATCGCTCTGCGGCTGCGAGGAGCTGGCAGATACAGCTCCCCCGGCTTTGGGTGCAGCCCTGAGTCACTGATGTTTATTCTGACCTTGATTTAATTTCTCCAGTTGGCCACCCCAGAGAGAAGCAGCCTCTTCCTTCCAAGGAATGGTTTTTTTAAACCCATCCCAGGCCATGAGCTGCATTGCAGCCGATGCTCCTTTTCCTTCCCATCTTTGCTCCGTGCCGAGGACACCAAGGGAGCTCCTCTTTGCTGGGAACTACTCTGGATCATCAGACCCTGACTGCAGATGCAGCTTTTCCAAGCTCCTCTTTTTGCTTGTTTTTAGTAAAACATCAGTTTTATGCTCTCTAGCTTTGTGTTTGCATGGCAGTACAAACAATTTCAGGATCTTTGCAGTCTCCTGGTACTGGTTTCTTGCTCTGCACATCTTTCAAGCGTAAGATCTCATTTCTCTTTCCATCTCTCTCTTCACACAGGCGCTGGGCAGCTCAAGGTGGGGCTGAAAGGGAGGAGTGGCACAGAATAACAAGCTGCAACAGGTAAATCTGGACACCGTGCTCTGGTTCTGGGCTCTGAGCAACTGCCTGTGGGGCATCTGTCCCTGTTCTGGATTTTGGGCTGTCACTTCACCCTTTGCAGCTACAGGAAAGCTCCTGGGCTGGCTGTTGAGTTGCACCAGGCTCTTGAATGGCTTTAAATTGGAAGGGGGAAGGTTTAGATGAGACATTAGGAGGAAAGTCTTCATGATGAGGGCGAGGTTGCCCAGGGGAGTCGTGGCTGCCCCATCCTTGGAGGTGTTCAAGACCACAGTGGATGAAGTTTTGAGTAGCCTGATTGAGTGGGAGGTGTCTCTGTCCTTGGCGGGGGGATTGGAACTGGATGGGCTTTGAGATCCCTTCCAACCTAAATCATTCTATGATTCTTCCAGCCTGACTGCATCACGTTGCCTGTTAAACATTTGGTAGAGGTCCACTCATCCACTGAATTTTGGAATAACTCCACTTTAGGTGGAGTGAACCCACTTAAAGAGAGCTTGGCTGGCGCTCCCGCTGGCAAAGCCAAGCACCAAACTCAGTAAAGGGTTAACGCCGGCTGCTTGTGCCGCTGCTGCCTTCCCTCCGACTGCGCTCTGCTCCTGCCAGGCGGAAGCTGGAAGAGCACTTCGAGTTCAAGGCTTACTCTGTGTGCATGTGGATGATTTTTCAGCTCAGCGGAGGGCGGGAGCAGGGAGCGAACACCCCCCTCGCCGGAGCTACAAGGATGGCTCAAGCCTCCGAGTGCCGAAATTCCCACCTCTATTACTACAGCGTCAAATTTGCTCTCTCCACCTACGCCACCCTCTTCTCGGTAGGTGCTCCGGTTGCTTTTCCGTCCTTCCTGGCGTTTCCCCCCACCGCCCCACCCCTGTGGGTCGGATTCTACTTCTCAGAGTCCGAATTTCCCCTTCCAAGGCATCAAATCCTTGTCAAATCTGGTGCTGTGAAGCCCCTCGTGCTTGGGTCAATCTTGGGCGACCTCGTGCTTGGCGCTCGTTGGGGCCAAAATGGGTCAATCTTGGGTGAAACTGCAGTTTTTAGTGGATTTAAGAGCACCTCCCTGGGACTGCCCATCCCCAAAGTCGCTCTTGGAAACGCCTCGTGGATACCAGTTGTGTTTTGAGGTATTTGGAGTGTAAACATGGAATTGTTGTGTTTATACCGCGCAAGCACCCGCTGGGTGGTGTTGCCACCCAGTTCCCCCCATCCTTCTCAACCATTACCTTTATTCCATTCAGCAGGGATGAGACATAAAAGCAATCAATTGCTGGGTATTTTCTCCAGGTTGGATATTTTAAAAGGAAACAATAAAGCTTGGTTTTAAGTGGTTTTGAACCATTGAGGCAGCTATGGTTGGGTACCTGGGAAGTGGAAGCACGTGTTGGAGCGTCCTCAGACCTCAGGGTCTGTGCATCCTCACTCAGTTGAAGAGTGAGACATGAAGTTTGCACCCTCCTGGGGTTAACGTTGCATAATCCAGTCCATATTTACAGATATTTCCTCCTGAGGCTGAAATAATCCTCTTTGCCCATGCCAGGAGCGGAATGCGTAACCAATTGTACAGGTGTAACTGCAGAAATATCCACACCCCCTGGGTGTGAACTGGAAATGGTGTTATGAAAGTTTGAAAATTATTTTATTTCCTCATGTATTTATTTTTTTAATGAATGAGCTCTTTGGGAGGGCGTGCAGTGCTCACAGGGATGGCGAAACCCGTTGTCTCTCTTGTGCCCACCCCAGGGCATCAATGAGAGTGAGAGAAAAAGGGTGCTTTTTGTAGAACATCTCACTGATTTCCTTGTGCCTGCTGGGTAGGAAGGGTCCCCAAGGGAGAGGAAACTCCAGTATCTCCCACACAACCCTCGTGGGACCAAAAGAATCCAGATTTCTTAACCCATTTGTGGCTGTGGTTTGAGGTTTTTTGGTACAGACAGAGCAATATTTTCATTTGTAAAGTTAATCTGCAGGAAAACTTGTCCCTGTGGTTTTGGTTTCTCTGAAGAGCTGAGTTTTGCTTGGTTTGGGGTTTCCTTAAAAAACTTGAAGCAGCTGTAGGGATGGGGAGGAGGTGCAGGATTTTGCAAGCATAGCTCAGGGATGGGATGAACCAGCACAGTCCTGATGTGCTTATTAATTGCTGGGACATTTGGAGGGTCTCGATAATGCCCTGGTGACTGGAAAATAGCTGCAAAACAGCCCCTTTGAATCATTCCCAGCCTGGGAATGTCCTCATGTGGGGATGCTGCCCCATCCAATCCGTGCATATTATGTGGATCCTGTGAGTTTCCAGCTGCCTGACCTACTTCTGCCCTCATTTGCACATCTCATTAATGCGACGGCGCTGCCAAACCCTTCACAGCCTCGTTACCCAGACGTGACCAGGAATGGGCTTCTCTCTGGCCGAATGCACTCCGTAAAAAATGATTATGTAGGAACATCTCACTTGCATCACGTGAAGCCTTCAAAAATTTACCCCCCCAGGGTAAAAAAATACGGTGGATTATGACTTGAGTTGGTTCCCCAAGAGTTTTGGGGTGAGATGCATCATGGTTTTTAGTGTAGGGTTGTTCCAGCTGGTAGAAAACTGGATCTAGTGCTGCAAGATCATTTCCAGTGCTTTCTTGTCATGAAAATACTTATTTATAGCTGGGAAAATCATAGAATCATAGAATAATGGAATGGGTTGGGTTGGAAGGGACCTCAAAGCCCATCCAGTTCCTCCCCCTGCCATGGGCAGGGACACCTCCCACTGGAGCAGGGGGCTCCAAGCCCCATCCAACCTGGCCTCGAACACCTCCAGGGATGAGGCAGCCACCACTACTGGGCAACCTGTGCCAGGGCCTCCCCATCCTCATGGTGAAGAATTTCTTCCTAATGTCTGATATAAATCTCCCACTTCCAATTTAAAGCTGTTTCTCCACATTCTATCACTCCAGGTCCTTGGAAAAAGCCCCTCCTCAGGTTTCCTGGAGCCCCTTCCAGTACTGGAAGGCTGCTCTAAGGTGTCCCCAGAGCCTTCTCTTCTCCACTGACCAAACCCAACTCCCTCAGCGTGTCCTTAAAATCAGTAAAGGAGTGTGGGAAGAGCTGGAAAGTGGCTCTAAACCAGATGGCAGAGAGTTTGGAGCATCACGAGCTGGACCAGTAGATTTTATTTTCACTGTTGAGGATTCTATCTACTTTAAGTAGACTTAAAGTTTTCTTTCCAAAAGAAAATGCTTCTCTCCTTTTCTTACTTTTACCAGCAAGCTGAAATGTCCTATTTTAATTAACCCTTATAAAATTGTGGGTTTTACATTCCCATGTGCTGCTGGCAGTTAAGTGTTACACGATGTATTCAATTGCTGTGTTATTAGTCCCGTGATTCTAACTTTTAATGACTAAAAGCATTCAGCACTGTCTATATTGCAGTTTCTTGCCTGCACATCACAATAAAACCTTCTGAGGAGGAACAGGGATGCTCTGTCTGCTCATTTGAAGGCAGATGGGTCTTCAAACGCTGGGCAGAGCGATTCTGCTGGGAGCTGGGGATTTGGAAAACAAGATTTGGAGTTTTGACCTCAGTTTTACACCTGATGCGCTCTTGGATGGAAAACAAAAGTGATGCCCCATTCCCTCTGCTCCTCCCTGGACCAGCACTCTGACTCAGCCCGGCTGCTGGGGTCTGCGTGGGCTGGAAGGCACCATCATCGTGACTTTTTGGCATTCCTGAACAAGGAGAAGTCACTGCCTCACGTTAGCACTGCGTTGACTCATCCAATTAATGCTGCTCACCCTGGAACGAGCCTTGTCTGCTGCTTGGCCCTTGGCAAGGTTGCCTTGGCTCTGTTAATATCCCCTTGGATTTGTGGTACCTTCTTGCTCTGCGCAGAGATTAACCCCTGTTTTGGGTCTTAGACAGGGGGAATGTGGCACCTCTTGGGTATTTAGTGGGATTCTTAGGACAGAGTGGACGGAGAAGCACCAGAGAGCCCATAGCTCAGAGGAAGCTTTGCCAACTGCCTTCCTCATCTGTGGGTTGGCTGTGAGCTTGAGCCACCCTTTTGGCACCCTCAAACCCTGCCAGCATCGTCAGGCATGTGTTATATGTGTGTTATATTATTTTCTATCCATTAATTGCCTTTCATCCTTCTTCTTGGCATTCGTGACCTTCAGGTCTCTAAATGTCTCTTGAGATGAGCGGCACAAGGATTTCCACCACTGATTTCCTTCAGTTCTTCTCCCTCCCAGGTCCCCAACTCCCACCCAGGTCTTTTTTTTTGCTATTGGACAGAGAAGTGCCTGGAGAGGAAACCCAGCATCTCTGTTATCTCACTACGAAGAGATGAGGCTGGAGTGAAACAGCTCTGGGAGTGGGCTACAAAGGTGGAGAAGGATTGGTCATAGCAACTTGTACTGGGCTGAGAAATTGAATTTTGCACTTTTATCCATTCAGGAGTATGGCAGGGAGAGAGGAGAGTGAGTCATGAGGGACCTTTCTGGAGTGGGAATTGAGGTTGGACATCCTGAGTTGGCTGCTCCCTGCCCTTCATCCCCTGCCTGCTCAGCTCTTACAAACTCCAAGAAGCACTAAAATCAAGCAGGGCTGAAATTAAAACCTGAAGGTGATTTCCTCCCAGCTTATAAAAGGAGAACTGGTGCAGGAAGCCTTCACTGCAAGGCCTGGTGGAGTTGCAGCCACTCCCATGGCTTTTCCCACAGCGGTGGTGTGATCCTGTGGTTATTATCATATAGAGATGAGGGGATTGTCCTCTCCTGAGGGGGTAAATGGAGGTTTGATTTCTCTCTTAGATGCGTTGCAGAGCAGTGGTAATTACTGACTGGAGTTTGTGCTGTGTTAAGGTGATCACCAACTGCAGAGGATTTACCAGCAAACTTCATCACGTGCCTCCCCATGGCAGTGGTGTGGGTGGTGGAAAAAGGCTGTGATACCAGGAATCAAAACTATGCACGCTGATGGAATTTGCAGGGTAAAACCAGCCCCCTCTGAGAGAAACCCAGTGATGGAAACCAGAGCAGCCGGGCTGCGCGAGGGCTGATGCAAACTTCTCCCGAGGCTTTTGATCTCCCAACTTTTTTCCATCCAAGCCCATTTGCCGTCCTTGTTGCAACAGCATCGCTTGCTGCTCGTCCTTCCAAAACTCATTATATTCCAGTGAGCTTTTCTTTGCAATCTGCCTTTGCTGGGAGATGTGCCAGGACTTGCATTCCCTTCCTCGAGGTGTTTGCTGCTTTGCAAGATGCTTTATTGTGCTTTCAGCTGCTTTGAGTAGAAGCAACTCTTTGGTTTTTATTTAATTGGAGGATGATGTTTTAGCTGATGGTCTTGTGGAGATGGGTTGGGGTCCAAGCACCAACCTTCAGGTTGCAAGGGGCTGGGTGACCTTTTAAACTGGGAGTTAAACAAGGAGGAAACCAAGAACTTCAGGTGGATCAGCTCAATATTTGCTTGTTTGTCCCGGGGACTGGTTTGAGTTGCTTGGGCATATGCCAAGCACAAAAACACAGGCCGGGTAACAAATGGACTGAGAGCAGCCCTGAGGAGAAGGACTTGGGGATGCAAAGCTCAACATGAGCTGCAACGAGTGCTTCCAGCCCAGAAACCCCCCCTGTCCTGGGCTGCACCCAAAGAGTGGGACCAGAGGGGGAGGGAGGGGATTCTGCCCCTCTGCTGCGCTCTGGGGAGACCCCTCCTGGAGCCCTGTGTCCAGTTCTGGAATCCTCAGCACAGGAAGGACCTGGAGCTGTTGGAGTGAGTCCAGAGGAGGCCAAGGAGATGATCCAAGGGCTGGAGAACCTCTGCTGTGAGGAGAGGCTGAGAGAGTTGGGGTTGTTCAGCCTGGAGAGGAGAAGGCTCTGGGGAGACCTTAGAGCAGCCTCCCAGGACTGAAAGGGGCTCCAGGAGAGCTGGGGAGAGGCTCTTGATCAGGGAGTGCAGGGATAGGATGAGGGGAATGATTTTCAACTGGAAGAGGGGAGATTGAGGTGAGATCTTGGGGAGAAATGTTTTGCTGTGAGGATGGGGAGGCCCTGGCCCAGGTTGCCCAGAGCAGTGGTGGCTGCCCCATCCCTGGAGGTGTTGAAGGCCATGTTGGATGGGCCTTGGAGCCCCCTGTTCCAGTGGGAGGTGTCCATGCCCATGGCAGTGGAGTTGGAACCGGATGGGCTTTGAGGTCCCTTCCAGTCCAAACCATCTATGATTCTATAATTTGTGTGCCCCCCTCCACAAAGAGAGGGGGATGTTCTACGTGGCACTGGTGGGAGTTTTCACTGCCAAGGGGTAGCCGTGGCGATGCTGGGAGGAAGCTCCAGCAGCAGCCTCCTGCATGCCACGTGCTGTGACTTTTTGAAGGATACTTTTCAGCCCTGACAAAGCTATTTTTAAGCAACACACGTGTCCATCCTACAAACCCTCCTTGCTTTCTCTCCCTTGCCAGCAGGTGAAGCCCATCCCATGCCTGCTGCCTCCTCAGCTCTTTGAGCATCCAGCCCTTGAACCCCCTCCTGGGTTTGCTCCGTGTGCTCTCCGTGATCTCTTTCCTCGCTCACATCGCGGATGGATTAATTAAAACAGAGAAAGTGGTTTTGATTGGCACATGGGAGGAACAGTGGGGATTAGTGGGGGCTGCATGGTGTGCGTTAATGTCTACCCCCCACCTTCAAAGCCAAATGTATTTCCTGGGACATTGTAAGAGATAAACAGTAAATCAAACCTAATCCCAATGCTCCAACCTGGAGCTGAAAATAGAACGTAATGATGAAATGGTGATTAAAAACCTGGTATCAGAAAGAGGCTGCCTGTTTAGTTTCAAATTACTGAAGCATCTGTAAAATAGCACAAGTCTACATTTAACATTCTGAGAGGTTTCAGTTTCTTTACGGATGAGATGGAGCCTGGAAGGGGACAGTGATTGACAGAAAATAGCCACAAAACCACACCAGAAATAGCATCCATGCAGAGCAGGGAAGAAAAAGATCAACTCCCCAACGAAGCAAAGTTTGGGCACGAAAATTAAGGATTGAATTGTTGGTGTGAATTAGCAGGAAGGGTTTGCTCAAACTCATCAGGAACCTTTTGGTGAAAGGGCTCTCGGGATGCTCCTCGCTTTCCTCGCTGACCTTTTCAAGCGTCAGTTCGGCTGCGAAGCCGCTCGCCTCCAGCAGCGCCGCGGGGCTGACGGGCACGAGGCGAACGGCTCCTGACAGCGCGGAACGCCAGGAACTGCATCACTGCCTTTGATGTTGAAGGAGCTGAGGAGGGATGGGAGCAGCCCTTTGCAGAGCCCTGCTTCATCCCCCCATCCTTAGGCTCTCTCTTTTTCCATTAGAGCTGTTATTTCATTGAAGGAGAGAAAAGGAGGGGGGTTGTCATAAATAATCCGTTGCTTTTCTTTATGACACTTTTCACCCAGGGATCAAAATTTCTTCATAAAGTTTGGGCAGAGATCTTGATTTCTGATGGTTGGTGCTGGTGTAAGGAGAGAGGGCGAGCGGTGAGCGGGTTCGGGCGCCGGTCGGGACTCAAACCGGGTGTAAAATCGATGGAGTGAAATGAGTGGTTTGGGGGATTGTGCTGTCTGAGGGAGGTTTGGAGGGTGAGATGTTGGTGTCAGTGACTCTGGGTCTGTCAAAGCCAACATGAGGGCCAAGCTGAGCATCCGCAAAGCCACGGGCAGGGGGAGGACAGGAAAAATCTGGCTTAAAGCTGTCTGGCTGTGATTATACATCCCCTTCTCATCCAGAGGAAGAGTAGCCCAGCCTCAAGCTGGGATTGAATTGTTTGGGATTGAAAGATAAATGTCCTGGAGTTGAGTGGGTTTTCCTTGGCCATCTGGGATGTCTTCCACCTCTCCCTTGAAGCCTCTTTGGTGTTTGAATCCCATCTCATGTTTCCCTTGCAGATCCTTGGCCTCGTGATCCTTTGCGTTGGGATTTACGCCGAAGTGGAGAGGCAAAAGCACAAAACCTTAGAAGGGATCTTCCTGGCTCCAGCCATCATCCTTCTCCTGCTGGGCTTCACCATGTTTGGTGTCTCCTTCGTTGGCATGGTGGGGAGCCTCAGGGACAACCGGACGCTGCTGAAGACGGTAGGGCCGTGCTTTCCATGCAGACCATGGAATCATGGAATGGATTGGGTTGGAAGGGTCCTCAAAGTCCATCCAGTGCCAGCCCCCCCGCCATGGGCAGGGACACCTCCCATTGGATCAGGGGGCTCCAAGCCCCATCCAACCTGGCCTTGAACACCTCCAGGGATGGGGCAGCCACCACTGCTCTGGGCAACCTGGGCCAGGGCCTCCCCACCCTCATCGTGAAGTATTTCTTCCTAATGTCCAATCTGAATCTTCCCCCTTCCAGTTTAAAGCCATTCCCCTCTCCTCCTATCACTCCTTGCAATTGGAAAAAAAGTCCCTCCCCAGCTTTCTTGTAGGTCCCCTTCAGGTACTGGGAGGCCGCTCTTCTCAGAGCCTTCTCCTCTCCAGGCTGAACAACCCCAACTCTCTCAGCCTGTCCTCATACAGGAGGTTCTCCAGCCCTTGGATCATCTCCGTGGCCTCCTCTGGGCTCGCTCCAACAGCTCCATCTCCTTCTTATGTTGGGGGCTTCCAGAACTGAATGCAGGACCCCAGGTTGGGGTCTCACGAGAGCGGAGCAGAGGGGGAGAATCATCTCCCTTAACCTGCTGTGATGGTCTGGATGTTCTTAAGGAAGAAAATGGGTGCATTCTAATGAGTCACCACCACAATGTACAGCAACAATGTGCCCCTTCCTGGTCTTAAATTCTTGCATAACACGACTGCTCGGTGTTTTCAGCTCCACCATGAAGCCAGTGGAGGGATATCAGGAAAAGGATATAAATAAATTGCAGTGCTGGCACCCTAATTTCCCTGTTATTCACGACTGAATGCCTCACACCACCTGCAGGAAACGCTGCTGCCTTCCTCCTGGGGTAACGAGGGAGTTATTTTGGAGGCTCAGATCCCACCTCTGGTGGAACAAAATCTCCACCGTTAAGTTTATTGTAACCGTGACAATGCCAATAGGAAATAGCTTTGTTTCCTTCTGCAAGGGAGTTCTTAGCAGGGGGGGGGAATTACCTTTAGAATCCAAACTGGAAGAGATCCAGGACACCAGGGTAAAGCTCTTCGCTCCTAACCTGCTTTCTAGGGTTTTTGTTGGCGCGTTGAGCATCCAGCCACCTGTGTTCCCTGCAACTCATCACTTGCCCATGCTCTGGGGTAACACCTCTGCCTCCAGAGAGGACCAGCAGGGATGTATAATCTGAACTATAAGCCATTCTCTCCATTCAGATGGGGGCAAAGCTCTTCCATCACCCTCAGCCGGGGCCAAGATCCGTTGATGAGTTCCATGACAGCTCAGTTGGCTCTGCATCCAACGCTCCCTCAGTGAAGTTGCTTTTGGATGAATAATCCAGGCTGGTCTGTGGAGCCTTCCTGGTGCTGTGTGCCTTGCATGCTAATGGCTTGCATAACCCCTTCATCCCCCACTGAATTGACTTGATGGATTTATTAAAATCAAACGTTCTGGGTAGCAGAGGCTCACTCCTACTGAGTACTGCTTTTAAAAATTGCTCAACATTTGCATTTGGAATTAATACAGATGGCAGCCCAAACTGGAAAACCAATATTGTCTTTGCTTCTGCATGAGCAGATGAAACCAGCACTGCTTTTCGACGCGTCTGGTTTTGTGCCACCCGCGATGGGTGGTTGGTTGTGTTGTGCTTGAAGAGGTTGCAGGGATGAAAGCTGAGCAGTGTGGGCAGCAGAGGAGGTTTCCATCAGGTCTCTGTTGTGGTGAGGTCCCAGTTGCTCTGTTTGAGAGCTGCTCCTTACCTTGGGTGTTTGGAAGAGTGGCCAGAGGCTTGCTATTCAGGTGATGCTTGTGGTGCTTAAATACTCCTGAGAGCTTGCTTGCTTAAAAAACAGATTTTAATTAATTCATAGAATCAAGGAATCACAGAATGGTTTGGCTTGGAAGGGACCTCAAAGCCCATCCAGTCCCACCCCCTGCCATGGGCAGGAACACCTCCCACTGGATCAGGGGGCTCCAAGCCCCATCCAACCTGGCCTTGAACACCCCCAGGGATGGGGCAGCCACCACTGCTCTGGGTAACCTGGGCCAGGGCCTCCCCACCCTCACAGCAAAACATTTATCCCCAAGATCTCATCTCAATCTCCCTTTTTTCAGCTGAAAAACAATCCCCCTCATCCTCTCCCTGCACTCCCTGATCAAGAGCCCCTCCCCAGCTTTCCTGCAGGCTAAGAAAGTTGATTCCCTATCAAAACCTTTTTTCTTTTGCTGTGGATGCTGAGTCTTAGCAGCAGGTGTTTGTCTGCACTCAGTTGTACCATTAACACACAATCCTCTTTTTCCTGTCCATCAAAGCAACCAGGAAAGCTCTGTATTTCTTTACTGTCTAAGCCTAGAGAATATTTTTCAGCCCAAGCTGAAGTTATGTCGCTTGTGGAGACCATTTCATCTTCTTTTTGTCTGCTTTTAAAGCTACACAGCATTGTGTTGATTCTATCCAGGCTGAGTCCAGAGAGGGATAAGTACTTCAGATTTCCGATAATATTTTTCTTTCTGTGCTAATCCTCATGAATCACAACTAATTCTCTGTTTCCACAACCCAGGCTGAACATTGAAGTGGAAAATTGACACATCAGAGGGTAGGAAATCTCATATTTGGAGCAACCCAGGGCGACAGAAACCCAAGCTCATTAACTGTATTTCACAGGTTGGCGGCCGAATCAATTCTGCAACGGGCACGGCTGAGAAAGAATCCTGCCCGTTTGGGTTGGCTTTTTCTCCCTGTGGATATAAGCAGCTTCACGCCTGCCATGTGGAATAAATAAAGCAATATCCATGCAAGTCATCAGGGACAATAACTCTTGCATCCCTTTTGGCTAGGATATAAGAAAAGGGATGTTTGTCTCGTGTGTCAAAATCCATTGCACTTCTGTGTGGTGGGTTTTTAGGGTTACTCAAGGCTCCTTGTCTGCCTGTACTTGGCTGCAGAGGAGCACAGCTGGCCAATTACATTAATTTTCTATTTTCTGGGAGCAGATAAATAAAGTGATATTTCTTAGAATTATAGAATTATTTGCATTCTGTTCTGGAGACCTCAGCACAGGAAGGACCTGGAGCTGTTGGAGCGAGTCCAGAGGAGGCCACGGAGATGGCCTCCTTACTAACCATATCCCTATGAAACTTACCTGCCTGTCTTTTAAACCCCTCCAGGGATGGCGACTCAACTACCTCCCTGGGCAGCCTCTGCCAGTGCCTCAGAACCCTTTCAGTGAAGAAACATCTCCTGATGTCCAATCTGAACCTCCCCTGGTGCAACTTGAGGCCACTTCCTCTCATCCTGTGACTTGGGAGCAGAGCCCAGCACCCACCTCCCCACAGCCTCCTTTCAGGCAGTTGCAGACAGGGATGAGGTCTCCCCTCAGCCTCCTCTTCTCCAGGCTGAACAAGCCCAGGTCCCTCAGCCTCTCCTCTCAGCACTTGTTCTCCAGCCCCTTCCCCAGCTCCGCTCCCTTCTCTGGACGCGCTCCAGCCCCTCAAGGGCCTTCTTGGAGTGAGGGGCCCAGAACTGACCCCAGCACTCGAGGGGTGGCCTCCCCAGTGCCCAGGGCAGGGGCACAATCCCTGCCCTGCTCCTGCTGCCCACGCTGTGTCTGACACAGCCCAAGGTGCCATTGGCCCTCTTGGCCACCTGGGCCACTGCTGGCTCATGCTCAGCCCCTGCCAACCAACACCCCCAGCTCCTTCTCCCCCAGGCAGCTCTCCAGACACTCTGCCCCAAGCCTGGAGCTGCCTGGCCTTGGTGTGTCCCAAGGGCAGGACTCGGCCCTTGGCCTTGTTGACCCTCATCCCGTTGGTCTCATCCCATGGATCCAGCCTGGCCAGATCCCTCTGCAGAGCCTCCCTTCCTTCCAGCACATCCACACTCCCACCCAGCTTGGTGCCATCCCCAAACTTGCTCAGGGTGCACTCGATCCCTTCGCCCAGTTCATTGATAAAGATATTGAACAGGACTGGACCCAGCGCTGAGCCCTGGAGATGCCACTCGTGACTGGTTTCCAACTGGATTTATCTCCATTCCCCACCCTCTGGGCCCAACCACCCATCCAGTTTTTCACCCAGCACAGCTGTGTCTGTCCAGGCCAAGGGCAGTTGGTTTCTCAATCAGAACACTGTGAGAAAAGTTATCAAAGTCTTCACAGAAGTCCAAGTACACCACATCCAGAGCCTTTCCCTCGTCCATTAACTGGGTAACCTTGTCATAGAAGGAGATCAGGTTGGTCTGGCAGGACCTGCCTTTCATCAGCCCGTGCTGACTGGTTCTGATCACCTGATTGTCCTGCATGTGCTGTGTGATGGCACTAAATCAATGCATGAACCCCTTTGGGCTCTCGGGAGCTGGCGTGTGCAGATGGACTGCAGCTGCTGGAACGCCTGCACCTGCATTTTGAGGGAACCAAGGACAATGAGCACAAAGCCTGAACTCCAAATCCCTAATAAATATCGAATTGTCTCTTCATCTAAAAATACATCTCTGGAGAGCAGG
Source organism: Dromococcyx pavoninus (assembly GCA_033558185.1). Lineage (NCBI taxonomy): Eukaryota > Metazoa > Chordata > Aves > Cuculiformes > Neomorphidae > Dromococcyx > Dromococcyx pavoninus. Next base: position 494,022 of record JAUMJL010001311.1, on the reverse strand, counting down.
CAATAAATTCCTCTCTGGTTAGGAGAAAATACTTCAGTGCCCTACAAACCCCCTTGAAACACCACTTGACATCAGTGCCCCTTTCTTCACGCTCAGTGTGATGGCTGTAGGTGCAGGTGTGAACGTGCTTGTTCAATCCTCATTCATCTCAGTCTTTTGCTGCTGACAGATGGCTTTTTAATTTCCACAGTCCCCTGAAGAAAAATCAACGAGCATTTCTCTTAGGCAAAACAGTTTCAAAAGCCACCCAGCTCCCAAATCTCCTACGTGATGGATTATTCCAATCACCTCACCTGCAAGGTACCAGAAATTACATTTTGGGTGTAATCTTTTCCTTATCAATATTATTCCCTCCAGTCATTACCTGTAATTGCTGTGCACAACCACACGACTCTGATCAGTGTGTAGGCCAGATTATTGCATCTTTAATGACTTCTCTAGTAACTCAAGAAAAGTCTTTGCAATAAAGCCCCCTGCTTGCAATTCTCTGCTCAAGTTTATTAGAAAATTTCAGGCAAGACCCAGGGGTTTCAGCTGCTGGAGTGTGGAATCACTGTTATAAAGACTTGTGTTTAATAGATGGGTTAAGAGTTTCTGCTTGGAAATTAAGTCTTTTCTGGCCCTATTAACATTTGCAAGGCTTGAGGAATCACAGATTCATTAAGGTTGGAAAAGACCTCTCAGCTCATCCAGTCCAACCATCAGCCCAACCCCGCCATGTAACAAAGTGCCGTGTCCACATGTTTTTTTAATCCCTCCAGGGGTGGTGACTCCCCCACTGCCCTGGGCAGCCTCTGCCAGTGCTTCACCACTCTTTCAGTAAAGACATTTTCCCTGATATCCAATCTAAACCTCTGCTGTCACAATTTGAGGCCATTTCCTCTCGTCCCATCCCTTGTCACTTGGGAGAAGAGACCAACACCCACCTCACCACAACCTCCTTTGCACGAACTACAGAGAGCGATGAGGTCTCCCTTCAGCCTCCTTTTCTCCAGATTAAACCCCCCAGGTCCCTCAGCTACTCCCAGAACCCTTGTTCTCCAGCCCCTTCCCCAGCTCCGTTTCCTTCTCTGGATGTGCCCCAGCCCCTCAAGGTCTTTCTTGGAGTGAGGGGTCCAAAATTGACCTGCAGACTGTCTGATGAACATGTTTTGCCTTTGCTTTCAGGCAGTTCAGGGTGATTTAGTGAAGAGGCTGTAAAAATCAATATTCCTCTTGCTCAGTGAGATGACTGTGGGGGTGCAGGGATGGTTTGGTTTGTGGTCTGGAAATGCAGTGCGACAGGCTGCTCCGACAGGGGTTTTGCAGTTGAATGCATCCAAGTTGGCTCCTCTTCATGGCATTTTTAGAGCTGTTTTTGCTAGAAACCCATCATAACTTACTCAGCATCTCCTGCCTGGGGACTTGGAACTCATGTATCAATCCCATGGATGTTTTGGCTTCTAAAAAGTCTTTAAAGCCCTGACTTTCCAGAGGTGAATTCAATAGAGTTGGTTTTATTTTATGCAGAATGAACAGAGAGGAGGGTCCAGGTAGGCCAAGAAAACCACCTTCCCCATTTTCCTTTTCCATTGGGTGACCTTTTTGTGTTCCTCCTTCCCCCAAATCAGGATTTGATCTTGGTTTTGTGGCAGCAACAGATCAGCTGCTCCAGCAGCTCTTTGGGCCTTTTGTGGGTATTACAGGTTAATATATGAACAAAATAAATAAATGAATATGGAGAGAAACATTGAACCATGGAATCATATAATGCTTTGGGTTGGAAGGGACCTCAAAGCTCATCCACTTCCACCCCCTGCCATGGGCAGGGACACCTCCCACTGGATCAGGGGGCTCCAAGCCCCATCCAACCTGGCCTTGAACACCTCCAGGGATGGGGCAGCCACCACTGCTCTGGGCAACCTGGGCCAGGGCCTCCCCACCCTCACAGCAAAACATTTCCCCCTAAAATCTCATCTCAATCTCCCCTCTTTCAGCTCAAAACTGTTTCCCCTCATCCTATCCCTGTCCTCCCTGATCAAGAGCCCCTCCCCAGCTTTCCTGGAGCCCCTTTCAGTCCTGGGAGGCTGCGCTGAGGTCCTTCTGGAACCTTCTCTTCTCCAGGCTGAACAACCCCAGTTCTCTCAGCCTGTAAAGGTATATATTTTTTAATCTATCTATCTATCTATCTATCTATCTATCTATCTATCTATCTATCTATCGATCTATCGATCTATCTATCTATCTATCTATCTATCTATCTATCTGTCTGTCTGTCTATCTATCTATCATCTATCTATCTCTATAAATGTATATTATATATCTCCACATATACTATTTATTTATTATATATTTATGATATATATTTTTATATATATAGTTACATATATATAAACGTGTATTACATCTATATTGCTGTTTCCCAATATCATCAACAGCAAGATGTGAAAAGCAAACTCCAGCAACCACCATCCAGCTCCTGTGTTTCTTTCATTTTCAATTTTGTAGTTCTGCTCTCAAGGTTGACCCAACACACAACTTCCCAGGCCGTGCTTGAAGTGTGCCCTCCCTCTCCAGCCCCTGATTGAGAGATTAAATACTGGGAAAAGGCAGATATGTCAGGATTGAAGAGGGGAGCGAGCACGGCTGCAGGGAAATGGTTGGCAATCACAGAGCTATTGTGTGGATAGAGAATTGTCCTTCTCCTGGGAAGATCAGTTCCCCCTCGAAGAGAGTCAACCACTCCAGTGATTTGAAGCTTGGGAACCTTGAATAAAAGCAATCAGAAGAACGCACGTGTGAAGGAGCACTTTGAGGTCTGAGCTGGTCCAAGCAGCTGGGATTTCTTTTTTTCCAATCATGCAGAGAAAAGGGCAAAAATGATGTGGAAAACCTCTATTACAGTGGGGCTGTACAAAACATCCCTCTGCTGCATCACCAGCTTGAGATCCTGACCCTACAGCAGCCAACAGAAATCAGTTTGGATTCGAGGGAGGTGGCAATACCAAGCAGCAGCACCTTCCCCTTATTTTTTAATTTTTAATTAATTTTTAATTAATTTTTAATTTTTAATAAATTATTCTGAGTTCAGAAGAATTGGGTGAAATAGTTTAAAAGAGTTAATACATTTTGGATGCATTATTTGCACTTAAACCACTTGGGTATTCGACTTGGGTGAATTCCTTGTGGTTTCGTTGTGCTGGAAAACGTCTTGGTTGAGAGTAGAGGATTTGTATGAGGTATCCAGCTCATCTGTTTACCCTGGGGTGCTCACTCCAGGGCAGCAAAAAGAAAGAGTCCCTTGAGTATTTGCTGTAAAGAGGTGAATTTCCAAGACCAGAGGGCTTGGAAAAGGCATTGGGATGCACCAAAAGGCTTGGCATCTTTAATAAAAGTATTAGAAGGGTTGCAAGTGGTGTTTGCTTTGTTGAATGAGGACCTTATCCAAGGGAAAAATCCAAGTGGGATTTTCTCTTCCTGGCCTCAGCTGTGTAAGGGCTTGTAGGTCTGGGGATTCTTGGAGTGGCTTTGGGAAGGGAGTCAGGGATGCTGATGGCATCCCAAGCCCTTTTCTTTCAGTAGCACAAGTGGGATTTCTGAGTCCAGATGTGGATTTTTGCCCGAGGGACGGGGTCAGAGCAGGATCAGGCCATGAGGGTTCTCATCCCATTTCTCGGGCTGGTTATTGGCATCACCAAAAATCTGGAAAGCTCTTCAGCATCTTCTGGTTGCCAGCCCTGCTCAAACCACAGCAGCTGTAGGGATGCTTGGATCAGCCATGGTATGGCCAGCACGAGCAGGGCAGGGATCGTCCTCCTGGACTCAGCACTGGGGAGGCTACACCTTGAATCCTGGGGTCAATTTTGAGCCCCTCACTCCAAGAAAGACCTTGAGGGGCTGGAGCACATCCAGAGAAGGGAATGGAGCTGGGGAAGGGGCTCTGGAGGACAAGTGTTACGAGGGGTTGTTTAGCCTGTGAAGCACTGAACCAGCCTGCCCAGGACAGAGGTGGAGCCTCCACCCCTGGAGGATCAAAAACTGTGTAGAAGTGGCACTTGGGGACATGGTTTAGCAGGCTGGGGGGCTGGGCTGATGGTTCAACTGGATGAGCTGAGATGTCTTTTCCAACCTAAATGATTCTGTGATTCTATGAGTATTTATGGACATCCCTGGAGTTACCGTCTCAATATGAATTTTTAATGAATAGGAGTTATACCTGATGCTGCATTTTCACTCCCTAAAGCCAACTGCTGGTGGTTCCCCAGCATCCTTCCGAGTCAGTGCTGCCATTGCACCATGAAAGGATGCTGGTGAGCACCCCAATAAAGCTGAGGAGAGGGGGTTTGTTTTGCAAAATTTGAGGTGGTATTAATAGCATCCAAGTGGTTTCATCTGCATTAGGAGTTTCCAGTGGATTGTCTGGTGCTCATTAAATGGTTGAGCCGATTGCGTCGTTGAAGTGTTTCCTGATTGCAGGGGGAAAGCAACAGGTACAGAAATCTTTGGAAAGAGGTGGAATTTGATTGCTTGGCCCTCAAATTCTGAAATATATCAGATTTGAAAGGAGCTGTCGCTTCTGGAGCTGGATGGAGAGGGGTTCTAAGAGGCAACATCCATCCCTGTTCATAAAAGCCTCCTTTTCTTCGAGTTTTTGGAAACATGAGCATGTTGTAGATGCAGCATCCGTCCTGGCCTTGAAGTGGGAATGGAGGATAGCAGGGAAGGGTTAAAAACAGCTGAAAATGGACCCTGCTGCAGGCTATAAAAGACCAAAGTGTGGAAAAAATGGGGTTTTGGCAGGTCTGGGGAGCAGATTTTGTCTTCAAAGGGGCGAAGCAGGCATCTGTGGGACCTGCTGGAGGAAGGATTGGGACCTGGGATGTGGAAGATGGACCAGGCTGCATGTCTGGGGCTTTCAGTTTGGTGGTTTTTGGAAAGCTACTGGTCCTTTTGGGATTAAAACCAGACTCCTTGATTATTTGACTTGTGAAGTGTAAAGGAAATGTATATTTTCCAAGGCAATACGATGGGGCTTTGAGCATCGTGGTCCAGTGGGAGGTGTTCATGGCAGGGAGGTGGAACTGGATGATTTTTAAGGTCCCATCCAACCCAAACCATTCCATTATTCTATGATTTTGACTTAAGGCTTGGCAAATGCACAGGTGAAACCCAGATAGGGATAATGAGCCCCATTCTGGATGAGTGAGCAAAAGGGATATGGTCCATGCCCCCTAAATAAAATAGCTTGGTTTGCATGAATAGTGTCCTGGGCAGAGAGGGTTACAGCTGGATTGCTAAAACAGAAGATGCTCTGCAAAGTCTTCATCTGGGCTTTGTTGTCCTTGTTTAATCTGTGTAGGAGACATTCCTGACAGATTTGGGGTTGTTTTTTTTTTGCTTCAAAGCTACTCTGAGAGCTGTTTCTGTGTGGGAACAAACAATTAGTTGGGTTTTCAGAGGAAGGGCCGCGTGCGAGTGGCTTTGAGAAGGAAAGCAAACCTTTAGAAAGGGCCACTCTGCGTGGGAGAAAGATCTACCGTGTCATTAGGAAGAAAGAATGCTTTAAAAACATTGCTTGAAGTTTCAGTTTGGGGACAAAAAACAACCAGATTCGTGATTCTGTGCTCATGTGAATCGGGGGGGGAGGGTTCCTGCGCCGCTGGTCTCGAGGACGGCAGAGGAAGTGCCAAGTGCTTGTGAATGGGACAATTTAGTGGCCTCCCAGGTAGAGTGAAAGATTTATTTATCACCCACCTCTGCATCAGGTGCGTTTCACCCGGCTGCACGTTCGAGCGGTTCCCATTTGTCAAGGGAGAGCGATTGGTCCCCTCTCTGGATGCACAAACCCTGGGATCACCATCCCTTAAACTCCTGTGCGTGCAAAACTGGGGGGGAATTGTGCTTTTTAGGAAGGGAAATCAAATTGCATGAGTTTCTTTCCATCTTGGGGATGGGAAGCCCAGGTTTTCCATCCTTGGATATCCTGTCCATACTTCGATGTCAATAGGTCCAAACCTATTGGTAGTGCTGATTTAGTTCCTTCGCTGGAGAAGGAGCTACAGAAATGGGTAAAACTAAAATGTTGGGGGCTATTAGCACGAATGTGGAATGTCCCCCTCCCCACAGGGGTTTGATGGTGACTCTAGAGCCTGGAATGAGTATAAAATCATCTCCATGCTTTGCAGAGGGAGCTCCAGCACCTCCGTTCCTGTTCACTGCTTTAGGGTCTCGTTATATGGGGCTTGTACAGCCTTTGCTTTGAAGTATAATCTCACTCGATTTCTTAAGTTAGGCAGCTGTTTATGATCTGTCTGCATTTAGTAAGAAGTTAATCAAGAGGACAGAAGGGTTCAAGAGCAGCATCTTCAGCCTCTGCTTTCCCAGTGTACCTGGGAATCTTGTTAGAGCTCTATTTCTTTTCTTTTTGGTATCATGGTCTCTCTAGAAATAATTATCATCCTCGTTATGGCTCTTATTATCTCATCTTTCCCTGTGACTGAGCTGAAGAAGGACATGGAGCATCAAGAAGCAAATATTTTCCGTTATCAACTCCTGGGTGCCACATGGGAATCTCCTGGTGCTGGGTAGAAAGGAAAGATATTTGGATATTTCCTTTGTTTTTTGCTCTTTATCCCTGCAGTTGTGGCATCCGGTTGCTCTGCCTCGTGGCGCTGTGAGATCGCAGCAGCATTTTGCAGCTGAAGGTTGCTCATATTAAATAAACTTCATTGATTTTTGCCCCCCCCTCCATTATTCCAGGAGCTTTTCCATCCTACTGGCTGCGTCTCCTTCTTTCCCTACCTCGTCCCTGGCAAAGGGAGCATCTCTCTCCCATCCAAAATCTTGCTGGAGTCACACTCGAGCTTGGCACGTCGGAGCCTCCCATGGCCATAGGTGCCTCGAGCACATCTGAGCCCAGGAGCGATGCTCAGCCTCCATCCAAGGCTCCTTCCTTGGGATGGCTCTGAATATAGCCCTGCATGGTTTATCCATCCCTCAGCCTCAGTGCCTCCAACCCATCCCTATCCTGGGTTCATGCTTTCTGCCTGGTGAGGGCACGTTTGAGCTCGAAACAGGAGGTGGCCAAGTGCTGATTGAGGTCTGCAAATGAAGCCACAGCAGTCAAGTAATGATAAGACAAGGGGGAACAGCTTTAAATTGGAAGGGGAAAGATTCAGGTTAGACATTGGGAAGAAATTCCTCACCATGAGGGTGGGGAGGCCCTGACCCAGGTTGCCCAGAGCAGTGGTGGCTGCCCCATCCCTGGAGGTGTCCAAGGTCAGGTTGGACAGTGCTTGTAGCCCCCCGATCCAGTGGGAGGTGTCCCTGCCCATGGTGGAACTGGATGGGCTTGGAGGTCCCTCCCAACCCAAACCATTCCATGATTCTATGTTTGTCCGATTGCATCCCTCTTCCAGCAGGGCTGGTTGTGTTTACTCTGCAGCAACTCAGTATTTCAGGTGGGTTTTAAGCTTTTTGGAGTTTAAATTTGAGGGCAAGACAACCTGTCTGGTGTATGGAGGTGGCAGAAAACCAAACACCCAGATGACATATGGGAAAGGATGGCTCCAGGCATCCTACATGTTAAAAGACCCTAATAAAGGCTTTTTTCTCCCCAAAATTGAAAGGTCTTTAAACCACAGGCAGAGAAGTCCCCAGGCGCTTTCCTTCTGCGCTTAGCTGGGCTTCTTGAGATCATCAATGAGCAAACTAGCAATGGAACTTGTTAGAGGAGGGATGGAGCAGCTGGGAGCTTTGTGTCAAGCTATTTGAGGGAATTAAGCAGGATAATTTATTGTGAATTTATGGATTGATGAGCTCTCTAAAGGGAACTGGCTGCAGCGGGTGTTAATTTGATGAGAATTGAGCAACTTTGCCCAGAGCAGCGGTGGCTGCCCCATCCCTGGAGGTGTTGAAGGCCAGGTTGGATGGGGCTTTGAGCCCCCTGATCCAGTGGGAGGTGTCCCTGCCCATGGCAGGGGGTGGAACTGGATGGGCTTTGAGGTCGATTCCAACCCAGACCATCCCATGATTCTGTGATCCTGGTTCCTCCTCCCAGGGATGCAGGAGGTGAAGCCTGGCTGGAGGATCACCCCGTGGGGCACGGCCGCTCGCTCCCCTTTCACTGCTTCCATGCAAAGGATGAATTTTTGCCAACATTGGAGGAAAACCCAGCTCCTCACTGTGCTCCTTTGTGATTTGAGCTTGCTGCAAACTCATGGCAGCTCGAGGCAGGATTTAATGCTGTTTAACATGGATTTTTTGTCTTTATTTTACTGCTGGAGTCTTTATGGGGAACAAAGTGCTGATTTATTCATGCTGAGTCTGGCAGACTGCAAGAACAGAAATGCACAGATTAGAGGGGTGATCATGGATGTTGCCAGGAGTTTCATCCCTAAAAGTGCATTCCAGGTACCAGTGGTTGCTGCAGTCCTCCTGAATGTGAAGAATGCTGTTTTCTGCTGTGTCCGTGCAGCCACTGTGGGTTTGTGAGCTCCATTCAGCCACTCTTTGGGGAAAGAAAAGCTGGTTTTCACCCAGGCTGTAAATTCACCAAGATTTGTGTTGGAGACCAAGGTTTGTGGTTGCTTTTCTTGCAAGTCATAGAATCATTATGGTTGGAAAAGACCTCTAAGATCATCAACTCCAACCAGCAACACAACCCCACCATGCCAACTAAACCCTATCCCAAAGCACCACATCTACACGTTCTTTGATCCCCTCCAGGGATGGAGACTCCACCATTGCCCTGGGCAGCCTTGTTCAATGTTTCAGCATCCATTTGGCAAAGACTTTTTTTCTAATATCCAATCTAAACCTCCCCTTGAGGCAACTTGAGGCCATTTCCTCTCATCCTATCAAAAATCTTCTATAAATTAGAGGGGAAATTGTGGGTTTTCTGAAGGCGAGGTTGCATATTTCAGGGTGTCCCTGGGGACTGGGCATCACCTCTGTGACCTCCCAGGTTTGCAGTTTCCTTCTTGCAAGGAACTGCAGTCAGCCTCTGCGCTGCCTTTCTTTTCAATAAATGCTGGTACTTTCCCCTGTTTATAAAAACCACGAGCTAAGATATTTTTGGGGGCTTTCTCACTTGGACACAGTGAGGTTTGACCTCTGAACCTCATCAGATGGAGCATTTGAAAGCCACTTTCAGTCATCATTTTCCTAATAGCTGGGTACAACTGGTATCCCATGGACTTTAGGCAAAACACACCCCTGTTTGTTTATAAATGAGATATCAGCCCTGGGTGTTAAATATGATTTCAACATGCACGGAGCAGGCTGAGTTGCTTTGTATGAACTGTGCCTTTTATATCTTGACTTGGCAAGCTGTGCCTTAGAAATTGAGACTGAAAGAAGCAAATGGAGTGGGGGATAAAATTGGTGCATGGGGTGCAGTGGCCAAAGCACCGGAAAGAGCAGAAACCCCATCCAGCAGCCTGCAGGAGGGGTGCCTGGATTTAAAAGTCTTGGTGTCTGGGGGTAAAATTCTCAGTTTCTGAGAAGAGCTGATGCTTTCAGAGGAGCCTCCCATCCGTTTAGGTAAGAAGAAAAGCTCTGCATGCCCCATCCTGCTGCTTTTTAGGCATTGCTTGGTGTGCTGCTCTGGCCATGGACACAGCAGTGGTCCCCACTTGGAAGCCAAGGTCCTTTGTCTCTGCTCACAGCAGGATTGGTAAGAGTGTGTTCTTCTTCCTGCTAAACAGAGGGCGAAGTGCCCTTTCTTTTTATATCTTCTTGAGTTTTAACTAAGGTTGAAGAACAAAAATGTTCCCAAAATGGATTTTTCCTTTCTTGCTGCAGTGTTGGTAAAATTCCGAGCTGCAGTGCTTTGGGCTCTCTTCCCAAGCAACCCTGTTTTATAGCAGTTTAGATGAAGGCAGCATTTTGCATATCATCCCTGCCCAAGAGATAACAGGTGCTTGGTTAATTGTATTCCTTAATTATGGGATTCCCTGCCTAATTATACCTGGCTTGTCATGAGCTGATTTAGCTGGTGATGGAAGCTGTGCTGCTCCTTCAGCGGGACCGTGCGAGCTGGTTCTTAGCAAACAGACACGAGGCAACAACGTGCCAGCAGCGTGTGCTCTCAGCCCAGAAACCCCCGTGTCCTGGGCTGCACCCACAGCAGGGGGACCAGAGGGAGAGGGAGGGGATTCTGCCCCTCTGCACTGCTCTGGGGAGAGCCCACCTGGAGCCCTGTGTCCGGTTCTGGAATCCTCAACACAGCAAGGACCTGGAGCTGTGCCACGGAGATGATCCAAGGGCTGGAGAACCTCCTGTGTGAGGACAGGCTGAGAGAGTTGGGGTTGTTCAGCCTGGAGAGAAGGCTCTGGGGAGACCTTAGAGCAGCCTCCCAGGACTGAAAAGGGCTCCAGGAAAGCTGGGGAGGGGCTCTTGATCAGGGAGTGCAGGGATAGGATGAGGGGAACACTTTTAAGCTGAAAGAGGGGAGATTGAGATGAGATGTTTTGCTGTGAGGAAAACACAGTTTGCCCAGAGCAGTGGTGGCTGCCCCATCCCTGGAGGTGCTCAAGGCCAGGCTGGATGGGGCTTGGAGCCCCCTGATCCAGTGGGAGGTGTCCCTGCCCATGGCAGGGGGTGGAACTGGGTGACCTGTAATGCTCCATTCCACCCCAAACCGTTCTCTGATTCTGTGTAATCAGCACAGTGCAAACCTCATTAGAGGGTGTCTAATTGAAGCCCTGATGGTTTGGGGCACCGAGTGGTGTTCTGCAGCAAGAAAGCTTTGGTTTTGCTGAGCTTGGGAAATAATTTCTGGCCATGCAGGTCCCTGTGCTTCCTGCTGTTCCAACAAACCAGTGGTCAAAGTGAGTATCGTGATAATAAATACCTTCCTCTCTATAGTTTTTATTAACTTTCTTTTAGATTTTTAGCTAGTTACCATGGTAACTTCCCACCTTCCTTTTTCTGGTGAGTCTCCAAAGTCACCTCGGGGAGACAAGTGTGAGCCAAGCAGAGCTTTGCTCTTCATCCTCTGCAAAGTTGGATGCGATGCCCGATGGGACCTCTCAGACAGGGACCAAAGCATTGGGAGACCGATGGGTGTTGGCTGCAAGAGCATCAGACTGTCTGCTTTAAGTTGTTTGTTCAATCAGGACATTGATTTCCAGTCTAAATTTGTTGCCACAATCAATTTTGGCAGAGGCCTGAGTTACTGCCTGTGCTCTGGGGGATGGGTCATCCTCCACGGGATGCCCAGCTTGGAATCACTGGAATTCAACCATAGAGGGATGCTGCACACCTACCTGCACCCACCCAGAGGACAGGCACCACCCAGGTGCTGAGCTCTTCTCTCTGGTGACCAATGATAGGACTCGAGGGAACGGCAGGAAGATGTGAGAAGGGTTAGTTTGGACATCAGGAAAAGTTTCTTCCCCCAGAGGGTGGTGAAGCACTGGAACAGCTCCCCAGGGAAGCAGTCACAGCCTGACAATATTCCAGAAGCCTTTGGCCAATGAATGTTGGGGTTATCCTGTGCAGGGACAGGAGCTGGACTCGTTGATCCTTTTTGGGTCCCTTCCACTTCAGGGCATTCCATGATTCTACAATAACATTTGCTTCCACTGCATCCACTTAACCCATTTTCCTGTGTGGAATTTGGCCATTCAAGTTGCATTCAGTCCATCCATCCATCCTGCCTGCCACTATTTCCACAGTGGAGCAAATTGCTTTCCCACTATTGACCAAGAACTTTGGAAGAGATTTGCAGCTCCCTGGAACTTGTGATGAAATGATCTTATTTCTAAGAGTTTCAAAGGAGCTCTTGGTTTCCAGGTCTCTCCTTGTTGACCACTGATGGATGACACAGCCTGGCTTGGAGCAGGGTTAATCCTTCCCCTTCTCTTTTCAGTTCTTCTGGGTCCTTCTGGTGATCTTCCTCACGGAGCTGCTGCTGATATTCATCGAAATCATCTTTGAAAACAAGGTGAGTGCAATCAGGAGGCCTTTGGATGCTGCACAGAATCATAGAATAGAATCATAGAATGGTTTGGGTTGGAAGGGACACCTCCCACTGGATCAGGAGGTTCCAATCCCCATCCAACCTGGCCTTGAACACCTCCAGGGATGGGGCAGCCACGACATGGTAACACACCACAGCCACGTGTCATCAGGGAGGAAAATCCTCAACTATCTGTAGTGTCCACCCTGAAAATGGAAGGTTTTCATTGCTCTTGCTCTCCAGCACCACCCAGAACACCCACTGCAGCCACAACTCCCTCTCCATGCTTTTTCTTGAGGACTCATCAAGCTCCTCACCTTAATTATGTTAACTTCTGGCTTGCATTGTGAGGACAGGTTTGAGTTATAGCTGAGCTGACGAGCTCGTAAATGCTTCCAACAGATGTCCTTTCTGGCTGAAGAAATTTCTGATGAAGAAACCCTGCCATTTTCAATTTAATCTCACCCTAGCAATCAATCAAACTATTAAATAACTAATCTCAATCTCTGTTGAGTCAACCTCCACTGGCACAAGGCAGGAGAACATCCAAAATACCTGCTTATGGACTCTAAAAATCAGTTCCTCTTTGCACAATCAGCTGGTGCTTTCAAACCCATCAAGTTGGACTTGGGAGTTGTGTGCTTGGTGAGCCCCAAAGGCAGGTTGGGGTTGGGAATTGAGTGTTTGATGAGCCCCAAAGACAGGTTGGGGTTGGGAGTTGTGTTTGGGGAGCCTCAAAGGCAGGTCGGGGTTGGGAGTGGAGTGTTTGGGGAGCCCAAAGACAGGTTGGGATTGGGAATTGAGTGTTTGGTGAGCCCCAAAGACAGATTGGGATTGGGAATTGAGTGTTTGTGGAGCCCAAAGACAGGTTGGGATTGGGAAGTGTGCGTTTGGTGAACCCAAAGACAGGTTGGGATTGGGAAGTGTGTGTTTGGTGAACCCAAAGACAGGTTGGGATTGGGAATTGAGTGTTTGGTGAGCCTCAGAGCTGAAGGTGGAACATCGCCTCTTGAATGCTGCAGCCAGCTCCATCCTGCAGCTTCTTGGAGCTCTTGAAAACCCTCTGATGCCTGAAAAACCCAGTGCACTGGTGGAGAGATTTGCTTCTCTGAAGAAAATCAGATTGCTGAGTCCTTCCCACGTACAGAAAATCAATAAGTGCTGCCGTGTAGTGCCACTATTTTTGTGAAATGCAGCATGAAATCCTCTGCTGTGCTCCACCTTTGGGCCTCGATGATGGTGCTCAGCACCATCCTGCACTGCAGGGATGAAATGGGAATACACTTGTACCACCAGAGAAGGAGATTGCAGCCTCCTGATTAAACTCCTGGACTGAGTAGAAACCGTTAGCGCCTCGATTGTCCCTTAATTTAAATTTAACGGGTGCTATCAAAACCTAATTAAAAAGCAAACAATGAAGGAGAGTGAAAAGAGAGATCTGACAAGCGATGAATCTACTTGACCTAGAATTGTTCAGAGGCACAAATCTGCATCAGGAACAATGGTTGTTTATTAAACTTGTTAAAAACAAATTTAATTGGATTTTGTATTAAATAAGCAGGGATGAGGAATTAATTTAGTGGCCTCGAAGCTACTGAACGTTGTAACGGGCTCTGTTGTTATGCAAATGGGTTTGTTGGAGATATCAAAGACAATGGGTTTGTCATCCTTGAAGGGAAGAGAGTGGAGAGGTCTCATAACCAGAACTTAAGGATTTAACCCTGTGACATTTATCACCTGCTTTAAAATCAAGGTTTAATTACAGAGGCTGCCTCCAGGCTGGCATCTTCTGAGGGCAACAGGATCATGGGGTGAGCCTTTCTGGGGCAAAACAGGCAGAAAACAGGTGTTGCCCGTTGTGTTTGGTCATAGCAGTGAGCAACTGGGGAATTCTAATCTTTTTTTTAATCAAACATTTTAATCAGCTTCCACATGAGCGATTTCTTTAAGGTTTTCCAGACCCCCGTGCCTGATCCCTCGCTGTTGGCAGCCTTTGTTTGCCGTGCCTTCATTTCTCTTCTTTTCACTTTCTTCTCCCTGTTCCCTGTTTGCCCAACCTCTAATTTTCATGTCAGAGTGAATTATGAAAAGCAACGCTTTCTCCCCCCCCTTTTTTCCTTACTTCTAACTCAGAAATAAAGTTCCTTTTCCCTTCATTAATATTTCTGCTGGGTGCTTTTTGAGGAGATGAATGGCAAACCTGCTCTGGGCTTTGCATAGGACACTTGGAGCCTCTGCTCCCAGCTGACAAATCAGCTTCCCAAGCGTCTCTAAAAGTCATTTTCACTTCAATTAATGTTAAATGTGGAGTGCCTGATGTGTCAAAGCGTCCTCGGAGACTCAGCTGAGGAGCAGCAGGGAGAGCCCCAGCCCGGCTGTGCCGTTCCTTTCCAAGGCATGATTGGATTGCTGAATGATTTGTTGGGATTAGGAGTGATTGAGGGCTCTGATGAGGTCTCTGCTCCTGCCTGTAGCTCATCCTGTGGATAAATTACCATGAAGTTCACCGTGTTGGCTGTCACAGCCCATTTCACCTCCCCCAGCCCCTCCTAATGCAGCAGGACTCCCTCAGCCAGTGGATAAAAATCCTGTCAATCAGTGGGGTTGAAGAGCTCAAGGGAGCTGTTGAGGAATAATAATTAAATCAAATAGGGAAAAATCAGGTGGGTAAAGATGTGAGAGTCTGCCTGGATGTGCAGGAAACAGAGAGGTGCTTTAGGATGCAGTTGACCCCAAGAGCTCAAAAATGATGAATTTTGCCCCAAGAAATAGGCTTGTGCCAGCGTGCAGATTGAATTCTTACTCCTGTAACAGCTGGCAATGCCTGATATGAAAAATGTTCATGTTTTGGATTATTTCCCTGGTGCCCTTCCCACCTGTGAGCTGTGGTTTTGGTTTATTTTCTGTCCCCAGATGAACGCTGTTTTCCACTCCAACATCCAGGAGGGCATCAGGCACTATTACGATGACCTTGACTTCAAGAACATCTTGGATTTTGTACAAGAAAAGGTTTGGTTTTGGATGGGGAGGTGGCATCGGAGAGGTCTGGTTGGGAAGTTTTCCAAGGAGTGGTTGACTGTGTGCTTCACTCAAGCCAAAGCCTTAGATTTCCCTGAAATTTTAGAATTAATGGAATCATGGAATGGGTTGGGTTGGAAGGGACCTCAAAGCCCATCCAGTCCCACCCCCTGCCATGGGCAGGGACACCTCCCACTGGATCAGGGGGCTCAAAGCCCCACCCAACCTGGCCTTGAACACCTCCAGGGATGGGAGCAGCTGAGGGACCTGGGGCTGTTTAGCCTGGAGAAGAGGAGGCTGAGGGGAGACCTCATCGCTCTCTGCAGCTCCTGGAGAGGAGGTTGTAGTGAGGTGGGTGCTGGGCTCTGTTCCCAAGTGAGAAGTGATGGGATGAGAGAAAATGGCCTCAAATGGCACCATGGGTGGTTTAGATGGGATATTCAGGAAAACTTCTTTACTGAAAGAGTGGGGAAGCCCTGGACACACGGTGTGAATGTTGGGGTTGTCCTGTGCAGGACATTGGTCTCAATGATCCTTGTGGGTTCCTTCCAACATTCTATGGTTCTATGAATTGTTTGAGGTGTGTGGTTGCAGGTTCTGGTTTATGTCTAATGCTTAGAGCCTGCCAGGAGCTGGCAGAATTGTCCCCAGCTTGCAGGCTGGCAAAACCATCCTCTTTTTTGAGTGAGGATATTTGAATCACCCGTTATTTGTGTTACGGTACGAGCGAAGCATTTGAGGAATGAAAGAAAGTGGGGACAAGCCCCAAAAACTTGAGGTCTAGGTGAGAACTTGCAGTGATGGGAACATGGGAACGTGGCTTTGGAGAGCAGAGCCAGGCTTTGCCATCAAAGCTGTTTTCAGATGAACTTTGAATGTTCTTACCTCGGGCTGATTTCTCTCCTTTTATTACGGGTTGGAGCATCATAAATATGTGAGTCTTATCTTTCTCTTTGAAGAAAAGGAGGCTGTGAACTTCTTCTTTGATGTAGCTGGAGTTTAAGGTTCCCTCCACGCTCCCCCCCCTTGGCTTAAACACCTGCTTTGACTCTCGGAGTCATCGTTGCTGAGCTCGTTAATAAAACTGGGAGCCCTCTGAAGGTCTTGGGATGAAGTGATTCTGAGAGAGATCTGAGCCTTTTTGGGATGCTTTAAGGGTGTAGGGAAAGGAAAGTAATCCAGACCTTTCTGTAGGATGATAAATGGGTGCTGCTGTGAGCAGTCAGAAAGCCCACGCTGAAGCCATTCCTCAGAGAGCCTTGGCAGGGAGGTTTGACCACAGATGTATTTGTGAGAAGGTTTCTGTATCCAAACAAGTGAGGATCAAGCACTTGTCTTACAATCTCCCACCATTTTTACAGCATTTTCCTGTCTGCTTCTTCACTTGACTCTTTATTAAACGTTTTCAGAGGGACATCTTCATCTCAAAGTCTCTCTTTGTCCTAAAAGATGTTGTGGCCTCTTATAGTGTTGGTGTTGAACCTTTAACCTCTGCACATTTCATCTTACAGCAAGAGAAGGAGCTTTGCAAGAATGTGCAGCTCATTGCTGGGAGTTTTATATTAGTGTAGGGTTCCAAACCAGCAGCTGAGTTGTTCATCCTGAGGGTAGGAACGGGGAGAAGGAATGCAGAGGAATAACTGCTCTTAAGAGAAGGGAAATTGGTTTTCCGGGACCTGAGCAGCTCGGATCACTTTGAGAGGATGAAAACTTGCAGTCAGTCTGGAAGAATTGCACCCAGACCTGCCTTCTTGCTAAAACACAAGCTCAGAGCAGTCCATTAAACAATCATTGAATCACCCAGGTTGGAAAAGCCCTCTAAGCTCACGCAATCCACCCAGCCCAACCCCGCTGTGCCTATTGAACCCTGTCCTGAAGTGCCACATCTACACGTTCTTTGAACCCCTCCAGAGATGGAGACTCCACCACTGCCCTGGGCATCCTGGGCCAAGGCTTCACCACTCTGTCAGCAAAGAAATTTCTCCTGATGTGTAATCTAAACCTCCTCTGGTGCAACTTGAGGCCATTTCCTCTCATTCTATCCCTTCCTACTCGGGAGAATCATCAGTTACTTGGACCTTACCACGATTTAGTGGTTATTCTTGCCATTTTCCCTTCTAAACACCTTGTCCATGAGTCATAGGATCACCCACGTTGGAAGGGAACCAAAAGGATATTCAAATCCAGCTCCTCTCCCTACATAGGACACACCTAAGGTTCACACTGTGTGGCTGAGGGCATTGTCCAAATGCTTCTGGAATGCCAGCAGAGTGGGTGCTGTGGCTGCTTCCCTGGGGAGCTGTTCCAGTGCTCCATGCATAGGTTGGCTGGCACTCTGCTTATTTAGGTCAGCCAAAACCACACTATGCTCTTTAGGATTTGAATTTTGCTTAAACCCTCTCTCGAGTGATGCTTCAAAATAGAGCCATCTGCCTGCACACCCTTAAACCAGTATCATCCAGGAAAAATAACAAATAATTACAGCCCAAAGTGCCAGACATTAATATTTTACATTACCAGGATCATGGTGCAAATAATGTGGTTTTACCTGTCAGCACCTACTCCTGCTGGCTGCCCGTGGGCAAGTAGATATGGAAATGTGATTTCCCTAAAGGAAATCATACTTATGTGTTTTATCACTCAGTTTTGCTGAACTCCTGCCCCCTGCAGTCCCTGGGCACGAGGATGGAGACCACGATGAGTCAAAAGCCTGGGTTTGCCCCGGGTCACTTGCTGCCTCTCCTTGCTTTATCTATTTTTAATGGTTTGCTGAGTTTAGGTGGAAGAGGAGAGTTCATACCGCCTGGCTGAGAACAGGATTTGAATTTCAAAGAGATGCTGGGGCTGCGGTTCTTGCAGAAACCCAAGTGGTTCCAAGCTTGGAGGGATGAGGATGCTGCGGTTGCAAACCTCCTGCTTTCTTCTTGAGGAAGATTAAAGGCAGCTTTCACCAGCTCGTTAGAGCCTGTTGCTTGGAGGGCGAGGGTTTTAGCCATAATAAGCCCTCATCTCGCAGGTGGTGGTGTCGGTCTACAACACAGAGAGCTCCTCAGATGCAACTTGTGACCTTTCCATGGGCTCTCTTCGGTTTTCCTGCTTGTTATGCTTCTCTGAGCTCTGGGAGCCTGCAGGAAGGTAAAGCCCACACTGAAGTCTGTCTCAACTTAAGAGAAATAAATCCAGGTGCAACAGCAGTTCGGGCAAAAACCTCTGTTTGCAGAGAAGAAAACACCTTGGTGGGGCTTCCCAGCAGCTGGCACCCCTTGTGATAAGGATTTAGTACCAATTTCTGCTTGGTTATAAAAGCAAATGGAAGAAACTTCTTTGCAGCATGGAGAGTTGGGGTTGTTCAGCCTGGAGAGGAGAAGGCTCTGGGGAGACCTTAGAGCAGCCTCCCAGGACTGAAAGGGGCTCCAGGAAAGCTGGGGAGGGGCTCTTGATCAGGGAGTGCAGGGACAGAATGAGAGGAAACGTTTTAATATGCAAGAGGGGAGACTGAGATGAGATCTTAGGGAGAAATGTTTTGCTGTGAGGGTGGGGAGGCCCTGGCTCAGGTTGCCCAGAGCAGTGGTGGCTGCCCCATCCCTGCAGGTGTTCAAGGCCAGGTTGGATGGGGCTTGGAGCCCCCTGATCCAGTGGGAGGTGTCCCTGCCCATGGCAGGGGGGTTGGATCTGTGTGATCTTTGAGGTCCCTTCCAACCCAACCCAACCCAACCTGTGGTATCAATATCCCTTTAAGAGTTTCTCTCTCCTTTCTCTCAGGCAACTTTTGCAAACTGCTCTCCTTCACTGACATGGGTGGGGTCAAAAGTAATAGAGGAATGCAAGGTTGGAAGTTAGAAAATAGTTGTGAATCTGGGTTGGCTGCTCCTGGCTGTCTCTGCCTGTTCTGACATGGGAGGAGGCCACAAAGACTCTGGGACCTGCTGGGTTTCCCTTCTCAAATATTGCCTGCAGCCCATCAGCAGGTGGGGGAGCAGATGCTCCAGCATTAGACCTCTTCCAAAAAAGTGCTTTGCACAGTGGTGTTTCAAGAAATGGGGAAAAAAATGGCCTTTATTAAACACACATTTCTCTCCTGCCCACTTCAGGCTTTTGTTTCCAGAGGAAAAATGTTAAAGGTTCAAACCTGTTTACCAAGCAAAGAATGACTCTGTGTATAATAAGCCCACTTTTATTCTGTGGAGAACAGAAAATGACTTTCATTAAACTTTCTTTTTCTTCATTGTGAGAGCAATGAAAAAGCAGCTTTTTTCTTTTGTAGCTGTAGCATTTGATCTCTAATTTGATTTGATGGGAAGAGAAATCCCTGTTGGACTGCGGAGCCTTATTAGCATTTTGTCGGATGGCACCGACTACAAGAGCTGTCTTCAAGAACCAAGAAATACATTCGTTCAAGGCACTGTAAGAGCCATCTCTCCTGCGTGCCCAGGGGACAGGATGGATTAGTCACCTGTAATTAATTAAATCAGTGAAGTGTGAATGAGCCTGAGCTTTCCTAAGCTCCTGAAAGCAGGGAAACATCCGATACACGTGTGTTCACAACTACGACCGCTGCACGCCTCTACGATGGGGCTAAACGGGGCTAAAGACCCACTTCTCTTATAAAGTATCTTCAAAGTCTTCTTTAGGGTCTAGGAAATCAGAAAAGAATTGGGGCTCTCAGTGTTGGTGTTGCAAAGCAGTGATGGAGATGCAGGGCAAGGCTGGAAGGGAGGTGTGTGTCAGTGGGCTGGAGATCATAGAGTCATGGAAGGGTTTGGGTTGGAAGGGACCTCAAGGCCCATCCAGTTCCATCCCCCCTGCTATGGGCAGGGACACCTCCCACTGGATCAGGGGGCTCCAAGCCCCATCCAACCTGGCCTTGAACACCTCCAGGGATGGGGCAGCCACCACTGCTCTGGGCAACCTGGGCCAGGGCCTCCCCAGCTTCATTGTGAATGATTTTTTCCTAATGTTTAATCTAAATCTTCCTCCTTCCAATTTAAAGCCGTTCCCCCTCATCCTATCACATTCCTTCCCAATATCTCATCTCAATCTTCCCACTTGCAGCTGAAAACTGTTTCCCCTCATCCTATCCCTGCCCTCCCTGATCAAGAGCCCCTCCCCAGCTTTCCTGGAGCCCCTTTCAGTCCTGGGAGGCTGCTCTAAGGTCTCCCCAGAGCCTTCTCCTCTCCAGGCTGAACAACCCCAACTCTCTCAGCCTGTCCTCGTACAGGAGGTTCTCCAGCCCTTGGATCATCTCTGTGGCCTCCTCTGAACTCGCTCCAACTGTTCCATCTCCTTCTTATGTTGGGGATTCCATAACTGGACACAGGGCTCCAGGTTGGGTCTCAGAAGAGTGGAGCAGAGGGGAAGATGTTGATTTTTGTTCAGCTGCACATCTCATCCTCTCCTTGTCTTCTTTGCAGTTTTCTTGCTGCGGCAGCGATGAGTACCGAGACTGGGAGGTGAACCAGTACCACTCCTGCAACGGTACTGGGCCCCTGGCGTGCGGCGTGCCCTACACGTGCTGTATCAGGAAGGTAAGGCCACTGAGGCATGGGAATTGACTTTATTTCTGTCAATATTCCAGCAAAACACTCTCCTGCAGCTGCTTGTTGCTGTGTATTTCTGGGAAATAGCTTTTCTTCCAAACTGCATTGCCATCTTAAAAAGTGATTTGATACAACAGCATTGTGAGATGCTAAAGAAACTGAAAATATATATTGTATTTTAGTAGTTTTAGCATAGAATAAATGGCAAAGCACTGGGCTATTCATTGTGTTTGTATCATGCCACGGAATTGTTAGAAATGTCAACTTTGTGTTTTTCAACGTAGTGTGTGATGTGGAATGGTTTAGGAGGAGGCTTTTGCAAAGAAATAGAATCACGAGGAGGTCAGTTGAGACAAAATGCTTGCAAATAGTAAATATAATAAAAATAGATCAATGTGGGTCTTGTGGCTCGCCTGGCTTGGCTCTGACTCTCGTGAGCTGGGTGGGATTAACAGCAAGGTTGTAAGGGTTACTCATAGAACATCCTGAGTTGGAAGGGACCCACAAGGATCATCCAGTCCAACTCCTGTCCCTGCACAGGACACCCCAACATTCACCCCGTGAGGCTGAGGGTGTTGGTCAAACGCTTCTGGAATATTGTCAGGCTGTGACTGCTTCCCTGGGGAGCTGTTCCAGTGCTCCAGAACCCTCTGGGGGAAGAACCTTTTCCTAACGTCCACCCTAACCCTCCCCTGGCATCTTCCTGCCATTTTCAGGGTCACCACGGAGAAGAGCTCAGTGCCTGCTCCTCCTCCTCCTCCTCCTCCACATGTGAGGAAGCTGCAGAGAGCGATGAGGTCTCCCCTCAGCCTCCTCTTCTCCAGGCTGAACAGACTCAGGTCCCTCAGCCGCTCCCCATAAGACTCGTCCTCCAGACTCTTCACCAGAGTGGGGTGGATCTGCAGAGCCACCAGGGCCCCTGTGCTGATTTTGGGAGCTGAAAATCCAGGCAGAGCCCCCACCAATCAGCTGAGACTGAGCTAAGTGCTCTGACATGGTTTTCTTTAACACAAGCATCTGCCTCCTTGTGATCAAACAAACACACACTGTGGGAAAAAATGCCAGGAGAGGGGCCAAGGCAGGGGGTGAAAGTGCAAATACCCCTGGTTGCTGTGACCAAAACTGCTATAAATGTTGCTAAAAAGGATCTGCTAAGCATAATCCTGGAGCAAACTCTCCTCGAGGTCCACAGCATCAGCATTGCCTCTGGTCCCTGGCTGTGCCCCAGACTTTACTAATTCCACAAGGAAAACAGAACCTCAATATAGAGCAGTCAGCTGTGTCCTGGGCTGCATCCAAAGCAGTGGGACCAGAGGGCAAGGGAGGGGATTCTGCCCCTCTGCTGTGCTGTGGGGAGACACCACCTGGAGCCCTGCACCCAGTTCTGGAGTCTTTCTGGAGCACAGGAAAGAGATGGAACTGTTGGAGAGGGTCCAGAGGATGCCACGGAGATGATCCAAGGGCTGGAGGAGCTCTGTTATAAGGACAGGCTGAGAGAGTTGGGGTTGTTCAGCCTAGAGAAGAGAAGTCTCTGGGGAGTCCTTAGAGCAGCCTCCCAGGACTGAAAGGGGCTGCAGGAAAGCTGGGGAAGGGTCTTTCCAAGGGCCTGGAATGATGGGATAAGAGGGGAATGGTTTTAAATTGGAAGGGGGAAGATGTAGATGAGACATTAGGAAGAAACTCTTCATGATGATGGTGGGGAGGCTCTGGCCCAGGTTGCCCAGAGCAGTGGTGGCTGCCCCATCCCTGGAGGTGTTCAAGGCCAGGTTGGATGGGGCTTGGAGCCCCCTGATCCAGTGGGAGGTGTCCCTGCCCATGGCAGGGTGTGGAACTGGATGGGCTTTGAGGTCGCTTCCAATCCAAGCCATTCTGTGATTCTATGATTCATTCTTGTATTGTCGTCAGATTTTTAATGGAAAAAGAGGGAACTGTGAGGTATTTTAATTATCAGTGGAAGTCTGACATGCAAATCAGTTGGAAAAATAATTGTCATCTCTAATCAGGGCATTGATTAAGACTCCTGAAGCTCCTGAAGATGGAATTAGAAATTCACGTGGTGTTCTTTTGTACTATGAGTGAGGATGTGTCTCTCTCCAAGTGCATTTTTCAGTGTTTTTACACTCCCCGTGGATTTGGGTGACAATTTGGCAAACAAAGCAGGCAGTATTGGAGATGTAAGAAATCACAGCTGCTTTTCCTGGAGTCCTCAGCACAGGAAGGACATGAATCTGTTGGAGCAAGTCCAGAGGAAGCCCCAAAGATGATCCAAGGGCTGGAGCACCTCCCAGATGAAAGAAGGGAGATAGAGATGAGATCTTGGGGAGAAATGTTTTCCTGTGAGGGTGGGGAGGCCCTGGCCCAGGTTGCCCAGAGAACTGGTGGTTGCCCCATCCCTGGAGGTGTTCAAGGCCAGGTTGGATGGGGCTTGGAGCCCCCTGATCCAGTGGGAGGTGTCCCTGCCCGTGGATTGAAACTGGATGGGCTTTGAGGTTCCTTCCAACTCAAACCATTTCATGACTCTATGATCAAGAAAAATAATTTAGTTTTTTAAATATAAACCAAGTAGACAGATCCTTGGACATGTACAGGTTCCTTTGTACCACTACAGGTGACAACATTTACCTTAAGAGCACTGTGAATTCCCCTTACGCTGAAGGCTTCCCATTTCAGGGTCCCAGTCCAGGATGAGATCCTGCTCCTTGACCCTGATGGATGCTTTGCTGCTGATCTCCAGCTTTCCCTGCAAGTCTTTCATTAGCACAGGGACTAATTAGTCTCCCTAACTACACCCAGGTTGTAAATAGTGCCTTGAAGCAGTTTGAGATGGGATTTTTTGATAGCACTGGGAGGAATGTGGTGGGTACAGAAGCTCTTGGTAGGGTAGCACTGGAATAATTTCCCTGCCAATTACAGAAGGAACAAGCTGCAGCTTTATTGCCGGAGTCTGTCCTGAGGTGCACATTTCTTCTATGCTGTGTCTTGTAGGAAAGCATAATTTACACCTAAATGTGCACATTTCTCTCTTTCATCTCTGTGCCTCCAAAGCAGGAGAGATGTTTTTGTTTTGTCGTCCAGGAGCTGTTGCTGGTTGTCAAAGCCATCCTTCTGAAAGAGTAATAATTTCAGCACGTTATTATTTTATGGGCACAAGGTCCCTTTAGAAACACACGGTGTTATGGAAGCTGCTGGAAACAGGCCCCAAATAACCTATCAGGGGATCAGTCCCAAGAGGCACAAAGTACCCAAATAGCTCTGGATGTGCTGGAGCTTCTCAGTGTTGGTCGACAGCAGCTGAACATGAGCCAGCAGTGGCCCAGGTGGCCAAGAGGGCCAATGGCACCTTGGCTTGTGTCAGACACAGCGTGGGCAGCAGGAGCAGGGCAGGGATTGTGCCCCTGCCCTGGGCACTGGGGAGGCCACCCCTCGAGTGCTGGGGTCAGTTCTGGGCCCCTCACTCCAAGAAGGCCCTTGAGGGGCTGGAGCGCGTCCAGAGAAGGGAGCGGAGCTGGGGAAGGGGCTGGAGAACAAGTGCTGAGAGGAGAGGCTGAGGGACCTGGGCTTGTTCAGCCTGGAGAAGAGGAGGCTGAGGGGAGACCTCATCCCTGTCTGCAACTGCCTGAAAGGAGGCTGTGGGGAGGTGGGTGCTGGGCTCTGCTCCCAGGTGAGACGAGAGGAAATGGCCTCAAGTTGCACCAGGGGAGATTCAGATTGAACAGCAGGAAAGAGTCATTCATGGAAGGGGTTCTCAGGCCCTGGAACGGCTGCCAAGACAAGTGGTGCAGTCACCATCCCTGGAGGTGTTTAGAAGACGGGCAGACAAGGTGCTCAGGGGTGGTTTAGTAGTGGACAGATGCAGCTGGACTGGATGATCTCAAAGGTCTTTTCCAACCAAAGGATTCCATGATTCTACTCTCCAGCTTTGCTTTTCCTGCGATGAGCAACAATCAGTTTTGTAACCCATAATGTGCTGCTTCTCTGTCCTGATAGAAGCAGAGGAATTAATTAGGTTTTATTTTATTCTATAAACATCCTGAATAGCAGTGTTTGGCTGTGTTTTCTCTCATTAGCTGTAGCTCTTGAAACATTGTTGGCCAGCAAACATCTAAGCCTTGGGGATGTCTAAAATCCTTACATTTCTCCCCAGGGTGCTGGGAGACTTTGGGGAAAATCCTTCTTTATTTCTGGAGAGCCCAGTACATTCAATCCCTGTGAAATTCATTTTGTTATGAAGGAAAGACATGACTGAAGGCATTAGAAAGAGTGGCTGGAGTTCAGCAAGGAGAAAATCGAGGGAACATTGTGAAATAGGTGGTTTGCTAAATGTTTAGATAAAGAAGGTTGTGGATGCCCCATCCACAGGTTTCCCAGAGCAGTGGTGGCTGCCCCATCCCTGGAGGTGTTCAAGGCCAGGTTGGATGGGGTTTTGAGCCCCCCTGATCCAATGGGAGGTGTCCCTGCCCATGGCAGGGGGTGGAACTGGGTGGGCTTTGTGGTCCCTACTCGACCATTCCATGATTCTATGAAATCATTTCATAACGTGGAGGTGGTCCTGGCTCAAATCACTGGAAGAGTGTTGGAGGAACCTGAGCATCCTCTGAAGCAGGAGAAACCAGAGAGAAAAGTGGATTTAGAAGATAAAAACCCCAGTGACTTGCAGCCACCATGCATGATTTCAGCATTGCAACTAGGCAAAAAGGAGCCTGAGGCATCACAGTGAGGTCTGAGAGACCTGCTCACCTTGTCCCATGCTGAGCAGTGGCTGCAGCTGGGCAAGACCTTTCATTTCTAAGTCTTTTATTCTTATTTCTTGTATTCCCCCTTTGGCTTCCTTTGGGCTAAGGCTGTTGCCCAATTCTCTCTTTGCAGGTCCCTGGAGAAGTCATTAACACCCTGTGTGGGTACAGGACGCTCGATAAAGAGGTAACGTTGCTTTTCCCTTCGTATCAGCAGGATTTGCTTCTCCTTCCCCGAACTCCCTAAACCAAAGTGGTTATTTGAAGGTGAACTCTACAGAAATTCATTTTCACTGCTTTGCCTTTGCATCCCAGGGTGCTGCAGAGCACAGGGAGGCTCACGTGGGCAGTCCCTGTGAGCTTTGGCGTGGCCTTGCTGAGAGTGATGAGCTCTCTTCTGGATCAGCCATGAGAAATGCTGGTCCTGAGTTGTGTTTTCATAGAATCATAGAATTGTTGAGATTGGAAAAGACCTCTCAGCTCATCCAGTCCAACCATCAGTCCAACCCCACTGTGCCTGCTAAATCATGTCCCCAGGTGCCACATCTACAGGATTTTTGAACCTCTCCAGGTATGGAGACTCCACCATTGCTCTGGGAAGCCTGGGCCAGGGCTTCACTACTTTGATAATAAAGAAATTTTTCCGATATCCAATCTGTATTTGCCCTGGTGCAACTTGAGGCCATTTCCTCTAATCCTATCACTTGTTACTTGGGAGCAGGGCCCAGCACCCACTACACCACAACCTCCTTTCAGGCAGTTGCAGACAGGGATGAGGTCTCCCCTCAGCCTCCTCTTCTCCAGGCTGAACAAGCCCAGGTCCCTCAGCCTCTCCTCTCAGCACTTGTTCTCCAGCCCCTTCCCCAGCTCCGCTCCCTTCTCTGGACGCGCTCCAGCCCCTCAAGGGCCTTCTTGGAGTGAGGGGCCCAGAACTGACCCCAGCACTCCAGGGGTGGCCTCCCCAGTGCCCAGGGCAGGGGCACAATCCCTGCCCTGCTCCTGCTGCCCACGCTGTGTCTGACACAGCCCAAGGTGCCATTGGCCCTCTTGGCCACCTGGGCCACTGCTGGCTCATGCTCAGCCCCTGCCAACCAACACCCCCAGCTCCTTCTCCCCCAGGCAGCTCTCCAGACACTCTGCCCCAAGCCTGGAGCGTTGAAAGCATTTTGAGACTTGATGGTAGCAGAGAATCTGATTTTGAGGCCTTTGGGGGTGTTGTTGGGGCTGTGTGGAGGCAGAGATCTGCAGCATCTCCATACACATGCTCTGCAGCTCCCAGGGATGGGATTTTGGCAAGGAAACCCAGGGAAAGGTCCAATCCAAGAAATCAATTCCAGAACACTTCTCCTTGGGTTTGCAAGAAAGAGCAAGTACAAGAAATAACATCTCCCCCCAAACTCAACACCTCAATCAAAACTGTGATGTTGACACTTCTCTCCTCTCTGGTTGCAGCGCCTGGAGCTGCTCAACATCATCCACGTGCGAGGCTGCATCCACGCCGTCGGGCTCTGGCTCAAAGACAACTTCGAGGCCACTCTGGGCATCGTTTGCTCCCTGCTGCTCCCACAGGTACTTGGTGGATCTGATTGGCATCCTCTGGGCTTCTTTCAGTGTGCTGGAGAAGGAAAGTAATTCACTTCCAGTTAATTTTTCCCCTCCATTTACATTGGCGGTGGGGAATGTCACAGCACTTCCTAGAGCATCCTTAGCAAAGATGAACAGTTATGACCACGGTGCTGCCTGCCCCATGAGGCACTCTGGAAATCTAATTATTGCTCAAGTAATAGCATCTAAAAGCAAAGAGTGCACGGGTTAGCTCAGCGAACGCTTTTCCATTTGCTTTTACAACTCTCTTCAAATAGAGCATAAATATTAACTAAAATAAACCATAACCATAAATTCAAGCAGGATTGGCCACGCCTCACGAAATCCATTTCCCATTAATGATGCCTGAGGATCCAAGCAACTTTCCAGTGCAGGTAATTCAGCTCCTCATCACAAATGCTTCGTACAGAGAGAAATTTAGAGTTGCATTTTGGAACACTGTGTTGTGCTAGCAATAAGCAAACATCTTAGATCTCTCCAGAATTATTTTTTATAAAATTCTCATGATTTAGGGTTAATTCGATCCTTTTTGGCTTTATTCCTCCTGAGGGTCACAAGAAAAAGCTTTCTTTTTATCTCATTGGTTCGCTGCTGGAGGTATTTGCTGACGCTTTCCAGGTGCAGGGCTTTATCAACCCTGAAACCCCCCGTGTCCTGGGCAGCACCCAGAGCAGTGGGACCAGAGGGTGAGGGAGGGGATTCTGCCCCTCTGCTGCGCTCTGGGGAGACCCCATCTGGAGCCCTGTGTCCAGTTCTGGAATCCCCAACATAAGGAGGAGATGGAACTGTTGAAGCAAGTCCAGAGGAGGCCACAGAGATGATCCAAGGGCTGGAGAAACTCTGCTCTGAGGACAGGCTGAGAGAGTTGGGGTTGTTCAGCCTGGAGAGGAGAAGGCTCTGGGGAGACCTTAGAGCAGCCTCCCAGGACTGAAAGGGGCTCCAGGAAAGCTGGGGAGGGGCTCTTGATCAGGGAGTGCAGGGACAGGATGAGGAGGAGTGGTTTTGAGCTGCCAGAGGGGAGATTGAGACGAGGTCTTGGGGAGAAATATTTTCCTGTTAGAGTGGGGAGGCCCTGGCCCAGGTTTTCCAGAGCAGTGGTGGCTGCCCCATCCCTGGAGGTGTTCAAGGCCAGGTTGGATGGGGCTTGGAGCCCCCTGATCCAGTGGGAGGTGTCCCTGCCCATGGCGGTAGTTTGGAACTGGGTGGGCTTTGAGGTTCCCTCCAACCCAAACCATTCCACAATTCTCTTAAATTATTTCATGTTTTATCCGTTTCTGCTTGCAGTGGAAGACAGAACTGAGGTTGAATAAAGCAGAAGCTGTTTTGGTGCGTTGAGCTAATTTGTCAAAGCACAGATTTTCCTCTTGAGTTCTCAGATGGTCCAAATGAAAAACCGAGATGGGGGAGCAGTTTGTGCCCAATCCTAGCTGTGATGCTCCCCATTTCTAACGTGCTTTCTCCAGTTCATGCAGATGAGAGACAGACTTCTGCTGTGCTACCACCAGGAAATGTCACGGGCACAGAAATGGGGTGAGAAAGTGCTGTACTAGAGGGGAGCTCTTCCATCTGCCTTGCAGGATGTCAAGAGCCCATTACAGGAGCAGCCTGTTGAGTTTCCCATTAACCTGCCAACGTGATGCTCTTAACTGGGAATGATGGGGAGAAAAACCAGAGATGGGAATGGGGATTGCTGAGCCTTGATGAATATCAAGTGCTTTTGAGCAAGGGTTGTGATTTTTCTGGTGTGCCATTAAATGCTCTTCAGATTAAGGACACCGTTCTTCCATCTGCTCACGATTTCCAGCTTTTAAATATAAATCGGATTTGATTCTGTCAAGTTTTGGAGGGAATTAAGTTATAAATGGCCATCTGTGTTGTCAGGAGCTGTCAGCCCAGAAACAGCTTCATCGGCGGCAGCTGCCAGCAGAAAGCTGGGGTAAGAATATTGTCCTTGAATTGCTGTTCCAAGAGGGAAAGCGTTGGCACCATTGTTGGGGGGGTTGTGAGGGTGTGGTGTGACAGTGGCTTGAACTTTGGGAAGAGTGAATCATAGAATCAAGGAATCATTAAGGTTGGAAAAGCCCTCTAAGCTCATCCAGTCCAACCACCAGCCCAGCCCCACCACGCCTGCTAAACCATGGCCCCAAGTGCCACCTCTACAGCATTTTTGAACCTCTTGGGAATGAAGACTCCACCACTGCCCTGGGCAGACTGATCCAGTCCTTCACCTCTCTTTCAGTAAAGAACTTTTCCCAATATCCAATCTAAACCTCTCCTGGTGCAACTTGAGCTGCAGACAACAATGAGGTCTCCCCTCAGCCTCCTCTTCTCCAGACTAAACAGCCCCAGGGCCCTCACTGCTCCCAGAATCCCTGTTCTCCAGCCCCTTCCCCATCTCCGTTCTCTTCTCTGGATGTGCTCCAGCCCCTCAAGGTCTTTCTTGTATTGAGGGGCCCAAAACTGAACCCAGGATTCGAGGTGTGGCCTCCCCAGCACTGTGTCCCTTCCCTGCTCGTCCTGGCCACGCCGTGTCTGATCCAAGCCAGGATGACATTGGCTTTTGTGACCACCTGAGCATGCATTGGCCTGTCCAGTCTTTGGTCCTTGCATATTTGTCATATCTCAAACAGGACACGTGCCTCACTGCTGAGCTGCAAACCACCTTACAGGATGCTGGGGAGAAGATTGAAACCATGATCCATGCCTTGAGTCCAGCTTTGGATTTTGCCCAATCTTCCTCAAACTGATGCTCTTCCTTAGGATCAAACCTCAGCCTTGTCTGTGACAACAAGCAGCTCAGGGGCTCAAAGGCTGGAGCTTTGAGCTCAGCTGACATTCAGCACCTGAGTGCCCAAGAGTGGTGCTTGGTTTTGGGGTAAGGAACTGGCTGTTCTTGTGCAGAACAGTTTTGGAATGGCATAGACAGTGGGCCACGAAGATGATCCGAGGGCTGGAGCACCTCCTGTGTGAGGACAGGCTGAGAGAGTTGGGGTTGTTCAGCCTGGAGAGGAGAAGGCTCTGGGGAGACCTTAGAGCAGCCTCCCAGGACTGAAAGGGGCTCCAGGAGAGCTGGGGAGGGGCTCTTGATCAGGGAGGGCAGGGATAGGATGAGGGGGATTGTTTTTCAGCTGAGGGGACACTGAGGTGAGATCTTAGGAAGAAATGTTCTTTGTGAGGGTGGGGAGACCCTGGCCCAGGTTTCCCAGAGCAGTGGTGGCTGCCCCATCCCTGGAGGTGTTCCAAGGCCAGGTTGGATGGAGCTTGGAGCCCCCTGATCCAGTGGGAGGTGTCCCTGCCCATGGCAGGGGGTGGAACTGGATGGGCTTCGAGGTCCCTTTCAACCCAAACCATTCTATGATTTTGCAGGTTGACGTCTTCATCTCTTGGTGACAGTAATGTCAAATGTTTCCCTGTGTCGAGGGCTTTGTTTTGCCAAAGGTCTCTTTGCAAGATTAATTTGTTTTTTTGTTTGCTTTTTAATATCTTGGTTGCTCCAGGGGATGGAAGGCAGTAGATTCTCAAGTGGCTGACGTGCACTTAATGTAGTAAAAAAAAAGGGAATAAAAGGGATTTTTCCATCCACGACTTCTATGAGAACCTGGTCTATAAATATCAATTTACAGAAGGAAAAGCCAATAAAAATTAAATGCTTGCCTTAGACTTGATTAGCTCTGGGAAAGCTTGAAATGATTCAACTCCTCTCTTTAGCATGAACCAGCTTTACAGCTGCCCGGATGGGCAAGGACCTCTAGAGCTGGGCAGGCGCGTGCGCAGCAACCGGTGACGTTTGCGTGGAAAAGGGTTTTCTTGCAGAAAGTTTTGCTTGCAGAAGCCCCTCACTGGGCTGATGGATCACCTCCTCCACAGCCAGAGCTGGTTTTATCTGCTGCAGCAGGATGTGGTTAATCACACCCTGCAAGGGCTCTTGAGAATCATTTTGCTGCTGCTTTCCATCCTTGATTTTTGCCCTTGTTAAGCAAAAGCCAAATTGAGCCTTGCATGCTTGATTGCCCAGCAAGATGTGACTGCAGGAGCTGAGCTCCCTTTGAGTGCTCTGCAAGGGCCCAAAATGCAATTTTCCACCCTGAATTGTGCCACTGAGAGCATGCACATCCACACAAGTGTGTGCAGGCCCCTAAGGGAAAGTATCCGTGGTTTTCCAGGCCTTTTTCTTGTGGTGTAATAATGTAAAAATGAGCCTTTTGCCTCTTTTCATCTTTACTTCCAAAAATGTTCCTGACTTCAAGTGTGCTTCCTTTTGCCAGGTGTGGGAGAGTCGAATTGCCGGGCATTTCCCAGTGAGGAGGATATTGCTGTTAGATCTTGGCCTTGAGACATATTCCTAAGGCAAAAGAGTTTAATCTGCAATGGGACAATAAATAACATTGGGGTTTGGCAAGGATGGAGCTGAGCACCAGAGAGCTTCTTAATAAACCTCATGGCACCCACGTGAGAGACAGAAATATGTGGCTTATCATAGAGTCATTGAATGACCCAAGTCAGAAGGGACCCACAAGGATCATTGAGTGCAACTCCTGTCCCTGCACAGGACACTCCCAACATTCCCACCGTGGGGCTGAGGGCATTGGCCAAATGCTTCTGGAATGCTGGCAGAGTGGGTGCTGGGACTGCTTCCCTGGGGAGCTGTTCCAGTGCTCCACCACCCACTGGGGGAAGAATCTCTTCTCAATATCCAAGCTACCCCTTCCCTGGCACATCTTCCTGCCATTCCCTATCCCAGGTCACCAGAGAGCAGAGCTCAGCCCCTGTTTCCCCTCCCTCCCTTGGCAGAAGGCTGGGAACAGCTCTGAGATCCCCTCTCAGGCTCCTCTTCTCCAGCTGAACAGACCAGGGGACTCAGCCCCTCCTCACACACTTCCCCTCCAGACCCTTCCCCACCTTTGTGCCCTCCTCTGGACTCTCTCCAGTGCTTTGATGTCCTTTTTATCCTGTGGTGCCCAAACTGCCCCCAGTGCTCGAGGTGGGGCCTCCCCAGTGCAGAGCAGAGCAGGACAATCCCCTCCCTCTCCCGGCTGGCGATGCCGTGCTGGATGCCCCCAGGACACGGTTGCCCCCTTGGCTGCCAGGGCTCACTGTTGGCCCATGGTCAATGGCTTATGCCTAGCAGAAGGCTCTGTGCTGCACCAGAACCACAGAAATCAGACCATAGCCCCAAATATGTGCAAATAATTAACTTCAAGTGCTGGAAGAGAAGGAATAATCGTTAGTTGTGTTTAAGTGTCCAGGGTCTGGAGGACAAGTCTTATGAGGAGCAGCTGAGGGACCTGGGGTTGTTCAGCCTGGAGAAGAGGAGGCTGAGGGGAGACCTCATCACTCTCTGAAGCTCCTAGAGTGGACATTGTGGTGAGGTGGGTGCTGGGCTCTGCTCCCAAGTAACAAGGGACAGGAGGAGAGGAAATGGCCTCAGGTTGCACGAGGTGAGGTTCTGATTGGATACTGGGGAAAATTTCTTTACTGAAAGATTGGTGAAGCACTGGAAGAGGCTTCCCAGGGCAGTGGTGGAGTCTCCATCCCTGGAGGCATTAAAAAATTGTGTAGATGTGGCACTTGGGGACAGGGTTTTGTAGCCACGGTGAGGTTGGGCTGACGGTTGGACTGGATGAGCAGAGAGGGCTCTTCCAACATTAATGATTCTGTGATTCTAGGATTAATGTTACTTTTTCTTGTGATGTTGCTAGGAAATTGATAACTGGGACCATGGTGTCTTGTTTGAAATGGCTTTAAGAAGCCTTCCTTAGCTGCTGTCAGCTCCAAGGAGAAAGAGGGCTTTGGGCTTCGAAGGACAGAGAAGCACTGATCCCAAGCAATGCCGTGTTAGGGATTATCTGAGACGGAGAACCAGGCTGCTTTTCTGCCACCACAAAAAGAGAGTGGAGAACAGACACTGAAACCACCAGACCACGTATTTCCAATCTCTTCTGGATATCTCTTGTCACATAAAGATGACTTTTCACGCCTTGCAGCAATAGCAGTGGATGAAGTGAGACGTTTGCTGTATCAGGGGCAATAACTGTTTCATTTCTGCAGTGATGAGTTGGGAAGAGCATCGGGATGGGGTCCTTGCACAGCCAGGCAGGCCAACAACTGTAGTTTAATCACCATACAGCACCCAGGTATAATTAGTGTCACTGTTCTGAGTTGGCTGCAGATAATTGCAAGTTCAGGACCAAAATAAACAGGGGTTTTAATTTGCTGTTTGAGCTTTTGCTGGTTTGTGCAGAGAAAACCCAAGGGTCTCCCATTAGCAGGGACTTGCAGACACCCATGGGAACCTTCTGGGATTAAATGAGCATTTATAATTGCAGTTCACAGCAGAAAACCAATCAAACTGCCCTTGCCTGGCTGCGTGTCCCCATGTGGTTTGCTGGGACAGGGAAGTCCCTCTCCCAGGGATCCATAGGGACAGCAGAAATAGAAATGAGGGGTTTGATTGTGGCACAGGAGGATATGAAAAGCTAAAACTGATGAACAAGTTTTATTTCCTCATCTCCCAGGTGGCTCCTAAGCATGGTACAGCCCTGGAAGTCCGAGACAAAATCTCTGAGCATTTGTGCTTTAGATTTGGAGCCTTTTTTCCCCTCTCTGTCTGATGAACATAAATTTCCCCTGGTTGCTGGGCTGGTTTGGATGGCAGAATTTGTGGCTGGCCCTGGCTGACAGCAGCCACCCCTTTTGCTGGTTGAAAATGAAGATGCAGAAGTTCCTTACCCTAAATTGGATGGGTTTAGGGCAGATTTCAGCTGTGGCTTTTCAGGGAGTCCCAAGGCAGTGCCAATAAATGGAGATTAAAGTTTTGAGCTGCAGTTGGTCTTCAATACAGTAACACCAGTTGGATCAGCTTGAGGCTGCTACTGGGAGGAGCTGGAGAGGTGGGAAATAGCAGCAGACATCTGCCCCCACGTTTCTGGTTTGCTCTGCATTCAGATACTTAACTTTTTCTTCCAAAAAAAGGCACCAGGATATCTCCTTCCTGCTGCAACATTGTCTGCTCAGTGGGCTTAAATATAAGCCAGGTATCTGCATGGCCCTCGTGATTATCACCTAAACCCTTTGGTTTTGCAGAGTTTGCCTTCTTGACTCATGGCCAGGGAGCAGAGGGGGAGGTGGGCAGGGAGGAAAAGTCATACTGGGGGAAGGGGCAGGAAGGATACGCCCGTGGAAGCCTTTGCACACCCCCTCCTGCAGTGTCCTGATGGGGAAGCAAGGCAGGAATTCTCAACTAATGCCATCTGCAGGGTGGTTTTGTCACTGTCACTGTGGGGGATGAGTGGCTTTGGGTGCCACCAAATGACAAATAGCATCATCAATGCAAATTGCAATACATACACACCAATCACTGCAAAAATGACATATATATATTTATAAAATATCGTGGCTTCCCTCTGGGTTTCTGTGCTTTATTGATTCCCTTGATATGGGAAGGTCTTTGGATTTATTCTACGCGTGCAACTGCTCTTGCATAATGTAATGGTCTTGTACCTCCAGCAAACCCTGTGCATTTAAATCCCCCAGCAAAAAGACCAGGTTGGATGGGGCTTGGAGCCCCCTGATCCAGTGGGAGGTGTCCCTGTCCACAGCAGGGGGGTGGAACTGCATGGGTTTTGAGGTCCCTTCCAACCCAAACCATTCCACGATTCTGGAGACTCCCGAGGCAGCGGCGGCTGCTGGAGCTCTCGGGAAGAAGAGGCAATTTTCTAACTCTAAATGACCCCCGAGCAGCAACTCCCAAGCAGTGCTCCCTGTGCTGGGTGGTGATTGCCATCACAGGGAAGGGAAGTCGGGGAGAAAAGCAGCTTTTTAATTGTTTGAACCTCCTACTTGATCCTTTTTTGCTTACGCTCTCTCCGCAATAACGCCTTCCTTCGCCCCACAGCACAATAAAACCAGCACTTGCCTTAGAAGTCTCTTTACTTCTGCAAAACATGGTGCCCTTGGTGCCAGAGATATTGAATGCATCTATATTCCTGACAGCTTTTTCTGTTTTCATTAAGTGGAAGAGGATATTTAGAGGCGAGCTAGAGTGGAAGCAGGTTCATAACTCAGAGGAGAGCGCAGGCTGTGGAACGCAGGCTGCTGGTTGGGGACCTGGATGTTTGATTGCCCAGGAAAATGTGACTGGAAGAGCTGAGCTCCTTTTGAGTGCTCTGCAAGGGCCCCAAAATGCAATTCTCCACTCTGAATTGAGCCACTGATTGCAAGTGGAGCCCCTGTTGGAGACTGAGCAATGCTGGGGCTTGGCAAGGATGGAGCTGAGCAGCAAAAAGCCTCTTAATAAACCTTACGGCACTTATGTGGGAGACAGAAACCATGGAATGGTTTGGGTTGGAAGGGATATCAAAGATCACACAGCTCCAACCCCACTGCCATGGGCAGGGACACCTCCCACTGGATCAGGGGGCTCCAAGCCCCATCCAACCTGGCCTTGAACACCTCCAGGGATGGGGCAGCCACCACTGCTCTGGGCAACCTGGGCCAGGGCCTCCCCACCCTCACAGCAAAACATTTCTCCCTCAGATCTCATCTCAATCTCCCCTCTTGCAGCTCAAAACCCTTCCCCCTCATCCTGTCCCTGCACTCCCTGATCAAGAGCCCCTCCCCAGCTTTCCTGGAGCCCCTTTCAGTACTGGGAGGCTCCTCTAAGGTCTCTCCAGAGCCTTCTCTCCAGGTTGAAAAATCCCAACTCTCTCAGCCTGTCCATGGGAGGTGCTCCAGCCCTTGGATCATCTCCGTGGCCTCCTCTGGACTCGCTGGCAGAAGGCTCTGTGCTTCACCAGAACCACAGAAATTGGAGCACAGCCTCAAATACCTGTATATATTCAACTTCCTAAGTGCTGGAAGAGAAGGAATAACCATTAGTTGTGTTTAAGTGTCCAAGGGTCTGGAGAACAAGTCTTATGAGGAGCAGCTGAGGGCCCTGGGGCTGTTTAGTCTGGAGGAGGCTGAGGGGAGACCTCATCGCTCTCTGCAGCTCCTGGAAAGGAGGTTGTGGTGAGGTGGGTGCTGGTATTGTCAACCAAGTAACAAGTGATGAGATGAGAGGAAATGACCTCAAGTTGCACCAGGGGAGGTTTAGATTGGATATTAAGGAAAATGTCTTTACTGACAGAGTGGTGAAGCCCTGGCCCAGGCTGCCCAGGGCAGTGGGGGAGTCTCCATCCCTGGAGGGGTTTAAAAAAGGTGTAGTTGTTGCACCTTGGGACACAGTTTAGTTATATAATTGGGGTAATATCATTCCATGGAAGAAATCCCCAGCTTAACTGGGATACTGGGTTCTGTGGTGCCTTGGATGTCACATCCCCATCAGGAGGAGAGGAGCAGGAGGGACGATGTCCCCGAACCTGGCTGGTTTTGCATCATTGGATCCATTTGCATTCAATTTATTGTAAACACAAATCTTTTCTGAATAACTGGTTTAGGGAGGAAATAATGATGTGCTTGCCTTAAAAATTGTCATTTCAGAGGGGTTTTCTTGCTTGGACCTTTCACTGTATCAGCAGTGGGATTTTAATCCACCCAGTGATGCTCTGCTAAGAGAAGTAAATAATGCTAAAGCTTGATATATATTTAGATATTATTTTAAGCTTATAAATCCTTACAGGCTCTGCTGTTGAATAGGGATTACCACAATCTTATTATCCAGATCCACATGGGAGGGGTTGCTCTGGGCTCTCACTACAGTTCCTGGAGTGATGGAGCCATCTCCTGGCATCCTCCAACCAGCCTTGGCCTCCTGGACCTTTTAGGGGCAAAAGAGGGGCTGGATTTGGGATAGGAGAGCAGGAACTTGGCTGTGGTTTCCACGGCAAAGCCTTTGGGTTTGTTATTTTTGCTTCTTCGCTGAAATCAAACTCCATCCCAGGTGACCCCCGAGGCTGCACAGCCCAGTCTTGGTCCTGCAGGGAGGGAATGCACCTCACAGAGAGGAATTCTGCCTCCAGAATTCCCTGCTATGGGAGTCCCCACCCTTGGAGGGGTTCAAAGAAGGTGTCGATGTGGCATTTTGGGTGACGTTAGTAATTGTGTTGACGGTTGGACTTGATGAGCTTAGAGGTCTTTTCCAACCCTAACAATTCCATGATTCTGTAACCACAAAGCAGCCTTTGGCACTTCCTCTCTTTGTTTTTTTTTGGTGATTACTCCTGTTCCCAGTAATTAGGTGGAATGTCAAATAAGCTCTCTGAGGATCAGTGGGTGCAATTGGGAACGGGGAAAACTCCAACTGACTTCAAGGAAGGACTCTCTGTGTTGGGAGAGCACCTTGAAGGATGTGGTCTATTGATTCTGCTTCCTTGTTGAAAGGAGAGCCGTCGATCCAGGAGGGTTCCCTTGGGATCCACCTCCAGGTGAATTTGGGAAGGCAAGATAAATATTGAGCTGCTTTGGGGCTGGTGCAAGGCACCAACTGCTGGTGGAGATGGTGGGGCCCTTCTCCACCTGTGAAAGGCAGATTCTCAAAGCCCAGCAATGTCTGTGTTTGCCCATTTGCTTTCCACTCGCCAGGCTACCCCTGCTTTGCTTTTTCCCTGTGGAATTTTTGCTTCCTTTTTCTCCTCTGGGCAAAGGCTTTTCCCTTTCCCTTAAGGGACGAAACGCTCCCTAATTTAAGAAACAAAGCAACTCTTTGTTCTCATTCCCATTTATCTTTCTCTTAATGCTCCCACTTTCTGGACTATTTAATGGATCGATTAGGACCCAGAGAAATGATTAATAACATTTTCAGCTCTAAAACCAATGCACCCAGTAGTGCCAGGAGTCCAGATGATGGATGGTGCAGGTGCAGCTGGGTTATTTATTGACTCTTTGTTGCAAGGAATGGTTGGGAAGAAAAATGTGTTAAAGACCAGCATTGGAAATGAGAGGAGAAGCCCTGAGGTTCAAGGTGGCTTCATCCTTCTCCACCCACTCTTGTGCATCAAAAATATCTATAAAACTGCACTGTTTGTGTCCCAACGCCGACCCCGAAGGGTTTATGGGGAATAAACCTTATTTCTAGGGAGCAGTAAGCGAGGTGGGTAAAGGGATAGTTCAGAAGGTGTGGTTTGTGCTGGAAATGCTCTGATTGCCACGTGACCCTCATCGGTGTCATCTGGCCTGCAAAGAGGTCCTCGGGCCAGCTCATCACCCACCGCGTGGGGCTGCAAAGAAACACCCGGTGAAGTCAAAGCAGGGCACTCGAAATCTTGTGCTGATGAAAATGCTTTTCCCCCTCTTCTACTGATTTGCAGTGTATTTCTTTTTAACTCCCAACCAGCCAGCAGGGAAAAAAAACATTTCTCCCTAAGATCTCGTCTCAATCTCCCCTCTCTCAGCTCAAAGCCATTATTTCTCATCCTGTCACTGTTTTACTGGATGTTGTCCATCTCACCATCATACAGTAACTTTAAATTGGAAGGGGGAAGATTTAAATTAGACATGAGGAAGAAATTCTTCACAATGAGGGTGGGGAGGCCCTGGCCCAGGTTGCCCAGAGCAGTGGTGGCTGCTCCATCCCTGGAGGTGTTCAAGGCCAGTTTGGATGGGGCTCTGAGCCCCCTGATCCAGTGGGAGGTGTCCCAGCCCATGGCAGGGGGTGGAACTGGATGGGCTTTGAGGTCTCTTCCAACCCAACCCATTCCATGATTCTATGATCTCGTGGTCAGGTTTGACAGCCCAGGTGACAGCATCCCTTGCACAAGAAGACATTCAGGAAGGTTTCAGATTTCTGTAGTGGCCTTAACGCTCCTATTTTGCAGGTCATTGGCCTCGTGATGGCTTGGCTGTATTGGCAGAAGCTCAATGAGATCTACTCCAAGCTGGACAGTGTTGACTTCAAGATGCTGGAGATGCGGGATTTCAGCTTCGGGGCCGTGGATCTGAGCGGCGCGGGCTGGTGCTGGTGTTTGCCCAAGGAAGGGGGATACATTCCCGTCAACCCTGAGGAGGAGGAAGATGAGGAGGAAGGCGCAATCTGCCACAGCAAAGTGTGAGAAGGTGGAGGACTGAGAAGCAGCTTGGAGTGAAGCTCTTAGGGAGGTGATGGACATTGAATGTGGAAACGCACGTGGCA
The DNA here is from genome assembly GCA_033558185.1 of Dromococcyx pavoninus. Taxonomy (NCBI): domain Eukaryota; kingdom Metazoa; phylum Chordata; class Aves; order Cuculiformes; family Neomorphidae; genus Dromococcyx; species Dromococcyx pavoninus. The sequence continues at coordinate 455,118 of JAUMJL010001311.1, read as the reverse complement.
GCGGGGATGGAACGGGAGGACCCTTAATGTCCCTTCCCACCCAAACCATTCAGCGATTCTATAATTTATGTTCTCAGGTTCAGGAGATACTTTGGGGGGAAGCTGTAAAGTAACACTGGAAGGTCATAAAAAATGCAATGCACTGTGCAGGCACGGGAGCTCCCCGGGATCCTTTTGCTACCTTGGTGTTTTGAAGCATTTTTAAATCTTTTTAATTGTGTTTTCAGCGTATTTTTTATGTAATAAATGTGACTCCTCTTGTATTTTGCAAAATTGCTTCCACTTCTTTGGGCCAACGGAGCCATCAGATGGGAAGTTGCACCATCCTCATTGCACTTTGGGTAGCTTTGTAGTTCTGTTTAGCCTGAGCTCCTGAAAAGCAGAGGCTTTATGGTAGATCTCCTGATGTGTGCAGAGCTCAGAAAGACGTAACCAGAGAAGAGAAGGCTCTGAGGAGACCTTAGAGCAGCCTCCCGGGACTGGAATGGGCTCCAGGAAAGCTGGGGAGGGGCTCTTGATCAGGGAGTGCAGGGACAGGATGAGGGGGAATGGTTTTGAGCTGAAAGAGGGGAGATTGAGATGAGATCTCAGGGAGAAATGTTTTGCTGTGAGGGTGGGGAGGCCCTGGCCCAGGTTGCCCAGAGCAGTGGTGGCTGCCCCATCCCTGGAGGTGTTCAAGGCCAGGTTGGATGGGGCTTGGAGCCCCCTGATCCAGTGGGAGGTGTCCCTGTCCATGGCAGGGGGGTGGAACTGAATGGGCTTTGAGGTCCCTCTCAACCCAAACCATTCCATGACTCTATAAATCAAAAAGCAGAGCAGCTGTTCTGCTTCGCAGAGCATTTCCAAAGGGTTTTCCAGGAATCAAATCCCAGGGAGGCACAAATTCCACCTCCTGGAGCAAGACAGATTTTAGGTCATGGTTTGCACGCGAAAAATACCCATTTCCAAAGGTTTCAAACTCTTGCCCATGAGTTTTTATCCCCAGGCAAGGAAAAAGAGGCCACCAACTTTTAAACCAAAGACAGCTTCATTGCACTGAAGTGGTGCCTCTGGGGAGGGGGGCAGCTCCCTTCTGCTGGAGACCAAACTCTGATGGCCAGGTAAGGAATTACCTTTTGTATTATTTAGAGCAGGGACTTGGTGATAAAGGCTGCAGTTCCCTCCCACATCTCTCAGGATATGGGAATCAAATGACCAGAATGTTTTGCAACCAACCTTGGACTGGTAAAATGAATCATAGACTCATTAGGGTTGGAAAAGCCCTCTAAGCTCAACCCCATCGTGCTGACTGAATCCTGTCTTGAAGCACCACATCTACACGTTCTTTGAACCCCTCCAGAGATGGAGACTCCACCACTGCCCTGGGCATCCTGGGCCAAGGCTTCACCACTCTGTCAGTAAAGAAAATTTTCCTAATATCCCATCTAAAGTTCACCTGGCACAACTTGAGGCCATTTCCTCTCATCACTTGTTACTTGGTTGACAATATCAACACCCACCTCAGCACAACCTCCTTTCCAGGAGCAATGAGGTCTTCCCTCAGCCTCCTCTTCTCCAGGGTAAACAGCCCCAGTGCCCTCAGATGCTCCTCATAAGGGTTGTTCTCCAGACCCTTCCCCAGCCTCATTGCCCTCCTGTAGGGGGACAGGGGCTTTGTCCCCCAGGTGGGTCAGAATACAGAGAGACCACGTACGACTTTATTACCTTGCAATCTGCTCCCCAATGACAACCAGTGGAGGCTCACAGCAACCTGGAGATGTCCATGGTGCCACCAAGCTTTGACCCTGGTGAGGAGCACAGGGTCTGGCACATTTTAACTCTTGTATATGAGGTGGGGATTGGCCTGGATGCCGTTCATGTGCTCATGGAAGTGGTGAGCAGGGAATCCAGGGCTGTGACAGGAGAGGCTGAAGTGCCTTGGTCTGTTCAGCTGGAGAAGAGGAGCCTGAGAGGGGATCTCAGAGCTGTTCACTGCCTTCTGCCAAGGGAGGGAGGGGAAACAGGGGCTGAGCTCTGCTCTCTGGGATAGGGAATGGCAGGAAGCTGTGCCAGGGGAGGGTTAGGTTGGATGTCAGGAAGAAGTTCTTCCCCCAGAGGGTAATGGAGCCCTGGAACAGCTCCCCAGGGAAGCAGTCCCAGCACCCACTCTGCCAGCATTCCAGAAGCATTTGACCAATGCCCTCAGTCCCACGGTGTGAATGTTGGGAGTGTCCTGTGTAGGGACAGGAGTTGGACTCAGGGATCTTGTTGCACCCTTCCAACTCAGGTAATTCTATGATCCTATGACTTTTTCACATTCCAGTTGCCGGCCAGAGCCAAAATAAAGTTATTTATGCAGCATTTTGTGGGAAGGCTGAGCCATGTACATTGCCCAGTCTCCTCGTAACGGTTCTGCAATGGCCCATGCACCTCCTCAAAGGGCAAATGAACTGCACTGGGAAATGAATTCACAGAGGGGAATCTCAAAGGAAGATGAAATGCAAAAATTTGTCTGTTTTTACCCCCAAACCCCTCTCCTGTGAACCCTCTTCAGAGCTCCCCAGGCTGCTCCAGTGTGGGCTCAGCAATCACCAAGTGATGGCAAAGCCTCCCTCAGCACCCATAAGTCAAATGCAGAGGAGCTCAGGGACCGGTTGTCTCTTGGAATGGACCGGAATCCCACTGTATCCCAGAGCAGCTGGAATTTCTGCATCTGCCAAGCGAGAGGAATCACCTCAGAAGTAAAATGCAAAGATAAAAAAGGTCTACTTTTAAAAAAAAAGAAATAAGCAACGTGTCTACAGTTCTGCTCAGCGAAGGAAATGCTGGGAGGGTTTTTTTATTAACAAAGGTATTCGGGAAGGCGGAGGCTTTCTTTGTTTGGATGCCCAAGCAGAGAAAGCCGGGTGAGTGCTGCTGCGCAACCACCGGGCTCTGTCTCCCTCTTCTGACCGTTCACCAGGCTTTATTTTTTAACTTTTCAAGACGGAATCACACCTCCCCCCCCCCCCCAAGCCTGAAAAAAGCCACTTTTTAAACAATTTTTATCCTTCAAATCACACGGATGATGGAGCTGTGAACCACAAGAGCCGAGCAGAAGGGTTCATGAATTTTGGCAAGAACTGGGGTAGGGTTTTTTTGGCAAGTGGAGAAGGTAAAACCAGCAGTGCAGGGAAATCAGGTGAGCGTGGTCATTTAAGGAATAACAGAGCAGCTGCCGTTAACCAGGCATCTTGAGGGGTTTTTGCTTTTCTTCCTTCTCTCCTTCTGTCTCCAGGAGATGCTTGGGAAAAACCTTAAATACAAGCTGATAAATTCAAGCTGCTCTTTCTATTTCCCTGTATTTGGAGATAGAAATAATATTCCAGAAGCATTTGGAAGTCCTCAGCCACACAGTGTGAATGTTGGGATTGCCCTGTGCAGGGACAGGAGTTGGACTGGATGGTCCTTGTGGGTCCTTTCCAGGATAAGGAAGGCTGAATGAAGGTGAATTTGATGATTCCATGATTTTTCACTTTCTTACAGAACAAGCAGCCACCAACATCTTCATAGCATCCTCCTGGCTGGGCAGAGCTGGACCATGGCAGGGGGGTGGAACTGGATGGGCTTTGAGGTCCCTTCCAAGCCAAACCATTCTGTGATTCTGTGGTGATTCTACATATGGAACAGCACACCTAATAAAACAGGAGCTGGGAAGAAAATGAGAGCAGGGATGAATTATGAAACAGGTTCTGCTTTACTTCTGCTGAGACTCCAGGTTGTGCCATTGAATGATCTCCCCAGAGAAAAGCCCTCATATTAATTATAGAATCATAGAATCATTAAGGTTGGAAAAGACCTCTAGGATCATGCAGTCCAACCATCAACACCACACCAACATGGCTACTTAAATTATGTCCCAAAGTGCCACAGCCACACGGTTTTTGAACCCCTCCAGGTATGAAGATTCCCCCACTGCCCTGGGCAGCCTGGGCCAGTGCTTCACCACTCTTTCAGTAATGAAATTTTTCCCAATATCCAATCTGAACGTCCCCTGGCACCACTCGAGGCCATTTCATCTTATCCTATCCATTTATACTTGCAAGAAGTGATCAACACCCACCTCACCGCAACTTCCTTTTGGGAAGTTGTAGAGAGAAAATTAGGTGGCCTTAAAGCACAAAGTCTGATTTCCCTGTCCTTGTTTTCTTTTTTTGCTTAATGATGAGGCCATGACAAAGTCCTGGGCGCTGCTTTGATGCAGATTTATTGATACCCTTGTTAAAAGGCAAAGTGGAGATGAGCAAGCCAGGCGTTAAATGGAAGCGGACGGCTCGGGAGGCAGAGCGGGAACACTCGTGTGACCACGAGTTCGTGTTTCATGAAATCAAATTCACAAATGTTCAACACATTAAAGGCAAAATATGGAAACTGCAAAATAATTCGGGATGCAACCCTCATCACCCACCCCCACACACGCTCTATTTGATGGCTGAGGGGCTGATCCTGTTGTCCCCAGGGGTTTTAGGAGCTTTCTCACTGAGGGTGATGCTTCTCTGCAGCTCCCGGAGGAAAGTTCCTTCCATTCCTTACGATACGACGTAGATGATATTGCACAGAGAGAAAAAGAAAAGCAGTTGCCCTCTAAATCCTGAGGGATCCAGGCAAAACCGATGCTAGAAAACCCAAAGCCAACAAGCCCAGAAGATACAGATCCTGCCATCTGGGGATGGACATCCTGGATTTTCCTATGTCCCAGTGGTACGATATCTAGAGAACGTCACCATGCAAGAGCAGGTCTCTGCTGGCTTGAAAGTCCCATCCTCTCCCGAGGTCTGTTTTCATCCCATGATGCCTTTCTGCTCCCAAAGTCAATCAGCATTGCCCAAAATACATTTTAACCTGGGAGCTACAGAGCGTTCGGCAGTGGGCGTCGATATGATGATTGCAAGCGCAGCTTTATCTCAAGGCACTCGGGGTTCCTGCACCCACCAGCACCCGTGACTTACTCTGCAGCCCCATCCTCTGATTTCTGAGTGGTTCCAGGGAGCTCAAGGTGAGTTTATTAAAGGTAAAACTTGGTTATGTGGAAACTGAGAACAGCTTGGTGTAGTGGGGTTTAATTGGCAAAGACAGGGCCATGGAGATGATCCGAGGGCTGGAGAACCTCCTGTATGAGGAGAGGCTGAGAGAGTTGGATTGTTCAGCCTGGAGAGGAGAAGGTTCTGGGGAGACCTTAGAGCAGCCTCCCAGGACTGAAAGGGGCTTCAGGAAAGCTGGGGAGGGGCTTTTTCCAAGGGCCTGGAGTGACGGGACAAGGGGGAACAGCTTTAAACTGGAAGGGGGAAGATTTAGATTGGACATCAGGAAGAAATTCTTCACAATGAGGGTGGGGAGGCCCTGGCCCAGGTTGTCCAGAGCAGTGGTGGCTGCCCCATCCCTGGAGGTGTTCAAGGCCAGTTTGGACGGGGCTTGGAGGTGTCCCTGCCTATGGCAGGGAGTGGAACTGGATGGGCTTTGAAGTTGCTTTGAACCTAAACCATTCCATGATTTTATGACAACACTGCTCTTCTCCTCCCCTTACCTCTAGAGTCTTTACAGTTCTGTTTTCCAACAGTTCCAGTCTGTATCATGGCTGTGTTTGTATGTAAGGATTTTGGGGGGAAAATAGCTTTGAATGTAGAAAATTAAAGGAAGAAATCCCATGCTATGTGACTCATAAATCAGCCACAATCAATCAGTACAGTTCATTTCTCAGCTGATCTAACACAGGGTTTATCTGAAGAGAGGTTATTTTTGCTACCACGGAGCCGTGGTAGAACTCTTGAGAGCCAACCTAGATTGCAATAAAATACTCACATTTCTTCCCAATATGAACCTATCCCCATCCATCATGTGGGGACCCATAGCTCCTGGTGAGATCTCTTGGGAAGGCTTGAGATGTTTCATCCATTAGAAGGTACCAGGTCACTTAAAGAACAGAAATAGTTATGCCTATGGCTGGGTGTGTATTTTATTGTCTCTCCTGCCGGCACCAACTTCCTAAAATCCTCAGAATTAGCCCTAAAATGTTATTTCCAGGATGTCAAGGCTTGTGACTGATGTTATCCCTTAGTACGCCCAGGTTTGGGGCACAGTCGTCAATCCGGAGGTGTTTGTTACTACAATAAATTCATTCCTGCAACTGTGCAAAAGTGTCAGGTTTATGTGGCCAAAAAAACCCCTCTCAAATCTGGTAAATCAAGGGGTTTATTCCAATAGCAGCTGGGTTAAGGCTGGAGCCTGCACAAGGCTGATGATGGTCTTTGCCATGGGGTGAACAGGTCAATAATGCATCAACCCGAGCAGAGCTGACCTGGCCACCCCTGGACCTTTCCAGCTATTTAGGTCCTTGTTTCCTGTACATTCTTAATCTATTTGGCTTGAATTGAGATTGTTCTTCTCTAAAAGAGATGGATGATGATACAGTATTCCACGGATGTGAGCAGCCGGATCGGGGGCCGCGGAGAAGCTGGTTCTCTGACCGCTCTCAAAGTGACTTTGGGCGGCATCGACCGGGCTGCCATGAATAGTAACCATTCTCCTGTCCAAGTCAAGTGTGAAAGGCAATCACTGGAGGTCAGATAATTAGGAGGTTAATTAGCATCCGTGGCAAAATCCAAAGAAACTCATATGGGAAATAAACCAGCAGGTTTGAAGGAAGGTAACTGGAAGCGGCCGCGTGTGTGTGGTGTAAAATCTGTGCTTAGATGGGGAAAAATGAAATCTCCTCCTGCAAAGCCCCTTTTATCTGTGCAGGTCCCCCCAAAACATTAAGTGGGTGCTTATTGCCAACAATTAACAGCTGTTAACTAAACTCCTGCTGGTAATCGCTGGCAGATCTCTGTGGTAATCTCTCACGCTTCACTTTCGCCTTCCTTTGAGTGGCAGAAATCAGAGACTGGAGACCAAACCCTGGTGAAATTTATTCAGATTTTCTTAAATATGGAGAGAGTGGAGGTGGAGCGTGGGCAGGGCTGGCACAGAGCAAGGCAGGGCTGAGGGCTCCCTGTGGGTGCTCTCAGGAGGTGCCAGAGGGTCCCTCGTGCATCTGCGGGGAAGGTCCCAGCTTCCCTGTGCATCCTCACCCATGTTTGGAAGAATCCTGTGGTTTCACTGGGGCCGCACGTGAAAGATTCCCATAGCGTGGAGCACCCAGTGGGCCCACAAAGAGTCTGTTCCCCTGCCCCTACACCCTTTAAAACCTCTCTCCTTTTTCCTCCCTGCAACTCAGCTCTCTCCAGGCGGTGGGACCATGCTGGAGGATGAGGATGGGATGAGCGAGAGGGGGCTCAGTAGCTCCCGGAGGAGATACGACGATGAGGAAGGTGAGCGAAACCCCCGGGATGCCCCAAATGGCAGAGGGATCTTCCCAGCCCACTGATGCATCAGATCTCGGCACTCGGCTCGGCACATCCACGGGGAAAGCTCCTGTGGGTGTTCCAAGCCTGGTGGGAAGACGGCAAATACCTCACTGGTTTCTATTTTTCTTGGAAGTGAGAACACCCAGATCCGCTCTCTGAAGCCTTTTTTCTCCTTCTAGATTATCACTCCATCTACATCGGGGTGCCGGTGCCCCGGGGCTACCGGAGGAAGCGGCGTCGGCGTAGATCCACTTCCAGCCGGGACAGGACGAGCGAGAGCGAGCGGCACTACGAGCGCCAGGATCGCTCCGACACCGACGACGGCGGCCACGGCTGCTACGAGAGTGGCAACGACAACGCCAGCAGGACCAGTGAGTCCCCAAAAACGCCAGAGAGGGTTTGCGGCATCATTTAATCCAGGATTAAATCGCCCCTGTGCACCAGGGCTTGGTCCAGCGTTTGCATTTGGCACCGATTTTCCCGACACCTCCCAGGTTTATTTTTCCCTGTGGATGTCTCAAAGCTGGGTACGGGCTGTGAAATGGGGTTTAAGGCTGCTTGGGTAGGGGGCAGCCTAAAAAAGAAATTTCCTTTGCTCTTGGGATGTTGCTAAGGAGGAAAACCGGGGTGCAGACACCCTCCCAGCATCACCTCTTGTTCCCGACAGGCTTTTGCCCGGGGCTTTGCCCGGTCTCGTTAAATCTCCTTAGCAAAGATTAACATTTTGCACAGCAAAGCAGCTGTCGATTTCTTGGTTTGGGTTTTTTTTTCCACGCCCCCCCCCTTATAGAAATTTGCATTTGGTTTTATGTTGAGCCGAGCACGTCGCAGCACAGCAGAGAGGGCAGGGGCTCAGCTTTGTTTTTCCTTACAGAAGGGAAAGTTTTCCATTATTTTTTTTTTTGCATAGGGATGGGGTTTTTTTTTTATTTGCAGCAGGCTTTGCTCACAGCTGCTTTGGTGGCAGCTCAAGCAGGACCATGTCCCCTCCTTTCTGCAGGTGGTAAGTCCCACCAGGATAAAACACCAGGCTGGTTTGTGAAGGGAGGGGCACAGCCATTTTATGGAGGAAAAACACCCCCAAAAGCCTCAACTCTGCAGCAGCCCTGCTTTCCCCTAGGAAATCTCCCTCATTTCGGTGTTCCTCCCCCCCCCAAAAAAACTCCACCCTGAGCTTGGAGGGTTTTCCCCACTTTACTCCGAGTGGGAAACAAAAACACTTCACAAAATCATAGAATGGGTTGGGTTGGAAGGGACCTCAAAACCCATTCAGTTCCACCCCCCATTCAGACACCTCCCACTGGATCAGGGTGCTCAAAGCCCCATCCAACCTGGTCTTTAACGCTAAATCTTTGATTTCTAGCCTCCCACCTCTTCCTCTCTCCCCTTTCTTGCTCTCTCCATCCCACTGCCACCCAAACCGCTCACCTCTCCTACACGCATCCCGTCTGATTTGGTAACTTCCCGTCATGGGAGCCGAAGGGAAAGGAAAGTGCTTTATATTCTCTATAATCTGCTCCTTAAGCCTTGGGAGTTTAACAAGCCTGAGTGGATAAAGAAGGAAGTTTGGGAGTTTGGGGTTGTTTTTTTTTTTGTACCATTCAGCGAAGGTTTGGTTCAGCCAGGAAGAAATGGGGGGAAAAATGGAAACGATTCCAGGTAGGATATTTCCATCGCTCTTTGGTGGGGGGAGCGGGAAAGGAAAAAAGGCTCATTTCCCCCCCCCCCCCCCACTTCTCTTTTCCTTTGCAAAAGCAACCTGGGAGCCTGTGTGGGTTTGGGTTGACAGCACTGAGCTCCGAAGGTCACACCAAAAATATAACCTGGGGAGGAAGAAAAGATGGGAATTGGGAGGAGAGAAATCTCCTGGACCTGAGCGTTTCTTGAACAAGAATGGAGCATCTAATCCCATGGGATCTGCACCCCCAATTGCCTTTTTTGGGGAGTGAAGGGATCCCTCTGAGCCATGAAGCCCTGGAGAAAGGTGGGCACATATTCAGAAGGACCAAGACAGCAGACGGTTAATGTGCCAGAGCCTTAAACAAGGCTTCGTCCCGCTGCCCAGTGGGATTGCAACCCCCCCAAGAAGCGTCGCATTCCCCTGTCCCCCTTTTTACTGTACCTAAAGCCAGAGTGGGATTTTTGGTTTGGAAAAGCATTGCCAGGTGAGGTTTTACTGCTGGATCAAAGCTGGGGTACAAGGGGCTCTGTGCACCTGAAATTAATGGGGGTATAAATCAGTGTAACGGGTGCATGCTGTCCCCTTGCCTACGGAGATGGAGGTTCCTGTGTGTGTAAAATTATCCTGAGTGTCAATGCTGAGCTAATTGTGCTGCTGTGGGCTTGAATCAGATCCACTATGGCTGAAACCTCCATGGGGATTTCATAGAATCATAGAATCTAGGAATGGTTTGGGTCCAAAGACACCTCAAAGCCCATCCAGTTCCACCCCCCCTGCCATGGGCAGGGACACCTCCCACTGGATCAGGGGGCTCCAAGCCCCATCCAACCTGGCCTTGAACACCTCCAGGGATGGGGCAGCCACGACTGCTCTGGGCAACCTGGGCCACGGCCTCCCCATCCTCAGAGAGAAACATTTCCTCCTAAGATCTCATCTCAATCCCCCCTCTTGCAGCTCAAAACCATTCCCTGTAGTCCTATCACTTCCCTTGATGCATGTAAAGCAGGAATTGCAGCTGTGTTTTCCCACTGTAAAAGCCGGTTCAGGGAGTTACAGATCTGCTTGGGGCACCTGTTGAACCACGTCCTGCAAAGAACAGGTGCTGGTTTTGGGGTGGTTCTGTGGGTTTTGGCCAGTGTCACTGCAGCAGTTTTACTCTTGGCTTGCAGGGGTCCCCCAAGCCCTTTACAAGCCCCCCCCAAGCTGCTTTACAACCAGCACCGAATGGTTTGGGCTGGAAGAGACCTTAAAGATCATCCAGTTCCAACCCCCATCCCAAGCAGACACCTGCTGCTTCCCAGGGTTTAATTTAGGTGCTGGATTGATTATCCAAGGAGACAAAAAAAAATCACAGATGACTGGGTTATGAGGAGATACCAGGCTGGGTGCTTTCCCAGGCATGAAAGGGTCCTCCAGGTGAACGAACCCCGGGAGCTCTGGCTGCACGGTGAAGCCTCAGTGCTGTTGGTTTAGCAATTGGCTCTTTGCTTGGGTCAGTGAGCAGCAGGGAGAGGGGGCGGCGGCTCCCAGGAGGTGCACGTTGTGCTTTGGGAAGTGGTTTTATACCTTAATGTCACAGTTTAGCTCAATACTTAAACTGGGAGAGAATGGGGAAAAAAGCTAAAAGCACCCCAAAAATCTCTTCATGCACAAGATGTCCTTTATCTTTTGTGGCTTGCAGTGCCTGAAGCATGTCACAGCCCTGATACCCCAAAAGGAGTCGCTGGGGGTCCCTCTGGTGGGTCACAGAAGGAGCCACAGGTGCTTAAGGACACGGAGAGTGCGGGAGTTTGGGCTGGGAGCAGCAACCACAGAAGAATTTGAAGTGCCCCAACCCTTTCCACCCCCTACTGCAACACTACAAATCCACCCCCTCCTTCTTTTTAAAAATCACAGAATCATGGAATGGGTTGGGTTGGAAGGGAACTCAAAGCTCATCCAGTTCCACCCCCTGCCATGGGCAGGGACACCTCCCACTGGATCAGGGGGCTCAAAGCCCCATCCAACCTGGCCTTGAACACCTCCAGGGTTGGGGCAGCCACCACTGCTCTGGGCAATCTGGGCCAGGGCCTCCCCACCCTCACAGCAAAACATTTCTCCCTCAGATCTCATCTCAGTCTCCCCTCTTGCAGCTGAAACCATTCCCCCTCATCCTGTCCCTGCACTCCCTGATCCAGAGCCCCTCCCCAGCTTTCCTGGAGCCCCTTTCAGTCCTGGGAGGCTGCTCTAAGGTCTCCCCAGAGCCTTCTCTTCTCCAGGCTGAACAACCCCAACTCTCTCAGCCTGTCCTCACACAGGAGGTGCTCCAGGCCTTGGATCATCTCTGTGGCCTCCTCTGGACTCGCTCCAACTGCTCCAGGTCCTTCCTGTGCTGAGGACATTGAGCCATCAGCTACAACTCTTTGAGCTCAACCACCCAGCCAATTCCTTATCCACCGAGTGGTCCATCCATCAAATGCATCCAGAGATCGTGTCCAAGACAGACATTTCCAGGAAACCACCTGGCTTGTTGCAGTTGGTGTGAATTTGGGGGTTTGCAGGAAATTTAGGGTTTGGGCTGCAGAGCACAGCCTGAGGCTGCTGGGATCGCACCGCTTTCATCCCCTTTTACGCGACCAGCACTTAGGCTTAGAGAGCCTGAAGCCTTCCAGGCATGTAGCCCAGCTCTAAAATTAACATGAATATTAATAATCATAATAATGAAGCTTATGGAAGTGGAAGGAGGACTTGACAACAGGGCTTTAGTCCTGGTGGTGGGGCTTAAAAGGGCTTAAGCAGTTAAGCAGGCTCAGCCTCAAGAGCAAGGGACATCCTATTCTTTCACGGCCACCACAACTTGGGTTTCATTTGCTTTGGTGGGAGGACAGGGTAATATTCCCAGTTTTTCTCTTCATTCACATGTGGCAATTTAATTACCTGCTTTTTTGGGTACCCTATTCCCCAACTGTTTGAGACCAGGATTCTGCTAAGAAAGACATTTCCAAGCTGGATTAAATCCTATTGTATTAGAAAAGGACCAAGACCCAAGATGTTGTTAAAAATACCCCATTTCCACAGAGGCTGGTGTAGGGCTGGGTTTAACCTCTTGTTTGAATCATGGGGCAACTGAGGAATGGTCCCATCCATGCCATGTCTGGGTTCATATCTCAATATTTGATTCCCAAAGAAAATTACGAGGCTTTGCAACAAAGACACGTAAAGATAGAGAGGGTTAAAAGAAAACCCAACCTGGCTTTTTTTTTCTGGGAGGAGAGGGCAGGTCTGTCACCCTCCTGTGGCTGCGGGGAATGCACCAAAGGTGAAAAATCCCTTTTCCCATCAGTCAGGAGGTTTTCAGGTGGGGGATGTGTCAAAGCTTCCCCTCCCCACGGCGGGGAGCAGGAGGCAGTAGGTGCCCTCCTCAGCCTGGTGGGTTCTTTGCAGCAAAACACTCATTTTTTTTCAAGCAGGAATGGTGAATTTGTATTATTCCCCTTGGGGATCCAGCGGGAGGGACAGCATGTGCCAAGCACTCCTGCAGTGCAGCAGACCATAAGGAATTGGTTGCTGATGGAAGGTGGCTCTAAGCTGGCAAAAGCAGGCGCTGTGGCAGGGAGAAATGTGGGATACCCCATAGAAACGGGGAACACAAAGCTTCTGGAAGCAGAATTTAACTGAATTGTGTATAGGGGTGGCTGCATTCCTCCATCCCCAGACCTATGTATTCCACTCCTGACTGCTACACAGCCTCTGCTCATCCTTTCCACCAGCATCCTGTATCTCACACAGCAGTGGCCCAGTGGCCAAGAAGGCCAAAAGCATCCTGGCTTGGATGAGCCATGGTGCGGCCAGCAGGAGCAGGGAAGTCACCCTTCCCCTGTTCTCAGCGCTGGGGAGGCCACCCCTCAAGTGCTGGGGTCAGTTCTGGGCCCCTCACTCCAAGAAGGCCCTTGAGGGGCTGGAGCGCGTCCAGAGAAGGGAGCGGAGCTGGGGAAGGGGCTGGAGAACAAGTGCTGAGAGGAGAGGCTGAGGGACCTGGGCTTGTTCAGCCTGGAGAAGAGGAGGCTGAGGGGAGACCTCATCCCTGTCTGCAACTGCCTGAAAGGAGGCTGTGGGGAGGTGGGTGCTGGGCTCTGCTCCCAAGTAACAAGGGATATGACGAGAGGAAATGGCCTCAAGTTGCACCAGGGCAGGTTCAGACTGGATATTGGGAAAAATTTCTTCACTGAGAGGGTTCTCAGGCCCTGGCAGAGGCTGCCCAGGGAGGGGGTGGAGTCACCATCCCTGGAGGAGCTCAGGGATGGTTTAGTAGTGAACAGGTACGGTTGGACTCGATGATCTCAAAGGTCTTTTCCAACCATATGATTCTATGATTCTTTGCACAGGCATTTCAGGATAGGGTTTATTAGACTTTCCCACTCCTCAATGTCTCTCACCTTAAATGTTTTCCTCAAAATCTGCTTTTTTTTTTACCCCAGGATCCTAAATAGCCCTATGGATCCCTCTTTACCCATCAGGGGCTTTCCATATGGGAATCATCCTGTCTCCAACCAATGGTAAATCTCTTTCTGCCTGTTCCCCTGGCAGTGTCCCCGGCTGCTGAACGCCTCCGCTACATCCTGGGGGAGGATGATGAGCCTCCCAACCCCACACTCTTCACGGAGATGGACACCCTACAGCACGACGGCGAGGAGATGGAGTGGAAAGAGTCAGCCAGGTGAGGAGGAAGGAAATGCTTTGGGTTGAAAAATGAGTCAGGTAAAGTTTCCCACCTCAATATCCCTGGGTGGAGTTCGGGGAATGAGCACCACTTTTTTAATGAGGTTAAAAAAAGCCATGCCTGAATGTGGGAAATGCAGAAAAAGTGGTGGTTTTGAAGTCTTTGCTGCACCCTGCTGAGGAGGAGGAGGAAGGGAGGCAGAATTCCCATCTTTTCCAGCATCTCCCCATGTTGGATCAATCCCAGAGCCAGGGCATTTCCTATTCCCAGCTGCAGCAGGAGAGCAAAGCCCTGCAGAAAACACTGGGAGGGTGAAAAAAACATACTGGGAAATGAAAATTAGAGGAAAAAGCTGGGGAATGGGAATAGGAGACAAAAAATAACATTTTCCCAAGTCCTTTTTTACTGGCCAGGCCAAGAGTTAAACTTCTTCTGCCCCTCAAGCAATGATAATAAAGCCCCACCCACTGCACCTTTAATAAAAGTATTAGAGGAGTTGCAAGTGGTGTTTGCTTTGTTGAATGAGGAGCTTATCCAAGGGAAAAATCCAAGTGGGTTTTTCTCTTCCTGGCCTCAGCTGTGTAAGGGCTTGTAGGTTTGAGGATACTTACAAGGGCTTTGGGAAGAGAATCAGGGGTGGTGATGGCATCCCAAGCTCTTTTCTTTCAGTAGCACAAGTGGGATTTCTGAGTCCGGATGTGGATTTTTGCCCGAGGGATGGGGTCAGAGCAGGATCAGGCCATGAGGGTTCTCATCCCATTTCTCGGGCTGGTTATTGGCATCACTAAAAATCTGGAAAGCTCTTCAGCATCTTCTGGTTGCCAGCCCTGCTCAAACCACAGCAGCTGTAGGGATGCTTGGATCAGCCATGGTATGGCCAGCACGAGCAGGGCAGGGATCGTCCTCCTGGACTCAGCACTGGGGAGGCTACACCTTGAATCCTGGGGTCAATTTTGAGCCCCTCACTCCAAGAAAGACCTTGAGGGGCTGGAGCACATCCAGAGAAGGGAACGGAGCTGGGGAAGGGGCTGGAGAACAGGGATTCTGGGAGGGGCTGAGGGACCTGGGGCTGTTTAGTCTGGAGAAGAGGAGGCTGGAGGGAGACCTCATTGCTCTCTGCAGCTCCTGGAAAGGAGGTTGTGGTGAGGTGGGTGCTGGGCTCTTCTCCCAGGGAATGAGTGATAGAACAGGAAGAAACAGCTTTAAGTTGCACCAGTGGAGGTTTAGATTGGATATTGGGAAAGATTTCTTTACTGACAGGGTGGTGAAGCACTGGACCAGGCTGCCCAGGTGGAGTCTCCATCCCTGGTGGGGTTAAAAAAACATGCAGATGTGGCAGTTTGGGACATGGTTTAGTAGGTGTAGTGGTGTTGGGCTGAGGGTTGGGCTGGATGATCTTAAAGATCTTTTCAACCTTAACAATTCCATGATTCTCTCATTCTAGGCAGTTGCTAAAATCCCTTATTTCCCACCCCCGTGATTTTGCACAGCTCGGTATCTACTCATCCCTCCTCACTCCCCCAAAACCTTGGAAGACACAAAATCAGTGCTTGCACAGGGGTTTTCATCAGAGAGGGCTTGGGATGGAGGTTTGCAAATTCCTCACGGGACGATGGAGGTTTCTCAAGTCCCGGATTTCCGCTGGAAACAAGGAGCGGTTGAGCCTCTTTAACCGCAGGAGAGCAGCTCCTTGGTGGGAGCAGCAACACCTGCGGCTAAATCCTCAATAAATGGAAATACAAGGAAAGAAAGAAGCTGAGCACAGCAGGGAGGTGGGGGTTTGCTGTAGCCTTGGCGAAAGCATCACGGGATGCTGGGCTCAGGGCAAAGGCGCCGCTGGAAAGGCGCCCCGAGCCCCGCACGCTAACCCAAGGTGCCGCCCTGTCTGCGCACTAATAACCCACTTTCGGCAGGAAAACGGGGTAAAAAAGAAATGAAAAGAGACTTAATCGTCTTTGCACCGACCGGTGCTTAGCGGGTGCTGCAGCGGGAAGCTTGAATTCCCTCCCAATAAAGGCAGTGCTGGGAGAAGGGGTTTCTGCAAAGCAATCAGGGTGGGGAGCCTTGGAACGATGAGCACGGGGGTCAAATGTTGTATTTTTGGATGCTTTGGGTTTTTGTCCCTATTTTTGTGTGTGTGTCCCCCCGCCCCGACCATTTCTGGCACTCTGAGATAATATTTTGTGGATTTTTTGATAGGAATTTTCTATTTGCAGCAGTGTTTTAATGCACAGAATCCTGGGCTCTCTCCACCCTTCTCCTGCACTGTTAGGGACCCCTCAACTATTCCCAAAATCTCATTTCCTCCCCCATCTTTTCTGTCTGCACCCTCTGCGGCGGCAGGAGCCCAAATCCCAAAGGCTAATCCATGGAGCCTGCAACACTCCTGGAAAGGAAAAGCAGCTTTCTTCCCCAGACTGGTGTCTTGCTGAGAGCTGCCCGCCCTGCCAGGAACCAGAGCCCCATTCCCAAGGAGCTGGGAGAAACCAACCACCATTCCCAAATGTCCTCTGAAGTATTTGGCTTGTAAAATTAATGAATGGAGGTAGAAGGGCGTTTTACAAGGGCCTGGAGTGATAGGATGATGGGGGAATGGGTCAATCCAAGGTTTCAATCCAGGCTGGGGGATGATGTGTTTGGGAGCAACCTTGCAGAGAAGGACTTGGGGTGCTGAGGGAGGAGAAGCTCAACATGAGCTGCACTGTGTGCTCCCAGCCCAGAAACCCCCCGTGTCTTGGGCTGCACCCAAAGAGTGGGACCAGAGGGGAGGGAGGGGATTCTGCCCCTCTGCTCCACTCTGGGGAGACCCCACCTGGAGCCCTGGGGCCAGTTCTGGAATCCCCAACGTAAGAAGGATATAGAGCTGTTGGAATGAGTCCAGAGGAGGCCATGGAGGTGATCCAAGGGCTGGAGAACCTCCTGTATGAGGACAGGCTGGGAGAGTTGGGGTTGTCCAGCCTGGAGAGAAGGCTCCAAGGAGACCTTAGAGCAGCCTCCCAGGACTGAAAGGGGCTCCAGGAAAGCTGGGGAGGGGCTTTTTACAATGATCTGGAGTGACAGGACGAGGGGGAATGGCTTTAAATTGGAAGGGGGAAGATTCAGATTGGACATTAGGAAGAAATGCTTCACAATGAGGGCGAGGAGTCCCTGGCCCAGGTTGCCCAGAGCAGTGGTGGCTGCCCCATCCCTGGAGGTGTTCGAGGCCAGGTTGGATGGGTCTTTGAGCCCCCTGATCCAGTGGGAGGTGTCCCTGCCCATGGCAGGGGGTGGAACTGGATGGGCTTTGAGGTCTCTTCCAACCAAACCATTCTATAATTCTATGATTCTGTGATTTCCAAGGGTTTGCAAACCATCTCATCTCCCATGAAGGGCCCAGTTTGCAGTCTGAGCATTGCTGAGAAATTCAAAAATGTTTTCAGTGCCCTGGGATTTTGCTTTCCTGCATGAACAGCTGGTTCCTGCAGGCATAGACTGTGGCTAAGGCAAGGTCAGCTCCATGGGAAAACCTCCCAAATCTTGCAGGAGGATGAGATCTGCAGAGTTGAGTTCAGCAGTGGAGCCAAGGGGTTTTGTTTGACTCTGCAACTGTTCACGGGGCACTTTGCCTGGCAATGTTATTTTTGTCCATTCCCATCCTGAATAATAAGCAAAAACTTTGCAGGATGAATTAATTCAGGCTTGCAAAGACACCTGCAGAAGGGAAACTCCACAGGCAAAGCAATTATGCACCGGTTCCCTGCCCATCCTCATGGCTGCCGCTGTCGTTTCAGGTGGATCAAGTTTGAAGAGAAGGTGGAGGAAGGTGGGGAGAGGTGGAGCAAACCCCACGTGTCCACGTTGTCTCTGCACAGCCTATTTGAGCTCAGGACCTGCCTACAGACAGGAACGGTGCTACTGGACTTGGATGGCTACTCTTTGCCCCAAATTATAGGTAAGAGCTGATGGGTATTGATGCTTTCTGATGGCTTTTTCCCCATCTTAAAGTGCAGATTTAAATTCATCTGCTTGCTACATGCAAATAGAAACCAGTGTGCGTGGGAATAAGCAAAGATGGGAGTCGAGAGTCATCAACTTTGTTCAAATAAGAGTTGTCTTCAGCTTTCTGTGAGGGTTTGCGGTGGGGTAATCCATACAGCTCCCTTGGTTGGTGCTTGCAGATGATGTCATTGAGAAGCAGATCGAGGATGGTCTGCTCAAGCCAGAGCTGCGGGAGAAGATAAGCTACGTGCTCCTCAGGAAGCACCGTCACCAAACCAAGAAGCCAATCCACCGGTCCCTGGCTGACATCGGCAAGTCCGTCTCCTCCAATACAGGTGAGTCCTTGGCGTCCAAGCTGCACCCAGTTGCATCCTTGAGTCTTTGGTGAGCAAGCCTGGGGGAGGAAGATCTCAGGAGAAGGAAAGGGGAAACCCCAACCATTTGGTGCACTCAACCATTTACTGCATAAAGACCCCAAAAGCTCTCCCCTCGGTGGCTTTAAGGGTGGGAGGGTCATTGGGAGCCAGAAGCTAAGGAGATGTCTGCTGAGACAAACACCACTGTGTGAGGGCAACATCTTTGTGTGATGGACAGCGGTGTTGGTGGTCACTTGGCCAAGGGGCTTTCTGGCAGAGCAGCCTTACAGACAAATCCAGTCTGCTCCGCGGTTGAACCTGCCTATTTTTGAGCCATTATAAAAGGGGATTTGTTTGTTTTCACGCTAGATTATTTACTTAGGTTTAAACAGAGGTCATTTGGTGGAGCCCGGGATTTGCCAGGCTTCAGCTACTCCCTGGGTAGACAGAAACAGCAGAACCCAAGCTCAAAGCGTACATGGAAGAAGCCAAAAAATAAGCAATGTTCCCACCTTTTGGGCATCCCCAGGTTTCAAAGCAGCCATTACCCAGGTCAGAGGGCAAGATATTTGAGCAAGCATTTGCCCAGAACCTCTCAAAACAGAGGATGCCTTGGAAATGTTGTGGCTGGTCCCTGTAGATAGGAAAAACGGGGACATCTTTTGTGTTTCTAGCTCCTTGCTGAGACTATGGCATTGCTTTGAGATTGCAAACAGGCACCAAGGAAAAGAGCAGGAGCAGAGGGGTCCCTTGTATTTCTTGTGCCCTTGGCAACTCCATGATATTGGAATAAATACTGCTGGCACATTGGCCATGAAGATGATCCAAGGGCTGGAGCACCTCCTGTACGAGGACAGGCTGAGAGAGTTGGGGTTGTTCAGCCTGGAGAGGAGAAGGCTCTGGGGAGACCTTAGAGCAGCCTCCCAGGACTGAAAGGGGCTCCAGGAAAGCTGGGGAGGGGCTCTTGATCAGGGAGTGCAGGGAGAGAATGAGGGGGAAGGGTTTTGAGCTTCAAGAGGGGAGATTGAGATGAGATCGTGGGGAGAAATGTTTTGCTGTGAGGGTGGGGAGGCCCTGGCCCAGGTTGCCCAGAGCAGTGGTGGCTGCCCCATCCCTGGAGGTGTTCAAGGCCAGGTTGGATGGGGCTTGGAGCCCCCTGATCCAGTGGGAGGTGTCCCTGCCCATGGCAGGGGTGGAACTGGATGACCTTTGAAGTCCCTTCCAAGCCAAACCATTCCATAATTCTATGATTCTATGATTGAAAACAGGGTCATGCCCAGTGGGAAATTCATTGGTATTTTTTAGTGGGTTTAAGAAAAAGAAAGGACTGATGCTGTGGTTGCAGCTGGTGTTTCAGTGATGCAGAACAACTCAACGAAACTGGTCCAGATGGCTTTTCCCAAGGAGAACACAGTTTTGGGAGTTCAGGATGTTTTCTGAGAAAATGCTGGGCTTAACACAGAAAATGCATGGGGCAAAAGAAAAGTCCTGAGAGCGAAGTAATTCAGTGTAAACATCTGAGTTGAAAAATGGGACTGGACACCAGTTTAGGGAGGGGAAACTTTCAGGTGAAACTTGGTGGTGGCAACGTAAATATTTTGATGTGTGAAGTCCGTGACAGGTTTCAAGTGTAGGTTTCTTTGGAGACTTCTGACATTAAAAAGCCAAATAAATTGTTGAGTCTTCCTAAGTAATGGAAATTGCAGTTCTGAACTCATTTATAGCCTCGAGGAGGGCTTTGATGGAGCATAGGGTGGTCCTTGCTTGGAGCCTCTGCCCCAGGGAGACTTGGGTTGAGGGAGCTGATTCTTTGCCGAAGGTAAAATTCCTATGGGTGGGATAAAAGTGCAAATGAGAGTGGGAAGGAAAAGCAAATTTCTGGTGTGCCAGCGCTGGGAGAGTCACACCTGTGCCAGGCAGCTGATTTTCAGCCTGGCCTCTTACTGTCAGCATCACCCCATGGTTCCCCATGGCACCTGCATCTCCTCTAACAGCTCCTCTCCCCCAGCCCGCAGCCCCAGCCGGAGCCCGGCCGCCGGCGCTGCCTTCCACCGCTCCACCGAGGACCTGCGGATGCGGCAGAGCGCGAGTTACGGCCGCCTGCGTAAGCTGGGAGGGATACGGGGAGGCAAAAACGGCCTGAAAAGAAGCAGGAGGGGAAAAAACCCCTCAAATATCCATATGATTGTGGTTGTCCCCTCCATGGAAGTGTTCAAGGCCAGGTTGGATGGGGTCTTGAGCAGCCTGGTCTAATGGGAGGTGTCCCTGCACACGGTAGGAGGGTTGGAACTGGGTGATCTTTAAGGTCCCTTCCAACCCAAACCAGTCTGTGTTTCTGTGATTCTATGATTGCAATCACAAGGGGATCCCAGCACAGCCATCAATGAGATGTGTTTGTGTAACCACAGGATGACAGATACCAGAAAACCTCATATTCTTGGGTTTTCACCTTATTTCACCCGGGTTGCAAACCCAGCTCTTTGCACTGTCTTTGCACTCAAGTCCTCCTGCTGTGTTTTCTCCTCCTGTGGCTGAAATTTGGCTGCACATCACGGGGTGGCTTTCTCATCTTCCCTCTCTTAACACCACCAGGTCACGCGCAGAGTCGGAGCATGAACGACATCTCGGACACGCCGAGCACCGACCAGGTAAATGGTCCCCGAAAACACGACTGTGATGCTGTGGGAGCATCTCTGCATGACCTGTGATGGGGCAGGGACTCTGTGGTTGTCCATGTGAGCCTTGTGCAGCTTTGCTTAGTCAATAACCACACAAATTCCTAATTAGGGAAATTAATACACGTATTGATCCCTCTGAACTCATTGGGAAGCTGTCCCAGAAATAATACTTGTACTTGCAAGCTGAATGCAGATGTAGGGACAGGAGAGACTACTAAAAGAAGCTGAAATCCTTAGGGTGGAGGAAAAAAATCCTTGGTATTATTAGGTAGGAAGGAAAATTGCTTGGAAAAATGCAGGGATCCTCAAAGAGCCTTCACTTGGCTGGGTGAGGGCTGGTTGTACAGCCAAACACTTGAGGCTGCAACCATGCATACAGCTCTGGGGATAATGGTCATTAAATACAGAGGAAGGCTCTGCTCTTCACTCATTTGCAGGGTTATGGATTTCTTAATGCAAAGCTCAGCCAAGTCATAGAATCATGGAATGGTTTGGGTTGGAAAGGACTTTAAAGCCTATCCAGTTCCAACTCCCCTGCCGTGGGCAGGGACACCTCCCACTGGATCAGGAGACTCCAAGCCCCATCCAGCCTGGCCTTGAACACCTCCAGGGATGGGGCAGAACCACTGCTCTGGGCAACCTGGGCAAGGGCCTTCCCAGCCTTCTCGTGAAGAATTTCTTCCGAATGTCCACTCTAAATCTCCCCCATTCCAATTCCCCCTCCTCCCGTCACTCCAGGCCCTTGTAAATGTCCCTTCCCAGCTTTCCTGGAGCTCCTTTCAGCACTGGGAGGCCACCATGAGGTCCCCCTGAAGCCTTCTCCTCTCCAGTCTGAGCAACCCCAACTCTCTCAGCCTGTCCTCATGTGGGAGGTGCTCCAGCCCTCTGATTCTCTTTGTGGCCTCCTCTGGACTTGTTCCAACAGTTCCATATCCTTCTTATGTTGGAGATTCCAGAACTGAACACAGGACTCCAGGTGGGGTCTTATGAGAGTGGAGTAAATGGGGAGAATCCCCTCCCTCACCCTCTGGTCCCACTGCCTTGGGTGCAGCCCAGGACACGGGTGGTTTCTGGGCTGGGAGTGGACTTTGGAGCTCATGTTGAGCTTCTCCCTCAGCACCCCAAGCCCTTCTCCTCAGGGCTGCTCCCAATCACATCATCCCCCACCCTGTGTTGAAACCACAGACTGACCCAAACCAGATGCAGGACCTTGCACTTGGAGTGCTTCGGGGGCTTTTCCTCCCCTGGTGGAGGAGAGCTGGGCAGGAGGTCAGGCTCTCGGGCAGTTTGGGGGCAGATTTGCTTTGGGAGAGGATGGAGCAACAGGGGTTTGTGTCATTCTCTTGCTGCACATCCCATCCCCATCCCTGTATCGAGGCTATTTGCCTGGGAACTGCTGATGCATTATATGGGCTTTGTTCTCTTTCGATTTGTGCATCAGTTCAGCGTAAACCAAAGTGAAAACTAAACGCAGTGGGGGAGTTGTAGGGGATAAGAACTTGCTTTTCCCCAGGGGTGTCCTTGCTGGGCTCACCTGAGGTGATGCAGTTTAGGGGGAAGCGAAGGATGGGAACTGTTGTGTTGCTGGCAGCCACGGGACAGGGATGCCACGGTATTAGGGAGGCAGAAGGTTTCCAGGGCACCATCCTAAACCAGAGCTGCAAGAAAGCCAGCCAATTGCCCACTAAGGACCCCCAAATCTCAGCCTCCAGCAATGGGGTTCGGAGGGTTAATCCCAAAATATGCAAAGCATTTAGGTTTAATCGCCCTATTAGGCCCTCTACAAAGGGACTTTTTAAGTGTTACATGAAGCTTAGTGGTCACTGTTAACTCCTGCTCTTGCTCATTCCAAGCTGAATTGGAGAAGTTGCTTTATTATTATGATTTTTTTCCATTTGGATTTAAGAGATTAGAAAGGGGAGAGCTCGCTGCCCTGCTCACATGCCTCCCCTCATGCTGGCATATAGATTATAATAACACCCTGCCAGGGTTGGTATTGAACCCTTTTAGACTAATAATGAAAGAGCTGCAGGGGAGAAGAGACCGGGGGAACAAATCCATGAATGAGGTTTCCTACTCCCATTATTTGTTCCTGCTCGGAAGATAAGACTGGGGGGGAATGAGCTACAAAAACGTGCCCTGTGCATGGTGTTTCTGCATTAAACAGGATCTTGGAGGAGCCTGGAACTGCAGGGCTGCAAAGGATCTTGCAAAAATGCACTCTGGCTTGCTCCAGAATCTGTATTTTTTGGCTCAGATTTTCTGCAGGGGGGGGTTTCTTGCACAGACCCCAGCATTACAAAGCACCTTTTGCAAACCACCCAGATGCACCTTGTGTTAGGGAGCCCCAAGCGTGTGGTTTCAAGTCCATCTCGGGCTTGGTGATGGTTTTGAATAATGAAGAAATTCAGTTTTATGAATTCTTGCTGATTTATTCTCGGATATGGCTCTTAAATTCCCACCTCCGGGGGTCCTGGGACCATGACCAAAAGGTGAATTTTGGCAAATGCTCCCTTCCACACCCTCATCTTTCCAACAGCTGAAGAACAAGTTCATCAAGAAGATCCCCAAGGATGCAGAGGCCTCCAATGTGCTGGTGGGAGAAGTGGAATTCCTGGAGAAGCCTTTTGTGGCTTTTGTGCGGCTCCTCCAGGCAACGATGCTGGGCGGGGTGACAGAGGTGCCTGTCCCCACCAGGTGAGCTCCTTTGGCTCCAGGGAGTGTTCTCACCACACTGTGGTGGTCTGATGTTGCCAACACAGCGTCTTTCCCTTCCCAGGTTCCTCTTTATTCTCCTTGGTCCCGCGGGAAAAGCCAAATCCTACAACGAGATTGGCAGAGCCATCGCAACCCTCATGGTGGATGATGTGAGTAGATGCAACACCCAGCCCTTTCTGAGAACCCCTTGCTCAGGGTGAAGAAAAAAAGGGCAATTTTCATCCTATCCCCCCATGGAATGAGCTTTAAAATCCCATAATGACGTGGGACCTGCGCGTGCTGGATGCCATCCCCGGGCTGACACCGCTCCTCTCTTGACACACAGCTCTTCAGTGATGTTGCCTACAAAGCCCGGGATAGAGAAGACCTAATTGCTGGTATAGATGAGTTTCTGGATGAAGTCATTGTCCTGCCACCTGGCGAGTGGGACCCCAACATTAGGATTGAGCCACCCAAAAAAGTGCCCTCGGCTGAGAAGAGGTGGGTGGGAAATGTAGGGCTGATCCCAAACTTGCAGCCATCCCCATCTCCTCCTGTTTTGGAGATGCTGGAGAAGGACAGCAGCTTTGCTTGCCTTCATCCCTAGAAATTATCTCCACAAAATTTTCCACAAATGCTGGCTTTTCCAATAGTTTTTGCCCCAATCTGCATCATCACCCTGGGCTGAGCAAATCCAACTCTTGATCTTTCCAAAATTGTCCCCAAACCCAAGCTGTCGTGCAGACAAAGAGCTACATCGTGGCCCCTGCCTCGGAACGGGCTTGGTGGGGCAGGTGCTGGAGTCAACACTGGTGGCTCTCTCCTGCAGGAAATCGGTTTTCTCTCTGAATGAAGTGGGGCAGATGAATGGCACAGCTGGTGGGGCGGGCGCCGGGGGTGGCGGAGGAGGCAGCGATGATGGAGAGATGCCCGAAGTTCACGAAATCGGAGAAGAGCTCACGTGGACTGGCAGGTGAGCAGCACCTCACCGCTCAAAAAACCTTCTTATGGTGCCAGCACCCATCAGCATCTCCTGCTGGCTCAGCTTGTGGTCTCTCACAGCATGGAGGGGTGAAATCCTTTTGGGCACAGGCGCTTGTGCAGCACTGTATCTATTTTAGAGTCATAGAATTGTTTGGTTGGAAAAGACCTTTGAGATCAAGTCCAACCGTTCCTGTCCACTACTAAACCATCCCTGAGCACCTTGTTGTTTACCCATCTTTTAAACACCTCCAGGGATGGTGACTCCAGATGTTCCAGTGCTTGAGAACCTTTTCAGTGAGGAGTTTTTTCCTGATACCCAATCTGAACCTCCCCTGGTACAACTTGAGGCCATTTCCTCTGGTCCCATCACCGGTCACTTGGGAGCAGAGCCCAGCACCCACCTCCCCACAGCCTCCTCTCAGGCAGTTGCAGACAGGGATGAGGTCTCCCCTCAGCCTCCTCTTCTCCAGGCTGAACAAGCCCAGGTCCCTCAGCCTCTCCTCTCAGCACTTGTTCTCCAGCCCCTTCCCCAGCTCCGCTCCCTTCTCTGGACGCGCTCCAGCCCCTCAAGGGCCTTCTTGGAGTGAGGGGCCCAGAACTGACCCCAGTTCTCAAGGTGCAGCCTCATCAGTGCTGAGTCCAGGAGCACAACCACTTCCCTGCTCCTGCTGCCCACGTTGTTCGTGATACAGACCATGTCAGGCAGAAGGTGTGTGCATCTGGTCTTTGGTTGTGTCTCCCCAGGTTTTGTGGTGGCCTCTATTTGGATATCAAGAGAAAGCTGCCCTGGTTCCCAAGCGACTTCTATGAAGGCTTTCATATCCAGTCCATCTCTGCCATCTTGTTCATCTACCTGGGCTGCATCACCAACGCCATCACGTTCGGGGGTTTGCTTGGGGACGCTACAGAAAACTACCAGGTTAAATCCAAGGAGTCATTTTGTCTTGAGAACAGGAAGCAGGGGTGGGATGGGATGGGTTTTGGACTTGTGCTATGCCAAGCTTTAATGCTGAGGATAGAAATTCATTGCCAAGAGGGACTGGCAGCCCTGAGGAACCTGCAGGATGAGAAAATCCACCTCGTTGGCAATGCCAGGAGTGAGAGGACGTGGTTCCAACCATCCTATATGGGTCCAAGCAGTGGTCCTTAATTCACATCTCCACCTGGGGTATAACATGGGGATGGAACATGGTATAGCATCACCATAATGCTGGGTTTGATCCAATCCCAGGGTGTGATGGAGAGCTTCCTCGGCACGGCGATGGCAGGCTCCATGTTTTGCCTCTTCGCTGGGCAGCCGCTCATCATCCTCAGCAGCACTGGCCCCATCCTCATCTTCGAGAAGCTGCTTTTTGACTTCAGCAAGTAGGTGCTGGGCAATGCTGGGGGGAACTGGGACCCAGGGTGGGAGCTGTCCTCTAGTGCACGGCTGGCTCTCATGGGGCTGCTCTCACCTCATCCCAACTTCCAGAGGCAACGGCATCGACTACATGGAGTTTCGCCTCTGGATTGGCTTGCACTCTGCCCTACAGTGCCTTATCCTGGTGGCCACTGACGCCAGCTTCATTATAAAGTACATCACTCGCTTCACAGAGGAAGGCTTCTCCACCCTCATCAGCTTCATCTTCATCTATGATGCCATCAAGAAGATGATCGGAGCCTTTAAGTACTATCCCATCAATTCGGACTTCAAGCCAGATTATGTGACCATGTACAAGTGCGAGTGCATTGCTCCTGACCCAGGTGAGTACATAGCTTTTTCAGCACTGGATGGGGAAGATGAAGGGGATGGGGTGTGGTCCTACCATGGGATAAATCCCGTTGGATCGTTAGCTGAGGACATGGAAGGAGGCAGCTGCCTGGTCAGCGTGGGGTGGAGAGACCTCTGAGAGTGGTTTTGGGCAAGATGGAAGTAGAGCCTTGTCCCCCATGGATGAAGGTGTACGTGCTTGCCAGGATGAGGCAAACAGTGCAGGGGCCTCAGCCTCAGAAGCCAGACCTGGATGGATAAAAAGGAAGAGTGGAAAAAAAGAAGACATTAATCCCAGCCTTCTGACGATGGAATCTTTCTCTAGAAAATACACTGGAGGGGTTTTGTTGTCCTCTCTGGTGTTCAGGACACCCTGGGATATCCCAGTTGGCTGTGGAAACCTCCTTGGACTGTTTTTAATCCTTTTTCATACTCCTTTTCAAAAAAGGAGAGGCCGTGAGGCTCTGAGAGGATGCTCTTTTATGGCTGCTCTGGTTTTGCTTTTGGATAGAAGTATGTGATGATCCCTGGTCTGAATTGTGCAGCTCAGATGCTCCTGCAGCCACTTGGAAGGGAATGGAGATGATAGAATCATGGAATTGTTAAAGCTGGGAAAGCCCTCTAAGCTCATCCAGTCCAACCATCAGCCCAACCCCACCGTGCCTGCTAAACCATATCCTGTATCTCCACATCTGTGTGGTTTCTTAATCCCTCCAGTGATGGAGAATCCACCCCTGCCCTGAGCAGCCTGATCCAGTGTTCCACCACCCTTCCAGTGAAGAAATTTTTCCTAATATCCAATCTAAACCTCCTCTGGTGCAACTTGAGATCATTTTTTCTCATCCTATCACTTGTTACTTGGGAGAAGAGACCAGCACCCACCTCACCACAACCTCCTTTTAGGGAGATGTAGAGAGAGATAAGATCTGTGGTTTGGGCTGATGCCAGCGACCGCCTGCTCTCAGCTGAAGAGAATTTATTTAAAAAGTCTAAATGTTGACAATTTTGGGGAGCATCAGCTGCAGCCAGTGGAGGCAGAGGGCTGTGAGGGTGAAATAAAAGCACCCAAGACCTGCCATGCAATGTGTTCCCAATACATCTGTCATCTCAAGGAGAGATCTCACCCACCACGATGGCAATGACACTTAATTTTTAATTTTTTTCTCAAT
Source organism: Dromococcyx pavoninus (assembly GCA_033558185.1). NCBI lineage: Eukaryota > Metazoa > Chordata > Aves > Cuculiformes > Neomorphidae > Dromococcyx > Dromococcyx pavoninus. The sequence continues at coordinate 427,765 of JAUMJL010001311.1, read as the reverse complement.
TTCTCTTTATCAACCTCACTCTTGAGTGCCCTGATCCCATTGGATTTTTAAAACCCTGCTTGCAGTGGGCAGCACCCGCAGATGACGCAGTCCTTTCCAAATCGAAACCCTCCCAACTCTGACCTCCAGGGAAGCGAAGCCCAATTCCCAACACAATCCCCCAGGGGCTGAAATCTCCAGAACGGGACTGCAACCGCCTCCACCCAGCCGTGTGTGCCGGCATCTCCCGGCAGCACCCGCCGCCGTGGCCTCACACAGAGGGAAGGCAAAGCCTTTTCCCTCGAGGAAGGTCTCCCCCTTTTCCAAATCCCCATCCTGGACAAACCCTGCGTGGCAGAGAGGCATTTGCACCCCAAAAACCTTCAGCTTCTTTGCAGCCCAGCCCCATTCCTCACCCTCACTGCCCTGGGCTCCTAAGGCAGCAGTGTCCGTGTTGGATTTTCCATCCCTCTAGCTATTGAGAAATTATGTTTATTCTCCCCTACAGCTTTTTTTTTAATCTTTTTTTTTAATTAGCTCTGATTTTTTATTATTATAACTGATTTGTACCATATTTGTCTCTGCTGCACACATCAATTTGGGCTGATTACAATCTCAAGTGAGTATCGCCTTCTAAATATTAAAATTATTTTAATATTTGATACTCTTCCCCCATGGAGCTTTTGTTGTTATTTTTTGCCATGTATTTTGATTTTCTCCCTGCTCTGATAAAAGGGTTTGTGTAGAGCCCTTAGGGGTCCTCTTAAAATACCACCATGGTGTGCTACCCTTTAAGTTGTAGAAATCACAAATAGGGTCTGTTTCTGGAAAAATAAAAGGTTATGGAGGGAAAAAAACCTAAAATAATAACAATAATGATGTTTCTAATGCTGCATTTGCCAGTGCTGGATTTGGCAGCCCCAAGGTCACTGCTTCTAACCCAGCAATTGCTTCTCCTTCATTAATCCTCGGCGCTGGGGATGGAGACGGCAGGTTGGGGCAGCTGAAATTCCCGCTTGGCGCAGGAAGAGGATGGACCGCAGGGAAGAGGGGGGGCAGGTCAGTGCTGGACCCTGCTTAGGGGCACCCATAAAGACCGTGGGTGCTCCTGAAGCCATGGAGCTGCATCACTTGAAGAGCCAAGCAGAGACACTTTTTTGCCCTGGAGGAGAAGGTCCCTGCAGCTAGAAAGGATGTGGTTTTTAAACAGTGAGACACCAAAACACCCCTAAAATATATATACATATAAACCAAAATCACAAAAAAACCCCCAAAAAACAAAAATAAAAGCAATTTGGGCATGATTGGGTGCCACCTCTCCAAAAATAACAGGCTGCTTTTCCACTTTTCAGCCCCCATGGTTTTAAAATGTGGGTGTCAGGATGCTCAACCCCACTGCCAGCAGCTTTCCCAGGGAGCTCCTGAAAACACCTTCCCCCCTGGCACTCTCCAGCCGTGGAGGCCTCCAAAGGAGAAGCCGTGTTCTCCGCTGACGCGTGGGATTAATCAGGGAGAAGTAGCTGCGGGGTTAGAAATGGGGGGATTTCTCCCCAAATCCTGGGCCACCCTGGGGATGCCAATCCCTGTGAGGCTTTGGAGGAGGTGCTTGACTCTGCATTTGCTTTTACACCAGCCGGGCTGAGCTGTGCCTCTCCGGGGGGAAGCCCGGCTGCTTTTAGTACCAAACCCTCGATATTAGCCAAAAGCCTCAATAACAACCTCCTTTCCCGCAGCCAACGCGACCTTGTTCGATGCTTCAGCTCCAGTGGCACCAAACACCACTAACGTTTCTCTGGTAAGCGAGTTTGCTCATCCCAATGGGAAATTTGGGACAAGGGAGGGCAAATCCAAAGGACTTTTGTGTATGAGGAGCGATGTGTGCTGACTCGGAGCAAGGGATTTGCACTGATTTGGGTTCACAGTTAGGTTGGTGGCACCGTATCCCTACTTTTTTTTCCCAAATTAATAGCAGAAAATAGGTTTTCCTTTGGTTATGGGACTCCTGGAGGCAGTGGTCCTGGGAGATCCCCCTTTCCTTGCACACTGTACTTGCTCAAAATGCTAATTTTGGTTTTTTTGGGGGGGTTTCTCCCCAGTACAATGCTATTAACCTAACAGCTCTGGACTGGACTCAGCTGAGTAAGAAGGAATGTCTCAAGTATGGTGGCAGCTTAGTAGGGAAATCCTGTAAATTCGTGCCCGACCTGGCCCTCATGTCCTTCATCCTCTTCTTCGGGACCTACTCCATGACCTTGACCTTGAAAAAATTCAAATTCAGCCGCTATTTCCCCACCAAGGTAAGGAAAGCGATGGATTTTACTCTCCTCCTATCCAAAAGTTAAAAAAACAGGAGCTGTTGGGCTCTTAGCTGGATGCAAAGAGCTCCAGAAAAATAAATCCATATTTCTAGGAGACGTTGGTAGCAGTTAGGAGAACCCTCCCTCAGCTTTTAGCTGCTGATTTGGCTCTTGCATGCTGAATATTCCATCACCTTGTGATGCAAAGGGGAAAAAATCTGCATTTTGTGGGTTGTACCGGGGTTATCCATGGGTAACTGGAGCTGGAAAGCCCCAGTGAAGGATGCCAAGGCAGGAACCAACCTCTCCATCCCATTAACTAGCCTCTCCATCCCATTTATTACCCTTTCCATCCCATTAATGACCCTTTCCACCCCCATTTCCCCATCTTGCCTCCAGGTCAGGGCTTTCATTGCTGATTTTTCCAATGTCTTCTCCATCCTCATCTTCTGCGGCGTGGATGCCTGTTTCGGACTGGACACCCCTAAGCTCCATATTCCCAGTATCATCAAGGTTCGGCCACGCTGGGGGGGACTTTGCTTCTCCCTCCACTCTCTCTTTCCAGCTTCTCACTGGTTTTGGGTGAAAATTGCGGCTACTGTGGTGTCTGGGTGCCTTAAGAAAGCTTTTAAGAAAGCTACTTTGTCTTTTCTGGGGGAATATTCTAATTCTGTGACTTTTTTTTCCTTCCTTCCTTCTTTTGTTGTTTCTTCCCCCTTTTCTCTTTCTCTCACTGCCGGCAGCTGCGTAAACTTATTAGCGATTTCTCTATCTTTATGTCCATACTAATGTTTGTGGGGCTGGATGTGCTTTTTGGACTCAACACCCCAAAACTCCAAGTGCCTACTGATTTTAAGGTAAAAAAAAAGCAATCAAATCCCTTTGTGGAAGCGTTGCTGAAAATTTCTCTTCCTGCCCCCTCGCTGTGGAGAGTCCCCCCGGGAATGGCTTGGGCCCTATGAGCATCCAGGAGAAACTGGAGGTTGAGGCATGTGGATGCCGGTGGTGGTTTGGGTACCAATGGGATTCAGGGATGGATATGGGATAGGATGATGCTCAGAGGAAAGAGGGTGCATGGGTGATGTGGAGCTTCCTGAAATGTCACCCCTTGGGGTTTTCCCTCTCTCTAACTCATGCCCGGGCTCAACTGTGGTGTCCAAACCCTCTTTCTTCCCCACCTCCCCAGCCCACTCGCGTGGACCGAGGGTGGTTCGTGTTTCCCTTTGGGAAGAACCCGTGGTGGGTTTACCTAGCGAGCGCCCTGCCCGCCCTCCTCGTCACCATCCTCATCTTCATGGACCAGCAGATCACAGCCGTCATCGTCAACAGGAAGGAGCACAAGCTGCGGGTGAGCCGGGGCTCATCCCATGCCTGGGGCCGCAGCGTCGCGTCGGGCACTGCCTGCATCCTCGCAAGCACCCGTTTTTGGGGTGCAGATTGGGTGCTGCTGCAAGGGGCAGGGGGTTCACCCCTGCTCAGCACACTGTGCAAAGCAGAGGTTCACTCTTTCTTTTGCAAGCTGCATTTTTTCTTTGGATGACAAAGCCTCCAGGGTGCTGAATTTACCCAGTGCTGTTGGTTTTGGGGTGATGCGAGAGGGCACTGCAGCACTGGAGGGGCACAGCGGGGGATGCAGGACACACTGCAGGGGATGTGGGGTGCATCAGGGTGATGTGGGGTGTGTGAGAGCAATGCAGGGTGCTTCAGGGGGATGCAGGATGCACCGAGGCAAGGCAGGGTGTGCTATATCAATATGGGGTGCATCAGTGCGATGTGGGGTGCGCTGCAGCAATACCGGGTGATGCAGGGTGCACTGTGGGGGATGCAGGGTATCTCATGGCTAAGTGGGGTACAACAGGGTGATGTGGGGTGCTTTAGAATGAGGAGGGGTGATGCAGGGTGCATTGTGGTGATGTGGGGTCCGTGGGGGTGAGGCAGGGTGCAATGTAGAGAGCACTACAGAAATGTGGGGTGCATCAGCACAGTGTGGGGTGCACTGCAGTAATAACAGGTGATGCAGGGAGCACTGTGGTGAAGTGGGATGCATGAGAGAGGTGTGGGCTGCACAAGGGGTGATGCAGGGTGCAGCAGGGTGACATGGAGTGGACCATGGCAATGCAGAGTGCACTGTGGGAATGTGGGGTGCATCAGTGTGAGGTGGGGTGCACCACAGCAATGATGGGTGTACCAGGGTAACTCAGGGTGTACTGTGGTGATGTGGGGTGCACCATGGCGATGCAGGATGTTTCACGGGGTGCAACTGGGATGTTGCAGAGTGCATCCCACGGGAAACCTCACCGTCCTGGGTGAATGTAGGAACAGCATGATGAGGTGTGTTGCCCCCCCTTGACCTTCCTGGGTGCTGTGTTGCAGAAAGCAGCAGGTTACCACCTGGACCTGTTCTGGGTGGGCATCCTCATGGCTGTCTGCTCCTTCATGGGGCTGCCCTGGTACGTGGCGGCCACCGTCATCTCCATCGCCCACATTGACAGCTTGAAGATGGAGACAGAGACCAGTGCCCCCGGGGAGCAGCCCCAGTTCCTGGGTGTCAGGTGAGGAAGGCTCAGCCACGCTCTTCCTGGGGGTGGAGGGATAATCCAGACACAGCAGTGGGTCCAGCTAGCGTGGCCTCATCCTGCTTCTCTCACTCTTCCAGGGAGCAGAGGGTGACAGGCATCATTGTCTTTGTGCTGACGGGGATTTCCGTCTTCCTGGCCCCTATCCTGAAGGTAAAACATCCCCATTCCCACATCCACGTGCCTGCAGATGATTTGGGACATGGGAAAAAAAAGACTGGGCTGGATTTCCCCCCCCTCCAACACGGCCCCAGCACTGATTCCCATCTCTGGGAGCTGCTGCCTTCCGTGGGGTAAGCGCTGTGTTTTTCCCATGTCCACAGTACATCCCCATGCCAGTGCTGTACGGGGTCTTTCTGTACATGGGCGTCGCGTCGCTGAATGGCATCCAGGTAAGGGCCCTCCTCCTCCTTAATGGCCATAGAGGGGTTCTTTGCCAGGGCAGAAAGAGGGTTTTGACCCCAAAATTCACGTGTCCAACATTTCAAGCTTCGTGGGACAGCAGATATCCAAAACGCCCCGGAAATGAGAAAAAGCCCAAATCCAGCTGTATCCTGGGCTGTCAACCATATCCTGAGCTCCATCAGAAGCAGGTCGAGGGAGGGGATTCTGCCTCTCTACTACACACTCATGAGACCTCACCTAGAGCGCTGTGTCCAGCTCTGGAGTGCTCAGTATAGAACTGTCATGGATCTGTTGGGGTGAATCCAGAGGAGAACACGAAGATGATCCAAGGGCTGGAGCACCTCCTGTACAAGGACAGGCTGAGAGAGTTGGGCTTCTTCAGCCTGGAGAGGAGAAGGCTCTAGGGAGACCTTAGAGCAGCCTCCCAGGACTGAAAGGGGCTCCAGGAAAGCTGGGGAGGGGCTCTTGATCAGGGAGTGCAGGGATAGGATGAGGGGGAACAGTTTTTAGCTGCAAGAGGGGACACTGAGGTGAGATCTTGGGACACTGAGGTGAGATCTTAGGAAGAAATGTTTTGCTGTGAGGGTGGGGAGGCCCTGGCCCAGGTTGCCCAGAGCAGTGGTGGCTGCCCCATCCCTGGAGGTGTTCAAGGCCAGTTTGGATGGAGCTTTGAGCCCCCTGAGCCAGTGGGAGGTGTCCCTGCCCATGGCAGGGGGGGTGGAACTGGGTGGGCTCTGAGGTCTCCTCCAACACAAACCATTCCATGATTCTATTATTCTATAATTCCTCATTTTGGGGACTAAAAGTGGGTCTATCTGGGCAACCTGGGAGCCTGGAGAATGAGGCCAAGGGCTAACACCAGTCTTCATCCCACCAAAGTTTTGGGACCGCTGCAAGCTCTTCCTCATGCCTGCCAAGCACCAGCCTGACTACGTCTTCCTCCGGCACGTGCCGCTGCGCCGCATCCACCTCTTCACACTGGTGCAGATCATCTGCTTGGCCATCCTCTGGATCCTCAAATCCACTGTGGCTGCTATCATCTTCCCTGTCATGGTAAAGCTGTCGTGACTTGGTCCTGTGGTGGTCCCCATGTCTTGGGATGAGAGATGCTCTTGCAAGACCCACTCTTGCATCTCTCCCCTCCTAGATTTTAGCTCTGATCCTGGTAAGGCGGCTGCTGGATTTTGTCTTCTCCCAACATGACCTGGCTTGGATTGACAACATCATCCCTGAGAAGGAGAAGAAGAAGGAGGATGACAAGGAGAAGAAGAAGAAGAAAGGCAACAAAGGAGAGAGCAGCAGTGATGAGGAGGTGGGTCCAGGATGGAGGGGGGGCTCCTGTGGACAGTGAGCATCCTGGACCGGCTGGGTAGGGAAAGGTTCCACTGAAACCTCCAGGTTGGTGGGTCTGGGATGAAGGTCTTTGACATCATGGTGGTGTTTCACTGCATATATAGGAGCAGCTGTTTGAGGGACTTCAAGCAATGCTTAGGGGGGGCTCCAGGGTTGCTCAAACTGTCCTGAAAGCTGTCCTGAAATCACAGCTTGTGGCAGCATTACCCCAGATGTGTTCAATTTAGCTCAGCCTTCTGACTGAGCCATCAAACATGAGCTGGTGCAAAATCAGCTGTGACCAAAAACACTGAGGATAAATATGGGTGAGTTTGTTACAGCTTAGCACCAGATGGTATCTTGATGCCAGAAAGGTTTAATGTGATAATTCATTGACTCTGTCCTCAAGCTGCTGCCAGCAGGGGATGGTGGGGCCTTTTCCTTTCTCTCATCACCCCAAAATCAGCATTTCTCAGGAGATTTTTCTCCTCCTCCCACCGTCCGGAGGCTGCTGGACCCGGCAGCAGGTTGGAGAAGGGGTATGAGTGTTATTTTGGGGGGCTCCTTCCTCACCCAGGAAGTGCTTCACCTCCATGTCCCCCCAGGAAAGAGGTCCTCCACCCGGAGCGTTGCGTTCTGATTCCTCCCCAAACGGTTCAGACCTGGATCGCAGGTAAACGGCACCGACCGGGCTGCCCCACGCTCTCCCCCAGCCCCAGGGGACCAGCACCCACCGTGGGAATCAGCTTCAGGGAAGCAAACTGATGCTCCTGGCTGAGCCTTCCTCGTTCCAGCCAGTTCCCATCATCCTTGGGCACTTCTGAAATTTCTGAGTGTATTTTTGCAGCATCCCTCTCTGTTTTGGGTGGGTTTGAATGCTGGCCCTGGCTATCGGGCTGGTGCAAGCGGGGCTGCGTGGGATGAGGCATCCGGAGCCTGACACGAGAGGGTTCAGTGCAATAACAATGCCACGGGGATATTTAGGATTGGGATGTACATCTGAATCCTGAAAGCTTGGGATTACTCTCCACCTGCAACTGCAAATTCTGCAAATTGTCCATCTTAAAGGCAAAATATCCTGGTTTTATGTATTCTAACTGGCGGTGGCATCACCCAGAGCCCTTTGCTGGGGGTGCTGGGTGGTTTTGGGACGCGGGTGCCCGTTCCTGGATGCTCACACCCTCTCTCCTCCTCCTCTGCAGTATTACACTTCACTTGAAGATTTCATGCCCGTCGTCCCCCGCGTTTAACTACTCCCGAAACCCCATCTGTGCTGTGCCCCAGGTGAAGATAGAGATGGAATCAGACTATGAGGACACCGACACCGAAAAACCACCCCGGGACATGGGCAGTGAGACCACGCTATAGCCCCACGCAGCACTTCCTCTGCCATTTATATATAGAGATATTTATATATTCATATGTATAAAGCAAATTGGGCTTATTTTTCTGTGTGAGACAGAGGAGACCGGAGGCCCCAGGGGTCTGTTGATCCGGTAGCTTTTAGCATCACAAGTTAAATGCGTTGTTCAATTTCCTCCCTTTCTGCCACTTAAAAGCATCACTGCTGGCAGCAAAACGGGGCTGAAAGGGTGGAATTGGTGATTTTGGCCTCAGCTTGCCTCGGAGCCGCTGCTGGGCTGGATAAGCTGAAAGTGGCTAGGGCTGAGCGAGCAGCCAGGGTGCTGATGGGAAGGGGACTGCGCTGGGGTGATGTTTTCAGGGGGGATTTTTGGGGCAGGGAGGAGGTTTGCATGGCTGAGAAGGAAGGTGGAGCGGGTGCGCTTGCTCCCCAGTCCCTGAAATCACAGGGTGGCTCTCAGGGAGTCTTGATTTGTGAAGGGGATGGTGCATCAGCCTTTTATTTTGCAAGAGGCCAAGCTCAACGCAAGGGGAGTCCCTTCTTGTGGTGCAGCACCCCAGGCGTGGTGGCAGGGAGGCAGGAGGGGTGCGCAGCTCTGCTGGCCCCATCGGGACAGGTAGGAGAGGATGAGGAGTCAGGCAGGGCTGTGAAGGAGCTGGGGACTTGGGGCAAAGCCCCAGGAAGGGAAGGAGGAGCAGAAACCAGGCTGCAGCAGGAAATCAGAGCAGGGAATGGGCCTCAGTTTCTGTAGGGAATTAGGAATGGTTTCTGCAGGCAACGGGGTACACAGGAAACAGGAACGGTTGCTGCAGCAAAGCCCTTTGGTCATCTATTCACATGTCCTCACCTGAAGCTCTCCCCAGGGGCTGATAACAGCCCCACCTCTGCCTTCAGACTGGAATGAGCAGTGCCTGAGTCTCTCACTGAAGAAGCCTGCACTGCCTGTCCAGCCCGTGCGGCTGGTAACGGGGAGGGGAAAGCAAGCGCGTCCCCTGCCACGTACCCACCCGTGCTTTTGGGCTCACATCCACCTGCTCTCTGCATGGTCTTTGTCAGTGTTTCAACTCTGCAAAGAGCTCTTCCCACCCCCTGCTGCCTTTGGGTCCTCTGGGAAAGAAAGGGAAGGGCGCAGTTGGGTGTCAGTGTGGGCACTGAGCTCACTTGGGCTCTGCCCAGCTCTCGCCACCTTTTTTTCCAACAGCACCAAGGCTTTTCAAGGGTTTTTTCCTCCCAGGCCAAGCTCACCTGCAGTTTAGAAACACTGCTCTGAAGCACCCTTCTCAAACTTGTTTCTTTTACTCAGTTTTGCTAGATGGATTCTAATTTTTTTCTCTATTTCAAGCCTGACAGAGCCCCAACAGCCCACCTGGTGCTTCTACCAGCAAGGGGGGCGGTTCTGGGACACCAGTTCAATATTGCAACTGGTCTGAACCTTTGCGTGGGACAGATCCCAGCTCTCTGTAAATAGCCCAGTGCAACAGAAAGACTTGAATGCACTTTCTTATTTATAGCAATTGTTTCTGTTTTGAGCACATCTCCTGGGGAAACACGGTGAGAGGAATAACTCTGTGAGCCACACAGCTTGACATTAACATTAAGAGCTCTTTCTCCTTGAAGACATCGTGTCTGTTCTGTAGCGTTTCGTACCGGTCTCCCACGTGGCAGCTGAAGCCTGGTACAGTTAGGCTTACATTTTCCATCACACAGGTTAATTTGCTTCACCCAGTACGTCAGCACTACTACACAACAGCCCCAGAAAGGCTTGGTGGACTCTGGTCAATGTTTCATACAGCAGACAGAAGCCACTTCAGCATCCAGCTTGTTTTGACTAAATCTGCCCATTTTGCAAGGTTCACCCCTGGTTTATACTTTTTGTATCTGAAAACAGTGGAGAGTCTCAGATCCACCACCTCCAGTACAGAACTGCTTTGGCCTTTTTGTACTTATTGGAGATAAAACCCAATAAACCTCCTATCCATGAGCCTCAGCTCTTCGTGTTTCTCGTGTGGAGCCCCTGAACCGCAGTTTTCCTTCCCTCGTGTTTTATGGGCAACCTCCCCTCCAGGAGAACACTTTCCTGGAGCCCCTTCAGTCCTGGGGGGCTGCTCTAAGGTCTCCCCAGAGCCTTCTCCTCTCCAGGCTGAACAACCCCAACTCTCTCCGCCTGTCCTCGCACAGGAGCTGCTCCAGCCCTCGGATCATCTCTGTGGCCTCCTCTGGACTTGCTCCAACAACCTCATCTCCTTCCTATGTTGGGGATTCCATAACTGGACACAGGGCTCCAGGTGGGGTCTCCTCATAGCATAGCAGAGGGGCAGAATCCCCTCCCTCCCCCTCTGGTCCCAGTGCTCTGGATGCAGCCCAGGACACGAGGGGGTTTCTGGGCTGGAAGTGCACGTTGCCGGCCCTTGGCAGTGCTCCATCTCATTACTGCCATTGATTTTGATGGGAGTGTTTCCATAGTCAAGCAAAATGGTGGTGCATATAAAAGAAATACAAAATCCATTAAGTTTTTCTTTTCAGACTGTGTTTATAGGTGATGTAAATATGCCAGCACGAGAGGTGTATGGTGCTCAGCCACCTGTGGAATTACTGCAGCAGTGGTTCAATCACTGGAACCGGTATGACCTTAAAGACTGCTCAGTGATTAAACTTGTGGATGTTCAGATTGTGTGTGCAATGGGACAACCTGGAAAGACACATGTGAACACTACTGGAACACACTCCCCTGTTCCGAGTCCAGGCATGCAATGTCATCCCTAAAATCTGCCAGACAGATCACCTGTATCACATTTTGTTTTCCTAAATATTTTCCAGACTGTATTTCTAGTTGAGATTTGAGTTTTAACTTATTGATTAGAGTTATTATGAACAGACAAATCACCTCTTGCAGCTGAAATTAAGAAATTATTTACATTCAACTATTTTCAGACCAAACTTTCCCTCTTTGGAAACACATCAGTGCCCTCTAGTGAGAAGGCAACAAAAGCTCACCCTGACTGTGAAAGCAACAAAGCACCAGCAGTGACTCTGCTCGCTTGGAAATGTGTGGACAAAGCAGTGAAAAAGCTCTCAGTGTTGAGGATCTGGGGCCGGGACAGGTAGCAGAGAGAAGCCTTCCCACAGAACACGCAGCGCTGAAACAGGGACAAGTGTTTCCCATTTCTTCACCCAGCGGGTGGTGGAGCATCGGAACAGCTCCCCTGGGAAGCAGTCACAGCACCAAACCCGGCAATATTCTGGAAGCAATTGGCCAATGCCCTCGGACACACGGAGTGAATGTTGGGGTTATCCTATGCAGGGACATGAATTGGACTCGATGGGCCTGAGGAGGCCATGGAGATGATCCAAGTGCTGGAGGACAGGCTGAGAGGGTTGGCGTTGTTGAGCCTGGAGAAGAAAAGGCTCTGGGGAGACTTTAGAGCAGCCTCCCAGGACTGAAAGGGGCTCCAGGAAAGCTGGGGAGGGGCTTTTTAGCAAGGCCTGTTGTGACAGGACAAAGCATAATGGTTTTAAACTAAGGGAGGGGAGATTTAGACTGGATATAAGGAAGAAATTTTTCACAATGAGGTCCTGGCCCAGGAAGTCCAGAGCAGTGGTGGCTGCCCCATCCCTGGAGGTGTTCAAGACCAGGTTGGATGGGGCTCTGAGCAACCTGCTCTGGTTGTGGATGTCCTTGCTTCTGCAGGGGGTTGGACTGGATGGCCCGTAGAGGTTTGCTTCCAACCCAAAGAATTTAATAATTCTATGATCCTTGTGGGTCCCCTTATATGATCTCCTCTCCCAGAACACGCAGTCAAGGCCGAAGGTACTGAATTAATTGTTTATTCACTTTTAAAAGTCAGCAGCGTAACGCAAGGCGTTTGAAGACAGAGCCCAGCCTGAGCGCATCCGTTAACCTGTCCCACTGGGTAGGGCAATTTGCTTTTCCTGAGCAGAAGCTCCAGCAGAACTGGAAATAGCTCAGCTCCTCTCCCCAGAACTAAGGGCAGTGTCTCCAGCTACAGCACAGACAGCAAGGAAGGAATCATTTAAGGCCACGGACGCATCTCCTGTTGAAGCCACAGCAAGCTAATTGAGAAGAAACTGAGTGACAGAACTGGGTGTAGGCCACATCGGTGTTTGTGCCTTCAAATTCTGACCTCAGTCTGATGCCCTCAAAACAGGCTGTGCACCACCAGCTACAAGAATAAAAGTGGCTGAGCTGAACAAGAACCATATTTTGTAGAGTAAACAACACCCAGCTTAGCAGGCAGTTGGGCAGGGGCCGAGGGAAAAGGCTCTTCCAGAGGTTGGTGTGGAAGCACAGGCCCAGAACTGCCTCCAAGGGCAGCCCAGGGCTCCAATTAACCGGCACTGGGAGCTCTGGGGAGCTGCCCCAGCCCAAGGCATCCCCCGGTGCTGAGGCAGATGCAGGTTTGGGGACAGGTCATTCCTTAAAAGGCACCGTTTCAAAGGCATCACTTCATCCAGAGGAAGGGTTTGAAATGTAGCCCTGATGCTTTGTGCTCCCCTGAGCTGAGGCAGGCAGATCAAGAGTACAGGGCTGGCCAGTAACCAGGGCAGCAGGAGTTCTCCCTGATGGCTCCAGGGGACATTTCCCCACCTACAGACCTACAGGCACCACAGACAGAAGCACAGCCAGGCTATTTGATGCTCCACGCTATCAGAAGGCAAGGTAAGATCTAGATGCTCTTGAATTTTAGATGATTGACTGCTTTGTGGTTAAATTATCTTGCAAAAAAGGAAACGAGCCTGTGTTCTGCATTCTCCATGGACTCATGAGGTGATTTTTTCCCTGTGCAGCCTCTCATGTTCTGTGTCCCAGTTTGCTTCACTTGATCAGTTTTGCTTGTGAATGCAATGGCAAAGGGACAGCCCATCAGGAAACAATTTAGCTTTTATAATATTGGGTTATAGCCTTCTGTTTAAGTTGGGCTTTGCCAGACAAATTAGTAGACAATTTGTTCCAAGCACAAAAGTGTATCAAAAGGAATGGCTGTTACCTAACCAGAGCATTAACGAACCTGAGTCAATGTTCTTAGCAATTAATAAGATATTTGGGAAAAATGGAAAAGAACAAGTGATCAGCTGCTCCCCATCACCCAGGCAAGGCACCAGGCAGCCTCTAATCCTCCCCACCACAGAGTCGGAGCAGGACTTTCCGATAGTCTCCAGAGCAGTCTCCCTAGAAAGCAAAAAGGAACACAATTGGTTTCACAGCTCCACACAAGGCTGGATTCTTTCTAGCACGTACAATTTGTTGTAGGTTTTGTATCTGCTTTGACAATTTAGGAACTAAGAACAGTCAGGAACATTTTCAGTACCTAAATGTAAAGTCTCCTGAATTCCAGCTCCTCTAAAATACCCCACAGGTGTCAGATGGGGACCTGTTTCCTTTTAAGCTGCTCAGCAAATCCAACTCTTTGCTTTTAACACTGCCAAGCTCACCTTAATGAAGGAGTAGAGCGATTTCCCATACATGGTCAGGAATTCCCGTCTGATATCCAACATATCGATTTCAGAGCGGGACACCATCACTCGGATCAGCGTGCTGTCATCTGTTCCCAGGCCCTAAGGAGATAAATGAGCCATGTCCAACTGCAAAGCCTTTTGGAGAAATCAGCCAGAGGCACAAAGGTTTTATAGAATTATATAATGGTTTGGGTTGGAGGGACCTTAAAGATTAAACGGTTCCAACCCCTGCCATGGGCAGAGACACCTCCCACTGGACGAGGCTGCTCGAGGCCCCATCCAGCCTGGCCTTGAACACCTCCAGGGATGGGGCAGCCACAGCCTCCCTGGGAAACCTGTGCCAGGCCCTCCCCACCCTGATTGTGAAGAATTTCCTCCTAATGTCCACTCTAAATCTTCCCCCTTCCAGTTTAAAGCCATTGCTCTTCCCTGGGCTCTGTTCCCATGAGAGATTTTGTGCATTAGTGGAGGGGGCCACTAGCAGCTCGCTGCCTGGTGACATTGTTCTGATCTTCCTGAGGGAAAAGAAGTCCATATAAAAGCTCAGGCTTTTTGGTTTTGTTCTCAGTTATCAGCAGAGTTTCTTTTTATCTCATGATTACTGACTAGAGCATGGAAAGGCAAGGGCAGGGCAAATAGCAATCTCCCCCCAAAAAGTTCTTTTACCTTCATAGATTTGTATAATCTTTCAGCAAAATATGCAGGTTTACTTCGTGTACACTTGACTGTGAGGGAGACAAGAACAACAGAATTAAGGTCAATAAAATATGAAGCACTTTCTCAGGGAAGGTGCTTATTCTGAAAAACCACAGCTCAGGGCCCAACAAACAGAGAGTCCGATGCAGACGCTGGCAGTCAGTGACCTGCTGTAAATTGAGGGCTCCATGCCCAGTGCACAGGAATATTTTCTTTAATGCTTCCTGACAGCAAATACCAGCTACCAAAACACCACTTGGGAAAGCAAACAAGAGGATAAAGCACAGAGCTTTCTTACCCAGATTGTATCTGCAGGTTAGAACGCCGCAGCTTGCAGACAACAAACAGTATCTGCCTCCTGAAGCTGTGTCAACAGCCGGGGCAAGATACAATATCTCTAATTATTTATTTACTGTAGGCAAAGTTTAAAAGCAGGGAACTCACCAACAGCCAACAAAGCATCTTCAAGGTCTCCTGACATCTCAGATTTGATGCTGTCTGTTATGTCCTTATTAGCAATCCCTCTGTAGGCATCAAAAACTAGGAGGAAGAGTCAGGGGTAAGAAGACCAAGTGAGTCTTCAGGGCATACAGCGTGCAAACCACCAAGGATCACTTTACAAGATCAAGCTCCTCATACTCTGCACAAACATTGTACCATTATTCCAACAGTGTAAGTTAAATCAGGGCTGCCCTACAGAAATAATTAATTTTAATTATCAGCTGTTTTGCTAATTGGCCCACCAGTGCTGCCAGCATTTTCAAGAAGTGCTAGTTAACGATGGCAGTTTAAATGCTTCACTTCTCCTCTCTGCCCCAGTGGGAGTCATGCAATGAACTCCAGTTTACAGACTGGAGCGAGTTGTGCTGATTTTTTTCTCAAGTCCATTTTTGGCTCAGGAGGAAATAAACTGGTCTTAAAAAACGGAGTGCAGCTGGGCTGTAGGACCTGCTGTCTCAGGAAGAGTTCAGAATCAGTTAATGAATAAGTAAAAACTCCTACAAAGGTATCATTCTCAAACATAGGACAAAAATCCAGGATAGCAGGAGGGTCCTACCTCTCAGCAGGTGGTATCTGTTCCTTGTACAGAGGATGGCCATGAACTGTACCTCATCCGTTCCCCATCGCTTCTCCCCAGCCTCATACAGGCACTTGAAGACATTATGAACAGACAAAGGAAGGCTGACTGAGAGGATGTGCACATAACAGGAGATCTTTGATCCTTGGTGCTCAAGAACCGCTGGCCCATGCCTTGCCTGGTATTTTCCAGCAAATACCTACCAAGCACAGCGACTCTTGACTGGAACATCATCTCCCCTCCCAACTACCCAGCCTGTCTGGAGACCTCCCAGCACAGAGCTGCAAAGGAGGCTGGAACCATGATCCCCGTTTCACCAGCTGAGTCACAGCAGCAAAGAGGCTTCTCTAAGGGTCAAAACAGAGAGCAGAGCCAAGGTCTCCACCCACGGTGCTGCTCTCTGGGATAGCTCCAGGCTTACTGCTCTACCTTGGGAAAAATGAGGTCCAGCAAAAGTAGGGATTCCCCATGAATCACATGTACAAGAACAGACAATTCTTGCAAGGCAGCAAAATGCTACACACCTGAGCATCTTGTTGAGCAAGGGCATCATCCACATACGTTCCCTCATCTCTATTTCCCTAGGGAGATACAAGGATGAAAAACTCATTTCACCAGAGCAACTAATGGAAGCAAGTCCTGCAAATTTCCCATTCAAAACAAGTTACTGGAGGGGCATAATGGATTCTTAAAAAAAAATAGCAGCTTACAAATACAGCAAAATATGTCTCAGGGGTGATCTGGACTTCCTTTTGAAATGAGCAGCAATCCACTCTGACTGGGCCAGTTTAAAACCAGCACCCAGCACCAATGCATACCCAGAGTCAGCCT
This sequence comes from Dromococcyx pavoninus, assembly GCA_033558185.1. Taxonomy (NCBI): domain Eukaryota; kingdom Metazoa; phylum Chordata; class Aves; order Cuculiformes; family Neomorphidae; genus Dromococcyx; species Dromococcyx pavoninus. Next base: position 411,733 of record JAUMJL010001311.1, on the reverse strand, counting down.
CCTCTCCCTGCAGCTGGGGTTGAAATGCAGGTGAGGGGAAATGCAAGAGAAGTGAAATAACAGCCAGCCAGGCACACCTTGTCAGGGAAGTGAGAGGAACACCCATTGGCAACGGGAAGACTCACTCCCATTTCCCTTAGCCTGGACTTACCGTTGCGAGGGACACAAGGACCCTTCGAAACATGGAAGATGTGTCAGAGACAATGTCCTCCTCGAGGGTACAGCCGTATTCTAGCAAGAGCACACATACATATGACATCTGTTAGTAACAGGTCCACCCCCTGGACACTGTGTCTCCTTTCCAGGAGCTGCAGAGAGAAATGAAGTCTCCCCTCAGCCACCTCCTCTCCAGACTAAACAGTCACAGGCCCCAGAACCCCTGGGCTCCAGCCCCTTCCCCAGCTCCGTTCCCTTCTCTGGACACACTCCAGCCCTTCAGGATCTTTCTTGGAGTGATGGGCCCCAAACTGAACCCAGGTGAGGCTCACCAGCACCAAGTCCAAGGGAATGACCCCAGCCTTGGTCCTGCTGGCCATGGCCACACCATGGCTGATCCAGGCCAGGATGCTGGTGGCCTTCTTGGCTATGGTTATAGCAGTCCAGCCATCATATTTAGTGCTACAGGGCAAAATCAAGAAGCACAGCCAATATAAAACTGGCAATAGATCCACACATGGACAGACATCCAAGTGATAGATGTAAACACCCCATCCTATTCTATTTACACCGGTTCAGTTTCTGGGTGCAATTCCAACCCTTGTGGCTCTTAGGAATCCTGCTGGTGATTCCTGTTTAACCCAGAGGTTCCCTCTGGGCAAACAGCAACAGTTATATTGGCTGATTTGTCCCATTTAGAGGCTAAGAGACCCCTCTCCTTCCTCTCATGTCCACGCATCCACAGGAGTGACAATGGCTCCTTACGCAGTTTGTAGTTCTCATTAATGCGCCGAATCTCTTCATTTGTGCGAGAAGCCAGAATTTCAATCAGGCAGCCTTCATCTGTTCCTGCACCCTAGGGAATTGTAAAGACAAGATCCAAGATGATAATGACAACCATTTTGATGTACAATTCAGATTGTTTTTAATTAATAATAAATGTCCAGTTACAATACCGAAATTATGAAATAAATTCATCCTGAATTGATCAGAACTTAAGCGACACAAAAGGGAGATTTCCGAACCTTCACAGCCCTCCTCAGTTCATGCACATCATACATGGTGGTAGGAGTCATCATGCCAACGATCACCCTTTCAAAATTCCCACTCAGCTCAGACTTCAAGTCATTGATCAAATCCTGGAAGACAGGAGAAAGGAGCTGAGAGAAGATACAGCCTTTGAGAACAGAACGAACTCATTCACCACTTTTCTTCATGTGCCATCTCTCCTTGGATAAACAGTTGCTCTCAAGTCAGCAAGACCAAAGGAAACCTTTCTGTCGTGGAGACTAGGGTCTTGTGCACATTTCACCCAAGTGCTGTAACCCCAAAACTGTCTGCTGCAACTCCCAGTTAAAGCCACAGTCACTAATTTCCAAAGACCATCCTACCCTGCCAATAGTGCTTTTATAGGTGATCAGAACTTGCTGACGTTGGGAAACATTTAGTTTGGTCAAGATGTCGATGATGGCATCTTCATCTGTGCCTGGAAGAAACCAATGGAAACCAGTCAGGTTACTCTGGTCTTGTCCAGATGGCCATCAGCCATCTTCTGCTCCTTACACAACCTGGTTCTCAACAGCACTAAGGATTAGGTCAACATGCCGAAGTGCCTCAACCCAGCCAGTGGCATGGCAGTAACCACACAGCAGGGGTGACAAGACAAGAGCTTGACCAAGGAGGTTTTTCATGGCCAAGGCTAGAATTTCCAGTTGGGTCGAGCCTGAGCCTGATCAAGTCACTTGACTCCTTTCAGGACCCTCATAGGGCAGTGGGGTAATGCAAATGGGTAGAGGCCCTCTAACAAACCACCACACAAACCAATTCCAATACTTGGGGGGAAAAAAGAGGCCTTAACACTGGAAGGAGACCAACTTACCAAACCCCTTCATGGCCTTCCTTAGTGCCTGTGCTTCTTGCTCAGGACTGAAACTGGAGACCCCCTTGATTGTTGCCTAAACGCACAAGACAGGAGTTATCAAAGGCAGACTCCAAGTGATCCATACATACAGCAGAGCTGAACTAAAAACATAATTCAAAAGGTGCAAACACAGTGACAGCAAACGAAGCCCACCCACCAGACACGAGTGATTTTATGTCAGGCTTCTGTCCCACCCAATAGAGAAACACTTTGTTCAAGAGAGCTCCCAGCCACATAAGTAATAAGACACGGGGGGACAGCTAAAAGGAGACAGTATCTTCATGCAGTTTCCCATGGAGTAGCTGCTTTTGAATTAAATAATGACAAGCAGCCCAACATCTCTGTTCAGTCCAGCTGGGGCTTCTTCCCAGCAGTTTTCCATATAAGCAGCAATAAACCACACAAGAAGCTGTTCCCAAAGCCCTATTCCTGACTTCTCTAAGAGCAGCCAAGGACCATCATTCTGTGCAATAATGCATCAGGAAGGGTGGTGTTTTGCTGAGAACAGTGATTCACAAACAGGTTTCTCCTGCCTCCTGTCCAGCGCCATTGCTGGGGGACTACACTGGCTCTTGCAAAGTTCTCCCTGTTCCTGTCAATATCATCAGCCAAGCATGGGTGTAGGTTCAGCTTTCTGAAACAGATGCAGGGATAACTACCATGTGGATGGATTGCTGCCTTGCAGGTCGAACCTCAAAAGAATCATAAGCCCAGGAATCATATCTAGAGAAATCCATGCTCTTTGAGCTACTCTCTGATTAACCCCTGCAGTGGAAAATCCCATATGTATGGGTCATATTCCTCTCGTAGGAGGAAGCAGAGAGAAGCAATAAACTCCCCCCCCTTAAAGGAACAGACAGTGACCATATTCTTCCTGCTCTGTCCTTATCTGAGCTACACTCCCCACCTTTATCTGATCAGAGCTTGGCACAGCATGGGACAGAAAACACGCGCACACTCACCATCGCTCTGGTATTCTCTCAATCTGGTATTGTCTCAGTCCCCAGGCAGTTCAACAACTGTAATAAAACAGAGGAGGAATGTTAGTTTTCTGGCAAATAATTAATAGAACGTACCTACCCTTGTGAGTTAATGGGGCTGGTTAAGTACCATCTAATTTCTCAGTGGCCTAAAAGCAACACCTGAACAATGCCCAGTCCCGAGTTTCCAGTCCCGCTTTGTACCACATGAACAAAGGCTGGCTTGCAGCAGCATAGGGCCAGGGGCTTTGAAAGAGGAATGAGGTGCACAAGCAGAGGATTAGTGCTAGTAATTGAAGAAATTTATTTTCTATTGCTAGTGTGACAGCCTGGCTGGGGCCACAAGGAGAAGCAGACAATGTTCTGGGAGCAAAGAAAATAGACTTGATTCCCATGCCCTTCAAAACACATGGCTTTGACCTTGCCAGGTGAGAGGCTGAGGGTAAATTAGGGTGAGGGCTCCTGCACTGCCCTAACAGCCTTCACTGATAATTCCTGGAAGGTAGAGATCACATTGAGGTGTAGATGAACATGCAAAGGATCACCTTCTTCAAGGACAGGAGAATTATTTTCCCTCTTCCTTAAAATCTGTATTCAACAGCTCCTCAGTTTGGTGCAATGTGCAATTCCTTGTAGGACTGCAGATTTAACTGATTGTTAAAGCCCCCCAAAAAATGTTATCTATAGCTTACTTGCCATCTCCCCAGGATTTATTTATGAGCAGTTCAGCTCATAATTTTGTCTTCATGCACAGGGTCTATACATGAACGTGGTCAGTGGACAGGATGTCAAGCACTAGGACAAGATTCACTTCCCTGCAACTCAAGTTCAACACAGCACAAGCTGAGAGTTCACATTAAAGCCCTTCAGCAGCAGCAGTGATGCCAATGATGATCCTGATCCTGCTCCTGATGTTTAATAGTTGCTGTCAAGGAGCCCAGACTGTTGTGCAAGAACGGGAGTGCCTGTGCTCGTCTTCACATGACCCTCACCAATCCAGAACACCATCAGAGAGGGCTGTTCAGGCAAGTTAACTCTCAGTGTGACATTTGCCATAGATGAGCTACACACAGGCACTCCCGAGTGCTCTCCACGTCACCTGTACGTTATTATATCCTGTGCAGCCACAGAATCATGGAATGGGTTGGGTTGGAAGGAACGTTAAAGATCATCCAGTTCCATCCCCTGCCATGGGCAGGGACACCTCCCACTGGATCAGGGGGCTCCAAGCCCCATCCAACCTGGCCTTGAACACCTCCAGGGATGGGGCAGCCACCACTGCTCTGGGCAACCTGGGCCAGGGCCTCCCCACCCTCACTGTGAAAAATTTCTTCCACATATCCAGTCTAAATCTCCCCTCCCTTAGTTTAAAACCATTACGCTTTGTCCTGTCACAAAAGGCCTTGCTAAAAAGTCCCTCCCCAGCTTTCCTGGAGCCCCTTTCAGTCCTGGGAGGCTGCTCTAAAGTCTCCCTGGAGCCTTCTCCTCTCCAGGCTCAACAACCCCAACTCTCTCAGCCTGTCCTCATAGCAGAGTTTCTCCAGCCCTCAGATCATCTCTGTGGCCTCCTCTGGACCTGTTCCAACAGTTTCATGTCCTTCTGATGTTGGGGCCTCCAGAACTGGACACAGGGCTCCAGGTGGGGTCTCACAAGAGCAGAGCAGAGGGGGAACAGTCAGGCAGCTTACAGAAAATTATTATTGTCGAGTTTGCTTTCTTTCATAAGATTAAGGATGCCAGCAGTCAAATTATGACCCAGACCTCAGAAAAGCCATCTTTGCTCCTCTCTAATCTTTTACAGAAATATAAAGGCAACTTTTTATTTGGTTTAGCCAGATATTTAACAAAATAATGACTACGAATTTCACAGATGTTGTTCTGATGCAGTTTTACCACTCTCGGTTTGTACACAGAAGCAGAATGGCTTAACAAGTCGATTAGAAGGCAAAAGAAAGGACAACACACAGGGAAAAAGAGATGGGAGGCAGAAAAATTCTTAGTGCAAATGAGCTGGTGGAAAGAACCCAAAACATGAGGAAAGGATGTGTGTACTGGATTCAGGGCAAACGTTCCTGCAATATCGAATTACAACAGAAATGTCACGTTGAATATTGACTGTAAGATTCCGATTTCTTCATCCCCCTTAAATGTCACTGGGAATATAAAGAGTCGAGCACTGCAACAGGCAGCAGGGCTGACCCCACTGTGCAATCTGCAAATGCCTTTCAGTTCCCAGTCTGTTCTGTGTGTGGTGCCACAAGAAATGAGGCACTGAAGTTATGGGAGGAACGCCAAGGGTTCAGCCAGCTTCTCCAGCAATGGTCCCTGTGACTCTCCTGCTCCCTTTCACAGGCGAAGGTGTCTCTGTGAGGTGCTCAGGCTGGGGCATCAGATGAATAAAACTCTCCCAGCCACTCCCTTTGATGTTACAGAAAGAAAGGGATTGCTCAGACAGATTTGCCAGTGCTCTGCAGCTCAGATTGTGCCAGGCCTGCAGCTCAAATGGGGGGAAAAGAGCTTCAGGACAGGAGCAACACTGCAGTCTGTGTTTTGAAAAATTAAACTATATATGCAAAAAAGCCAGCTAATGAGTGCTAAGGTGACCTGGCTAATCCCTTCCTGGTGTAATTTGCTTCATCCCAGAGTAAAGGCCTGTGTTTGCTGGGTTTAGAACAGGCTCAAAACACTGCGGCCAGGTGATGGAGCGCAGGTGTGCGAGGCATCCCTCCCATTATTCAAATTTTTTTGCCATGCATTACCTTTTCCTGTCACGCTTTATCAGCTTATCTGGCAGTTATAAGTCCACACCAACATCCTCTAAAAGATGAATCCACAATAGATTTCATTTACCAGGAACAGCTGAAGCTGTCGTGTGCGCTGGCCAGTTCAAACCTAGGCGTGCCGTGAATCGAGTTTCCCTGACTGCGCACAGAGCACGCGCAGCTCCCAGCAAACACAGCTCCCAACAGCCTGACAGGATATAAACAGTTCTTTTCCCCCAACTTTGAGCTCATAGACATGTTGCCAGGCCTACACTCAGCATCTGGAGAGGAAAACCACAGTTTTGTGCCCCATCCCCTTGCAAGGCAAACACTGGACTCGTTTGACCAGTTCTTTCATCCGAGGCCCGTTTGCTGGAATACAGACCCACACCCTGTGCCACATCAGCTTTCCCATGGCTCTGCCGCTGCCAGCTGTGTGCCAGGTACAGCCCCTCCACAGCTGGCTGTGCCTTGGGGAGGTGGAGTGCCCGCTGTAGGTCAGGGACTCGTAGCAGGGTGACCGGCGCTGATCCCAGCCCACTTTGCACCTCAAGGCCAGGATCTTTCTGCTGGTGAGCCCCGAGCCAGGCAAAATATCCCAGTGCCTCCCACACAATGCCCTTTGCCTGGCCACTGCCCTCAAAAGGAATAAAAATACAATGCTGAGCTAGCAGAGCCTGGTACTCCTCCTGTCAGCCTGTGCCCCCACCTAAAGCCACTCCACAACTGCCTGCCGTGCCCTCCACACCCCAGCATCCAGCGCGGAGGATGTGCCAGCTTGGCCATGGGCCACGGCAGAAATACGAAGCAAAATCTGCGCTCCCCGTGCCTGGGAAGAGTCAGCCATCTTCCTTCTTCCCACAATCTGTCTCCCTGTCCTTCCTCACCCCAGGCCAGTGCCCTCTAGGGCTGCCCCAGTACCCTGATGCCTTGGCATCAATGGGGCAACCTGCCCAGCCAAGGGCTGTCCCGCTCCCGCGCAGCCGCTCTGGTCTGGCAAGCGGGGACAGCGCTTGGGACCCTCCCAGGCACCTCCAGCCACGCGACCCCTTCCCCATGCCGAGGGGGATCCATCCCCCAGTTGGTTTGGCACTCACCTGCTGTGCCGAGCTGGTATCTTGGCAGGGATGAGGAGAGCTTCGCTGCCCTTGTCCTGGATGGCAAAGTCCCCGCCCTGGAGCGGGGTGTGGACTCCCCAACGCAGAGCAGCTTTTTCCCCCCCGCACGCCTGATGGGAAGGCAATCCAGCTCTGCTCTCCTCCTCTGCCCTTCCGTAAACACTTGGTTGCAATCCCAGAGCAGGGAGAGGTTCCCCAGGGAGCCTCGTTTAGGAAATGCACGTTTGGGGTTGCACAGAGGCTCTCACAAGTAAAGGTCACCTGGCAGGCTCAGACGCCTTCCGCGCTCCCCAGCACTGCCTGTAAAAATCTCTGGGAGCAGAGGGGGTCCCCAAGTGGATCACATCCAGCCTCTGCTGTTTGGCTTTCTGCTGCCTTCTGGAAGGGCATCCCCAAGGGGGGAGCGAGGGGGACGACAGCCTGGAGCACCCAGGCAGCAACAGCCTTGAGGGACAAGTCCTGTTCCTCCCCGCACGTTGTTTGAGCGGGGGGTTCTTACCCACATCCTGTCTCCTTTGCTCCCACAGCACTTCTGGAGGTCTCCAGCCTCATTCCCCCTTGTCCAAGAACTTTGCATCACAAACAGCCACGATTTCTGTAAGAATGATTGTTTTCATAAAGATAATTATTCTCATAAAAGTAATTATTTTCATCCCAATAAATGGCACCGCCCTCAAGTCAAAACACTTCAGGCAAAACGACCTCAGCTTTACCCCGATGCGACACTGCCAGGGTCAGCCTTGGCCATGTTCATGAGGCTGAGAGAGGGAAATCAACCTTGCAGTAATACAGCTCTTGTCTTCACTGTGTTTATCCTCAAGGATTTTGGTCTCCTCTGATGCCAAAAATACCGTTGTTATTATAAAGGGTAAATCAGCCCTCTCAGGTTCTTTTTTCCAGCTCATTCAACAGCCAGATCTCTTCCCTCTGCACATGCTCTTTTGCTGGGAGAGACCTAAATTTAGCAGCTGTGCTGAACATGGGCTGTGCTCCTGGCAGCACATCTGAGCAGCTGGCTCGTAGATCCTCCCGTGGCTCTGCCTCCCCAAGCCACCCCGCAGAGGCCACCTGGCCAGCATCTGCTCAACCCTGCTGATGTGGGGACACCGAGCAGGGGGGGGACAGAAAAACAGGATTCAAGCCACAACCACTCTTCTTTTCCATTGCAGAGTCTCCTTCCTTGCAAAATCTGGCACCACAACCAGGACTCAATGTGGACAATCATCAACAGTCGCTGAGGAGAAACACTTCTCTTTGCTGCATCTGTTGAAGTTTCCATTCTCATCCCTTCCTCTCACATGAGCTGCCTCCTGCTCTGGGCCCACACCCGATTGGTTTAATCCAGCAGAACTGCTGTGTTTCTCCATCTCACAGTGCCTCTGATTTTTTTAGCCTGTGTATTTTCAAAAGCTTCATCCTTCTCTTTGCTTTCCAGGCTCTTCAGCCCCAGGACTGGGTGGTTCTGACACTGAAGTCAGTGGTAGATGCAAGAGGAATAATTCCAGACCAGAAGTTATTAATCTTCTTTGGAAGTTATTTATCCTTTAAATGTTGAACCTATTCTGCCATTTGTGATTGGCATAATTTAACCTTTTCTTCCCCCCCCGGGAAAATATTCCCTGGAGGAATACTTGAAGATGCAAAATATTTCTGTGGATGTTTTTGGCCATCCAGAATTAGTCATGTAAGAGTAGTCCATTTGGAAACCAGATCCTGACACAGCCAAATTCCCTATATAATCTTGGCTGGTTATGGATGCTGGCTCCATAGCCATCCAATTCAAACAATCATGATTATTTGTACCAAAAAGACAAAAAAAATACAAAGTACAGAAGCTTCTGACCGTGCTGAGAGTCAGCTGAGCTTCTGCAGAAAGTGGATGGAAGGACAGGGGATTTAGGGCAATGGCTGTCTGCACCCTGTTGTTCCTTGCTGGAGGAGCTGCTCCCATCAGGAAGGTGAGTTGTTTCTTCCTATGTAAAGCTCAGCAGACTCTGTCTCCCCGGGGAGTCCTTTGTCTGGGGTCTGCTCAGCTTTCAGCAAGTTGCCTTCAGCTCTTAAATGATGAAAAGGCAATGGCTGTCATTAAATACCTCCAGCCTGAAGAGCTGCCTAGCTTAGCTTTGCTGTCCTCACATCAAAAAAGGGACAATAATGGACAAGTGCACAATTCCTGCCAGTGTTCTAAGTGCTAAAGCTTTGCTTTTCACTGATATTTCCTATTTGTCCCATCAATTATTTTAACCCCAGCTGTTACAAAGCTCTCCCAGAACTTTAGTGTCGCATTCCTGCTCTGTATTCCTGCTCCCTCCTGCTGTTCTCCCTTCTCTACAAAAGACATAATAAAAATTAAAGGTCACAGAAAGACAAGGCAGCGTGCAGTAAGTAAATAAATGAGCTCAAGCAGCCAGCCTGTTAGGAACTGTTTATTCTGCATCCCACAATGAAAACAGAGATGAACCTCTTGGAAAATGGCAGCATTTGTGTTTTTACCCTAGGGACCTGGCCTTTTAAATATGCACCTCAAAGAGAAGAGGAGGCTGGTGCTGGAAGAGGAGATTTTCAGTGTCATTAGATTAGCAAGTGCCTGCCCTTAGCTTTAGAGAAACATCACCTCATTCAATGGGGTCAAAATCCTGGCATTAACGAGGTCATTAGCTCATCTCCCACAGATTTACGTGGGGGTCAGAATTTGGGCCTTTTATGCAGGAGTTTTCAGGAGGTTCATCAGGGAATGCTCATTTTTATACCCGAGCACCAACAGTTTGTGAGCAGTAGCCCCTGAGAATGGGGTTGTTCGGCTGCTGCACAAGCACTGTCAGAGCTGTGTGGCAGTGTTGGAGCTCAGTTCAGCTGTTGTCTCCATAGCAGCGGGAGCTGAGGGCAGGGTGGAGGCTGAAAACCAGCACTTGCTTTTCTAAAGCACTGATTTTTGTGTGCTTGTAAGGGAGTAAAGAATTCTCACCTTCTGAGAATTAATATCATAGACTCATGGAACAGTTTGGGTTGGAAGGGACCTCAACGTCCATCCAGATCCAACTCCCCTGCCATGGGCAGGGACACCTCCCACTGGATCAGGGGGCTCAAAGCTCCATCCAAACTGGCCTTGAACACCTCCAGGGATGGGGCAGCCACCACTGCTCTGGGCAACCTGGGCCAGGGCCTCCCCACCCTGATCGTGAAGAATTTCTTCCTAATGTCTGGTCTAAATCTGTCCCCTTCCAGTTTAAAGCTGTTTCCCCTCATCCTGTCACTCCAGGCCCTTGGAAACAGTCCCTCCCCAGCTTTCCTGCAGTCCCTTCAGGTACTGGAAGGCTGCTATGAGATCCCTCTGAAGCCTTCTCCTCTCCAGGCTGAACAACCCCAACTCTCTCCACCTGTCCTCATACAGGAGGTGCTCCAGCCCTTGGATCATCTCTGTGGCCTCCTCTGGACCTGTTCCAACAGCTCCATCTCCTTCTTATGTTGGGAGTTCCAGAACTGGGCACAGGACTCCAGGTGGGGTCTCACAAGAGCACAGTAGAGGGCCACACTGGCCACACTGATGCAGCGCAGGTTGGACTTGATGATCTCAGAGGTCTTTTCCAACCAGATGATTCTATGATCCTGTGATTCTATGACTCAATATGCTCTAGGGTTGCCTGTCCTTTCCCTTTAATAAGCCATTCCCTTTTACCTGCTGGGAGGGCATCACCTCGTGTGGGTGCAGTGCCACCAGAATGACACTGCTGGTCATGGTACAGCTTGCTTACATCAGGGACAAGAGAAGGGCTGGACACTGTAATTGCATTTAAATTACAGCTTGAACAAATATAATAATTTTGCCTCAAACAACCCCCCACTATCAAGACTAATTAATATCATTTAAGCCCCAGGCCTTAGGGCTTTTGCCAGCTCCATGGAGAGACATTCAGTGAGGGAAGCCCTGAATGCCTCTATGTAAACTCCATATTATTTGTGGTACAACCTAAGCCCACACTGCAGGCTACAAACACCACAGGGACACCACGACTACACCATTGCTCCCAGCAGCCTTAAGTGCATTATAAAACCTAGATTTCATTTAATGGGCTTAATGAATGTTTACTTCAATTAGCATACATAGAATTCTGAGGAGGAAATGAGTAGCTTTCACTTTTTTCTCCTTAATTAATATCTTGCTTAGCTACTCTGTAATTTGGCTCTAACCCAGCTCTAGGGGATGGAAACAGAGCTGTGAGTGCCCAGCTCCGGGGGTTTCTAAGGCACATGTGTATTCATTCCTTCATGGGAATGGGATAGAAACTCACTGGTGATGCAATGCCTGGAGTGGAGCATCTTACCATGATGTACAGAGTCCTAAAAAGCAACACGAGCAGGGCTGCTCCACAAGGCAAAACGAACTGAGAGCAAAGGGTGCTGACGGCACACGAATGGAATCACAGGATCGTAGGAGGGCTTGGGTGGAAAAGACCTTTGAGATCATCGAGTCCAACCATACCTGTCCACTACTAAACCAGACCCCTGAGCACTTCACCTGCCTGTCTTTTAAACACCTGCAGGCATGGTGACTCCACCCCCTCCCTGGGCAGCCTCTGACAGGGCCTGAGAACCCTTTCTGTGAAGAAATTTTTCCTGATGCAGCTTGAGGCCCTGGTGCAACTTGAGGCCACTTCCTCTCGTCCTATCACCTGTCACTTGTGAGAATAGACAAACACCCACCTCACTGCAACCTCCTTTCATGCAGTTGTAGACAGGTCATGCCATGCCTACATAGAGTCAGGGGCCGTAACCAGCTTCATCCACCACCCAACAATCCTGAGGTGAGGAAAAGCAAGGAATCAAGTCCACAGCCTACCCAAGAAACAAAGTTAGGAACACCAAGAAACAGCTCTACCTACAACACAAGCCCAGGGCTTACCCAGCAAAGCCAAAATGCAGAACCACAGCCAGGACCCCTTCACAAGTGCTGCAGAGACAGAGAGCTGGAGCTCCAGCTCCCTGGCTGGAGTTTGCCTGGAGATCACAATCATGAAGCAGAGGCCCAGGAGAGGTTGTGTGGGGCAAGAAAAGCCAGAGGGTTCACTCAGGACCCAGGCACTTGATAAATCTCTCATTAGAGAACCGAATCCACAGATTTCTCTTAATGTAATGAAACCTGCTGTAAAGCAGATGTGTGTGGAGCAAAGTCCTGCTCCTGGAGAAACACGGTGTGGTCTGACTTGGTGGCCAATCCTGTTGATGCACGCAGTGCCAAGCCAGGCTACTCAATCAAACGTGTGAGCCTGCAGATCTCAATTATTTCCACGTGTGCCACACAGGTCATGAGTGCCATTGCCACCGATGGGAGATGTTGGCTCCTGGAAGCACAGCTATTGCTGGATTTACTGAGTCTCACATGGGCAAACAGGAGAACACAACAGCTGGAAATTTTAGTTTTTAAACAGGTAGAATACAGCTTTGGAGTCACATTTTTTGGTCCTCTGCAGAACTCTGAACATAGTCAAATATTGAAGATATTGAATTTAGACTGGATGTTAGGATGAGGTTCTTCCCCCAGAGGGTGGTGGAGCACTGGAACAGCTCCCCAGGGAAGCAGTCCCAGCACCCACTCTGCCAGCATTCCAGAAGCATTTGGGCAATGCCCTCAGTCACACAGTGTGAGTGTTGGGAGTGTCCTGTGTAGGGATAAGAGTTGGAATCAATGATCCTTTTGGGTCCCTTCCAACTCAGGTCATTCTCTTATTCTGTGATTCTGTGAGCTTGAGAGTTAACTTTTGCTTGGGGGTAATAAAGAAAAGTGATGTCTTTTCTGGTCATACCAGCAGTGTTTAAGGGCCACTGCTATGCGCTTAGAGGAACACCTTGGATTGCAGAAAACACAGACAGATGGACAGAATAGTGTCCTCTTTAGCTGGGGAGAACCCTGACAGAAGTTTTTGCACTAAATGTGTGTGGTTAAGGGAACTCCTGTAACAAGACAAAAGTAACTGGATGAGAAAACCTAATTCTTGTGCACTGATCACAGGAAAATAGGACCATTATTTTGTTGCCCTGGATAGTTACGTGCAACCAAGCTCAGAAAGCCGTGCCAGCTTCATCTACATCGTTGCTGCTTCTCAACACGTCCAGGAGAGGCCAGTGTGCCCTTGCTTTTAGGTTCACCGCAGGAAACCTTCCCAAACGGGTGTTTTTATTTAGAAAATGCTGAGCTGACTGGAAAGTTTGATGGAGAGGGATGCAGCTGTATTAATGTGCTTCTTCCTGGGGATTGGAATGTATTTTCTTAGCAGTAGAGGGGAACCAGGGATCAGGGAGGCAATATGCAGGCAAACAGCTCTGCTGACCACGTCGTCAGGACTTGAATATTTCAAAACTAGCGGCACAGGATTTTAACAGCTGAAATGTGGTGGTTGGGACAGGCAGTATTAGTCAGATGGAGGTTTCTCCCTGCAGTGGGACAAACCCATGAGCACCCTGGAGTTGCTCCAAGCTGACACAGAGGAAGTACCAGCCCATGTCTCTGCTGGCAATCACTGATTAGGTTTTCACTTAAAGCTTTCAGGCTCAGTTCTCTTTGATCCCTAGGAAGGTCACTGGCACTGTAGCTGTGCAGCTCAGCCTCGTGCCTTCTGGAATAAAGAATATCAGCAGCATCTGCAACCAATGATCGACTTCTGCTGTGCTTTTGCTCCCTGAAACAGCCACCAACAGAGTCTGTGTGCCCATGCTCAGAACATCAGGGCTCTAGAGCTGTACGTGGCTCTGACTCTTGTCTGCATTATATCTCAGCACCCTCAGGTACACTATTAAAAAGTACTTCTCAGTGCCTACTCAGGGCATTCAGCAGTGCATCTGCAAGCTCTCTGCACGGCAGTAGGCTTTATCTTTAGTTGGAAATGAGTCATTTCCCTGTACTGTACAGAGATGCCCAATTTCCTTGGAAATTGTTCAGATCTGCAGAGTCCCCAGAAATCACTGATTATTGGACTCTCTTTTTGCACTGGGTGTTTTACCTCAGCCTTAACAGATGCCTGGGGATCTTTCACATGTTAGAATAGTTAAAAAAAAAATGTGGATAGAAGCAAATTAGAATTTACTGAGCTCATATTGAATCTCAAGGGCAAGTGAACCTTCTGTGTGGACCACTGGCAGCTCCTCAGATAGCCCCAAACCACAGCCGAGCACAGATTAGTGAAGACTAAAGCCTGTTAAAAGAAAAAGGACCGATTTAGCTGATGGTTCCTGCTGTGTGGACGCTGAGTGTCTGGTACCTGAGAGCTGGAAATGAGGTGCAGATAGGAGCCACTCTGCAGCATCCTGCAGGCAGTGAATGGTGGTGGTCAAGGAGGACTTTGAGGTCTGCAGGGTGGGCTTGCAGACTCTCATCTACAAGAACTGCTGAGAATAAGCACAATGGAAGAGATGTAGCTTTGGCTGCAATGAAGAGGCACAGTGGCTCAGCAGAAAAGCAGCTGTACAGTGATGCACTTTTAGACCTCTGTATCCAATATGGTAAATATTATCATCAGCAATTTTACTTTCTTATTCTGAGAGCAATCTGCATCTTTAAAGTGCTCAAATATTGAGGGAGGGGGGAAGAATTAGGTTTGTTTATAACATGATGATCTGGTCTTGTTGGCATTGCTGGAAGCCCATGCCCAAAAGCCAGCCTGTTCAGGCAAGGCTCTGATGCAGGAAAAAGGACTGTGCAAAGGGTAAACATTTCTGCCATTCCATAGTAACCTGGGCCTGCTTAGGCTATCTGCCTGGGAAAGGAGCTTGTCAGCAGGATGGGTGTAGTTATTACCATCATACAGGAAACAACAGTCATCGGGGAAACGCGAGCGTGCGCTGGTTTCCTCTTCTGCCTCAGCCAGAGGGGAGGAAGGAGAGCAGAGCTGTCCTGGAGCCATTCCTCTGGCAGCTCCTCGAAGGTTTGTGTTCTGAATGGCAGGCTGGGAAAAACAATTTTTTTCCATTTGAATGTTTTCCTTTGCTGTTGGAAATCCCAGCTCTGGCCTTCCCCATTAATGCATGTGGAAAGGAGAGGAGCTGACTGCTGCAGATGCTGTAGGATGGGGAAAAAACTCCTGATTTCTGGGAAAAAACCTCCCCTGACGAAGCTTGAGTCCATGCCCTCTAGTTCTGTCACTGGTCACCTGAGAGAAGAGACCAACCCCTGCCCGACTACAACCTCCTTTTAGGTAGTTGTAGAGAGCAATGAGGTCTCCCCTGAGCCTCCTCTTCTTCAGACTAAACAGCCCCAACTCCCTCAGTCGCTCCTCGTAGGACTTGTGCTCCAGCCCCTCCACCATCTTCGTTGCCCTCCTGCATCCTGACATCTTTCCCAAACTGAGGGGCCCAGAACTGCACACAGTATTCAAGATGTTCAGCATGGTCCACTCTTTCAGTGAAGAAAGAGTTGCATCAGGTACTGGAGAGGGGAGGAGGAGAAAAATGTAATTTAATAGTAAATCTAAGGTGCAAACCTTACAAAACCGCTGCAAGGTTTAAAGCACTTGATAAGCTTTGAGGGCCAGGGCTCTCCTTAGTTTACTTTAATTTTTATTTGAGGCTCTTGAACCAGGTGTAGCTGGGCCTGTCTGAAGACCAGCCTCGAGCTTCGGGTCAAGCCCAAGGTGTCACAGCAAGGGGAGGCTGGTGTTGTAACTGAGAGAGCTGGAGAAGACAAGACTCCAGGGAGACCTTAAAGCAGCCTTCCCATGTGGAAAGGGGCTCCAGGAAAGCTGGGGAGGGGCTCTTGATGAGGGAGTGCAGGGATAGGAAGAGGGGGAATGATTTTAAGTTGAAAGAGGGGAGATTTGGATGAGTTCTTTTAAAAACCCAAACCAAACACACAGTGGAATGAAGCATGGGAAGACCCAGCTCACAGAGGCCTCTGGACTGCAAGGCTGCCAGGGGCAAGGCGATACCAGAGGGCTGAGGACGATGCAAGAAGTAGTTACTATTACAAGAAGTGGAATATTTTGATTTAAGCTAAAACAAAGTTTCATCTAAGTTACTGTATTTTTTGAGTTAGACAGAATGCACATCTGATAGCATGGGTTTTTTCAAAGTGTTTTTCCAGACACTGTTTTTTGAGAAATGATAATGTCTTGCGTTAAGTATATGTGCTGAGCAGAAGTGTCTTTTTCTATAATCACCTCTGTTTGCAGCTTTTCCCTGTCTCAAACACAAGGTCAGACAGAGATGGCTCCAAAGCCCCAATAAGCAGAGATTTGGCTGTTGTGAAGTTCATAACATTAAAATTAGTCGTTGGAAAGTAATAGAATATGCATAAGATTTCAGGGAAAATTTATATGTAAGTGGGAAATATTTTCTGTCCCAGATCTTGGGTCATTATAGGATTGATGGAAATCCTTCATGTGTCCAGCACTGCAATAAAGGTATTTTTAATAGAATCATGGAATCATCTGGTTGGAAAAGACCTCTGAGATCGAGTCCAACTGTACCTGTCCACTTAATAGCATTTTTTTTTATTTCAAACAGTGTTTTTACAGACACTGTTTAAAGAAAAATGATAATGCCTTGGTTTAAGTATGAAACGAACTGAACAGTTGTGTCTTCTTTTCTCATTCTCTATTTGCAGGCTTTTCCCGTCTCAAACGCGAGGCCCAGAAAGGAGGGAACCGACCGGACAAAGTGCAGGTGAAGCCCTTTAATGCTTTATTTATGTCAAAACATTCGACGGGGCCGTTTTTGACACTTCTGCGGTTGTGGTTAGCGGGGTGGGGCCGCCCTGCGCTTTCAAAACGACTGCGGCAGGGTCCCGCTCTGAGCTGACACTGCGAGCGGGCACTACAGCTCCCACCCCGCCGCGCGGCGCGCCCGGCGCCGCCATTGCCGCTGCCGCCGGCGCTTCCGGTGACGCCATTTCCGGTCCGGATGGGGCGGGCGGGGGGCGGCGGCGGGGCCGGTCCCTGACGGGAGCTGCGCCGGGCGGCGATGCGGGCCCCGGGCGCCGCGGGCAGGCGGCCCCCGCCGTGACCCGCCGGAGGGGCTGCGGCAGGCGGGCCCCGCGTGCATGGAGACACCGGGCGGGGGGCCCTGAGGGGCTGCGGAGGCCCGCGCCGCGCTGAGGGACCAGCGCCTCTGCCCGCCCGGCACCCCCGGAGGCTTCGCGGGCCTGAGCCCCGCCGCAGGGCAGCGCGCCTGCTCCGCTCGGCCCCGCCAGGCCAGCGGGCCCGGGGCCCCCCTCAGCGGGGCCGGGGGCCGTCCCCTCAGGCGGGACTCAGTTCGTGTCCCCCCTCCGCTTTGGGGTCCCCCTGTAAGCGGGACTCGGGGTCCATCCCTCCGCACTCATCCGGGCGGGGTCCCCCCTAAAGTGGGGCTCGGGTCCCTCCTCCCCCTTTGGGGTTCTCCCCTCTCCTTGGGGTGCCCTCCCCCTTTGGGGTCTCCCCGTTAGGGTCCCCTCCTCGGCGGGGCTCGGGTTCCCCCCTCCCTCTCGGGGTCCCCTATCCCCGGGGTCCCCTGCCCCCAACCCCCCTCCTCTCAGCCGAACTCGGGGTTCCCCCCCCCTTTGAGGCTCACGTTTCCCCCTCCCCTCGGCGGGGCCGCAGGAGGAGCCGGGCGGGGGCTTTGGGACATTCCGAGCAGCATCTCCCGCTGGGCAGGCGGCTGCCGCCCCCCCCCACGAGCGATGAAGAAGTTCTTCGACTCGCGGCGGGAGCAGGGCGGCTCCGGGCCCGGCTCCGGCCCCAGCGGCGGCGGCGGCGGCAGCGGCGGCGCGGGCAGCGGATACGTCGGACGGGTGTTCGGCGTCGGCCGCTTCCAGGTGACGGTGGAGGAGGTGCTGGCGGAAGGTAAGGGTCCTCGGCACAGCTCCTGCTCCGCTCCCTTCAGCCTTTGTCGTGCGTGCCGGCTCCCCCATCCCTGGCACCGAAAATAGCGCAAGTAGAATCCCTTAAGACTCGTTTTGGAGTTTTAGAAAGCAGCAACCTTTATTGCAGCTCTGGACACATGAGGGAATGATTCCGTCAGTCCTGTAATGACACAAGACCTGGGACAGAAAATATTTCCCACTTACATGCTTATGTATAAATTTTCCCTGAAATCTTATGCATATTTTGTTACTTTCCAACGACTAATTTTAATGTTATGAACTTCACAACAGTCAAATCTCTGCTTATTGGGGCTTTGGAGCCATCTCTGTCTGACCTTGTGTTTGAGACAGGGAAAAGCTGCAAACAGAGGTGATTATAGAAAAAGACACTTCTGCTCAGCACATATACTTAACGCAAGACATTATCATTTCTCAAAAAACAGTGTCTGGAAAAACACTGTTTGAAAAAACCCATGCTATCAGATGTGCATTCTGTCTAACTCAAAAAATACAGTAACTTAGATGAAACTTTGTTTTAGCTTAAATCAAAATATTCCACTTCTTGTAATACTAACTACTGAAAATTTTCAAGAGGCCTGACAATATTCCAGAAGCATTTGGACAGTGCCTTCAGCCACACAGTGTGAATGTTGGGGTTGTCCTATGCAGGGACAAGAATTGGACTCGATGATCCTTGTGGGTCCCTCCAACTCAGGTCATTCTATGATTCTATGATACTGCTTGTATCATCCCCAACCTCCCAGTGTGACGTTGTCCCTGGCACCCTTGCAGTCCAGCATCCTCTGCGAGGAGGTTCCTGTGTGTCATCCCAGTGTAGGTTTGGTTTGGGTTCTTAAAATGCTTTAGGGGGATTTCAGAAATTAATTGTTTGCCACCTTCCCTAAACTGGAAGTCTTAAAAAAAACCCAAACAAAACCATATCTGTCAAATGTTTATACATAAATAAAGCAAGTAGTCAGCTTCACTTGAACTTTGTTCAGTTGTTTGCCTCCTTTCCTGCCTTAAGCAGAGAGGAATAAACCACTGGAGTGCATTCCTTGTGGATCTGTCATACACATAGGTAGGCTGAGCAGAGCTGGCTGTGACCTGGGATGAGGGATTTCTGTTTGTGTGGGGTTTCCACAGGGGAAGCAGCAATACCAATTGCATTGGGGTTTTTTTTGAAAATAAGCAATTAAAGAACTAAAACTCAATAGCAGGGATTATAAATACCTTTATGTGCACAGTCCTTGCAGTGCAGCAAGCTGCTGGTGGTGTTTATTCAGTTTTAACCAGCACTGCTGCTTTAACTATCATTATCTGTTTCATTTGTTTGGGCTGTAAGGACCCTTATGAATGGTTCTGGCTGAATCTTCGCCTTGACCTTCAGCAGATGGTAGGCTCCTTAGGCCTGCTCTTGGTCCATCTCTTGTGCAGCATCCTTGGCAAGCTCAGTCAAAACAGTGTTTTGATTTGATCTTGCAGTTGCAAAGGAGAGGGTGGCTGCTGTGAGAGAGCTGAGTGGGAGGACCCATGTTGGCTTTTGCAGAAAGAACCCTAAAATGGAAAAGAGAATCTCTGTACGCTGTGTGCGTCCAGGTTTGTAACGAGTCACTGCAGTGTACAAGGAAATAGATCTCTGCCCACCTTCTGGACACGGTTTCTGATATCTTCTGCTGTGTGCTGAGCTGAGAGCAGCCCTGGAAACAGTCCTTTAACTACTAACTGGAGTGATTTCTTTCCTGGCTTCAAATTTGTAATATAGGTTTGTCTTAACTGATGTTTCCAAGGCCCTTTTGGTCCTAGGAGCTTAGGAGCTGTATCAGGTAAACGTGAGAAGCTGTTGCAGTCCTTTTATTTTAACACAGGCTGGCCTCATCCTGGTGATGAGCAATCTGTTGGTGGGTTCTGTCCTGGTGCTGCCAGCGCCAGGAAGTGAGCCTGTGTGTCACTGGACCCTTCCAGCCTTGCTGCAGCCACCAAAGGTGTGAGATGGCAACACAGATTGCTCAGAAAGAGTGCTTCCCTGCTGTACTGTGCTGCCCTGGAGGAACGGCTGCTTGTGAGGCCTTTTTCCCAGTGACTACTGGTTTCTTGGCTGACCTCTGGGATAGAGCGTGGCCTAGGGTTGGCTACAGTTCTTAGATTGGTGTGCAGAGGCCAAGCAAGGTGCAGCAGGCCTGTGAAATAGGTGCGATGGTCTCTTCCTGTCCACACTGTTGGGCAAAGGAAGGTCTTTTGGTGAGATGTACCACGTAGGTATTTTCCTCGCGGTTGGACTCTTGGTGCAGGCAGTCAGAGATCCCTCTGCGTGGTGGGTGAAGTCTCCAAGGGGCCCAGGGCGAGGTAACTGGTAGGTTTGCAGGTTGTCATCTTTGGATGTGAGCAGAGAGGTGTTTTAGGCCAGGTGGGTCAGGAGTGCTGCAGCTTTGGGTACTTCTGCCCGTTGGGGATAGCTGTGTGTGCTCCCCGAGTGCTGGTATACAGCATTTTTTCATGGACTCAGCTGGAGAGTGGGGAGTTCTCTGGCAGCCTGGTCCCTGTACTACATCTGAATCCTCAACTGGAAAACTTTTTATCTGCAGTGAATTTTGGTGGTTCAGCAGTGTCAAAAAGGCAACTTGTGAAGACTTGGCTATTTCTGCTGAAAGGAAAAGTCCCCTGGGAAGCACTTTGGAGGAGGAATATCCTGTCTGGGAAAGAAACATCTCATCCCAGTTGTTTTAGAAGGGAGAGGAGAGGCCTGTGTTTTGGTGCAGCACGTGAAACCTAGAAAGTAAATGAGATGTAGAAGTAGCTTCAGAGAAACAGTCTCTGAAATGATGATGGATGGGGGGCAGCCCGAGTTGCAAGCCTGAGGAACTGGTTGAACCGGAACTTTTGGATTCAGGTGCTGGGGTTTACCTCAGACTGTCAACGCTGCGGCTGGTCACCCCCAGTTCTGCTGAGCAACCCTGCGGGAGGTGCCAGCTCCCAGGCCCAGGAGGGGAGTCCTTGCTGCAGGCACTGAGCAGTTTGCCAGATGGCAGAGCTCTCCACGTGCACGCAATGGCTTGTGCAGATCCCCCAAAATATCCCACCCCCTTTAAAATAGTTGTGTCTGGATACTTGCTTTCCTGGGCAGGGAGGAACGTTCCCTCCTTTTGGAAGGAAGTAGATGGAAATAATGTAGAAGAAACCTGTGTGGTTGGTTGGTGAATCAGTATTCTTTACAAACTGTTCCTCCTCGAGTCTGTAGTCATCGTGCTCTAATCCATGTAATAGCATGAATAATCTCCTGAGAATTCCCTTCAAAGTTTGCATGAGGATTAGCTGTGGTGGGAGGTCAGCAGAGCTGGCCTTGGAGTCCTGCGAGGCCAGGGTTGAAGTCAGCTCAGTGCTCCAGTATAGGCTGAGGGAGTTGTCCCGACACTGAGGTGCCTGGTGTTTTGGAGAGCTGAGGGAATGCCAGGAGTCATCAGAGTGTGGGGGTGAGTTGGGCAGCTGTTTCTGTTCCAAAGCACTGTCATCAAACTGGATGCTGCTTTTTGTTTCTGTCTGTGTGTAGAGAGAACTGACCCCAACAGCCCACCCCAGACCCCCACACTGGAGCTATGTGGAGGACAGTGTCCCTGTGATGGGGACCAGAGCAACACAAACATTTAGGAGGGTTTTGCCCGAAATCAGTACTTTGCTAAGGAGTTTGTGGGCTCTGTGTGTGGGTTGGGGAACCTCAAACCACATGAACTCCTCTGAGCTCAAACAAACAAAGTGGGGATTGCCCCGTGTCCGGTTCTCATGGGGCTGTGTTTTGCGTTACTCTGTACCTGCAGGGTTGTGAGTGCTGGACCGATCCCAGGTCCATAAGCGTTGGAGTGCATGTTCCACCTAGGATTTTGTTTGTCTTGGTCTCCTTCTAGCAGAAGATACAGGCTGTGTTCCTTCAGCTCTGTGAAAAGTCACTTTTCCATTAGTAGTGTTTTTCTGAAGTAGTCTTTTCCTCTTTAACTTTTTAAATTAGGAGATTTGGGTTTAATAATTCTAGATATTCCACAGACATTTCTTCAGATACGTGCCTGTGTGTGCTGCCAGCTGATGTGTTCTGTGTTGCAAAGCATTTAATGGTAGACATTATAAACAAATGCAAAGTCAGCTTAAATTTACCAGCAATGGTTTTCACTCCGTTTTGAAAAAATAGATGTTGTGAGAAGGTTTCCTCGTGTTTTTTTTTTCAGCAGACCCACAGGCCAGTGCGTGCCTGAGGAGCGTGGTAAGGCTGCGAGTGCCCACCCTGTGCCCAGGGGGAAGGTGCCCCCAGAGCATGCAGTGCTGCAGCCTAAAGTCACTGTCAGCCTTTAAAATTGCGTGTAGGCTTCTGAAATAACTTCACTTTAAATCAGACCCCATCTGAGGTACATTTTGCAGATTTACTTGATCTTCAATCCAGTTCCAGTGTGGTTGGGTTCAAGACATCGCTTCAAAGTGTGTTTTGTTGGTTATTGCCTTCTAGCTTCTGCCGACTGCTGGCTGCTAATCACCTGACCACTGACATTTGGATTAGGAATTAAACTGTTTCTCCTCTTGGAATGGGACATGTGATTGTTAATTTTCTTTCCCTGGTGCTGGTGAGGCAGGACCTGTACACTGCCCTCTGCCCTGCTCGACAGGGCAGTGCTTTAGTAGGCTGGTTTTTTGAGTGTGCGAGCCAGGCAAACCGGTGCAGAATCCCAAGTGAGCTATGGGGTAGATGTTGAGGGATCCCAAGTGCTTTGGTGGTTTTAGCAGCACAGACTTTGCTGGGACTGAGTGTGTGCCAAGTCCCTAGATGTAATTGGGAAGGAAAAGGAGGTGTTATTGGATTTAAGAGTGTAAGAAGTTGTATAGCCCAGATGCTCGGGTTATCTGGCCTCACTTGTAAGCTTTATGCAATGTGTCAGAGAATGGCTCTGGGATCGTACACGGGAGTGGCCAGTTTGGTACCTAATGGCTGTATTGGCTAAAAGTGTATTTAATGGCAGTGTTAGTCCAGTGCAGTCACGGGGGAAAGAGTTTTCTGCAGTCATTTTCCTTGAAGAGTCCTCCATGTTAAACCAAAATCATTTCCAATTCAAGCAGTCGTGCAACAGCCTTATGTTAGCATCAGAAAGCTGGGATTTGGGATTCTGGACAGGGAAAATATAGAGTTTAACTATCTAACTTGGGTCTTGCAGAAGTGTTTGAGTAGTTACATATGAACAGGTTACTCACCTCTGGGTGCAACACCAGCAATGACGTTTTGCATCTAAGGAGAATATGCACTGCAGTAACATTTTACTCTTTGTACAGGAGCTCATCAGCAGTTGGAGAGAACAGGTGGGAGGTTCTCAATGTGGTGAAGACAAGCTGGAATCCACTTTGGGTTTAGCACTTGCTGCCTTCCAAGCTTACTCTCCTGCATTAATCATGGCTAATAAGGGGTCTGAACTGACTTGCTGCTGCGTGTTTCCCCTGAGACTGGAAGCGGCTTCCTTTGAAGGTGACTTCTTTCAGTGAAAGTCGTGGTTTGGACAGAGTGAGGCTGTGCCCATTGAAACAGCAGCTTGCCAGCTGCAGGATATGCTACTGCTCTTCTGGAAAGTCATAACCAGTTTGCCTTCATTTGTACTGAGTGTTTACTCCTCTTTCACGTGTGAAAGGAAGCAGGAAGTCTCTGAGAAGAAGCAGGCCATAAGCAAACTCTGTGTATGCAGGAGTTTTCTTTTGATAAGGAGAGATAACTGAATGAATGTCTCCCAGGAAAGGATGCCTTCTTCCTTGGATGGGGGAAAGTGCGGGATGTCTTTGTGGCAGTGTTGTGCTGGAAGCACCTCCTTACATCAGATACTGTCTGTTGTACTTTTTCAAATGTAGGAACAATTCTGACAGTGATTTACAAGCACAAGGAAAAGATTTTGAAGGGCTTAAGTGAAACACAGTTGCAAGGTGATTCTCTGTCATTTGTGGCTTTTTATCATGATGGAAACTTCCCTCTTCTCTTTTGTAGGAGGTCCAGGAATTGCCTCTAACTGAAATGAAGGTTATTGTTAGCTACCTACAGTACAATGCAGTAGAGTGAAAGCAGAGGAGAGCTGCTGCAGTTCCTCTAATGTGAGGAGCTCTTGCTACCCTGCTGCCAGTGTCTGACATAGACCACCAGAATGTCCTTCCGTTCCTTTTAGGGCTGCTGGGAGGAACATTCTGAGATAGGAAGGTGAGGCAATGCAGGGTGTGTGTGGCCAAGTCGGGAACTGATCTCTGGCCTCCCAGATTGAGTGCTCTAATTGCAGTCTGTGTTTTCTCTCAAATACTGCTTCTCTGTGTTTTAAATGGGCATGATCCGGGCACACACATGATTTGGGCATAAATTTATGCTTGCACTGTGGCAGGACCCGTGGTGACATCAGGATCCCAGGCCATTTGGCACAGGATTGGGTTAAAGACTTTTTTGGAACAAGATGCTTGTAGAATCTGGCTTGCATCATCATTTTGCAGAAGCAAATTACGTATTGGTGACAGGTGATCTCATGGATTAAAAATAAATTAGAAGCCATCAGCAACTGAGTTCCCCAGGCAGAAACTTTGTGTGCATGGAAGCGAGCTGTGATAAGGACAGGTAGATCTGATCTTCATCCATCTCCTGTTAGGAACATGCTGGTTTTGCCTACTGTTTGGTGTTGGTAGGGCTGTAGCAGGGAGGTGACCCTGAAATGTTCCTGTGGGAACTTAAACCAGCAATCTGGCCCGTGGTTCGCTGTTATTCAGATGAAATCTTAGCTTGTGTCTCGTTTACTTCTGTAAGCTAAATGATGCTTGCAAGGTTGAGATGTGCTTTTACTGCACAACTGTAATGACAGCAGTAAAACTCATAAAGCAGTGCAAAATGCTCTGTGAGAGGCACAATGAGGCCTGGTTTGTGCAGGCTTTCCATGAACACCCGTTTCTGTTCAAAGCACAGTAGTGAGCAGGAGGAACCCCTGGTTTGATGGGTTGTTTGTGACTTTACTGCTGTCCTGGATTATGCGTGGAAGCTGGTCGGATATTGTTGGAGTGAGCATGATATAAAACTCAGACTTTCAGAGTGCTTTCAAATACTTAAAATGGACACAAATAATCAGTGCTGATGTGAGAGAAACACAGACCTTGTCCTTTATGTGCCTTCTCTGTGCGACCTCCCTGCTAAGTCAGTGACTGTTTAGTTACCTGTCATGAGCCTCTGAAGGATTAATTGCTTCTGACGTGGGAAATGCTTCAGCAATCCAGACCTTCTCTCCAGTGTTGAGCTGCTGCTCTGGAGGAGCGAGCTGGATCGATAGGCAGCCCCTGCCTTACGACTCCAGTGTGTGCAAGGGTAAGAGCTTTGGCTGCTGCTGACCCGTGGGCTCTGGTCTAACAACTCCTCATCACCTTTGGCAGGAGGTGTCTCGTGCCAGAGGGTGTGCAAATGGTTGGTGACATGAAAGAGACAGGAAACTTGAAGTCAGGAGGAGGATGTGTGAAAGCACGTGTGTGTGCGTGCTCACACCCCAGCACCCGGCCTTTCTCTTTTAGCTGGCTGTTGCAGCAGCCCTTGGTATGCAGGCATACGTGTGATGTGCACAGATTGCTGATCAATAGCAAGGAATAACCAGCAAGCAGGAGATGTTGGCTGGAGGGGAGAGTCAGTGCCATGTCCCTTTGAGAAGAGAGTTGGGGTGAGAGCAGCAGATAAGCAGAGATAAGCAAGGATGGCTCAGGGGCAGGGGTGGAAATGTTTTCTCTCCGTAGGATCTCTGTTGCGTTGATGTGAGTTCTGCAAATGTCCCATCAGGTGACTTAGACACTTCAGAGGTACCTGGTAAGCTTGTCTGCTGTCCCTGTGCCTTAGATTCCCCCTTGTAGTGCAGACAGTGCCAGCAGGACACTCGTGCCCGTGTTGGGGAGCGGGCGATGTGGGTGCGATCTGATGGGTGCTGACTATTCCCTTGTAAAGTCGGGTGTGTTCAGAGTTCAGTGTGTGTCTGTTACAGCCCTTCTGCAAGTCAGGGATTGGGAGATGGCACAAGGAGCTCAGCTTGGGTGTCAGCTGGTGAGATCCTGCTGGTTCTTCTGTTCTGTTTTTCAGTTGGTTATGTCAGTAAGGAAATAAAAAATGAAGGGTTGTAGAGACTGAATGTGGGTTGTGGGGTGGCAAGGGGTGAAGGAGGGTCAGTGTGGCAGAGAGAAGGGAAGGGGCAGTATGGACTTGGGTCAGACTCGGTGCCCTCAGTGCCTGTTGCTGGCAAGAAAAACCCTGCTGAAGGTCTGAGCCTTTGTTCTGGCCTTCACCTGTTGCTTTGGAGTTAGAAGATGTGTGAATGAGTCTCCCCTTCTGTTTCTGTACCCAGCTGCCACTTGTAGTGTGAACTGTGGCCCTGTCTTGGCTCTTCAGTGAACATGAAGACCCCCTGCGTACGGGGTGCTGTGCACCGTGTGCTTCTCTGCACAGCTGTGCCCCTTCCCCTCTCTGCCCAGCAGACAGACAGACAGACAGATGGTGGAAGGGAGGCTTATCACATTATTTTACAAATGAGAAACTGAAGCCCACGAAGACGCGGTGATTTGATAAGGGCTGTAGGAAAGCAGTGATGAAGCCTTGTATTAAATGCAGATGCAGCTCCTTGTTCTGGTGCTTTAACCACAGTGTCATTAATATTCATGTCACCATAGTATTGAGGAACTTCTGTCATGGTCTGGGGCCCTGTGTCACATTGTGCAAACAGAGAACAAAGCCTGTCCGTGCTCCTGGGAGGTGCTGCTGAGGCTCAGCACTTGCTTTTGGTCCCAAACTACACTTGTGTGCTGCTGCCTAAGGAGATGTGTTCAGGGAGACACATTGCTGGGTGCAAGCTGCTGTCATCTTACAGCTGATCATCACACGATTACACACGCTGTCTTCTAAAGATGTGATATGATTCAGGGACCACAGGACACACACAAACTCCAGCTTGCTCACACACCATCCAATGGAACATGTGACAGGATTAAACATGGACTGCAGATTTTTAAAATTAAAATGATGCTATTTTTGGAGTTGGACAGATGGTGATTTTCTACCTTTTGCTTTTGTTTTAAACTTTACACCACAAGAAGCGCTTCCGTTGTACCCTTGAAGCTTTTTCTGCTACCAGTGTGTATATTGATATATTATATGGAAGGTGGGACTCTCAAGCAGTTATGTAAGTTCATTTGAGCTGATGAATTAAATCTGTAATAATTATGGGGCTTGTGAGTAACAGTCACAACTGCAGGTTCTGGACCCCTGCAGCCTTACCCCGTTTCTGGACATCTGACAAATGAACAGACCAGCACATGCATGCTCATATCGCTCTCCTTCCTCGCCTGCCTACGTGTGGAAAAACTCACAGCCCTGCTTCATGTAGGGCTCTTTCTTTTGCTCTTTTGTTTCTCCCTGTGCTGGGTGATGGATGGTATATACTCCTGGTCGTACCTAGTGGTTTGGATTCCCTGAGAGCTGCCTGCTGGGACAGTAGGTACCTCTCTCCGTTCTTGGTGTGTGATGAGGGGTTGAAAAGTTCATTGCTGACTCCAGGGTTCGATGAACGTACCCTCTTCTAGAGGAATATTGTGTAGCCCTGATGTTGTGTTTTCCTGTTACGCAGTGAGCTGACACTTCTGTGGCTCAGGAATATACCTGTAGGTGTGTGGGAGACCTGGAAGGGATGAAATTCTTGGTTTTATGCAGAAGACATTTGTTTGACACAAGTCTCCCTACACTTGTGAAGGTCTTATTGTGTTGCGTTAGCTGTAAGCTTGAGCTTTGCCTGGAATGTATGGATGAGGTTTCTCTGGTGTTTTTCATGCTGCTTTGCTCACTGGGGATGTCTGGATGCTACTGTAGGAATCAAAATTCCTAAATGTCAGACTTGTCTGTTGCCATGAGCTCTCTCCTTGGATCCTTGCATAATTGCTTCCCAGATGGAGTCTGCTGTTACCATAGCACTGAAGGGCTCCGACAAGCCCGCTCTGGCTGCCCCTTGCAAGCAAATCCAGTTCAAACCCAGTCCCAGGCCTGGCCAACTTGGCCTTGCTTTCTCCTCCCCACAGCCACAGCTTGCTCTCAGCTCTGCACTTTTTGTGTTTCCTCTCTTGTCAACAAGGTTCACCACTTCCTTGCCCTTGTGCTGAAGCTATTCACCACGTGCAGGGGCTGCAGCTTTTGGCTGGCTCTGCGGCTCCTGGCGTGTTCACTCCACACCAGGCCTGCTCCGCAGCGCGCTTGTGCCATTGCTAATTGCACTTGGAGATGAGCAAAGTCTCGGATCCTATTAGCAGCTGCTTGGCATAATAGCAGCTGAAATGTGCTTTTTAGAGGGCTGACTGATAACGAAACAAATGTAGTTTGTTTTTTAAGCTGTGGGTTATTCATGACCCATTAATTTTTATTTTTTTTAGTCTTACAGTGGAAGTTCGTGGACTAAAATAACCATGGTAGAGAGGGGCTGAGTGTGCTTTGCCAAGTCATCTGCTTGGAGGCAGTGTATCTTGATGCATAGTAATAAGACACTGCTCCATCAGCTTTGAGTTTCCAAGTCTGCCTGTCAGGGAGGAATCGAGTGGATGCACCAGACTGCAAAGTGGAGCACACGCCTGGCGAGTCTGCCCACGTGAACATCTCAGTGTGCTTCCTGCTGGGAAGGCCAGCACAGCTCCATAGCCTTCAGTGAGTGACTATTTGTTATGAAATCACTGTCACAAATACTGTGAGACTTCCATACTCCTAAATTAAGGTGTCCAGGCTGTGTTCTGAAAGTGTTCTTGGAGGATGGATGGTGACAAGCTCGTGCTGCCCTTGGACCGGAGTTTTGGAAAAGGGACTGCAGATTGATGCACAGGATGAATTTTGCCCACTGATTATTTTAGGCTTCTAATGTGTTGTTGCATGACAGAGATAAATCTCCTCTCCCCCCACTCTCCTTTTTTCTCCCCTCGTTTCTCTTCTGCCTTGTGATTTATAGCTTCCTTTTTTGACTTCCTCCATGGAGATGGCTGGGAGGTGAAGGGGCATCGTCTAGGGGAGAGGAGTGGCTCTTAAAGATTTGCAGTGAGTCGGGGTCTTGAGAAATGCAGAGAGATGAAGTTAAACGGCTTTAAATCAGACCAATCAAAATAAAATCCAGAGAAGTGAGAAAGAAGCAGTTAAGCTTTTTCCTTGTCATCAATGCAGTGGCAATGCCTGTGACTCGATAAATGTTTTGTGGCTGTTTGCAGTTGTGAGTATTGTAGCTAATAAACTAAACATTCACCCAAATACCCGCAACAACCCCAGCCAACCCCTCTTGCTCTCCTAAAATTAGGAAAGGTAACATCCATGCTTTAGTTCTGTACTGAGTGATGTTCCTGGCTGTACTATTTTGCACCATTCAGGCGCTGGTGGCTGTGACAGCCACACTAATATTCACTGTGATGTCCTGCCTGCTTAAAAAGCACTCTGAAGAAGGTGGAGCCTGTAAATCTAAATCTGTCTTGCCATGGCCTAGATATTGCAGTAATGACAGTAAGCGAGAGCCTCGTCATTACGTTGGTAATATTGGATAATCACATTAAGACTCTCAGCTACGGTAAATCTGCGCAGAGCTGACTGTGTCCCTGCTTTACTCTTGCTGAGAATCTGCCCCGTGAGCTCCCCAGCCTTTGCTTTGCCTGAGGAGCAGTCCTGTGCTCTGTTAGGTGTGCTGGGTGTTCTATTAGTGTTTGCTGGGTGGTGTTTAAAGACTGGAGCTTAAACAGTGCTACAGCTGGAGCTGAGAGAGCTGCTGCTTTCCGGAGTCATAGTGAGAGGAGATTCCAAAAAGCAGGGCTTCACCTGCACACCTTGGGCTGATTTGCAGTATAGGGTGCAGATCTTTGCCTCAGTCACTGCGTTATCTAATGGATGTGTGTATCTGGAGATAATTTTGTGGCTGTATTTTTCCCCCTTTTTCCCCCCCTGCCACTAAATCAGTTGTGCAGCAATCGTGTTCTGTGTCCAGCACAAAGCTGACGCAGATGCTGGGCTTTCTGTGCCCGGAGAACTTGCTCAGCGTGAAGCTGCCGAACAGATTGTTGCTGGCCAGCGATGGAGGCTCCTCTTCTTTTAAGCCAGTAGAATGTGCAAACTGTATTGCTCATATGTGCAAATTTACTTTGTGGAGACCAAATTCTTTCCAGCTCAAATGGGAGCTGCTGGGAGAATTTCTTACAGCTTAAAATGGTTCCCTTTGGTGGAAGAGTGCAGAGCCCCGTGCCTGAAGCTTGGCATCTCGGGAGCTGTAGGGCTGCCTGCACTGTTCTCTCTGCCACAGGCTGGCTGTGTGAAACAGAGGATTGAGTGTGAGTTTCACCTGCTCTGCGTGGAACTGGTGGTGATGTGAACCAAGTGAACTCAGAATCCACCTTGATTTCCCGACACTGCTTTCCACTGGCAGTAGGAGCAACGCTGGGTGGCCCCAGCCTTTGCTAGGTGGAAGGTAGTTGTGTCCAGCCTTTGCACATTCTGAAGGCAGGGAGGGTGAGGATTTGATACCCAGCAAAGTTTGAATATTCCTCAAGAGTTTTTCCTATGCCAGGAGGGTGCTTGGGCAGCTCAACACACAGCCTGTGTCTGTGTGCTGTGTATATTTTCTTCAGTTAAGTAACCCTAGAAATATTTATAAAACGAGAAGCTGCATGTCCTCAGTAGAACATAGGCTCAGTTTAATTGGGAGGTCTCCTGGCTTTTTGCAATTTTCACTCTTGCAATCTTCATTTGAGTATGGTCCCTATTAAATTTCTGATGGTGTTGCAAATAAACCTGCTTACCTAATTTTCCATCTGCTTATTATTTCATTTGGGGAGATGCAGGTTTCAGCTGGTTCTTCCAATATTTGTGCCTGTTGCAGGTCTCCTGTTTGGAAATACCAGGTGTCCTTCATGCTTTAATTAGGTGCTATCTACTCTCCCCACTGTTCTGAAGCTCTGATTTGCTCCTACAGCCACTGAAAGTGGATGGGATTTGAGCGATGGTGACCATTGCTACATAGACAAAGCCCTTTCAGCTGGAGTTAGTGGTTTGCTTTTTTATTCTTTGCCCTCAAGATAACCTTTAACTGTTCAGACCCTTTAATTGGCAGTCGATGTCTCAAGATCTGTTTTGATTGGTTTCCCAGAGCAGTTCTGTCTCCACTCTAGCATGAAGCCTTCTCAATTGCTGTTCAGGGCTGCCCAGCAGAATGTCCCTCAAAGGGACAGACTCACCCACAGCTGAAAGCTCAGTAAACCAGCCAGAGTCTGCACTGGGGTTGAGTTTTAGTTTAATGGTGTTTAACTCCCTGTCCAGGTGAATGTGGTGAGGTAAGGCACCGAGAGCTGTACCTTTCCTCTTGGAAATGAGCATGGAGAGCTTCCCCAGGACTGCTTGCATGCATGAGAAGCATAGTACTTTGTTTTCTGCTGTCTCATTTGCTTCATAGCTATTAGACCTGCACAGACTGTAAGGACTTGGGTATTTGTGTTTTAGAGCCCTTCAGCTGGAGGAGCACCCTCAGTACGGTGCAGAGACCCTGCTTTCTACCCTGCAGTGACCAGAGTTTGTGTTCCAGATATGTAGAGTTTGTCTCAATAGCTTGCTCCAAACACTTCTCTAGGAGGAGCAGGCACAGACATTTTAGACGGAAGCAGTCCCTGAAACTTGGCACTGTTAGGCTTTAGCATAAGTCAAGCAATGTAAAAAAAACCAAAGCAAAACAAAAGCCAACTGAGTAAAGCTTGTTATTTCCTTTGAGGTAGAAAACCTTAGCTGAGAGGAGACCTGTTTGGTTTAGCTTTATTATCTGCTTGTCTCAGCTGGAGAGCCTGTTGACAGGGGATAAGGGGTTTTGTTTTGTGTTTGTTCAGAACTGGACTCTGGTTTATAACACATGTACACACACAAAGGTGCACGCTGCTTGGAGCGAGAGGAGCTTGGGTGTAGTAAGACAAGGAGATCCACATTCAGGCCCTGCTGGTTCTGCAGAGACTACTGCTTTTCTGTCATCTGTGCAGCGTGTCCTGCGTTTCACCTCTCTCTTCTCATTGCTGCCTTCAGAAAGTCATTCACGTCACGCTTAGAGTGGTGGGATTCTGTGTACGAGCCTGTTCTGGTCCAGCTGGTGGCTGAGCACAACCTGTCACACTTTGTGCTTGGTGACACAGCTTGGCTTAGGTAAAGGAAATCCTAATTTTGTAGCCTGGATTGTGGGAAATGAGCACCAGTTATGTCCACGTACTCCTGAGATATGATACAAGCCTGTGCCTCTAGGATAGGCTGTGTGCTTTCTGTGTGTGCAACTTGAAGGTGAATAATCTCAGCTTAAATGGATATAAAATAACATGGAGGTGTCCTAAATAACCAGGGGATTATGGAATTGGGTGTGAAAATGAGTCATAGGCATTAATTAAATCCCGAATCCCAAGTGTAGTGATGAACAACAGTCCAATGTGGAGTAATAAAACAACAAAATACAGACACAAAGGAGAATGTTAATAGAACTGCCACTTCTTGAGGCCCTTCCAGTCTTTTTGTGCTGGGTAATCTGGAAGAGCCACTCAGGACCACGTACCCCAGCGGTGTGGGAGGTGAAGAGAACAGACCAGCAGCAGCCTGTTCCTGGCTGTGGCAGGTAGGGTGCGAATCTGGGGCTGAAATCAAGTCAGAGTTTGGTGAAGCTTCCTGATGGTGAGGGTACCCACACCCCAGGAGTAAAGCACTCCAGTGCAGAGAATATGTGAGCAGAGCAGTTAAAGAAAAGGTTGGGCAGCCGTGATGGGAATGGCTGTGAGCATCGTCAGTCCTGCCTGTGAGTGTGAGGCTGGCTCAGGGGGAATCCTGTGCCGGGCAGTGGGTGGTGACACAGGGCCACGCTGCTTCAGCGAGCCAGTCCTGTGCTGCTTACCAGCACCCTGCTCCCATTTGGAGACGGTGGGATGAGGCTGGAGAAAGCCTCCCTCTGTCCTTTGTGATACCTGGCAGTACTGGGAAACCTCTAAATATGTTAGTAATGTGTTGTGTCACGCCCAGAGTGTAATGAGAGGGGTTCCTGGGTGAGCCCTCACTCCAGTCTGGCTCAGATGACTTGCTACCATCTCTAACCATGAGATGCTGTGTTTCGGGGGTTCTTTTCTGGACTAAGCCAAGTTGGAGGCCTGAAGGTGCCCTTCCAGCAGACACTGGCTTTGTGGAGACAGCTTGCAGGGCTCAGGGACACAAGCTGGGTAAACAGAGCCTTTGCTTCATACTGCTCTCTAAGGAGCAGTCACACTGACCCAGGTGTTCTCTTGTCTGGTTCTTAATTTTATGCCTTTTATGATAATTGCAGAGTTTCCTACCCTAGTAGCATCTTCTTTAAATCCTTTGTTCTTTAAATCATGGCCTTACTTCCAAATTGCTTGTGTTTCTGAACAGGCTCCATCTCAAGGAAGAGGGAGCAGAGGTGATGTTCCGGGCTGAATTCAGTCATCTTTACTTTTTTTTTTCATATAGCTATGATATTGGATCTTACAGCATTAGTGCAAAATCTGCCTCATTACTGTGGCTTCTTAATTAAACCTGGAACCATTTTAAAAACAAATCTTGAGAAGTCGTTATACTTTTCTTTCAAGGTGTTAGTGCTGATATCTCTAACTTTAAAGGTGTTACAGGTGCTTCATAAAGAAAAAACATTGTGCAGTGATCCTGACGATTTCTTGTTATGTGTCAAAGCAGAGCACTTCACGAGACTGATCACAATTTGCTGGCGCATTTGGTGATAAAAAGGGGTAATATTAGAGCAGAAAACTTATTTTGGGGTGAAATGTCCTGCCCGGGAAACAAAGAGCTCGGAAGTGATGGAGAAGCTGCATCAAAAGGGGAAAAATGGCATTTGAAATCGTGCATTTTTGATCATACTCCTGCTGGGCGATGGAAGAGTGGAGTAAAAGCATGAGAATACATCAGCAGAGATTAATTGCAACAAAAATAGCTCTACAACCCTAATGCCCATCATAGCTGACTGGTGGAACTGTACTTAAAATAAAAAGCCCATTTAAACTAGGACAAACGTTTGTCAGTGTGAAGGGTCACACAAGATCATCGCATGAGATACGATCCAAAGGGACTGCTGCTCTTTGCTTTCCCCCCGTTACCGCCGTGTTCTTGGGACCGAGTGTGGTGCTTTTCTAGGAGCTGCTGGACGAGCCCCCCGTGAGAGGGAGCCTCGAGCTGTGGTGTCGCTGCTCAGCAGCAACAGGGAGTTGGTCTGAAGGTCTGTGCAGCTCCACAGCCCTGGTGCTGTGTGAAGACACAACCTCTGTTTGTAGGTGGGGAGAACCGAGACCAGGTGATTTTTCTCTGTTTAAAACTGCTGCTCAGATTAGCAGGAGAGAAGCCTTGGCCCAGTGGAGTGCTTTTCCCTGATGTGCTTGCAGATGTCAACATCAGCTGAACTTGGCCGTTATCTCACATAACTACACATGATTGTGTTGCTTGACTCTGCCCAAAGTGTTTTCCTTGGCCTTTTTTCTTTGTGGGGTGGGGTAAGTTGTTCCAAAGCTGAGGTCTGCTGAAACCTTTTCTGACTCTGGAAAAGATGCCCGGATATTTTGGTGCTTTATGATGCAGAATGACTGTTGTGTGTGCACAACCAGGGAGGAAGAACTTTGTTGTTGTGAAGCGTCCGTGTGTTGTGTCAAGGTGCAGGTGGCTTTCTCGGTTACAGCAGCCGAGGGAAAAGGGTTCTGGTGTTACCAAGTGATTGTGTCCAGTGATGGGTAGGGAATGTGCAGTGCCTGCGTGTCAGCTGGTTGTGGCTACAGCCGTGGGAAAAATGAGTGCTGGGAACTGTGTTTTAGTAAAGCTTTGGGAACGGTGCTGCAAACATTCTGGGCAAGGGATTCGGTGCTGTTTTCCTGTAGCAGGGTCACAGCATCCTGACTTAAGGGAAAAAAAATCGAGTGAGCCTGCCCCTTGTACTTAGGAAAGTAATGGTAAGGAAGTTCTTCTGGCTTGTGAGATAAGGCAAAATATGACATAATTCCTAATGGATAAGAATCAATAAGTATTTGGATTGTGCAAATGAGGAGTGGCTTTGTGCCTAGTTCGGCAAAGCACTTAAAATTAAGTGCCTGCTAGCACAACCAGAGCTTAAAATGCCTTGCTGGTTGTCCCTGGAGGCAAAATATTTTTAGGGCAGTTGTTGGGGACGTTGGAAGAGCACTTGGTTGTCCCCTGAGCTTCAGCACAAGAGCACGGTGCACGCAGAGCTTTGAGGTGGATGAGATCGAGACAAAATACAGAAAGTGGGGAAACAACTCAGTGGAAAACAACATGCATTGTTTGTCCAGCTTAGGAAAGAATTTCACGCCTGAAGAACAGAGTTTTTAGTGGCATCCAGAATGTTTTTCAGGAACTATGGTAACACCAGATATTATTAATTTGTTTGTAGAAGGGTGGTGGAGAAAACCCAACATGAAGCAGAGATGTTTTTAAGGTGGGAGTTGGTAATTTGATAGTTGGCTCTTTCAAGCCAAATGATTTGACAAACTTAACTAAATAGGGGGGCGGTTCCTCCTCCTCTGGCCTTGCTGCTTTTGTGTTATCCAACCCAGCCTTGGGAAAAGTGAGGGATGTGATCCAAGACAAAACTTGAAAGTGTTTGCAGAGGGAAAGTGTTTGCATCCATGCAATGGAGGTGCTTTCAAGCAGAGCTCACGCGTGCAGCTGGGAGAGCGTCGTGCTACGTGGCTCGCTCGCTCCTGTGCACACAACAAGGTGTTTCTGGGGGGGCTTTCAGCAGGAGGTTTAACAGGAGGTGATCGGCCTAGTTGTGTTTGGATGAAGTTGTTTCTCTTAGTGTCTGTGCTGTCTCTTGCAGAGTG
This sequence comes from Dromococcyx pavoninus, assembly GCA_033558185.1. NCBI lineage: Eukaryota > Metazoa > Chordata > Aves > Cuculiformes > Neomorphidae > Dromococcyx > Dromococcyx pavoninus. Next base: position 376,088 of record JAUMJL010001311.1, on the reverse strand, counting down.
TGGTGGATCAGCACAGCAGGATAACTGTTGTTTCGCAGCTTGTGAAAAGGCCTTTGGGGCTGCAGACACTGTGAAATCGAACCTGCTTTTCTTGGTATGGGCAGGGCCAGCCAGACCTCTTCTGGGCTGAGTAACCTGGGTGAAGGGGCCTGCTGAGCTGGTGCTTCAAATGCTGTCTGGCTGCAGCTGAGCTTGCTGCAGTTTGGCTCAGCATGAACAGAACAGGCTTGTTGTGGGGACATGTTGTCTGGCAGGTGCAGAACCTGCCTGCAGTCATGCTTTGTTTTCTCCCCTGCTGTTTAACTACTTCTCCGGTAGGAAATACATGGAGATCTGGAGCAGGACATCGGTGCAGCTCCAACAGCTGTGAAGGGGTCTTGTGTGAAGGTGCAGTACTGGTGCTGGTAGGAAGGGGCTTCTTGGGACAAGCAGTTTATGATGGCTTTCCCACCTCCACCACCACCAGTGCTGTCCCAGGGCAAGCTGGGCCTGTTGCTCCAAAAACCTGGGCTGTGCCAAAGAGCAGTTGTGCCCATCAGGAGTCAAGTGTGCAGTGCTCAGCACACGGTTCATCTGCTGTAGCAGCACTTATGGAGCTTGGCTAATTCCCATGTTTGCTGAGTTGAGTGAGGAGGTTGGCACTCCAGAGGGAAGACCTACCCTTCAGAAAGACCTGGACAGGCTGGAAGAGTGGGCTAGCAGGAACCTTATGAAGTCCAGTGAAGATAAGTGTAAGGTCTTGTACGTGGGAATGCATAACCCTGGGCTGCAGCTCAGACTGGGTCCCACCTGGCTGGAGAGCAGCTCTGTGGAGAAGGACCTGGGAGTCTTGCTCCCGGACAATAGGCTCAACGTTAGTGAGCAGTGTGCTGCAGCAGTAAAGAAGGCCAAAAGGGTGCTGGGGTACATGAAGAAGGGTGTTACCAGCAGAGATAAAGAAGTCATTATCCCACTCTACTCAGCACTTGTCAGGCTGCACCTGGAATGCTGTGTCCAGTTTTGGTCCCTGCTATGCAAAAAAGATGCCGCCAGCCTGGAGAGGGCCCAGAGAAGAACCACTACCATGATCCAAGGACTGGGAAACCTTTCACACGAGGTGAGGACGAGGGAGAAAACTAGGTTTGTTCAGCCCTGAGAGGAGAAGGCTTAGGGGAGACCTTATTACTGTGTACCAGTACATAAAGAGTGTCTACCAAGAGGGTGGAGACTCCCTCTCCAAGGAGTCATATGGAGAAGACAAGGGGTAATGGGTATAAGTTGCTCCTGGGGAGACTCCAGTTGGATTACAGAAGAGAATTTTTCACCATGAGAAGAGTTACACATGGGATTTGTCTCCCCAAGGAAGCGAAGCAGTAGATTCCTCTACACTGGACACTTTTAAGGGTCATCTTGACAGGGTGCTGGGCCATCTCATTTAAACTATAGACCAGATGATGCCTCAGGTCCCTTCCAACCTGACATTCTGTGAGAGAGCTTATCACAAACGGGCGATGGAAGGAGCAGCCCATTTCTCGGTCACCTCCTCACCGTGACATCAGTGCACCTTGCTTGGAAGCAGCATCTCATGCCTGTTTGCAGATCAGCATTGCCAGCTGCCTGTGACTTGCTGGTTGCAGGAGGATTCCAGCCTTGTGGTACACGTGAATCACTGAAATGCAGCAGAGTGCTATCTTCTTACCTCGCGAGGAGCTCAGAGAGGGATCATGTGCAGCTTTGTGCACGGCTTTACCTGGTTTCGAGGTGCTTGCCTGGCTGTGGAGTGCTGCATCCTGCTGAAATTACAGAAGGGCTGAAAGTACAACTGCCTGTGCTGGGAAGTGACCAGAACAGGCACAAGCTTGCATGGGAAATTTCTCTGACATCTTTATTGGCTGGAGGCAATTGGAACTTGCCATTTTTTTCAGCTTATCCTCTAAGCAGTAAGTGAGGACAACAGCCTGGTTGGGGTTGGGAGGGACCTCAAAGCCTACCCAGATCCAGTTTCCCTGCCACGGGCTGGGACACCTCCCACTGGATCAGGTTGCACAAGGCCCCATCCAACCTGGCCTTGCCTCCAGGGATGGGACAGCCACCACTGCTCTGGGAAACCTGGGCCAGGGCCTCCCCCCACTCAGTGCGAAGAATTTCTTCCTAATGTCTAACCTAAATCTTCCCCCTTCCAATTTAAAGCCGTTCCCCTTCATCCTGTCACCCCTGGTCATTGTAAAAAATCCCTCCCCAGCTTTCCTGGAGCCCCTTTCAGTCCTGGGAGGCTGCTCTAAGGTGATCTCCCTGGAGCCTTCTCTTCTCCAGGCTGAACAACCCCAACTCTCTCAGCCTGTCCTCATACAGGAGGTGCTCCAGCCCTTGGATCATCTCTGTGGCCTCCTCTGGATTCGCTCCAACAGCTCCATCTCCTCCTTATGTCGGGGATTCCAAAACTGGACACAGGGCTCCAGGTGGGGTCTCCCCAGAGCAGAGCAGAGGGGCAGAATCCCCTCCCTCCCCCTCTGATCCCACTCTTTGGGTGCAGCCCAAGACACAGGGTGTTTCTGGGCTGGGAGCACACAGTGCAGCTCATGTTGAGCTTCTCCTCCCTCAGCACCCCAAGCCTTTCTCCTCAGGGCTGCTCCCAATCACATCATCCCCCAGCCTGGATTGCAACTGCAGATGGCAGCAAGGCAGCCACGTTCCTGTGCTGGTGCAGAGGCCAAAGTGTGAACAGCAGGGATGTTTCCCAAGAGACCTGTGCTGTTGCTGGCTCAAGGCTGATGGTGATGGCTATACTGACTGCACGCTACCTGCTCAGTAATGTTATGTCTTCAGGATGAGCACATAAATAACTTTCTGTATCTTGGAATGAGAGTGGTATTCCAACTTCTGCTGGCTCGTGTGGAAAAGAGCTGAATTTCCATCAGAGCTTGAAATCACAAGCATGTGTTTGTGAATGCAAGGGGGAGCTGTCCTCTGACTCTCAGGCTTAGCTCTTACTTCTCTGCCTTCTGGTCCTTGCAAAGTCTCTGGGTTTATTTGCTCTGTTGCATCTGAAACCCGGATGGGCTCTTGGCTTTTGCTTTCCATATGTGCACTGGAAAAAAGGCTCTCCCAGCAAAGGCTCAGGATGTTCCCAGTGCCTGGATTTCCCTGCCTCTCAGCTCTGCCTTGTGTGCCCCCCACTCCCTGCCACGTGTGGCACAGCCATCCGCCTGCACCTGAGGCAGCCCTGGCACCTGAGCTGACCTTGGCTGCCTTGGCGTTACGCAAATCCTGGCGTGTCTCTGCTGTATTGGAGCTGGCAGAGTGCGTTAGTGCTGGCAATCGCCGGCCCTTGGAAGGGCTGCCAGCCTTGTCATTCACTGAAAATAGAAATAAATGGTCCTGTAATGTGCATCTGGCAGTGCTTTGTAATAATTGCTTGTCAATGTATCTTTGATCTGTTTCCTTTCAACTTTTCCCAGATTTAGCAAAGTTGGGGGTGGACAGGCTGAGAGAGGTGGGGTTGTTCAGCCTGGAGAAGACTTGGGGAAGACCTTATAGTGCCTGAAGGGGGCCACAGGGAATCTGGAGAGGGGCTTTTTACAAGGGCAGCTAGTGGTAGGATTGAGGGGGATGGCTTTAAATTGGAAGGGGGAAGATTTAGCTTAGACATTCAGAAGAAAATCTTCATGATGAGGGTAGTTGCCCAGGGAAGTTGTAGATGCCCCCTCCCTGGAGGTGGTGAAGGCCAGGTTGGATGGTGTCTTGAACAGCCTCATCCAGTGGGAGGTGTCCCTGCCTAGGGCAGGGGGATTGGAAGGGATTGGGATATGAGGCCTCTTCCAACCCAAACCATTCTATGACTCTATGAAATTGCTTGTGGTCCAAGGCTCTGGAAGTTGAAAGCAGTCATTGAGGCTGTGAGGTGGTTCTGCTGTAGATACTCAGTGTGCCAGGAGGAGGGGACTGGCTGTTAATAAAAGGGTGGGGAAGAGCTGAAGTAAGTGTTTTAATTTCAGTGTGGTGCTGTGAGAAGCTATCAGAGTTCAGATGAGGGCCAGGTGAGCCGTCTGAGCACAACCTGCCTGGTCAGTGCAGCAATGAGCAGACAGATAGAGCTGGGCAACACCCACCCTTACCCCCATAGCCCACAGGAGAGGGCACCCATCAGCTTCTGCAAACAGTTCCCTCTTCTACTGCATAACACTGCACAGTAGGTGACAGAAGACTCTTAAATCCATTAGAAAGTCTTCAGTAGGCAGTGTTGGCTGTGGTCCAGGTGCTTGATAGCTTGACCCCTTCCTGGGCTGTGCTGAGCAGCGTTGCTGTTCTGGGCTGTCTGACGCTGCCAAGTGAAAATTTCAGCCATCTGTGGGGTCCTCCTGCCCCTCTTCTCTGTCACAGCTTGCTGAAAAAATGTGAACTGGATTGTCTGTTGTCTGCTCAGCAGCAAAGCTGCTCCTTCTGAGGTGGCTGTAGGAGCACAGGTCCTTCTGGAACCGCTCTTGTCGCATAAATCTGAAGCATTGGCCACAGTTGCCAGTAGAGAGGTGTCAAGTGCTTCAGAATGCTTCAAAGGCATTAGCTAGGAACCTGCTTGGGTGCCTTGAGCTCCAACCTGAAAACCGTGCCGTGGTCTTGTTTTTCACCTTTTCTGCAATACAACAGTTTCAGGTGAGAGCCGTTCGTTAGCAGGATGTGCGGCTCACGAGCAGTGAGAAATAAGTGTGTGAGGAACTTGGGAGGTGAAGGATAGACCAGAGCTTCAAAATCATCTCTTGTGCACAAAAGACATAGAAGGAAATCTCTTGAGGGCTGGCTGTGGATGCTAAAGGCATCACTGCCATCACCAGCCTTTCGGATCTACAGTGGCTGTTGCATGAGGAACCTGTCAGCAGATCTAATAGCTCTGACTTTGGCATGGAGAGACCTGTAGGCTGGAATGCTGCTGGAAGGAGCAGGGCTCTGATTGGCTCTGATGTGTGGATGTGGTCAAACCCCATTTCTGGAAATCAGGTGGGATGCATGAAATCTGGTGGCTGATTTCTCTGCCCTGTCTGCACATCTGCTGCTTCCTTTGGAAGTCATTTTGCAGGTGTTCTTAACATTCACCTGCGTGTCCTGCTAATGGCCTTGGATTCTAGAGCCACCTGTGTACAAGTGTGACAAGAAGCTGCTGCTCTTTGTGCTTGTTCTCTATCCCTTTCCACTTCCCTCATCCTCATGCTGCTTTCCTGAATGTTCTGCACTCCTGTTCTGGGTGTGTTGGTGCCGATCAGCAGCGGAAAGTGTGATAAATGCAAAGAAACTCAGTTTAGGGTGGCGTTTTTCACACCTTTTCTGGTTTAAATGTGAAGTGACTACATGAGGGAAGTTAGATGTTCTTGATTACATTGTGCCTTTTGGGACTAAACCAGAACCTGGGCTCAGTAGAGGGCAGTTTGGAAGGATTGCTGTGGTCTGTTTTAATGGAGGCAGTCGGAGCAGGTTACGTATCCGTTGTTTTGAAAGTAGAGCTTTGCACTCTCTTGAATGGGTGTGGATCATCCAGTTTTGCTCCTCTGATGCCAGTTGCTTGCTCTGGATTGCTGTGTGAAGACTGCTGTGTGTACCCTGATTGCATCAAGGCTGGTTCTCTCCAGGGAGAAGTGAGCTGCTTTTATGGGTAGCAAACCTGGTGCGCTTTAATCTTCAGTCAGTGGGAGTTTAATAATAAAGTAATCAAATTGGTTGTGTGTTTGCAGACAGAGGAAGGTAAATGATTTTGCACAGCTTCCTTGTGAGGTGTTGTCAGCAGGAGGTAAGGGGGAGAAGGACATGAGGATGTCGTTTTTCTACAACTTGTGTAGGTACTGTGACAGCTCTGCCAGTGTCGCCGGCTTCCTCTCCCTTGGATGTGGCTCTACCTGACCTGTCTGTCCCCCTGCTCTGTCTGAAGATGCTCTGGGCCATGGGTCCATCAGGTCCCTGGGTGTTAATGGTGCAACCCTGTATCAGAAAACTGTAACTTCATTTTTATCTTTTGTTAAGACTCCACATTTCTCTTTCCTTTGAGCTCTCTGGATGGTTTAGCTGTGCCCTCCATTGCATGCACTAATTTGGTTTGCTAGTTGGCCCTGATTGCTTGGGAGCACAATAGCAGCTGTGTGTATTCTGGCAAGGGTGCTGCAGGAGTGGCTTTGATGAGGCTGGAATCCAGAATGGAGGAGAGATACCTTGCCCAGAGCTTTGCTAATCATGGAATGGTTTGGGTTGGAAAAGACCTTAAAGATCAACTAGTTCCAACCCCCTGTCATGGGTAGGAACACCTCCCTCTGGATCAGGGGGCTCCAAGCCCCATCCAGCCTGGCCTTGAGCACCTCCAGGGATGGGGCAGCCACCACTGCTCTGGGCAACCTGGGCCAGGGCTTCCCCAACCTCATCATGAAGAATTTCTTCCTACTGTCTATTCTAAATCTTCTTCCTTCCAATTTAACAACCGCTCCCCCTCATCCTGTCACTCCAGGCTCTTGTAAAAAGTCCCTCCCCAGCTTTCCTATTGCCCCCTTCAGGTACTGGAAGGCCACTATGAGGTCCCTCTGAAGCCTTCTTTTCTCCAGGCTGAACAACCCCAACTGTCTCAGCCTGTCCTCAGAGCAGAGGTGCTCCAGGCCTTGGATCATCTCCGTGGCCTCCTCTGGACCTGTTCCAACAGTTCCATCTCCTTCTTATGTTGGGGATTCGAGGACACAGGACTGCAGTTGGGGTCTCACGAGAGTAGAGCACAGAGGGAGAATGCCCTCCCTAACGAGCTATTAGCAGTTGGTATGAAGAGGTACCAGTCCCGCTGCAACTGAAAGAAAGATTTAGAAGGTCCTGAAATTCAGTGGATTTGCTTTTTTTAGAAAAAATGCTGAGTTGATGTGGTTTGGCTGCTCAGTGGGTGTTTCTGCTGAGCACAGCACTGCAAACAGCAAGAGGGTCTGGCGCAAGAGCTGTGGGGAGGAACTGAGCCCTGGAAAGCAGGGGAGGCTGCTGAGGGGTGACTGTCTCATTTAAAAAACAAAACAAAACAAAAAAAGGCTTGTGATTCCCAGAAAGTTTTGATGATGACTGAGATTCTGTAATTAAAAAGAAAAGTGTTTTTCAATTACTATTTTCTCTAGATTTTATCCATGCTCCATGGAAATATTGTACAGAAGTTAAACAAAAGTCCAAACTGATCTCTCCAATGATTTTAAAAATCATAAAGTGTTCAGAATGGAGGGAGTGGGGAAGCTGTGCTGGTTATGGGTCCTGTATTTCTTACTGGCTCCATTGTGGGTTACAGGAGAGGGGAAAATGAGCAGTGCTGCCTTGTTTTTATTCAAGGCCTCCTTTGGGCTGAGCGAGCGCAGTGGGGTGTGTGGGTTTGCTCTCCAGAAATGAGACAAAGCGTGGCCAGGGTCGAACAATCTGACTACTGCTGTGGGCTCAAGAGCTCTTCAAAATACCTTGTAATGGAGATCCACAACTGGAAGCAGCTTAAGGGAGAGGGCTGGGCTTATTTTTGTGTCTGAATTTGAGTGCTATGAAGGGGAAATGAAGCTCCCCAGAACTGCGTGGCTTATGAAAGCCTCTCTGGCAGGAGTGAGCAGCATCTTGCTGTATCCCAGGGCCACGTCCTGATTTTCTGAATTTCAATATGTGTTTTGGAGCCCAGTTAGGGTTTTTAAGGCCTTTAATTGAAGTCTTGACAGTTTGATTTTTTCCCTTCTTCCTGTTGCACCTTTTTTGCACCTCCTCTGGGGCTGCTGCCCACTCCTTCTGCTCCTAACAGTCAGTGGAGCTTCCTTGGAAAACCCAATCAGTCTGATTCCTGTGGCAAGCTCTGATATGTAAACCAAGGGTTCTGCATGCTCGGAGGGATCTGTTGTTCACCAACCCTGGTGCTGCCAGGGGTGTTCTTTGCTTGTGTGGCTCTCCTGGGGTTGTTTTAGAAGATGGACTGGAATGGGTGCCATGAAAATCGTTTAATAACAAGCGGGAATAACTTTAACATAGATCCGTTGTCTGGTCACTTGCTTATTAAAGTTGGTTTTTTTTAGTAAAAATAAATCCCAGTTTTGGTAAAAGCTTCAGTGGACCTTTTGGCTGTGGTGTTTGCTTTGTTAACATCTTGTAGGCACCAGTTTCTGCAAGAGATGGTAAAATAGGCTGCCTTTGACACTAAATTTTACCCAAATGTGCCTTACTTGTCCCGTTTTGCGTGGTGGGAAGGAACTCATTTAAGTGCCAAGTTACCATTAGTAACAGTCACATTTGCCATGTTTGTCATAGTTATGGAGGTATTGTTGATCTGGTGGGTTCTGGCAGCTTGTAAAGAATGGGATTCACCAAAGGGCACAAACTTTTTAAAGTGAGAGTTCTTTGGGATGTGTTCTTTGGATGGTGGTGTCGTGGGTCTGCTGGAGGCTGTGGCAGCACCGAGTCATCACTTACTGTTGAGCTGGTTCTTTAGAAATCCTTAAGCATAAGAGAAACCTGCTGTAATGTGAGGTAATGGAGAGCAAATGAGTGCTGTTGTGTTGTGGCATCAATAATGTCATCGTGTTTCCCTCTTCACCTTAGAGCAGCCCTTTGTGGCTACCTGGATCCCGTGTCTCTGTTCAGATTCATGCTGATCTTGGGGATCCAGGTGTGGTGCTTTGATGCCTCGGTCCCCTGTCCTCAGTCAGCATCTGATTTCAGTCCAGCATTACAAAGGTGAAACCCATCTGTTTGGTTGCATTGCTGACAGAGATGAAAAGCTTTCATCTGAAACAAGCCAAGTCTGTCCTGGGAGTCCTGCTTTTACTCAGAGCAGTGACCACAAAATGAATTGTGGGGTTTCACCCCCTCCTCCTTGTTTTTCTGTCTGTTTTTAAAAGCACTAACATCAAACTGTGTGTGGGAGATAGGTTTCTTCTGCTCCTTGCACAAATCAACTTAGGTGCTTCAGAAGTCGGGGAGCCTTTTAAGTGTAGGCTGTTAGTAATTCAGAGCTCTGTAGCTCTGGTTTCTGTCCAGAGCAAGCTTGGTGTTTGTGCTTCAGCTTTCTTCTTCATAATGGAAATTAATGGAGCAAGGAAGGACTGTCTGGCAGGACAAGTAACCACTGTAATTGCTTGTTTTTATGGAGATGTTAACGTTAACTTTGCTTCCATGAACTGAAGATTTGCCCCCTTGGACTCCTTCAGTTCCCAGAAATAACTGTGCAGGCAGAGGTGGAAGCTCTGGAGCTGAGCACATAGAATCATAGAATCATGGAATGGTTTGAGTTGGAAGGGACCTCAAAGCCCATCCAGTTCCACCCCCTGCCATGGGCAGGGACACCTCCCACTGGATCAGGGGGCTCAGAGTCCCATCCAACCTGGCCTTGAACACCTCCAGGGATGGGGCAGCCACCACTTTTCTGGGCAACCTGGGCCAGGGCCTCTCTACCCTCATTGTGAAGAATTTCTTCCTAATATCTAATTAAATCTTTCCCCTTCTAATTTACAGCCATCCCCCCTCATCCTGTCACTACAAGCCCTTGTAAAAAGTCCCTCATGTGAGGGATGCTCCCACCATGGCTCTGTTGGCAGCTGCTGGGTGTCCTCCCCTTTCTGGCTGGACTCTGGAGGCAGGTGGAGACAGGGACGGTGTTGGAAGCAAGGACCAAGAGGGTTTTTTTATTAATAAATAGGATGATTTTGTCTTCCACAGGCGGGTTTGCGATAGTGTTTCTTGTGAGGACTAACAATGGGATGAAGTGTGCCCTGAAGCGGATGTACGTCAATAACGAGTACGACTTGCAAGTCTGCAAAAGAGAGATCCAAATCATGGTAAGTCTGGGGCCACAGACTGGGAGTGGAATGGTTTGAGGACCTGGGCACCTTCTGCCTGGGGTCTCTGCAGCATCGTGTCACAAACTGTGTTTCCTGGGCAAAACTGTCTTTTGGCAAGATCATACTCCTGGAGTCACACAGCTGTGTAAAGATTTTGTACTGAATTATGGAAAATTTAACTGGTTTCAGTGGACAAGAAAAACATGGGAGATGAAAGAGCAGAGGGGATCTTAGGAAAATGAGAGGAGGAAAAAAACTCCCGTGTCAGCTCCGTGACTTAATGGGAAAGGGAAGAGCTGAAGAGGGGAATGTGGTTGGAAGTGTTAGGCTTCAACATCTGATGATCTTTGCTTTGGAGCTGAAGTCTGCAGCCCGTTTGGCTTCCTCAGAAAGGGCTGCTGGTTCTGATGTACCTGTCTCTGAGTTCACATCAGAGCGTGAATGTGAGACCTCAATTGTGAGATGGATTGGTATCACAGCAGCTTCTAATCTTTCAGGTTGAGATGAAAACTGTCCCTGTTGGTGAGGTTGATAGTTTAAAAACAGTTTGTGTGGGGGATACTGCCTTGGCTTTTAAAACAGGAGAGTGTTTATAATAATACCTCTTAGCTCGTAGCTGGTTTTAATAGTTGTTCTAAACTTGGCAAGTTTGAGATGATCCCAGTAGATTTACTTGGTCTCGTTTGGAGCCTTTTGAACATTGAAAGTGCCACTTCTGAAGTTGTGTTCCAAGATATTGCTGACCAGCTGTGGGGTGGAAAAGGAAATACAAAATCCTCATTCTGCTGATTTTATGGCACAAAGTGTAGCTTTAGGACAGATGGTCTTCATAGCAGAAACTCTTACCTGTAGCCATTCTGGGTGTGCTTTTCCAAGTGGCTTTTAATTAGGTTAATACCTTTAAAGTTAACTTCTGAAGTCTGTGTGACAGTGCAGTGAAGCTTTGGGGACTGCTTTGTCATCACCGTAGCCAATGCTATATGGGGAAGAGTCAAGATTAGATCTTACATCAAAGGTTTTAGCTGTGCTCACCAAGTTTATTTACTTGGATTTTACCTGCTGGTACTTTCCATGGTCTCCATGTCTTTGGTGTCTCTTTGACATGTGGGTGATCTGAAAGGTGAGAGTAGAAGTGTCCCTCTTACTCAGCAGGGCCACTTGCTGTCGAACCACATCTCACTACAAGCACTGATCTTTGTCCTCAAGAACCAGGACATCACTAAAAGGAAATGTTTTCTTTCCTGGCTTTTGTACAATAAAGAAGTATTTTAAATTTAACTGCTCTTTTTGCCACCCTGCAGCATTACAGCAGAACATGACCAGCAGAACCTTGGTTGTTTTTACTCTGATGAAGCTGAACTGGTCTGGTTTTCACACCTGGGACTGTGTGTGATGCTGGCACTCCCAGAGAAATCTCTTTTCCCTGTAGGTTTAGCATGTGTCATGGAAAGTCATTGATATGAGAACTTGTTCTTTAATCCATCGACTTATTTCAATTAAGGTTCCACTAAAAGCAAGATTAAAATTTATTTTATTTACCCCAGTGGGGTTTTTTTGAGCATGCAAAGATTTGAGATGGTCTTTGTCAGCAGAAGGGTGGAAGGAGATGAGAAAAGCAAACACACCGTGTCCTGTGCATGGCCACCACAAAACACTGGCCTTGTTCTCCCCTCTGCACAAAGGAGCAGCTCCAGGTCGCTTGGCCTGGAGGAACGTGGGAAAATCTGGACAGATCCCTGAACGAGTTGGTTCATCCAGTTGGCTGTTTCTCTGCTGTTTGTCTCAAATCCTTCTGGAAAGAAAACAGGTAGAGACAGACCTCAGGTGTGTTCAGGTTGTGCACGATGATTAATCCCAAGTGACAGAAGCTTGTGCCTAGACAGGAGAAGAGCCAGGACAGGAGAAGAGCCAGGAAAGCTCTGCAGTGTAGAGGAACCAGATAAGAATGTTGGTTGCTCTCCATGGGTGGTTTATGCTTTATATTTATTGACCTTGCAGCGGGATCTGTCTGGCCACAAGAACATTGTCGGATACATCGATTCCAGTATAAACTCAGTGAGCAGCGGCGACGTGTGGGAAGTGCTGATACTGATGGACTTCTGTCGAGGTGAGTGCTGTTCATGGGTTGAGTTCTCCCTTTTCAGCACTTGCAGCAAACTTGCACAATATCTTCCTTTAAAAAAGCCAAATGTGTTCCTGGGCTCGGCCTCTCCTTGGCTACCAAGGAACTGTCCTGAACAAGGCAAAGCCAGAGGTGTGGAGAGTGGGTAATGCATGAGGCTGTGTTGACCCTGTTAATGGGACTGGTACCAGCTTGGCTCCTGCCTAGGGTGCTCCTAGATACTTTCTGTTGTGATGGAGAACCCTTACTGCTGCTTTCTGTAGGCTGGTCCACACGAGAAGTGGCTCTTCTAAAGCTGCCAGGCTGTGGAGTGAAATTCTTAACCTTGTCAAATTGCAAGCCTTTTCCACTTCAGCTGCATTTAAGGTTGTTCTGGAAGAAGCTCAAAAAGCCAAAAAGTGTTCCTTTTACCTCTGACCTTTTTGCTTGGCTGTCTTTAGCCAGGCAGAATCTTCCAGTCTTTTCCAGCTGTCCCAGAACTTTGATCTCTTGTGGCTGGGATGTGGTGTTCGGAAAATGACGCGTGTGCTGTGCTCAAATGCCTCTCACAGGAATAGTGGTAAACAAAACCAACATTTTGGCCAGGTGACTTCAGAAGCCTGTGGCTGGTTTTGCTGGTGGCAGCTGATGGCAAGGGGTGTTCTTGGGTCTGTTGGACTTTTGGCTGAAGCCAGGTGCACTGTAGCAAGAACAACTCGATGCTAAAATGCCTTCAACATATACAGTACAGCTTTCTACTCTGCCTTGCCTTCTTTGCTGCAGGAATCTTGCCTAATCTTGCTTGCTGGTAAAAGGAAGAGCCTTATGTGTAGTTCTGCTGAAGGAATCATCACAGAAGTTCTCTGTAAGCTTAAACCTAAACATTGCCAGGAGCATTGTAAGAAATAGGCTGGTAAATCCATACTGGGCTCCACCTCGCCAGCCCCCTTTGGGAGGGAAGTGCAAGCCCCAGCAGTTCATAATGTGCCCTCTCGAGCTGCTTGGCCTCTCCCCTGTGCCAGGGTTTGGGCTGATGAGGTAAAATCCAGCTTCCTAAGGCATTCCTTTCCATCAGAAGGGAGTAGAGTGGTGTTGGGTGCTTGCTTTTGCCAGGTGCCATGCTCGGCACACCCCTGCCTCTCTCTCTCTCCAGTGTTCAGACCGAAGCACAGGACCTGCTGTTATACATTGGATTTTTCCTTTAGCATCAAACAGCTTCCACATCAAATCAGAGTCTTTGTGTGCAGAATTGCACTCACTCTGAGCACGAAATGTTTGCAGCTGCTCTATTTATTGAGCTCAGCTTTTTTTTTTGTACCATGAAAAAAGTTTTCCGACACTTGTGATGGTTCAGAAAGGAGATTTTTTTTGGTGTGTAAAAGTTGTTTTGGGGGGAAAAGAACCTCTGTGTGGATTGTTTTGAAAAGGCCTTGACAGCAACAAAACCTCAAAGTTGAGGCAAATTCAGGACTGCTCCATGAAAACTCACTTTTGTTTGTAACCAGGGGAACTCCAGACAGCGTTTTTTTTTGGTTTTGTTGCCAGTCTATGATTTTAGTCAAGCCACTCAGCAGTTTGTGGGGGGTTGAGTGTCTGTCTTTCTCCTTCCTCTTGCTTACATGTGGCAAACTATTTTGTGGACTGTGGGCATCCCAAATTCAGCTGTTTATTCTTCCAATCTGACAAAAATGCACCTTATTTTGAGGAGGAAAGAAAATGATGCGGCTTGGTCAGAATTACGTTTGAGTGTTAACATAGCCAGGTGATCGTGGGCCTTGGAAGCAAACTTGCTGGTCTTGAAGCATTGTTCAAAGACAAGAGGAGATGTAATGCCTGCCAGCAGATATGGACCCCCCCTGCCTTGGGATTTAGGCAAGGAAATGAGAACAAACCAAGGTGAAAAAGCAGATGACAAAAAGCCTCTGTATAGGGTTGGATTTGAACTCATAAAATTCTTGTGCACTGACCGTGCCACCACACTCCGGGGAGCGGACTGAGGTGAAGTGTGTTTGGAAACTGGGGCTCAGACCAGGCCAGACCTCGTTTTCCCTGCTTGCTCTGACCCTTGGTGCTTGTTTCTCCTCAGGAGGGCAAGTGGTGAACCTCATGAACCAGCGCCTGCAGACGGGGTTCACCGAGAACGAGGTCCTGCAGATCTTCTGTGACACCTGCGAAGCCGTAGCCAGGTTGCATCAGTGTAAAACACCAATAATCCACAGGGATCTGAAGGTGAGTTGTGGATTCCAGTGTCCATCCTCCTCCTTGTGTCTGCCCACGCCACGGCAGACAGGCTTTGAGTCCCAGTACTGTGTTTCTATTGTTAGTAATGATGAAAAATGGGCATAAATACCTCTCTTTACTGCAAGATAAAAAAGGAAAATGAGCCTCTCAATGCTGCTTACCATATGTTTAGTGTCTATAGATCTACTTAAACACAATTGTGGATAATTCCATTTTGCACAGACGTGCCAGAATGTCTCTGATGATTTTTTCATGGTGACTTTCTACCACCTGAAACACTACAGATGTCAGGATTGCTCACAAAAAGCATGCTGTAAATTTGTTGCCTGGACCCACATTAAAAGGATCCCTCCCGAGATGTTGGCCTTGGGGCAGGAGTCGTTAGAAGATTTTGAAACTGGCCTCTAACTCTCTGTTGACCGTGGAAGTGCACTATAAAACTGTGTGTGCTCAGCTGGGAACAGAGCTGGGCCAACTGGGAGAGTGTTTGAACAATCCCATGCCTGTAATCAAACAAACAAACAGACTTTCCTCTCAACCAGCTCATAAAATGCCTGAGTAATCCAGCCAGCCAAGAAGGAGACTCATGTGTACACCTCAAATTTGTATGTGCTTCGTGGGTCAGGTTCTGATTTCAGAGCCCTTAAGAGATGCTGGTTTTATGCCACCAACCATTGTTCTACAGCAGCAAAAGATGCCACATGTGCCAACGAGAGCCAGGTAGAGAAAATCCTCAGGGGTTGGAGTGCTTTAGTGTGTTTCCAGTGCTGACCTCACAGCTCAGTTTGGGTGTGTGGAACAAGTTGTGACATCTGTTTGTTCTCCAGTGAAATGGGTGGAAGTCTTATAAATTTGAGGCCTGAATTTCAGGGTCTAAAGGTCTATGAGCAAGGAAGATCAGAGAGAGAGGGTGGGACTTGAGAACAGGACTCTCTACAGTCAATATTGACCCCTGCTGTTATATTTAGGGCAAATCCCTGGAGTTTTTTAGTAAAGAACAAACTCCTTGGGTGGCCTGTGGGTAAAACCTGGCACATCTGTGGTGGGTTAGGGAGTTGACCTTGGGCGTTACTTCCTACGCAGAGTTGCAGTTGAAGTGGACAATTCCAGTCTGATGTCCAGCTCGCTGCCACGGGCTCAGGGCAGGGCAGGTTTTGGAAGGCTGAGCTCAGGGTTGAGAGAGCTGGCCCATCTCTGCTTTGAGACAGGTTTTCCAGTTGAATGTAGTATTATTTCTGTGGTGGCCACCTCTGGAGCTCCAGTCACCATTGGGGATCTGAGTACTCACACAGAATGAATGATTTACGTAAGTTTTGACTTTGAGTTGAGATTTAAGTGGAAGCTGCAATTCCAAGAGTGATTTAAGGGCCAAAGTTTTGTACAGGTTCTGCATGTAAGGAGAGGCATCCATTGGGTAGGTGTTCTGTTGGGGTGAACATAACCCTGTTGAAGAGTGGGCAGATGTGGCCTTTGTGGACAGCTGCGTGGAGATGGGAGGCTTTCTTTGCTTTCCAGCTCTTTGGTGTTCCTCTGACACTGGAGGTTCCTGCCCAGAGCACTCTGCCAGCAGAGGGACAGCGTGAATAATCTTTAAGCCCTTTCAGACAAGCACAGCTGGATTGGTTTCAGCAGCTGGTGATGCTGAGTTAACCCAACAGGCTTTGCCTGAAGCAGAACAACCTCCTGTTGGCACAGCCTCCAGCTGCTGGCAAGTGACCAACAACAGCACCTGTAAGCAGCAGGTCTGTGGGTGAAAGTGGGCATCTCCCTGCAAACAGAGACCACAAAAAGGATAGTGTGTGAGGCCTGTAAAGGACAATGTGTGGCCTGCGTGTGTGAGGGGTTGTCTTCCTGGTCTGAAGGGTAACTTGGGCACTGTGCAGGGTTGGGGTAGGGTTCATGTGCTTTGCCTGCCACAAGAACAAGTGTTATATTGATGCTGCTTTTGCCTCCAAATTGAGAAGCCCCTCGTGTGCTGCCTCTGCCCCCTTAGGAGCCCTGTGGAGGCACTGGGCTTGCCTCACGTGGGTATTGTTACTTGTTTTTGCAGGTGCTTTCCTCTCCCTCAGGGTTCATAGGCTGCTGCAGGGCATTCCCTAAAATCTTGATTTATGTTCTTCTCTCTCTGAAGTAAGAACACTTCCTGTATCTTTGGGTTATATCAGTGGGGAAGAAACAGCCAAACCTTCTTATGGCCACCTGTCAATATTGCCCTGGCTATGAGGTCTTTACTTCTGAGTGGGAGTCTATGCAGAGAAACTCTTAACAGCCAGATCCTCGAGGAGCAGGGTTTAGTGTGGTGGGCAAAATCTGTCCAGGGCTGATGATAAGGATTTGTGCAACTACCCTGGACCCAGTGGCAGTTGTTTGCATGACTTCTTTTATATTTAACCTTGTCTTTCCAGTCTCACATCCTATAGTGTGTGTTGTTCAAAGGACCAGCTTAGAGCTAGCTTTGATTTCTACAGCTTGGAGTTTTCTGCAGTGAGAGCTCTCCCACTGCTTCCTCTGATGCTTCTGCTACTCTGAACCCACCTGGTTTCAGGAGTAGATGACTGTCTTGTAGAGGAGTGGCTGAATTTTCTTCTAGTAGAGACAAAATTCTGTGTCAGTCAGCCCCGAGGATGCTGCTGATCAAAACATCTATTTTCTTCCCATATGTGCTGAAATAACCAGAAGATTGTGCATAAGAATGTTAAGGATTTAGTTTCTTCTGCTTTCATTTTAGCAGCAGTTCTCCCAGCGTTGCAGCTCCGTGGTGTGATAAGACAGCCACGCTGTGCTGCAGTTATTCCTGTGCCTTCTTCCATCATCAGCCTTTGTAATGCCAAGGCTTGCCACGGTGCCACCAGCAAGCACTTGCCTGGAATTGGCTCGGGCAGATCTGTGTTCAGTGTGTAATCTGTAAAATTATTCCATCCTCTCATGGTAAACCCTTGTGTTGACCACGTTAAGAACCTGCCCAGGCCAGCACCAGGTAGTGCCTTTGGATGTCACATTGCGTTCATCTCTTTGCTGTGAAATACTGAACAGGCTTTCAGAGTAAATACTGCATGGTGCCAGGGGAGGATGGGAAGCTGAAACAGCTCTAAAGGGACTTGAGGGCTCTGGAAAGCAGTTAGAAAGTACCTTGGTTGTGCACCCCTCCCAAATCGTTTCCTGGACATAGAGGTACCAGCCTTGGAAGCCGCTGCTCTCAGGAAAGCATTTGTCTGGTCCGCTCGTTAAAGAAACCTTATTCCTTATCCATCTCCAGTC
This sequence comes from Dromococcyx pavoninus, assembly GCA_033558185.1. NCBI lineage: Eukaryota > Metazoa > Chordata > Aves > Cuculiformes > Neomorphidae > Dromococcyx > Dromococcyx pavoninus. The sequence goes on along the minus strand of JAUMJL010001311.1, from coordinate 358,706 downwards.
TGTGTGTGCAGTGTTTTCACAACTTTACTGTCGGTTTAGCAAAGCAAGGAGGTTGTTTAGAAAAGCAGAGAGAAGTGAGCTATATTCTATACCTGACCCAACTTAAGGCAAGTTGTAGTTTCCCTTAAAGACTTTTGTCTGGGGTCTCAGGGAGACTCCAAGTGCTGCGCTCGCCAAAGGCTGCAGCCGGAGCTGTGGGTGCTCAGTGGGGCTGAAAAATGGGATGGCAACTTTCTGAGTGCTGGACTGGAAGGAGGCACCTCTGTACTCTTTAAAAGACATTTCCCTGGCCTGGCAATCCATAGTGGTAATTCAGGTACTTTGTTTTGCTGTACTTTCACCTTTTTTTGGCAGTCACTGAGGAAGCCTGGTTGCTGGGTGGTCCTGCGCTGGTGTTTAATGAACCTACAGGGCACTGCAGTCAGAAGTCACCTCAGCTTGTCAGCCAGATGAAGTGGAAGGGGTCTTCTGCAAGTGTTGGAGGAGTATTTACAGGGAATAGAGAATAATGGGTGATCTTCCAGGGAGAACAGCTGTGTGCAGTGCTCTGCTCAAAACAGATGGAGAGCAGAGGGGGGAAAGGGGCGTTGTTTAACCCTTGGTTTCAAGCCAGTGTTTCCCCCCTCAGTTGCTCTAATTTGGCTGCATTTTCTGATGCTTAAAATGCTGACTCCTCCTTTTGCTTTCCTTCTTGTAAAGATCACCCCTGATGGGGACGTCTGCTTCTGAAGGGGTTTGTAGGCAGACACTTATCCGGTGATGGTTTGGAAATAACACGAACGATGCGTTTTATCTTGTTGTTGTATCAAAGCATTTGACATTGATTGAAGATAAATACGTTAAAACTTGTATGCATCCCCTTGAGAGAACATGTGTTAATGCCACTGTACAGATGAGGAGCTGGGATGCAGGGGTGCTCTGTCAAAGCAAAGAACTGAATGCAGGTTTTTCCACATCTTGTGACAGTGTTGTAACATTTAGACGGCTTTCTTAGGTGGATGCAAGGTAGATTTTTGCTGCTGCATGATTAAGTGTGAATATTTAGGGAAAAGCAGTGACTTCACTGATTTTATATTTTGTTTCTCCAGCTATCCCAGGTCTTTCTTTCAGCATTTGTTTCAGTTATCTGATTCAAACTACCAAATAATATTTGAAAGAAAGGGGTCATCTTGGCAGCAGCCTGGCAGAACCTCTGCCAACACAGCCGCTGCTTGGGGAGTGTGGGGTACCCAGCACATCCTGGGTGAGCATTTGGAGTGCTGACATTGGTTATGAAAGAGACCCAAAGGGACAGGTGAAACACAGGTAAAGACTGGAGATGTAATATAATTTCATGAAGGGTAGATGAGTGTGTGTGCTGCCATCCGTTGGCCTCCTCTGTGCCCTGCTGGACAGCGAGGGGGGTGCAGCCCTCCAGAAAGCTGTGGACAGCTTTGGCTCAGCTGTCCTGAGTTCAGACACCAGACTGTGGGGCGTAGTAGCTCAGGGAAGATATGGACTAAAGACACCAGGACACAGTTCTTGTGCTGAAGCTCGAGATAGACCTTTAGGAGAGGCAAGGTGATGTGCTTACGGATGGAAGGCAGTGTTATGAATCTGCTTCTGTGATTTGACTTCTGGTTTAGGAGATGTGACAGAGATTTGATGCATATTTTCTTTGCTGTCATGTTATACTTTTGTCAGATGTGTCTGAGATGTCTTCAGGCACTGGCTTGTCTGAAGAAAACCTTTGTCTGAGTGATCCTGTACTTGTCTGTGATGTTTGTAGGTTGAGAACATCCTGCTGCACGATCGTGGCCACTATGTCCTGTGTGACTTTGGAAGTGCTACTAACAAATTCCAGAACCCTCAAACGGAAGGGGTGAATGCAGTGGAGGAGGAGATCAAAAAGTAAGTGTGCTTTTCCCTTTTGACTCGGACACAGTTTGTATTTGAAGGGTAATTTTTGCTTGCCCTGGTATTAGATTTTACTCACGCTTGTTGCAGCAGATTGGATGCAGCTACATAGAAGTGTCTGCTGCAGGTAAATGAGTGCCTGGGGGAAGGTGAAACAATAAATTGAGCTTGATGTAATTGCTTTGGACCTGAAAGACTGAGCGTGCTGATGTGGAGAAGTCGCCCACCTTGGTGAGGTAGTGACGTGGGGTCAGTCTGTCACTGTCCTTCAGCTGCCTTGGCTTTTTGGAACAGCAGTACAGCAGATGAACCCCTGTCCTCCCTGAGCAGCTCATCATAAATCCTTGCAGTGACTAAGGGAATGCAGGGCCTAACTCAGCTCCTCCTAGAAAATGTAAGGACCTTGAGGTGTTCAGTCTGGCTCCTCCTCTGGCTCCGTGCATGACCGGCTGGAACGTGGCAGTTCAGTGAGACCTCGATCAGGACTGGAGCAGCCTCCAGGTCCTTGGTTTTGCTGTAGTGCTAACAGCATCACTGCTGCAGACTTGCCAGTTCTGCAAACACCGTGTTCTGGCTAGAAAACAGCACATTAGAAATGTGTGCAGATGCCTCCTTTTTGTTAGGATTCAGCTACGCCTGCGTGGGATTCCTAGGCCTGTTCCACTGAAGTTCTTAGAGTGCTCCTGGTCTGGCTTTGCAGTCCCTTTGGAATGCCCTGTTTGTACATTTTTAACAACCCCACAAAAACTTTGCCTTTGCAGTGCTTTCTTGGGATCCAGGTAAACAGCACACATGGTGCCACAGCTGCAATTCTAGACCTGCTGGTAGGAAATCTCATTATAAGAGTCCCTTGAAGTGTGGCACCGTTTCCAGGTTTTCTGTCTGTGGTGATTTGTTAAGATGAGGCAGATTCTAGCTGTGGTTTGAGATACCAAACAACCCCTCCCTTCTTCACAAAAACTCTGAGCAGGATCCCAGTGTGGAACTCTTTATTAGGAGCTGCGTATCCGGTTACAGTCTTTGTAATGCAGTTGGCCAGAGCCCCAGCAGTGAGGACATTGCTGAGGACATCTGACTGCTGACCTTGTTAATGCTCTGAATCCTTGAATATTTCTGGTCTAGTTCTTAAAATGACTGCACAATTTTGTCAGTAAATTGCATGCTTTAGAAAGGATTTTGGTTACTGCTTTGGTTTCACAGGGCAGTTTGCAGTCGTTAGTATTTTGTTGTTAGAGAGATGTAGCAGATGTAGAAGATTTTCTAGAAGATTGTCTTAAGTATCCCTTTCCCTAAAATGAATGAGTGAATTTTGAATAAGGAAAGAGTGAATTTTGAATTACTTGGAAATGTGACTGTGCCCATTTTGAACTCATTGCTGAATCTTTCTCCTGCAGGTACACTACGTTATCCTACAGAGCACCAGAAATGGTCAACCTGTACAGTGGCAAGCTTATTACTACAAAAGCAGACATATGGGTGTGTATAAAAACTGCTTCACATCGTACAACCAGTTCCTTTCATTGCTGTAATGTCAGGGTAACTTCCTGGCTGGGCCTAACCTGGTTTCCTTAAGAGACTGGACTGTTTCTGAATAGAGTTCCTCTGCTTAATGTTTCTGAGGAGTTAGTGTTGAGCAGGGTGGCTTGTGGATAACCCATGCGTGCTGCTTTGCGTGCTGCCTCCCATGTGCTTCTAATTTAGAGATGTATTAAATTCCAGGGTTGAGCAGTGCAAACCTGATGTCATATCTGCATTTTGTGTTTTAACTCTTAAGAGTATTGTGACTCCTTGTGCCTGGGTAGGGTTGCAAGCAGGTGAAATCAAAATTGCCAGTCAGAACTTAGTAGGAAACTGAGAAAGTAGACCTTCTCCCAGGAGCAATAACGTGCTTCTGGGTGCTGTAATAGGGAGCCAAGTTGTCAAAAGTGGCCACAGTCCAAGCTTTTGCACTGCTGTTTCTAATGGTCCCTGCAGTCTTCTTGTGCATTTCATTCTAAGAGCAAAATGCAACTGTGGGTGCAATCCATTACTGGCCAACCTGACCAAGGGTGGAAGGCTTTGCTTTAGCTGGGGCAGATGTGAGAAGAGGTCTGTGCTGTTTGTAGTGGCAGTTGAGCAAGTGGGACCTGTTCAAAGTGCTAATGCAGAGCACGGTTCTGTGACTTTTGAAACCTTGAGCTAGGAAGTGACAAGGCAGAAGCAGTATAAGGAGGGTTTTAATGCATCCTCAGTAGCTCTGCGTCTGCTTATACAAGAGGGAAAATTGCCGGCGTGACATCTGCCGGGAAGAGTTCTGCGAGCTCAGCTCGGAGTCGGGAATGCAGCAGCTCCTGTGGGAGTGCAGCAGGAGGTTTGTCACGGGGCCCTGTCCCAGCACTGGTCCCTCACCTTGGGGTCAGAGACCAGCAGAGGGAAGGACAGAGGTGTGACAGCGCCTCAGAGGCAGCCAGGGAAAACCTGTGAGCTCCTTCCTGTGATCGTGTGGAAAGACAGAGACCCAAAGGCTCAGATGGCTCTCCTCTTCCTGGCGTGGAAGGAATTCTGTTCTAGTGACCCAGTGTTTCCAAAGGAGTGTGTGGTGCTGTGCCTTGGCACCAGGGCCTGCTGCGGCGCCCGTGCCGCTGGTGACCTCCCTTTCCTTAAATCTCAGCTATTTTAAACCCGAGTGCAGTTCAATTGCGAAACCCTGTGACAGAACATAGAAGCTGCTGATGAGCTGCTTGGGATTAGGCAACGTTTCCCCCTCTCCCCTCCGAGGTGGTGGGAGTGTTTCATAATTAGCCCTTTGTGCGAGTCTTGTATTTTCTTTTGAAATACGTGGTGGTTCTGGCTGTCAGGAACAGCACGGAAATAGATGGCAGGGTGATATAACCTGCAGCCTGCAGACTTGGCTCTATCTCTCTCCCTGCTACGTATTTATAACAGTTAAAAGGTTGTTGGAACTGAAGCTTGGGAGCCATTTGGATTTCTCTTTGTCAGAATAAATGTGTTAAGGGTGATGGTTACCACTTCTTTTTGCAATTGCTTTGCTTTTTCCTCCCAGTGCGTGACGGGAACAGACTTTGCCTGTTCAATGACACGACGTGGAGCTGTGGGGTCTGTGTGGGTGCTCACGCAATCCCTAGATTGCAGGACCTCAGTGTAGCAAGGGAGAGCTCCTCATGGATTTATCTTCCCATACAGCTCTGCTTCCCATACAGCTCTGCTGAGTTGTGGGCCTGGTGGCACACGGACCCCCTTGAACCAAACAACCAGAGCGCTTTCCCTGTTCCTGCAGTGGTGTTTGAATTGTACCGGCCCCTGCTTTGCTTCAGTTTGTTAAATCCTTTCTCTGTTCTCTCTCTTTAGGCCCTGGGCTGTTTGCTCTACAAGCTGTGTTACTTCACCTTGCCATTTGGGGAGAGCCAGGTGGCGATCTGTGATGGCAACTTCACCATTCCAGACAATTCCCGTTACTCACAAGACATGCACTGCCTCATCCGTGAGTGTCTCTGGCAGCGGCGTCATCAGCTCCTGCAGAACTAAAACAAGAGCAGAGGGGGGTTGTTCTCACATGCCCTGCTCCAAACTGTTGGTGTTTCTCTGCTGTTGAGAGACTTCCTTGCAGACAGGGTGGTTGAAGTGTTGCTTTAGTAGCTTAGGGGATGACTCTTTGACGATGGTGAAGGGGTTCCTGTTTGGCCAGGCTGTAATGAACTCTGGAAAGGTGGGAAAGCAGACGGCCCTTGGGGCTGAGCCCTACAGAAACTTGCACAGTGAGCCTCTATGCAGAAACATATTTCTCCACTAATAGGTCTGTTTGGATGAGGAACTGAAAAGAACCACAGTGACTTAGACTAGCGATAAGAATTCGTCTTCTGTGGATTGAGAAACAGAGCTGAAATGATGTATAAATAACCCACTGACTAGAGTGGATGTGCCATTAAGGGTACAGTGTGCTACTCTTGGCAAAGCTGGGGCAGCTCCTTTGTTTTCAGCACAGCATTTGATTTTTTTTTTCTAATAGCCACAGTCTTGACTAACGCAGAGTTGGGTGTGTTTGCAGAGCTGCCTCGTATTTCCTTTGCTTATGCTAAGGCAGAGGGGGATGTGGCTGCCTGTCTCCTGCCCCACTGACACTTCAGGGGCTGGAGCAGGCTCTCTCCACTTGGGAACACAGAAGTCAAACCCAATGCTATTCCCTGTCTGCATTACCCCTCCTTGCCCTGGAGCCTTAGATGGCAACTGCAGGTTGTCCGTCCTTCCCAGTCCATCCTGGATTGCCCCAGTCTCTGACTGGGATGATCCACTCGGTCCCGCTGAGCGCTGATGCTTTGCAAGAGGCAGGGCACCCTGTTGGTTTCTGGTTATACCAAACGTGGCTCTGCCACAAACAGCTCACGTGGAACCTGTCTGTTCTGTGCCTCTGAGGTGAGCGTCTCTCTTTTCAAGGGTACATGCTGGAGCCAGACCCTGATAAGAGACCTGATATTTATCAAGTCTCCTACTTTGCATTCAAACTGGCCAAGAAGGAATGCCCCATCCAGAACGTCCAGGTGAGTAGCCAAGGAGCAGGCTGGGGGTTGCAGTTGCTGAATATTGAGCGTTCTGTATCCTGTTGGTTGTTCCCCAGTGCTGTAATTAGAGAGTTCTTTTTGTGTAATTATCAGCACTGTTTGGTGGGGGATTTTTTGAGGGTAGGGGCAGGAATCAAAGTTTTCCTTCATATGTTGTTTATTTCTGTCCCTGATTTACCTCCTCACCCAGTGTGAGGCCAACCAAGAGAACTTGTGCATGTGAACGTGGAAAATTAGGCCACACTTGTGAAACAGATTTGATTTCCAGGCACACTGGTCGTGGCGTGTGTAATTTGTGCTGCAGTTGGGTTCGAACGCAGCGGTTCTGTGTCTGCAGCCAGGCTGGAACCAGCCAGCTTGCATTTGAAAGACATCAGCCCTTACACAGCCAACTGCCCCTTCCTAATGTGTCCTTGTAGACTTCACTTGAAAAATAGAGTTGAGAGGTGTTTTCTTACAATGTCTTGGACATCTGTCACGTGGCATTTTATTTTGTTGTTTCCAAATAAGAAGAAACCTATTTTCTCCCCCCGTGTTCAGGTTGTTATTTATGGTCTTTGAATAAGATGTGTGTTTGGTGCTTTTATGCCTGTATTTTTTTATAGGAGTATTCATAAAGTTCTCTTTCCAAAGGATCCAGGTTGTGCTGTGAAGCTTTGTGTTCAGATTTCACATGTAGTAAATAGTCAAAAAGCTTTTCCCTTGTAAAGACTCTCCCAAATTACTGTCTCCTCATGACATGGACATTGAGGGGTTTGTCCTGTGTCCAGCATGAGGAATAATTGCTTTGGGGATCCCCCAGTCTGCCTGTTTTGTTGGGATACTTTTGCAGATTATTTCTGACTGTGTTTTCTGCCCTCAAAATACAAAATTCGGTGTTTGTGGGCTCTGCAGAACTCACCAATCCCCGCTAAGCTCCCAGATCCAGTTAAAGCAAGTGAAGCTGCTGCAAAGAAGAGTCAACCAAAGGCCAGGTAACCACATCTGCATTATCCTCAGCTCTCTCTCTTTATTGTCTGTTGTTTATTGGAAAGGATCTTTGGTATATTTAGCTGCCTCTTTGTGGGCTTAAATTTACTCGTGGAGACAAACACTGCGATCCTGAGGCTTCTGCTTCAACGACATAAATAACCATTGATTGGAAAGGCAGAAAATGCAACTATTAGGGAAAATTTTAGTGCGTGGGGGTGGAGCTGCTCAGCATGACTCAACAGCGGGTGTTTTCTTCCTAAGACATTGCTTGACAGCAGCACTCGAAGTTCATGCACTTAGATGAATCTCCTGTGTCATCCGTCCCGAGGCAGTACCAAGAGTGCTGGAGAGCAAAGTCAGGAGAAAGACTGCAGTGGGCCTGGAATTGGCCCAAAGAACTGCTGAGAAACTGCATCCAACGACTCCTGCTGTTGGATTTTGACCCTTAGCAGATGATAACCTAACCCAGTCATTTCTGTATGAAATCGCTGTGATTTCTGCAAGAGTCCTGTGATTTCTTCAGGGAGGACGCAAAAGCCCAAACCATCTCCACCTGAAGAGCCCAGTTAGTGGGGAAACCACTGTGCTGCTTGGGCTTTTTCCCTCTCCTGCTCTGCTTATGCTGCTGTGATGGAGCCCTCTGCATTCTGTTGGACAAAACTTGTGCCTTGTTTTACTGCAAAGCGAGCAGTGCAGCAGTGGGCACTCCAAACCCAGCAGTTTTCCTCAGACTCGGAAAGCGGGCGTCCCAGGAATCTGCTTTGTTCGGGTTTGTAATAGGGTGGGTTACCCCCACATGAGTAGAACAACTTAGATCTGACAAGCAAATGTATCCACAGACAGGCAGGGTGTGCTGTCTGGCTTCTTGGCTCTGTCGCTGTGTGGTGTTGGAGCTCAGTAAATATTGAGCAGGGGTCAGAATAGGTCCCATTCCCTGATTCTGGGGTGGATGTACTGAAGTTAAGGTAATTCTAAAGATGGCAATTTAGATGACTCTGCCCAAAGGTACCAGCTGCTCTTAAGCTAATTTATGTCTTTTATCTGCTCATCCAGAGCTCTAAGTGGATTTAACCAATATGGTGTAGCAAATATTTCTCCGAGTTGAGTGATTTTGACAAGTTCCAGCTGCCCAACAGCAGATGATGCCACAACTGGCAAAGAAGTTGAAGTGGTAGTGTTGGATTAATCGTGAATACATCTGTTAAGTTTTACAGTGCTTTCAGTTTTGTGGACAGAGTTGATGTTTGTGTCTGGGTGCCCACAAGTGTTTCACCTTTACCGGTCACGCACTGCTGAAGTGTGAGTGAGGTTTTTAAACCCGTGCTGTGTGTTGAATGAATGCACCAGCTGTTGGGCTAAGACAGAAGGACTCTGCCCTCACTGCACTTCCTTTTATTCCTTACCTTACTTTGCAGGCTGACAGATCCCATCCCTACGACAGAAACTTCCATAGCACCCCGCCAGAGACCTAAAGCAGGACAGACACAACCCAACCCTGGAATTTTACCCATTCAGCCAGCCCTGACACCTAGGAAGAGGCCCACGGCTCAGGCAGCCATTCAGCCACAAGGTGAACCAGTGGGCTCTGTGTGGAGCCTCCTGGCCGGGCCCTGTGTTCCGCAGGGCTGTGGTGCACGATGATCTAATGGATCTGTGTGGGTTTTTCTCCCAGTTGCAGGACCTGCTGCCCTGGGCACTGCTCAACCTTCGCTCCCTGCAGGCGTTCCCCAGCAAAAAGCAGGACCTCCGCAGACTCCGGCACAACCGCAGGCCAAGCAGGCGCCGGCTCCGCAGCCGGCCTCGCAGGCACAGCCCCAGGTCCCCTCTACTCAGCCACAAGCTACACCTCAGCATCAACAGCAGCTTTTCTTGAAGCAGCAGCTTCTGCAGCAGCAGCAGCAGCAGCAGCAGGCTGCGTATTACCAGCAGCAGCAGATGATGCAAGCTCAGCAGGTGGGTGTGCGCGGCCGGGTTTGGGTGCTTTCTGGGCCTGCAAGGCCCTGTCTTTGCGTTTACAGCAAGTTGCCTGTTTAGGGGGGGATATGAGTGCAGTTTTTAGGCATCTTCCAATTCATCTCCAGTTCTCCAGCAAGATTTATTACTGGGGAAGGCTGGCATTTTTAACTGTTGGTGTGGAAGGCCTTGAGATAGTTTTGTCATGTACGAACACAAACTAGGCTGGTTAAGGTTTTACAGCTCCAGATCTTTCAGGGTCTTGAGGTCAGCACTCTGATTGGTAGAGGGGTATGATTTCTCTCCTGCTCTCTCTGTGGTACAAGAAGCCTGGAGAGCCTTTTCAGCAGGAGGATTCAGGTCTGGTTTTGTAGCAGACTGGTGGTGACAGGGAGGCCTGTGAGCACACAGACGGGATGTGTCTGCGCGAGACTCGCCTGCTTAGCTGGGGTGGTTATAGCAGCACAGATCTGTGTTAAAGTGTATTGAACAGTGAAAGCGAAGGGAGAGGAGATCCTGAAGAAGTGTTTAGAACTGATAAAAATGGAGAAAGGAGTTTGGGAGCACAGGACAGTTTGTGCCATGGGCACGTGTGATGCAGAAAGGATCCAACGTTAGGCCAAAGGCCGTTTTCCACTGCCTCTTTGCAGATGGTTTCTGAGCCATCACCACCTGTCACTGCTTTGCCACTTGCTGCCACTTGCTGTAACAATCCCTGTGGCTGGACCCGAGTTCTAGTGGTGCTATCCCAGCTCCACTAAAATGACTCAGCCACTGGTTGTTTCCCAGTTCCCAGTGATGCAGCAGGGAGCACCAGCGCAGCAGCAGCAGCTGATGCAGAACTATTACCAGCAGCAGCAGCAGCAGCAGCAACAGCAGCAGATGATGGCCCAGCAGGCAGCGATGCAGCAGAAGACGACAGCAGCAGCAGCAGTTCAGCAAAAGCAACAAACGCCAGCGCCGCAGCAGCCCCAGGCCCAGCAGAGTGCGGCCCAGCTGGCACAGCCACAGGAGCAAGCGGTAAGAGCCTTGTGGGAAGGAGTGGGGCAGCAGGATTTGGAGTGCTGGAAGTGCTCTCCTGCCAGGTCCTTTATGTCAGGAACACCCTGGCAGGGCAGCTGGCTTTTTCAGATCCTCAGAGCCTGGGCAGTAGGTGCTGTAGTGCCTGCTGGCCCCTGGTGTGTTATTACTGAGTCGCAGACATCAAAGAATCATGGAATGGTTTAGGTTGGAAGGAACCTTAAAGATCACCCAGTTTCAACCCCCCAATTGTGGGCAGGGACGCCACCCACTGGACCAGGCTGACCTCATCCAACCTGGCTTTGAACACTTACAGGGATGGGGCAGCTACAACTTCCCCTGGGCAACCTGTGCCAGGGCCTCACCATCCTCATTGTGAAGAATTTCTTCCTAATGTCTAATCTAAATCTTCCCCCTTCCAATCTAAAGCCGTTCTCCCTTGTCCTGTCACTCCAAGTCCCTCCCCAGCTTTCCTGTAGCCCCTATCAGCACTGGAAGGCTGCTGTGAGGTCCCTCTGAAGCCTTCACTTCGCCAGGCTGAACAACCCCAACTGTCTCAGCCTGTCCTCAGAGCAGAGGTGCTCCAGCCCTCTGATCATCTCCTCTAAACGTGTTCCAACAGTTCCATCTCCTTCTTATGATGGGGATTTGAGAACTGGACACAGGACTGCAGGTGGGGGTCTCATAGGAGAGGAGTAGAATGAGAGAATCCCCTCCCTCGCCCTGCTGGCCACACTTCTTTCAACCACCTCAGAAACACGTGCAGTTATTTGGATTGCTCTTTCCGAGGGGGTGCTGGACTCTGGGGTCCTTAGAAAGCAGATGAGTAGGTACTGAGTGAAAAGCAGATGAGAAGGTTTAAGTAGCAGCTTAGTGCAGCTTCTCTCTATCCCTCCCTGTCACGTTGCCTTAGAAGATGTGTGATGAGCTCTTCTGAAAATTATTTGTACTTAACGCATCCGGATGGGCACCAGGCAATAGAACTGCTCGATGTTGCTGCTCGTTTGGGAAACTTCCATCTTGTGTTCAGGGCTGTGATGCAGAGGAAGGTGCCAGCAGCCTTCCTGGGTTGGTTCTGACGTTGGCATTTTTTCTTTAATGAATACTCTGGAAAGGAGACTTCTCAAAGCACTGTACCTAAAAATAAAGAAATCAATCGCCCACTTTACTGATGATCTGAACGTGCATCCAAAATAAATGCTCTTTACTTAATGGAAAATATGGCTGGCTGCAACGGGGAAACAGCCAGCTGTCCGCAGCGATCAGGGCAGGGGAGCTGTGCCAGAGGGCAGGGTCCCCAGTGCCAAAGTGCCTCTGCAGTACGTGTGGGAGGAAGCTGTGCCCTTTGCTTTCGTTCCTGCACAATCCCATCCGCTCGTGCTTGGTTGGGGAGCACAAAGAGATGTCCCTGCCTGGAGCCGTGCGCAGGCTCCGGGCGAGAGGAGGCGGCGGCCGCTCTGCTGAACCACTTGCACGTGTGCAGAGCACACAGGGTGTGGTAAGAAGCCCCTTCAGGTACTCAATGTTTGAGTTCAAACTAAGGGTCAGTTTGTGCTCGTTCATGAGTTGCCAGGACCTAATTCCTCCCTTCAGCGGGCTTCCTTTGGAGTGACGTCAGGAATTACTTTGATTAATAAACCCCACGAGCCAGTGACCTGAGCAGCGCTGGGGAAGCGCAGTTTGCTTTACTCTGAAGTGTCTCAAAGCTCCCTTACTTTCACCCCTTTGCTTTTATATTAACTTCCAGCACTAAGCTGGTTGTTAAGGTGGGTGACACGCCTGGAGCTGTTGTGTTCCTGGCTTGTTACTCATTTGCTGAATGACCTGGGGCAAGGCAGTTTGAAATTGGGGGCAGATTTTCAGTACATTCAGGTCTTCGATGATGCCCATTATAACCCTGTTCCTTTTAGAGGAGAAATGCCTGAAATGTAGCATTGAAGTGCAGCTCTAAAGACCTTTGCTGTGATTTCGCTAGCACAAAGACAGTCTTAATTTTATTAAGTCAGCTGGATTGAAAATTACCCTTATTCCCCAGCAGGCTGATCAGAATGGATATGTCTGGACACTTTTCCACTCCTGCAGCAGTCAGGAGGGGAAAAGCAGTGGTTGGCTCACTTAAAAAATGATAGTGAGGCACACTCTCTGCAGAGCAGAATCTCTGAGCAGAAGATACCAAGCCAGGTCCCATCAAACCCTTTTCACATTGTGAGATCTCAGCTTAACGAACTCTGCATTCATTTCTGTGGAGATTTTGGCACTGTCCTTTTATTTCTCAGCACCAAATGTGTTGTTGTGCAGTGACCTATATAGCGAGATGTCCAGGGGGTGCATCGGAAGCAGTCAGGTCTGCTTGCTTCTCCGCCACGCTGCATCCGTCTGCCTGAGAATGCCAGGTGACAAACAGGACAGTGAACAACTTGCTTGCCTTGTCCCACTGGAGTGAAGCACTGCATGGGATGTAACTCTCTTCTTATTGCCCTTTTTAGGTCTTCCCAATTCTTTCATCTGCCTTTCTTGGTTGAAAGTGGCCTGGAAAGATACCGAATAATAGAAGCATCTGGTTGGAAAAGACCTCTGAAATCATCAAGTCCAACTGTCCCTGTCCCCTTACTAACCAGGTCCCTCAGAAACTCATCCACCCTTTTTTTAAACACCTCCAGGGATGGAGACTCCACCCTCTCCCTGGGCAGCCTCTGCCAGTGCCTGAGAAACCTCTCAGTGAAGAAATCTTTCCCAATATCCAATCTGACCCTGCCCTGGTGCAACCTGAGGCCATTTCCTCTGGTCCCATCACCGGTCACTTGGGAGCAGAGCCCAGCACCCACCTCCCCACAGCCTCCTTTCAGGCAGTTGCAGACAGGGATGAGGTCTCCCCTCAGCCTCCTCTTCTCCAGGCTGAACAAGGCCAGGTCCCTCAGCCTCTCCTCTCAGCACTTGTTCTCCAGCCCCTTCCCCAGCTCCGCTCCCTTCTCTGGACGCGCTCCAGCCCCTCAAGGGCCTTCTTGGAGTGAGGGGCCCAGAACTGACCCCAGCACTCGAGGGGTGGCCTCCCCAGTGCCCAGGGCAGGGGCACAATCCCTGCCCTGCTCCTGCTGCCCACGCTGTGTCTGACACAGCCCAAGGTGCCATTGGCCCTCTTGGCCACCTGGGCCACTGCTGGCTCATGCTCAGCCCCTGCCAACCAACACCCCCAGCTCCTTCTCCCCCAGGCAGCTCTCCAGACACTCTGCCCCAAGCCTGGAGCTGCCTGGCCTTGGTGTGTCCCACGGGCAGGACTCGACCCTTGGCCTTGTTGACCCTCATCCCGTTGGTCTCAGCCCATGGATCCAGCCTGGCCAGATCCCTCTGCAGAGCCTCCCTTCCTTCCAGCACATCCACACTCCCACCCAGTTTGGTGCCATCCCCAACCTTGCTCAGGGAGCATTCGATCCCTTCGCCCAGATCATTGATAAAGATATTGACCAGGACTGGCCCCAGCACTGAGCCCTGGGGACGCCACTCGTGACTGCTTCCCAACTGGATTTAACTGCATTCCCCACCATTCTTTGGGCCTGGCCATCCAGCCTGTTTTTTACCCAGTAGAGGTTGTGCCTGTCCATGGGGAAAAAGGAGCTGGTGTCCAGGCAGTGGAGGTGACACGCACAGCTTTCTGCTCTTTGCATCCTGGTTTTCCTGCCTTAAATCCAACCATGATATCTCACTGGCAGACAGGTTTGGAAAAATCACATAATCAGAAGTGATGCTGATGTTCATCACTACAAAACAGAATTTCAAATGTTTGTGGGTTTGTGAGTTTAACACAACACTGAGGTAATGGAGAAACAAGTTTGAGGAAACTCCTTGAAGCTTCCATAGGGTTTGTAGCTGGGCTGTCTTGGCTTGCACCTAAAAGAAATGTGCCTGGTTTTCTCCTCCAGATTTTAATGGCAAATGCTGTTCCTCTGGTCATTGGGTTGGGTTTTTTGCCTAAGAGAAAGTTAAAGCTTCTTGCACAAAATTTCTGCAAGAGGCCTTTACTTCTTTAGGGATTTGACTCCAATCACACATTGTCTGCTGAAAGAAGCACTGCTCTTCACCCTGACCCCGTCCCTGTGTCTGTGTGACAAAACCCCTGTACACTGTGACCCGATTGCTGTCTTTACCTCTGCTCTGGATCTCAGCCTGTCCACCCACGAGCAAGTTTCAGATACCACCTAGCCTTTAATTACAAGTGCTAATAGAGGCTTTGGCTCCAGAGCTGCACCACAGAAAGGAGAGAAACTGCTTGTGAGTTTGTACTAATCCTGAAACCCTACAGATCAGCAGATTCCCCCGTTCGTTTGGTTTTTCCCCTCCAGACTGTCCCCCAGTCCATGACTCAAAGGTGAGATCCTCCAGCACGTCCTTGTTATTCTGTCATAGCTGTTGTTCACAGGCAAGGGCAGTCCCATTTGACTTTCTCTCCTACATGCAGACTCAGATGAGGCAACAGCAGAAACCTCAAACCACCCCCCCCACGGCAGTGCAAGGGCAGAAGCTGGGCTCTCTCACCCCTCCGTCCTCCCCCAAGACTCAGCGTGCAGGACACAGGAGGATTCTGAGCGACGTGACCCACAGTGCAGTTTTTGGGGTTCCAGCCAGCAAGTCCACCCAGCTCCTGCAGGCGGCGGCGGCTGAAGCCAGTCTCAACAAGTCCAAGTAGGTGGCTGCTCACTTGGTGTCAGAGGGCATGGAGGGAGGAGGTGGGTGAAGTTCTTCAGAGATTTCCTTGGTGAAGCTCCGAGGTGAAGACAGGGAGCAAACTCTAAGCTCTTAATGAGTCTTCACCTTCCCAAGACCACGGTTTAGGGCTTGCCAGAAGTCCTCCCGAGTGCCAAAGCTGTGCAAACAGGGCCTTCCTCTGGGTTACAAAAGCTGGTGGTGTTCCAGTGTTCCACCAGTTACTCTGGTGAACGCTTCCCACTTGACAGCATCAGCTCTTCCCCAGGGGCACTCGCTCACTTCTGTAGCATCTGGGGGCAGGAAGCCACGTGGCCATCGCAGAGGGTGGTTTCCAGTGGTTTGCTTATGATGCTTGTTGTAATCCTTGACACCAGGATGCTCAACCTGGTAATGAGTGGATAAGGCCAGCTGATCCCAACTTTTGGACCTGCAAGGCCAACAACTTGTGCTGAGTGTTCTAAGAAGGAAGCCCTTTAATGCAGTAGCTCGGACGAGCTCGTAGCGCTGGCCAGAGGGTTGCAGATGGGTTATTAATGTTTCATTTGGTTGGCATGATCACATCTAGATCTGCTTCCACCACGCCCTCGGGTTCCCCAAGGACCTCTCAGCAGAATGTCTATAACCCGCCCGATGTCTCCACGTGGAATCCCTTTGATGATGATAACTTCTCCAAACTCACCGCCGAGGAGCTGCTCAACAAGGACTTTGCAAAGCTCGGTGACGGTAGGTTCGTGGTGGTTTAATACCAGGCTGCTCTCAAAACAGAAGGTGGTGTGAGGTGATGATGCTTTTGGTCAGATGCTGCTGGGGCACTCCCGTATTACCACAGTCCTCTCTGCCTGCCAGAGCTGAATTCTTCCAATTTCCCTTCTCATTCCCTGTCCTTTTTCCTGATCAATTGCAATTAAATCGGTTTGATCCTCAAAGTACTGACTGCTTTCAAAGTGGTCTTCATCACTTGGTTGTAGAAGCTACAGTTGAAACTCTACTTCATCTGCAAGTTATGATTTGCAGGAAGGAGCTTGTCAAGTACCAAAATACTGTCCTAAAAATCTAGGGAAGTAAGCAGCCTTCAGAATGGGGGGTTTTACTCTAAATCTGCCTCTGGCATTTCAGGGAAAGCTCCGGAAAAGATGGGCAGTTCCACAGAGAACTTGATTCCAGGTTTCCAGCCGGCTTCATCCACAACACAGGCAGATGCATTTGGTGGCTCTTCCTTCCCTGCTGCGTCAGGTGAGTTTGTGAATACATCCTACGGGGCGATGCCCCGGACAGCACTGCAGAAACTCAGCTCTTTGTCAGAGCCTCTTCAAAAGGAAGGTAAATCCAGTAGAAACTGAGCTGGGCCTTGGATCTGAGAACTGTAGGATAGGGCTGGCACTTCAGTAAAGAAGGGAAGGCAGGAGTGGCACGTGTACCTGTCACAGCTGGACAGGACCACCTTCTGTAGGTAGAGGTGAGGCGTTTGGTGAGGGAAGAAACCAAGTGAACTGTTTAATTTCACAAGAAAGCTTCCTGACTTGTCGAAGTTCTTTGAGGCTCATAATTAGAAGTAAAATATGTAGCGTGCAGTAAGAGGATTGGACTCAGCAGCACTGGTCAGACGTGCTGCAGGATAATCCTTGTCTGCAGCCTTAAGGCTGTGTGAAGAGGGAGAGGAGCAGGGATGATGCCTCCACCATGGAGTGAGGAGAACAGCAGAGTCGGGAGTGAGCAGGGAGGCTCCTCAGAGGAGAGCACGGGGAGGCAAAACATTTCACACTAGCTGTGCCGTTTGTGTCCGGAGGCCAGGAGTCCTTGGATGATCTAAGGAGCATTTTTGCAGAGGCCTCTGCATGTGTAACCCTTGGGTACCAAGGTTTTGCCATCAGCAGCCCCTTCTGTGCCAAAACACCTCAGTGAGTGCTGGTGCTTGGTTCCAGCTCTTCAGCATTGGTTCTGCTGAACGCAGCAAAGAGCTGCCTGGCACAGTATTGGAAAACTGCATCCAGAAGCCCTAATGAAAGTAATCCTCTCCTGGGACTTACATGGCTGTTCCTACCAGTGACAAATGCCACTGATTGATGCTTCCCATGGGAGTGCACCAACCCTTGTGAGAGGAGCCCTGGGAAGGGGTTGAAGAATCCTTTGGAGGGCAAGAAGTGCCAAATCCATTGACGCTTATTTCTGTTTATAAGAAGTCATTTAGAGGAGTTTATAACTGAGCTTGGGATTGTTGGCACATACCCGAAAACTGAGGAGTTGAGGTGCTCTAGGGGGTTGCTTTCTGAGTTTGTCCACCTCTGCAGTGCCCTGTGAACAGTTTATGATGTTCTGTCAGCCTTTGGGAGTGACACTGAGGTCACAGCTCCACGTTCAGCTGGAAGGTGCCTTCCCCAAAGCCTGCAGAGCATCTGCGTGCCGTGGGCTTCTGGACACTGCAGCACGTTCAGCTCTTTTAGTGGTTGTCTTTAAAAAGAGCATAGGCATAGGAAAGTGTCTTGGAAATTCTCTTTGCTGATGCTGGGCTGGGCATTTCCAGCCCTTTTCTTCTTTCCACATGAATCTGAGCCTGTGGAAGCCTGGCTGATGCAAGATGTTGTATCTCTTCTTTCAGACAGACCCCCGTGGGGCCTGGCCTGCTGCGTGGCCTTTGTTAGAGCATTTCACCTTTTGTGCTGCTGTAAAGAGAGAATTCCTTTCAAGGAATGGTTTGAGATCTGTGGGTTAAATCGTGTTGGAGAGCTGCCTGGCATTGGTTGGTTGGGTTTTTTTTCTTTTCACCAGCAACACAAACCTGTTTTGAGCCCCACGTGGGTTATTCTTGTCAGGCCCTAACTCGGATTCGCTTGGACTCTGTGGTATTGAGCTGTGCCTGTGCTGGGATTTTACTCAATGCTTTCTGCTTTTCTCTTCTCTGTTTCACTCTGCCTTTTCTCTTCCTGATTGCCAGCTGAGAAACCGAAAGACATTCTGAGCTTGGACACTAGCCCTCCTCTTCTGACTGTGCCTGATCCTTTCATTCCTCTCCCATTATCCGACACACCAGGTAACTGGAACCGAGTTTATGGTGGGGGGGAGGAGGTTGTTGTTACTTGTTTTATACTCTTAACCTCCCAGTTCCTTTTTCCAGGCACCCTGGGCCTCAGGCAGTGGTGCTGGCAAGCTCTGCTGGCTCAGTAAGGATGTGCAGTGCTTTCTGCTGCTGCTGAGCTCTGTGGCGGTGGGAACGGTGCTGAGCGCAGGAACCCTTCGTTTTCATGGTGTCTTTAAAAGTCCAGCATTCAAAGCCAAAAATAATCACAGGTTCTGGTCTAACCCAAGCTTTTTTCAAATTGTTCTCCCACTTTGACCTTATGTGTCTTCCCTGTAAGAGTCAGTGTTTCTTTGGCTTCTGAGGTTTATCACAAACACGCGCTTCATGTGAAGCACAAATTAACACGTAACCTTTTCTGATCTGAGAGAATTTTCTGGTGCAGTTGGTAACTATTTCCACTGCCTTTGCAGTGCTGCTGAAAAGTCTTCTCTGCGTGCACATTTCTGACTGCAGCAGCCAACACTTTTTAGCACAAGATTATATAAGTGCTTTGGAGCTTCTTTGCGAAGCGGAGGGATTTGGAATATGGGGATGTTTTGATCTTCTCTCAGCCCCCTGGTGAGTGTGTGTGACAGGTCCCCTCTTGTCAAGTGACCCCAGAAAACAAGCACTGGTCACAGCTCTCACCCCATCCTCGACTCAGGCTGGGGATCATTGGTGGTTTGACAGTAGAGGACCCACTCTTCGAAACTGTGCTTGTAGAGGTGGCATCTCCCCGTGGAGAGTCCAGCAATTCAGGAGGACAAAAACCCATTTCTTCACATAGCTGTGTGGAACTTGCTTCCTTCTGGTCAGTGCTCAAGGAGCATGAGAAGTGTGTTTGTATTTGCAAGGGAATTTACTCATAAATGCTGCAATTCAAGAAAAGCAGCAGAACTTGGAGGCTTTCTCTCCCGTGTGAGCCAACCTGGTGGCTGCAGTTGGAAAAGAACCTATCGAAGGCGGGTGGCTGCATGGTTTTATTCCCTGCCCTCTATGACTGCCATTGGAAATGCTGGTTTTCCTGACTTGAAGCCTGTCAGCCCAGAGCACTGTTGAATTCTCTGCCAGCATGCTCAGCACATGCAGTCACACACCAAGACAGTTGGTTTCCAGATTGTCCATTGCATTTTGATACAGCACAACCGCCCGGAGCAGCCGTCGCAGTGCCCCAGCTCGGGAAGTCTTTATAGAGCAGAAACCACTGCAGAGAACTTGACTTTCAGCCCTGCCCTTGGGTGCAAACAATCAGAGCAGCAGTTCTGTGGTGAAGGTTGCTCTTCCCACAGATCTGTCCCTCACCAGTTGGGTGTCTTTGCAGGCAGGTGTTAAACCTTCTCTCGCTCATCTCTGCCCGCGTGTGTTTGCCCTGTTGAGCTCAGGGCATCTCCTGCCATGGGGCAAAGCGGGTGGCGAGGGCTCGCAGGAGATCTGGCTTTGGCTCCCTGCAGCTTCCTGCAAAGGCATCACTAATGTTTTTTTTTTATTAAGCTAAAATTTAAGGCCAAGAGCTCGTGAATGTTTTCAAGGGCCAGAGCTACAGACA
This sequence comes from Dromococcyx pavoninus, assembly GCA_033558185.1. Taxonomy (NCBI): domain Eukaryota; kingdom Metazoa; phylum Chordata; class Aves; order Cuculiformes; family Neomorphidae; genus Dromococcyx; species Dromococcyx pavoninus. The sequence continues at coordinate 339,007 of JAUMJL010001311.1, read as the reverse complement.
TACCCTTAGCTTTGAGAACTCGAGCGGGTTGTCCGTGCTTGTAAATTCAACAGAAAAGATAAAAATCCATGCAGTCTTAGGTTTTCAGTCTTGTCGTGTGGAACAGAGTCATCTTTGTTCTTCTGTGTCTGCTTTACCTGTGCAGAAACATCCCCACAGTGAGCAGTGAGGGCTGGGATGAGAGGGATGGGAACTCCCATGTGACAGGCGTTCTTTTAGGTGTGCCCCTGCGGTCAGGAGAGCTGGGGTTGGCTTTAGTCTCTTGGTAGGTCAGCATCTCCAGTTGCATTTACCCAAGCTGCCTTACTTTTGTGCAGAAGGAGCTGAATTTCTTTGCTTGTTAAATGTTTGCTTTCTCTTTGGAGTATTTTTATTCCTGAGCAAACCTGGTTAGTGAATCTCATTGCTTTGAAAACCTTTTTATAGACTGGGAGTATGCACAGCCCTTTCAGAAGTAAAAGCATCAGCCCTTTCCCCTTGGTTACAAGAGATGTCTTGTTCAGGAAGGCTTTCTGTGCAGGCATAAGTGAGGCTTTGATTTGGTATTTCCCCTTTTTGTCATACAGAGCCAGTTTTGTCAGCTCCACGATGACTGAGGCTCTGGCTGAGAGCTCAGCTGCTTTTTTTGCTTCCACCACAAACTTGCTCCGTTTGCAGGGCACAGGTGGCATCGCTGGGATGTTGGCCAGAGATCTCCTTGGCCTTTCCCACCTTTCCTCTGGATGCTCAGAAGGACAGATGGGCCTTTCTGTGTCAGGTTCCTAAGAAAGCAGTGCATGATCCTCACTGCATGGCAAATAGGCGCAGGGTGCATCCCCAGAGAACCAAAATACATCCACGTGGAGCCGTGGGCTGCCGTGGAGCTACAGGCAACAGATGTGGCTTCGAGTACAACTGTTTGCTCACAGGTTGAGTGAGATCACACCTTTGGTTCTGTGTAGTCAGTCCAGTGTGTGCAGACAAACCTGGGACTGCAGGTTCTGGCAGACTGTCCTGTTTGTGTGGATCATGGTGCTGGAGATGGGTGATATCTTAGAGGAGGTTGTTTGAGAAGAGGTTACGTAGCACCCTAGAGAAGGCAGAAATACCAGCTCTGTGCAATAATCAAGTGGAAGCAGAATGGTTTTCAGTACATTTTTCATTCTCCAACTGCTGTAGTTCTTAATGGAATTGTAACTGGTAAGAGGAGCTGACAAGAGGGATGTAAAAATATGGGAAAACATCTGTTAAAATTAAGAGAGAATTAAATATTCATGCTGAAAACATTTTTCCTTGTGCATCTGTAGGAAAGTGAGCCAAGTTCTTCTTAATAAGCTTATTGCAGGCTTTGCTGCTGATTAATCATAATGGAGTATTTGATCAGAATGGTAATTTTTCTGCTATGTGTGGCTACTTTACGTCTACCAGTACGAATTTAGCTCATATGAGCGTGGGAGGCTAAAGTTTGCACAGGGTTTTCTGGAGACCTGAAGTTAAACTGAATTATGAAGCTTCGAGACATCTCTTTCCCCTTTGTTTTGGAGGCTTCGCTCCGTAAAGTGCCACGTTTGGGGGTTTTATGTTGTTATGTACAGTGGGTTTTGTTTCTTTTGTCTTCATTTCTGTTGGCATGAATGGACTCAATCCTGACAACCTGCTTTGCAGAAGTGTTTAATGAGAGGTTTGACCCAGAGCATGTGAATACTTCTGCTTTAGTCCATGTCCCTTCCTGACTGCTGAAATGGGAACACTTAAGCGCTGTCTGGAAGTAGGGATTTGCCCTCTTCACTCAGGAAGAGTTCTCTTAGAGTCAGGAAAGGTGTGAGATCTAGAAATACCTGCTCAGATAAACAAGTTTTTTGAGCAAGTGGAGGGTGGACACTCTGAAACGTCCCCAGGGATACTGCCAAAAATATTCCTTTCCTCTTGTTTGAGGGCTGCTTGGTTTGGGGTGGGAGTGGGACATCTCCTCCTTGTTCCAGTTCCGGATAAACGTTCTCCTCTCAGGTACCCTGTGCAGTCCTGGCATATTCTCTCATCTCTGCAGAAGAGGAGAGAGATGAGGTGGTGGGTGGGTCCTTGGTGGCAGAGCGAGCAAACAAGAAGCTGTTGAGCAGCAGCAGCGCTGAGGGTGAGCGCTGAGGAAGAGCAGCTCTGCCCCTCCCTGGTGCTGGGCGAGGCCAGGCTGCCCGTGGTGCCGGTTGCTGCGTGTGCAGTGGCCTCTGTGCAGTGGTACCAGTCCAGTGCTGCCTTTGCACAATGGGTCAGTCTTTGTTACCCCCTGTCAAAAGAGAATGGATCATTCTTTGTGCGTTTGCACAAGCATTTGCTCCCTGCAGTAGTTCAGCATCTTGGCTGCAGCTGAGAAGCAAACGAGCCTTTCGTGTAGGTAGTTAATTGGTTGAAGAACAGCAGCACCAGGCGGCCTCTGCGACACTGTCTGGACAGAACAGAGAGTGGGATAAGAGAAATTCCCTGTCTGGCACAGCTAAATAAACATGCAGACAGGGCTGAGGAGGGATTCATAGAATCTTCCGGTTGGAAAAGACCTTTGAGATCATCGACTCCAACCACACCCATCATCCGCTAAACCGTGTCCCTCAAAAACTCACCCACCTGTTTTTTAAACACCTCCAGGGATGGTGACTCCACCTCCTCTCTGGGCAGCCTCTGCCAGGGCCTGAGAACCCTTTTGGTAAAGAAATTCTTCCTGATATTCAGTCTGAACCTCCCCTGCTGCAACTCAAGGCCATTTCCTCTGGTCCCATCACCGGTCACTTGGGAGCAGAGCCCAGCACCCACCTCCCCACAGCCTCCTCTCAGGCAGTTGCAGACAGGGATGAGGTCTCCCCTCAGCCTCCTCTTCTCCAGGCTGAACAAGGCCAGGTCCCTCAGCCTCTCCTCTCAGCACTTGTTCTCCAGCCCCTTCCCCAGCTCCGCTCCCTTCTCTGGACGCGCTCCAGCCCCTCAAGGGCCTTCTTGGAGTGAGGGGCCCAGAACTGACCCCAGCACTCGAGGGGTGGCCTCCCCAGTGCCCAGGGCAGGGGCACAAATCCCTGCCCTGTTTCTGCTGCCCATGCTGTCTGCCCCAGACCCATGAACTCTGCAAAGACACCTGTTGCCCCCCTCTTTTTCTGTAAGAGGAAAACTGTATTTCCAATGCCAGCTTGTGTTTGTCCCAGAGGACACGTTGGGGTAAAGCAGTTCCAGCTTTGCACAACCATGGGGTGTGCTAACGACTGGAGTTTACATCTTCAGCTGGTAAAATGCAAAAGGGCAACTGCTCATCTAGTAACTTGATGAATTATGCTGTATTATTAACTGAGAGTACAATGTGGTGTTTTAATGATCTGGAGCAAGAAAGCCCGTGGACGACTGGAATCCCAACTAAATGAGTGTGAACAGTATCCGGTGTTACTGCTGTCTGGGTGCAGGTTGGATCCTGAGGGTGTTACTTGACAGATACTTGAGATCTGGAAAGTTAAACTGGCAGTGTTTGCATTTGATCTCATAAAGAGCCACTGTTAAGCGTTGTGCTGCTCCTCTCTCTGGTGTTTAAAGTCCTCTGTGTGTGTATTTCAAACGTGCCAAGTGCTGTGTTTTTTAATTCTTTCTATTTGTGCTACATAATAATTCCACTTGGCAGAAATTCCATTAGGAAAACTGAAGTCCAGTGCCTTGATTAGTCAGTCCCTGGTTGCTAAATAACATTCAGGGCTTCCTTTAATCTTTAATACTTGATTAATTGATAGTCAGGAACCTCCCTTAGTGACTAATGTGTCCCTGCTTTGGTAATTTGCCCTCCTACTCCCAGCACAGTTGACTTGGCAGGATTTTTACAACCTTGTCTTTCTTTCTCAGTTGACATCCGAAGAAAAGAACTCTGCTGTGTGCTCTATTGAATTGTCTTTCTTTTTGCTATTCCTCTGCAGCAGACGAGTGAGTAACGTTCTGAGTGTGTGTGGTGCCTGCCTGGTGGACTCCTTTGGCTTTGAGATGTCGCATCTTGATTGTTCACTGCCTTTCCAATGTATGACAGATTTTTGCCCTCCGTTCCCTTTTTAACTTGCAGTTTTCTCAGGAATCTTTCTTCTTTCTAATAGCCTGCTCTGACTAAAAACCCTTTTGCCTCCCTCTCTCTGGATTTATATTTCATTTCATAACTCCAGCCCTTCTTAAAATGCTTTCTGCATATGGTTGGTTGCTTAACGGGTGTATGGCCAAGTCCAGACGCAGCATGCCAACTGTCTGTGGCAGTGGTGGTGCTGCAGAGCAGACTCTGTACAGACTGACTGACTGTACATCTCAACCATCAGGTTTGTGCATGTGTTAGAAAAGGAGGGATCTGAAGAAAAAGGTCAGTGTTTTCTCCCTGAGTTGCCCAGAGCTGTGCTCCCCAGAGTTTGAATTTGCTTTCTCCCATGATACAAATCCATGGTTTAAATGTGCTGATGCTTCCTTCTTATGTTGGTGCAAACCAGAGGAAAGGCTCTTGCTTTCGTTCCTGGTGGAAGTCATTTGGTTTTCCCATCTCTGAAACTCCCAGAGGATGCCCTGAGGGCTGTCAGCTGTAGGCTCTTGCTTTGCTTTCTCCACACGTGGTTTTGCTTACTCTGACTGTGATAGGAAACTATCAGTAATTTCTTCCTGTGAGGAACCTAAAAAGAAAGTGAAACCTTGGTCTGAAGGCTGCAGGATGTGGCTGGGCTTTGGCTCTGGAGTGGGTTGATAGGGCACTTTTTAATCCTCCCCTGCATGCCTTTAAGCTTAGACACCTTCTTAAGGCTGGATAATGAATCTTGGTTTCTCAGCCAGCTTCCTCGTGAGCTGGTGCAAAGCCACAGCAAACGTGCAGCTGTCCTGTCAGCACTGAGAACGGGCCAGGTAGAAATATCAAAGGGCAGATCCTGAACCACATTTTATTGTCCCTGTGATCAGAAAAGTTTCTGGCAGGTCCTGGTAAGCTCTCTGGGGAGGCAACATCGTGTGGGAGCACAGGTACCAATTACAGCCCTTTTCCCAGCTGGAGTTTGATAAAAACCCTTCCTGAGAGTCCTTCAGGAGCTGTGTGATCTAACATAGCTTTGTATTGGGTTACATTGTCTTACCCTGGGGCTTGTTTATATGTCTACAAATGATTCATCTGGATATGTGTGTTGGATTTGAGGCAGAAGGACTTGGATACTATAAAATCCTGAATTTAACTGCATGGTGATTGCTACAGGATATGTTTTGTCCTGTCGGGCTCCTGTCTGAGCTCTGTACATGCACAAAACCAGCTGCAGTGGGCCCTGAAATTGCAGCACAGAAGATGTTTTTGTTTGTTTCTTGTTACATTGCTGTTTATTGTGTGCAGTTTTGGGCACCACGGGATAAAAAAGGCATCAGACTACTGGAGAGAGTCCAGAGGAGGGCACAAAGGTGGGGAAGGGTCTGGAGGGGCAGTGTGTGAGGAGAGGCTGAAGTGCCTTGGTCTGTTCAGCTGGAGAAGAGGAGTCTGAGAGGGGATCTCAGAGCTGTTCCCTGCCTTCTGCCAAGGGAGGGAGGGGAAACAGGGGCTGAGCTCTGCTCTCTGGTGACCTGGGATAGGGAATGGCAGGAAGATGTGCCAGGGGAGGGTTGGATTGGATGTTGGGATGAGGTTCTTCCCCCAGCGGGTGGTGGAGCCCTGGAACAGCTCCCCAGGGAAGCAGTCCCAGCACCCACTCTGCCAGCATTCCAGAAGCATTTTGCCAATGCCCTCAGCCCCACGGTGGGAATGTTGGGAGTGTCCTGTGCAGAGATAGGAGTTGGACTTGATAATCTTTGTGGGTCACTTTCAACTCAGTTCATTCTGTGATTCTGTGATCTCTCCTGTTTCTTCTCGTTATGCAAAGAATAACAAAGCCAAGGCCTCCTTGGTGCAGGAAGGGGAAAAAAATGCAGGATTCTTTTTTGTTAAGCTTGTGTGCTTTGGGTAGGGGTGAGAAGAGCTGCAGGGTAGGGGTGAGAGAGCTGCAGGCTGTTACAGGCACTCTCTGGGGAGAGCCACACGCAGCAGGTGAGGTTTCCTCAGCTGGTGAAGAGCTGCCCTCTCATTTCTCCAAGTGCCAGTGGTGTTTGCACACACAGCTGTGCAGATGCTCCTGGGGCTGCCGCGCTGTCCGTCAGCCGCCGAACCGAGCACTTGATTAATGTTGTCTTTGTTATTTTTTTGCTTTTTTCTCTATTGCCTGCCTTCCTCCTTTCCTGCTTAACCCAGAAAAACTGATTGAGGGACTCAAATCTCCTGAGACTGCGCTTCTGCTCCCTGATATCCTGCCTCTCGCTGACCCCTTCGGTAGCACATCAGACGCTGTGAATGGTAAAAATGGACTCAGGGCACCTCCTCCCCTCTGTCTTACACTGCATGTCTTGTCCCACACGGTGACTCTCTGTGTTTACCCCACTGGGCTCTCAAAACAGCCCCTGATGTTGGTAAAACGCAGTGCAGTGGGAAGTTGTGGATTATGCTGAGACAGATCTTTCCCCATAGACTGGCACCCAAACAGCAATGCTTGGCATCTGCGTTTACAATCTGAGCTTTGGCACAATAACATGGCATGGGTGGGCATTGTGTGTTCTGGTCTTGGCAGAAGAAAGTTCATTGTTGGCTCAAGAAGATGGAAAAAGTCCCTCCATTTCCACTGAAGGCTTGATGTGTAACGGCCCAGGTGCCGAGCCTGCCGGTCCCTCCATCGACCCTCAGCAGGATGAGGAGGGCAGCGTTGTCTTTGACCTTGGGCACACGCTGAGGATAAACGTGCAGTGAGCCCAGAGCAAGGCTTCAGGCAGTACCAAGATTTCAGAGCGTTGCAGACTCGTATTTTGATCCAGATGTACTAATGGCTGATAATTGCAGGCTGCCCTTAGTTGCAGTCAGCTGTGGTTGTGGTTTTGGGTCCCAGCCAGGGTCCCCTGCTTAGCTGTTTGCAGCCCTGTAGCTTTGAGAAGAAAGGTATAAAATGAGTCACTGTGATAACAAGACTTGTTCTCCCTTTTGCAATTTCTGGCAGTTGTCTGAATTCTCTTAGAGGATGATCCTGCAAATCCAGGACACACACTGCTGTGCAAACAGAAATAGTCATTAATCTCTCTGAGGTTGGCCAACTGGACCGTTTCTGATCCTGGTGCTTGAGTGCATCCTTGTTTAATTAAACTGCTTGGTCATTACCTGAATGTTGGTCCTCGAGGATCAGACCCAGGCAAGCACCTGGCAACAGTTAACCTTCCATGTCTCCCCCCTCCCCTTCTTGGCTTCTATAAACCCAAATCTTTCTTTCCAGCCTTGGTGAACGTCTCCTTCTGTATCCACGTGGTGGACACCAACATTAGACGATACTGAGGACGGGTGTTTTCAATAAGATGTTGAGTTCCAACACTTTATCATCTCTTTGCTCAAAATGAAAAAAAAAAATAGATCCCATGTCTTGGCTTTTTACTGGTTTAACTGGGAATGTGCCATATTTTAATGATGTGTTACTGCTAATGCAAGGATCTAACTTCAGCTGCGGCTGGCACAGCTGACGTATTAAAGGGTCGCTAAAGGATTCAGACAACTGCCACCTTAGTTCCTACTTGTGCTGTGTCTTGCAAACTAACCTCTGGCTTCTTCTCTGCTCTGATATTTTGCACATTTGGAAAGGAAAACCTGACGTAGCTGTTGAGAGTCTCATACCGGGCCTCGAGGCTCCGTTGCCCCAACGCCTTGTGTCACAGACCGAGTCGGTTGCCTCCAACAGAACAGGTTGGTGAGGCAGGAGGGTGCTGGGAGGGCAGGGGTGCATTGTACTGGTGTGGGCTGGGTAAATCAGAAAGCAGTGAGCTCCTGAACATCAACATCTCTGCTGCTTCTCCCTCCAGTATAAACTGTGCTTGCCTATGTGCCTTGTAAGTGGGTGCTGCCTGGTTCCATGTTACTTGTCTCCTTGTGAAGAAGGGCACAGGATTCCTTCAGCCCACCAGAACGGAGCTGTCGGTGCCAGAGTATGCTCTGAGGAAATGGTTTCTAAATCTGGAGCAGCCACTGTTTTTCATCTGCTCCCTTGGGGTCTGGTAGTGAGCAGTTCATGGCCCTTTCCTGCTGTGAAGGCTTTGATCTGGTCATTTTTGCAGCAGGTGAACTTGATGTCTTTTCAGAGGTCTTTCATGGAACAGCCAGTGCTCTTGGTTTTGCCAGAGAATCCCTGCTCCCCACGCTCCCTCCATCACCTGTGGGGGTGGGTTTGTTGTTGTACAGTTGACTTTAGAGGGCAGTTTGCCCCAGCCAACGTGTTCAGTGTCTCTCAAGGTGTTGGAATCCCTCTGCCCTCAGTGCAGAGCAGTAAGAGATGTTCTCCATCACAAGTAACAGTGGGTTGTGCTGGCTTTGCATCACAGCTCTGTTTGTGCACTAAGCCGACAGGAACAGCGATGTGAGAACATGAGCTTAACAGTGTTTGTGTCCTGTTCACTGCTGCCCTGGACATTAACCTGGATCCAGACTCCCTCACTGGGGAAGACTCTCTGCTTGACTGTTCTCTGCTTTCTAACCCTGCTGCTGACCTCCTGGATGAGTTTGCTCCTGTAGCTTTCGCAGCTCAACCTCACAAAGGTAAACTGTTCCTTTTTTCTCTAACACACAACCAGTTCTGGGGTCTTTAGCTGTCGTGAAGTGAAGCTGATACCAGTTTACACAAACAGATGCTCTGACCTGGGTTCTGTGGGTACTTTTTCCCCCCAAGCTGTTGTTTTGTTTTCTTTCCAAGCTGGTGAAACTTGGAATGCACACGGAAGTGCTAAGGGAGAAATACAGGTAAAGTTTGTCAAAACAGGTGGCACCTTGATGGAACAGGGAAACTGCAGAAGGAATGGTTGGCTGAAAGGGGAGGCTTTTGTGTGCAGCCCTTCCTCAGGTTTGTGAGTGAGTGCACTCTGGTTTTGCTTTTTGTTCATGGGATTTAAGAGCTGCTCTTATGCTGCATCATTAATTTTGGACGAGGGCCTCATAACCCCCTATGCAGGTGTCACAGAGTTTTGAAACAAAAGGAATATTTCTGGGTTGTCAGAGTTAGTGTCTATAGCACGTGACTGAGCTTTTCCAGGTGTGGAGAACATTTTCCTTTTCAGAGGTTATGAGGTTTGTGAGTCCAACTGCAGTGTCACAGCAAATCTGAATGAAAGTCCAAGTGCATCACCCAACTGAGAAATGGAAGAGTCTCACAGTAACCCAAACCAGCAGAGCTGCCGACGAGAAGCAGCCCATGGGTGGTGATCCCTAAGGGCTGCAGGTCAGCCCTTGCAGTACATCAGTGTTTGAGCTGGAGTGGTGTAGTGCAAACGCTGTGCAGTGATCACAGTTCCATTCTCTCAAGCAAGAGCAGAAGACTCTGGGGAGCCGAGTTTTGACTCGCAGGGCTTTGTTTCCCAATTTGCAGAGCGTCCAGTTGACACCTGGGCCCTCTCCATGCACTGTGGCTGGAGCAGTGGCATTGAAATTGTTGGAATTACTGACAGCTGGAGTGCAGGTTGCACAGTGAACCTCTGCTGCTCTGATCTGGCACATCCCTGCTATGGGCTGCAGCAGCTGTGACAGTGCCAGATGTTAGTGGGTGGCTCTCAGGTAAGCCAGGTGAGTGGTCACTATTGGGTGGGACACAGCCCCCCCATGTGGGAGAGAAGGCTGTGAAGACTCCTGTCTGTCTGCTGCCTTAAAAATAGGGGCCCAGAATACAAATACTGACTACTGGGTGCCCCTGGACGATGGGTTTTGCTCAGCTCCTTTGGTAAAAATCCGTGTAGCAACAGAAAATGATCTGTGCTCAGAGGAATCACTGTAAAAACAGCCTGTAATCAATTTTGACACTTGATGGCACTTCAGAATGAGCGTTGTTTGGGTTTAAACACGCAGTTGTTCTGATTGCTCATTGCTACAGTACACTTCCACGCCACTTTATTTGGAGTATATGGCTGGAAATGTGTGTCGAGCAGTTCTTGCTCCCTGTCTGGAACATAGCAAAGCCAAAACATTGCTGGTGTGACTTGATGAGAAAATGATCAGACTCCAGCAAGCCTTCTCGAGGCTGCTCTGCTGTTCTCTCTGGGTTGAGGAAGGCTCACATTGGATAAAGAAAGGGAGACTTTGGGGGAAGAGGGGTTGCAAACAATTAAAATCTTTAAAAACTCCTTTGTGGCTTCAGCCCCTGCTGTGACAGCTCTGGGTGTGGTCGTTCCCTGTCCGGCTGTCTCAGTCCCTTTCTTTGTTTGCTGTGTTTATCCCATCCTGGCTTGGGTGCTGCAGAGCACTTGGGGGCAGATCCTGCTCTCTGTGGGTGTAACCAAGCTGTGGAGCAGCGCTGTGAGTTACCAGTGGGACCAGGAGGAGCTGAAAAAGCAGCCATGGTCTGGGCGTGGGTTGATGCTCCAACCACTCCGTGGCATCCTCTCTGTTGGGCTTTACTGGGCTGTTTTATGGCCTCTGAATATTTTTGCTTTGCCTTCAGGATTCCTTAATTTGTGTTTGCTGAATATAGCACCGAGCTGTGTGTATGTGAGGGGAGAATTGTTTTCTATAGTGATATCAAGTCCCCGAGGGAGGCTCGACTATGTTTGAGGGAGTGTTGCCCAAGCAGGGACGACAGAGTGATGACAAGGTGATGCTGTCCATTAAGATGAAACCTCTTTGGTTTTGACACCTTACAGGCCAGGTTTCTATAAACTTGTGGGTTTTCTCTGGGTCTGATCCTCTAGGATGGTGAATTTCCACGTGGTTTCTTGCATGGTCTCACCCAAACCCTTTGTTTAGCATTTTTGTCAGCTTTCAGTAAAGAGCTTTTATTCTTGCTACGAGTCAGACAGGAGCATTCCTGTTCCTTGGAAACCACTGACGTGTAGACGTCCTTGCTGGGCTTTCAGAAATATGTCACGTAGTAATTGAGGACCAGAAGGTATTTTAGGTGTCTGAAGTAACAAGCAGTGATGCACAACGAGAGTATGGAAGTCCCTAAGGGTAGGGAATTGCCTGGGAATTGCCGATAAGTGTCTCATCTTCTGTGGAGATCATGGAAAGTGCCTCCCACCAAGTGTCTGACTGCAGCTGACGTGGTTTGAAATCGATGGAATGATGTGCCAGCACTGCTCTGGGGCCTTTAAAAAACCTCTGTGGATCTAGTTACACCTTCAGGCATTTAAACTCCTTGGAAATCTGACTTTGTGTTGCACTTGTTTTATTGCTGTAGCTGAAAGCTCAGGGGTTTTGTCTATTTTGCCTCCCTGTGCATCAGAGCTGGGCACAGCAGAGCCAGCTTGTGCTCTCAAACTGTGCCTCGTGTCTGACAGCCACGGGATGATGACAAAGAGCACCTTCAGGAGCTCCAGGCCCTGCCTTTTACCACAGCTTTGAACTCTGCCAGTTGTGAACCTTTCACATTTGGCCAGATTTCATTTTGGTTCTCATGACTTGGCTTGCTTTTTTTTTGGTTTGTTCCGCTGCCCTTTTGTATTTAATTATGTTTCTTACCTCTTAACCTTCTTTACCAAAGACTTAACCAACTTTATTGCACCTTTTAAATGAAACTCCTGCTTCTAAACCCTGTCTCTGAAAACTTAAAGAGGTTCTAACACTTCTTAGCAATTCTAACCAGCCTCTCTGCTGTCTGTGCTTCTTTACCTCTGTCTCTCCTCTATGCTGCAGAAGATACTAACCTGATATCAGGCTTTGATGCTCCCGAGGGCTCTGAAAAAGTGACAGAAGATGAGTTTGACCCAATTCCAGTGTTGATATCCAAAAATTCACAAGGTAAGCCAGGATTCGGGGGTGAAAAAGGGAAAGGAAACAGGAAAGGTTCTGGGGCAGTGGTGCTGCAGCACGTGTGAAGTAATTGAAACGGTGAACTGTGAGGCACTGTCATTGTAGTATTTAGTGAGCTTAGACTCTGATTTACACTGGCCTGGAAACGACTCTGGATTCTCTCTCTGAGAAGATTGCATGTCCAGAAGGCAACAGGCGTGCCAGCAGCTTTAGGTGCCCTGGAGTGATTCCTAGCAGTGTTCCAGGCAGGCACACAGCTACCTCTGTGGCTGAGAGCAGGGGAGAGCTGTGTTCCCACATTCCTGTTTACTTGGTTACCTTACTGTTTATTTGGTTCAAGCCAACAGAAGGAGCCCTCTGACTTTTAAGTGAAGGCTCTAGCGGGAGAGATGATGGATAATCCTGAAACTCCTGCTGAGAGTTTTTTCACTTCCCACTGATGTCTTTCAAAGGTGTTTGTGGGAACTGAGTGTGAGAAGCTTGGGAGATGGTACTCACCTCCTTCGAAGAGCTCAGAGCAGTCAGAGTCCTTGGACCAGAGACTGGAAAGTTCCTCCTTTCACAGCATTCCTGTCACCTGGATTGCAGTGACACCATCTTTGCAAACCTTTCCAGTCTGGGGTGGGGTTAAATCGAAGAAGCAATGCTGTTTCCTTAAAAGCAGCAGTGTTTTAGAGTCTGGACACTCAAACAGATCTGCTCTCTGGAGTCAGGTTCTTGAAAGGCTTTGATGACAGCTTTCCCTGCGCAATCTTAGGTTGAAAACCAAACTCCAGGGCTCCCTTTTTTTTGGTGTGGTTTTTTTTTTCTTGATAGATCTTTTTTGATGTCCTCAATGCCTGTTTTTGTTTACAGCACCAATGTGCTGAGCACCTATTGCCAGCTTTCAAAGACGGACACTCTTTAAAAAAAGGTGTCAGGCATTGGAAATTTTGCTCCTGCTCAATGTCAGAAGATTTCTGCCAAAGCTGAGCCAAGATAGGCTGCCTTGAATAAAGAGGAACATCTTTCCTTCAGTATCAAAGCACCAATTATAAAGCCACACGATAGCTCAGCCCCTCTTGAAGCAGCTGGCAACTCAAAACCTGCAACTAATTTCAAGATATAAAACATGGAACAGTCCTTTCTAGAGGTGGTGGGAGTTCCTGTAATTGCTCCATAGATGCTTCAGTCAGGACAGAACTCTGCAGCTTGGGAAGAAGGGATGGTTTGTAGAGATCCCTCGGCTGCTGTGGTGTTTTTCCATGCAGGCCAGGACTGGGGTGGGGAGAGGGCGGAAGAGCGAGCAGGGGAATGTTGTGATGCAATAATGAGAAGAGCTTGAGCAGATTTTCTGGTTTGCTTTGACTTTTTTTCTTTCTTGCTTGCTTGAACATCTGAAACTGTCGTGTGTGTGTGTCCTGTTCAATACTGAATTCCTATCTCTCACACTTTCAGGTGGGCATTCTAGAAACAACAGTGGAAGCTCTGAGTCCAGTCTTCCCAACATAGCCAGGTCTTTACTGCTGGTGGATCAGCTCATAGACCTGTAGCAGTGACACAGTAGCAGACGCAGTTTCTGTAACGTACCTAAGCCTCCGTTTTCATTTCCAGAAGAGTTTTCCTTCAGTTGTGGTTCTTTTGGGCTCCCCCCACACACACACACATTCCCCTTAATTGAATCTGCCAACAAGAGACAGTGGCCCACCTTTTTTTCCCTGTGCCCTGGGCAGGATCCTGTGGGGTTCTCCAGGGAGTGCTCTCTGAGGCTGGCGGACCCCTCCGTGGTTCCCGCTGCCCCTCTCCCTCTCCGATGGCTGTGCTCGTAGTGCCGTGGGGAGCCCAGCCCAGGGTTAGCTGATCATAGCTGCTGTGTGCCCCCCCCCCCCATGTGCCACAGACCCCCCCTCTCTGCCCAGAGCAGTGCGTGAACAGCTGTGTTTCAACCTTTGCGTTTGCGTTTTGGGGTTGGTTTTTTGGGTTTGTTCCCCGTTTTTTCCGATGAGTGGGCAGGAGGAAGGGGGCAGGTGGAACCCACAGGGATGGCCCCCTCCTGCAGCACCCAGGGTAGGAGCGTTGGGGGGGGGGGGGGTTTCCCACTTGCTGCAGAGGGGCAGGAAGCACCGCATTCCCCTGGAGCAGCCTTGCCCGGTCCCTCTGGCGATGGTGCACGTGAAGAGTTTTCCGGACCTCCCCCAGCTACCCTTTGCTGTTTAACAATCCCACTTGTGAATGAACTGCGCTTCCTTGGGGGAGGGGAAAAGAAAGAACAAAAGAAACCCCCAAACCAGATGGTTAAAGCTGCAAAAATGACCCTAAGAGAAATGTAACGAGGTTTTGAACCGCACACATGTGAGTATGGCCGTGACTAGCGTTCCGTTCACCTTTTTGGGATGAAGAGGGCATTGTGGCAGCAGCAGATGTATTCTCTGTGACTTCTGTGTTTGACTGGAAAAAAAAGAAAATGCCCCCAACCTACTGTAAATTGTGTATGAAACAAATTGTCCTGCAGTTGTTTGTCTCTTTTTAATCCTGGTTTTGGTCAAGCATCTGGTATCTGTTCTGGGTTCCCCGTTTTCTCTTGTAACTGCATATAGTGCACACCCCGTAAGTATGGCATCATTTCTCTCAGTAGACAAAGGTTACTGTGGACTTCCTTCCACTCTTCAGTCCTTGTGGAACAAGCATGCACTTGGTTCAGATGTTTGAAATAAGTGCTGCTGCAGCTTGGTGGGTTTTACCTTTTCTTTTTCCCTTCACATGCTTAGTTTGTCAACTCGCTGGATCCGCTAAACTTGTTTTCATTGGCTTCTGGTCCCGAAGTCTGGAATTTCTATCTTGTATTTGAAAGCTCTTTCTGAACAGAAGGACTCTCCCTCTGTAGTGGAATAACCAATAGCTTCCTGCTAACCTTGTGTATGTGTACGTAGCTGTATTAGTAAAAGTGCAGTTCCCATGTGCGAAAGTACGAACGACTGAAATGTCTGTGCTGACCCCTCGCTGAGAAGGAACGAAATCCAAGTTCGTGACTCCTCCTTCCCCCTCTCCAGTCTCTCCTCTATCCCCACCCTGACACTTAGTTTAACAAATTCTGTAAATAGAACCGCCAGCGGTCGTGTCTGCTCTACGTTACTCTTCTTTTAAAACCTACACTTAATAATAAAAGTATTGCTTAAGTGTGTTGTATCATTACCTGTGTATACTGCACTTTCCAAGAGAAGCTTTACATGAGAACTATGGAAATGACCTTAGTAAAATTGTGGATAGAACTTTATTATTTTTTTTTGTTTTATATTCCTAAAGCACAGGCAAGCTGGACTGGAAAACATGAAGACGCTATAGATAGAAAGTTATTGTATAGTCAGATACTGAGATTATATGAAAAGAGAATGGATTTTAAAAAGTAACCACCTACTGTATATTAGAAACAAAGATTTCTGTGAATTAAAGTACTTTTAAAGAATGTTTAAGATTTTAAATCTAATGGCGCTTGTTCAAGGGTTCTGGAAAAAATTATAAATGCACTGGGTTGTTAATAATGCTATTAAATAAGCAGATGTGAGTGTTTATTTTATTGCTGTTCCAAGTAGCTGTTCCTGGATCTGGGTGGGCAGGACAATGCAAGGGGAGAGTCTGTTAGCCAGACCTCCTTAATCAGAAAATACTTGCTACTTATTTGCAGAATGAATGGAAAATGAGAGAGATGAAATGGGTGGGTATTTGGGATTCACCTTAAGCTCTCCAAAGCCGTGGCCGTTGTCGGGGTGGGGTGGGTCAGGGTCTCTGTGCTGCTCCCAAGTTGAGGAGTTTGTGTGAAAGCTGCTGCTGTGAAGGAACAAATGGAACTTCCACTCGGTGTCCGCGTGGGACCCAGCGTTCCCAAAGTGGGGAAAGAGTTCTCTCAAAGCTGTGGTTGAAGCCACGGGAGAGGTTTCTGTCCCCTTTCAAGGGGCACAGGGTGAGGAGTTGTTAATTAAGGAACAAGGCAAAGCTGCAGGAACAGAGCCACAGCAGAGGGCTCCCCTCCCCACCTGGTGTGTGCTGTCCCTTCACCTCGGGGGGGACAGGGGACCCTTTCTGCCCTGACAGCCTGGAGGAGCGTTCTTGGTGTTCACTCTTTTGATGGATCCTCCGGAGAGGATCCTGCGAGTGCACCCACAGGACGTGGGGCGATTTCCCCTCGGGGCAAGGTTGTGCTTTGGATGCAAGATTAAACTCTGGGTTTAGGATGGCAAGGTGTTCAAAGGAACAGTTGGAACCGAGATGTTGGCTCTTGCTTACTCTGAGGAGGGGCCTTGGGTTTTGAGCTGCCCCTGCCTTTGGGAGTCTCCCCAGCTGGTCTTTTAACAGGGTGAGCACGAGTGTCACACCCACAATTCAGCAAATTTGTGTTGTTTCTGACAATATCCACTGCATTGGGAGCATCTCTTCCAAAACCAGAAGGTGCAGCTGCCTGAATCCTGGCTGTCCAAGTTTTGATGGGGTTCCTGGGGGCTTGGCCAAGTGTGAAGGACTCGGCCAGGGCTGCCGGCAGCGTGCGTCGTGCTGGAGCAGCCTGAGAGCTGGGTGGGAGGCTCTTAGTGCTGGTGACTTTGTGGCAGACCTTCTGCAGCCTCTAAGAGCCCGTTTGCCACAAGCAAATGACAGCTTGGGAGAATCTTTGCATAGAGAGAATCATTTTTAGAGGGAGCTTCGGGGGAAGGAATGATGATGGCATTCTTTGCCCTGAAAGCTCACAGGATGTTGCCTCCAGTGACTTTCCAAAGCCACCTTATCTAAAAATTAATGATTAAAACCAGATTTTGTAATTATGATGGAAGTTCAGGTGTGATTTAGACCAAAGACAGAGTTCAGCAAGCTTTGTGGTATCCAGGCAAACATAACTGAGGAGCACATGGGCTTCTGACTACAGAAAGTGTCCTCGAGCACGCGGCGCGCTGCGGTGCCGCTGAAGCGTGTCTGGGTGGAGTAAATGATTTCCTTTTTAGCCACTGCATTTTCTGGTTCAAGAGCTCTCGTAGGAATCTGTCAGAGTTGGGAGCAGCTGGTGTGGATGTGAGGGAATCGTGAACGTAAGGTGGGGAAGAGCTCTGAGGGCTGAGGCTCGTGGGTTGCGCAGTTACCAGTCACGCGGTGAGAGGAGTTCCCGTGCCTTCTCTTTGCCGAGGTGTGTGGGCGCTGCATCGTTCCAGCAGGAAACAGAGATGGAGTGGGGTGGGGAGGAGGTTTTCTTTGTGTTTATTTTTTTGTTCTGTGTAGTCTATTTCTGGAACTGAGCAAAGCTGTGGGCACAGTCGGGCCTACGCACAGGAGCGCAGGCTCCACGCACAGCGTCGGATCCCGGTGTTCCTTGGGAGGAAGGGTGGGTGGCTCAGCTGGGGCTCCTCTAAGGACATCAGGGCCGTGTGAGAGTTGTGCTCCTGCCCTCCACAGCAAGGAGTTAACCCCTAGAAACTCACTTTGTGCTCTGAGGTGGTTGCAGCCTGAACATGCCCTGCACAGGCAGCACTTGCTTTGTGCACAGGGCAAATGGGGAGCAAACCAAGAGGCTGTTGGTGTCCAGCTGGTCAGGCGTGGCCGTGATCCACTGGGATGTGGTGTGGTGGGGTTACGGTGTTTGACCACCTGCCCTGTCTTGCTTTGCATGGTCCAAATGATTGGCAGCAAGATCAGATCATTAAATTCCTTATCTTCCAAAACCTGGGTCTGCTCCCACATCTGCTGCTGTGCGGTGACTTTGGGCAGGAACACTGAATCCTGCTGCCCGAGTTGTTCAGTGCTGTGGTCATGGTGGTGCTGACCTTTGCTGTTCTGCCTTGGTACCCCCCTCTCCCCAAAGCACTGTACAGGGTAGGGCTGTGCTGATGTTTGATGATGTTGCTTCTAGGAATCGCAATATAAGGAAAAACTCCGCTGTCTCAAGAATGAAGGAATTAAGAAGTCTTTTTAAATGCTGAACTAGTAATCTCACACTGGTAATTGTGCTGATTTTTAGCTACCTGTTACCTTATATTGAGACCTTCCTGACTTTGGTTTGATGAAATCAGTTGTTGTTCAGGTAGAAGAGCAGTTGCAGAGTCCAGGAATGCCTCTGTCTCCCCTGACGTTCTTGTTTTGGGCTCCAGAAATGAGGCCATCATTGTGGTGTCGGCCTCCTTGCAGCTCTCTGTGACAGGGACAATCTCTTAGGGCTTTCCTGTCCCTTAGCTCTGTGCTGGGCCCTCTCAGTGCCCCAGTTTCCTTAAAAAATGGGGAAACTCCTCATGTCAGTGCTGTAACCCAGGAGTTTTGGGCTCCTCGGGTCTCTCTCTGAGCGGGGAAGGGCAGGGCTTTGCACAAAAAGGCACCGGCTTCCTTTCAGGAGATTTGTCCTTTACCCTCGTGCTGTTCCCAACTCCTGGAGTGATGCCTTCTCTCCTTTACTATAACACAGACCAGGACGGCCCTGTCTTTCCGTGTGAAAGGGTCCCTGGAGCTCTTCAGCCTCTGTGCTCTCAGAGGCTGAAGCATCCGTCGCCGCTGCCTCACTTAAATTCTCTGTCGTTCTCAGAGCTCTGCAAAGCTGCAGCTGCTGATGGGAGTGCACTGGCCTTGTCCCTCTAGCTCCAATCTGACCTTTGCACTCAGGGGGTTGGATTTCTTTGGGTCATTTGCATTTCAGTGTCAAAGTGTAGCCCAGACCTTCTTTAACATATAAGATTACTGAGTGTGAGAGGAGTTGGCTCGGCCTCTGTCCAGTCTGACACGCCCAGGGCTAGCAAAGGTAAAATGCTGGCGTGATGTAGTGATGCTGCCAGAGCTCCTTCTGGAACTGTCCCTTTGCTTTCTGCCAAACTGAGGGAACCCAAGAATATGGGAGAGCAATCAGTTGGTGTGGAGTGAGGTCTGGGAGCCAGGACTGAGCATCAGAACATAGGAGTGCAGATGTCCTCTCTGGTCAGTAACCCCCAGGGACCCCACTGCATTTTAATATCGCTGTGGTGTTTTCATATGATCAGGGCCCTTCCCCTCTTGCTGTGTTGCCTGGCAGCTTTGAGTGAAACCAGCTCTGAACTGAAGGCCAGACAGGCTCCTGTGCATCGCTTCATTCCCCCTCTGCCCTCCCCTGAGTCACCCTCCCCTGAGTAACCCACAACTCCTGGCCCTTTCAGCAAGGGAGAAAGCTGCTTCCAAGCGTTCGGTGCCCTTCTTGCTTATGAAGGGCAGAGAGAGCAAGGAAGCACTGGAAGAAGTCATTTTTCCCCAAATAGAGCATTCTGCCTATCATCCAGTGCCTCCAAGTTCAGGGGCACACGCTGCTGCTCTCCTAAGCACGGGGGTTACAAACCCCAACCCCATCAACCCCACTCCTGCTCTGTCCTTAACGTCATCGCTGCCATGAACACAGCCACAACTGACCAAGTACCCCCTGGAACAGAAAACTGATCCAATGACTTGTTTGCACTCTTCTTGTGAGAAGTGGGCTGTGGGGTTGCCTTGGTTCACCCTGGTAAATGCCTTTTCCCTTTCCTTCCTTTCCTGTTCACTGGATTTCAGTGGGCACTGGGTAATTCAGAGGCATTTGCATGATGTGGCAACCGGTCTTGCTCTGCTGCAGCCTGTGTTCTCTAAATCTCACGGTGATCAATACATAACCAACCTCCTAGAAGAAACCACCACCATGAACGTCCTGCTCCTGTAATCTCAGCTTAGCATCTAAGATTAAACCATTGCTGACACCATGGCTTCAGGAAAGACGGAGAGTACTTTCTTAGGGTAACTTAACACATATTCACATATCTACACTGTCTTTATTCGCAGTGTAACGTATCCACGTGAATCATTCCCCAATAAATACTGATTTTATGCCCAGTGAATGCCTGCTGTGTCTTTAATTGTGAGAAGGGACTGCACGGGTTAACTCGGCTGTGGCCTTGATCCAGAAACGGTGCCTCGTGGGCTGTGATGGGTGCGTGAACGTGAACAATTCACCTGGGCAGAGTCTGGCTGCAACGATGCTGCTTTGTCACAGCAGGGTGGGTTGGTCGGTGCCTCCCTTGTCCATCGCCCGGTGGATACCAACCAACCTCCTTTCCCCCCTCATTCCTCCTGCAGTTCGTTCTGCTTAGTTTTCACTTGCCTTTTTCCTGTCCTCTTGCTAACACGAGCCCAATGCCACACTCGTACCCCGCCAATAGTTCTCTGAAGGTAAGAGATCTTCTGTTCTGTCTGTGTGAGTTGTAAGGCAAAACCAACCCCACCTTTGGCTCTTGTGACTGGAGAAGAGCACAACAGCGAGCTCTTCCCACGCTGTCTTGTTGCACTGACACAGAAGCAAAACAAATCATTAGAGTTCTGTCAGATCCTCGATTTGAAGTCACGGTTTGGAGTGTTTACAATCATTTGTCTTGCAGTGGTTTAAAGTAAATGCTGCTGTTACCAGGATCCCTTCAGAGATAACCAGCGTTCTTTGAAACCTGTGTGTTATTTTAGCAGGTGTAGGGCATCCCCGTGCCCGAGTAACCCCACGTATCCGTGGGATGGTTCCCAGAAATCCAGGCTATGCCAAGCTGTATCTCAGCTCGTAGGGCAGTCACTGAGCAGCAGCACAGAACGAAAAGGCAGAACTTGTCTGTGCTGTGGAGCTTCACTCCAGGCAGCAGCAGTGCAAAGTGAGGACCTCTCTGATGGTGGTCGTCGTGGGTGGCGGAGAAAACCTCGTGGGATGGTGCTGAGAGCGTGGTGCTGGGTGTGCCCATTCGTGTGTCAAACATCTTCCATTGCTTTCTGAGAACTGGTACTCGTGGTGTCCCTGAGCTGTGTGGCAGCGCCGAGCTGTGTGGCAGTTTGTGTGTCCTAAATACCTTCCCTGGTGTTTTTATTTTCCTTTATTGGCCATCCCTCTCCTTCCCATTTCCATGTGTGGTGGTGCTTTAAATCTGACCAGCATGACACTGCTCGTGTAATAAGTACCTTTCGTTCTTATTTATGACTGAGGAGATGGAACTTGCTGAGTAACGCTCTTCTCTTGCATTTTTAGGTGTGCAGAGGGATCCGGCCCTGTTCCCAGCTGTAGCTCTCGAGCTCTCTAAAGGACCTTCTGGCAGTGATGGACTTGCTTTGTACAAGGGTAATTCTGAGATACCAGAGGTGAAACCACAGCGCAACTCCGAGTCAGACTTAACGAGGGACGGTCCTTCAAGCAACAGCTCCTTCTACAGCAGTGAAGGAGAGGGCACAGACCACGAAGGAGATATTTTGGATTGCAGTGGCTCCAGGCCTTTACTGATGGATTCGGAAGAGGAGGAGGAAGGCTGCAAGTCGTGCGCAGGGTTCCTGCAGTCTGTGCCCAGGGAAAAACGTGAGGCCTCCAAAGAAGATCCCCACTCCCAGGCTTCCCAGCCCAGGGCAGGGGAGACGCTGTTCCCTGCCTTCCAGTCTCACACTGGGGAGGTTTTTAACGAACCGGATGTTTTTGCCACGGCTCCTTTCCGAAGCTCAAGAAAAGTGCCTGATGAGGTGGATGTCTTTACCAAAGCTCCTTTTATCTCCAAGGGCACCTTGGCTGTTAAGCATCCTGAAGAAGCAGATGTATTCCTGAGAGCCCCTTTCACTAAAAAGAAAAGCATGGAAGAGTTGACTTCCCATAGTTCATCTAAGGAACCGTTCGGACCGCCCGTTTTCCAAGGAAGCGATGTCCAACACAGAGCTAACCCGGTGTTCCCAAGCCTGGATTTGGCAACACGTGGCACAGCCTCGGTGAGAGCTCCGTATCCCTCTGCCAGGTTTACTCAGCCAAGCAATCTTCATCCCTCTTCCGGAAGAGCTGGGGAGACCCAGGAGAACCTCCCTTGTAAAGGCGCGGTGGCGGAGCAGGGTGCTGCGCCTGCCGAGAGGATCCAAGGAGCGCTGCCCCAGGAGGCTGTGCTGGGCGCCGTGGGCAACAAGCCTTTCCGTCCACAGTCCTTGTCGAAATACTCCCGTCACTACAGCCCAGAAGATGGGCAGGGTCTCGAAGCCAAGCCCATAGCTGCTTACAAAGTGGTTTCTCAGACCAACAGACAGGCCATAGCAGGATCTGTCTCTGTTGCCCCTCTGTCTTCCAGGACTACAGAGCTGCCCGGCGGGGATCCGTTCGCTTCTGCACCCTTTCCTTCCAAAGCAGGAAAGCAAAAGCCTTAAATCTGCTGTGAGCTGGGAGGTGCTTCCAGCAGGACCACCTCCCACAGGACCTTGAACCTCGTAGTTGAAATGAATGACATAGCAATATATATATATGAAATAATTATTATTTTTGGTCAGAACTCTATTTGCAGTGATACATAGGTGAACCATTTTAAGTTATGTTAGTTAGCCTGAACACCTGGCTCTCAGGATCTTCATATCCTTTTCAGTTGTTTCTTACCCTCCTCACTGTCTTATTTTTTAGATGCTTTTCCAAACCAGTAATATTCTGTATTTTCTGGTCCTGGCTGGGGAAATGCATTATAAGATGAATGAATGTGTTTATTAATTACAGAGCAAGTCAAGCAGGACTTGCTAGTGCTCTGAAGGAAGTGATTTCACAGGTTACAAAGGTTATTGTGGCTTCTTTTGTATCCGTGGGGACTTGTGGAAGGGAGCAAGGCTGCCTATTCCTGCTGCGCGGCAGCGACGCAAACCTGGCAGCCGTGGCTCCAGAGTGAGTCTGTCGTGTGTGTCCGTGCTGTGAGCCAGAGCTGTGCTGGCGGTGTCTTTGCTCACTGTGAAGGTGCTTCTGCCCCGTGCTGGAGTCCAGAGGAGCCAGGGAAAGGATTCACAGCACCGTCAGTCTCTTGGTGTGCAAACTCCGGGGTGCACAATCCCCAGCAGAGCGACTGCCGGGCTGCGGGGGCAGTGGAGCCGTCGGGCAAAGCTTCAGCTCAGCACGCACCTTCCCTGTCTGCTTTATGCCAAAGCGTAGGACCCAGAAATTTGCTTATGGTGTTGTGAAGGAGAGAGCCCTGAGTTTTTACAGTATTAAAAATAACACCGTATGGAAAAAAAATCATTATCCAAACGAGTCAATAGCAGTCCTGCTCCGCGTACCTCGTTCGGCTGATCCGGTCACGCTGATGTGTGCTAGCGGAGAGCTTGACTCTGCCTTTTGTTTTCCTGTTGATTAAGGATGAGCCTAAACAAAATCTGTTCACCCTCCTTTGATAATCTTTGCTCTGCTTCCAAAATATTGTGTTTTCTACCGTATTCCCAAAGAGAAGGACAGCCTCTTACTGCTTGTTCAGCCGTCGGTGTAGTGAATCCCAGCGTGGTGTTTGGAGGAAAGATGGCTGGGCAGAATCAAAGCAGACTTTGCTCCCTTCTCTTTTCAGTAATATAGGACAGAGATAAGAGTGAAACCTCCCATCTTTATTTTGCAAATTGCCTCGTTGTGTAAGTTGTCTTGGATCTGCTCTTTCTGGCCCACAAAGGCCACTTGGTGGTGTGGACTGGCTTTCAAAATACCCCGTAGGGTATTGTAGGCTCCCAGTTGGTGATCAGTCTTTGTGGTGCTGTATCCTTCCTCCTAGGTCCTGGTGCTCCCAGGAAAAATCTGTGGTGGTTTTATTTTTAAGGGCTTGACGTCTCTGGAAAAAAATATCCCCATTGACTCCAGTATTATCTGGCCAAGTCTCTTAAAAGCCTCACAGTGCCCATTTCTCAAGGGGTTTTGTCCATTATCGTGGGAGCCGGAGCCCTGTGCTAATGGTAAAGGACACATTTTGCGTTTGTGGGTCTCCCAGTAGTGGCTCTGAGGTCTTTGGGCATTGGCAGGGGAGCTGTTGGAGCAGAGGGTAGGTTGATCAGGACCCGTTGATGGAGAGCAGGTTCCTGCCCCCCTCACATTCCCATGTGTTTGTTCTCAGAGAGAGAGCGCTGCAGGTCCTGTCACACCACGAGAGGGCAGGGGCAGCCTTGGCTCCTCCGAGCTAGCTGGAGTCACACCCAGGAGAGCTGCTGCACCCCAAAATAGACACCAGCCCAGTTTTGCAGGGAAAAAAACTGGCTCCACCTCCAGTGGAGCTTTGTCCAATATCCAAATAATAAGCATTAAAGGAATATTAAAGATTCATGTGAAGGCTGCTTCAACAGAGCAGAACATCGCACAGCCCGGGGCTGACTCACTGCTGGCTGTTAAACCCAGCTGTGTGAGGGGAGGAGGGATGGAAAACCCCTGAGGGCTGGGAGCTGAGTAGCAAAGTACCTGCAAATAAGAGTTACCGACTGCTTTGGCTTTCCATTCCCCTCCTGGAATTCAGTTGCCCTCCAAAATATCACCGACTGCAAGAGAAGAGCCAAGGGTTCTGGATGTGCTCAGCGTGGGGATCACCTGGAAGGGAGAGCCTGAGGCTTTTGTTGCCATTGAGTTTTCTGTGTAAATA
The DNA here is from genome assembly GCA_033558185.1 of Dromococcyx pavoninus. Lineage (NCBI taxonomy): Eukaryota > Metazoa > Chordata > Aves > Cuculiformes > Neomorphidae > Dromococcyx > Dromococcyx pavoninus. The sequence continues at coordinate 314,866 of JAUMJL010001311.1, read as the reverse complement.
CATCCCTGAATGGTGGTTGTTGGGTTTGTTTTGAATATGTGTCCCCCTCCCCAAGGCGGCTGTTGCTGGGTTGGGCCAGTGAGAGATGCCGAGAGTGGCTGCGAAGGCAAACTGTGAATTGAAGGGCGACCCAGGAGACTGAGGGTGAGCGTCCAGGCTGGTGGCAACACGCAGCCCGTGTCGTGGCTGTGCATGCAGTCGGGAGGCTGGATTTGACCTCAAGCCATTAAATTCACTGGGGAAGCTGCTGGAAGGGAGGGCAGGCCTTGGTGCAGGGATGAGTCTGGAACAGGGAAGGTGCTTCACTGGAACAAGCAGGTACCACGTATAAATCAGGTGGGGGTTCAGGGTATCACCTCAGCTCGCTGGATTCAGGTTTCTTTCCTTCTTTTTTTACTTGCAAATTTCTTTTGGATAATTCTGTGAAGCTTCTTTCACTGCCACGTCCAGGTCTCACTTGGCTGCTGCTGGCTTAAGCATCAGCCTGTTCCCTCCACACCTGGAGCCTCTCGCGCGGGTCGGTGTCGGCGAGACGGAGCTGAGCTGGGCGAGTTCAGACCTCTCCATCCCTCACTGCCAGCCGAGGGAGAACGGGAAAAGCTTGCATTTTGGCAGCTTTTGTGTTCTTCAAGCACTTTATGCAAAGGGCAACTAACGGTGCCCTGGCAGCTCGTGGTGCTGCCAACAAACAGCCAGTGCTAAACTGGGTTTCAGTCTCTTTCAGGGGGGTGGAGGCAGCTTGGTTGAGTCTCCACGTGTGACCTGTGCAGGAATGGGTCTGTTGGGAACAGTCAGGAGAATGAATTTTGATGCCAGTTAGTCCGACATCCTTTTCATTTCCAGCCTATATTCCTCCTAATCCTGCACTGCCAGTGCTGCAGTTTCAGTGTGATGAATTCTAAGTGAATATTTCATTTCCGTGGTCTCTGAAGCTTACCTTTTTTAATGAATAGGGAAGAATAATGCTAATTATTTTCTTTGCCACACAACCAGTGATCTTAATCAAATAATACCAGTATGGCCTCAGTGCAGCACTTTGAAATGAGTTTTCTGAACAGAATCGTGGGTTTCATCTGTTTTTAAAGCTGTAGTAAATTCTGTTAACTGCCCGGGGTCCTCGTGCGTGGCCAGAGGGCCTTGGTCATCACCGCAGTCCTGCGACAATCTTAGAATCACGCTGGGAAAGGGACTGGTTCTTACCCATCGCCAACTTCAGCTTGAACGCACTTAAAAAACTCTCTTGAAAGTGATTAATCAGAGTTTTTGCATGAAGAAAGAAAAGCAGGTGGCTTGGCTCGGCTCTCCGTGCCTCGCTGCCGTGACATTCGTGCAGCGCGCGTGCCGGGAGCAGCCGTTTTCCGCAGCTCGCCGCAGTGTTCTCGGGACTTCCCCCGATGTCCCCTCCCTCCCAGGCGTAACGTGGCACTGAGTTTACAATCTCAGTCTCTTGAGGCCAACTCACACTCGCTCTGTGGTGCCCACTCTGCGTGGAGCACGCAGGCGGTGGACAGCGAACCCGCGCGAGCGAGCCCGGCCCAACGCGCCTGGAGCACATCCTTAGTGGAGTTCAGCTGAACTCTCAATCACTCCAAAGTGGTAATCGGTGACTTTAACTCAGCTTCCACCAAAGACTCTTGTGTTGGGGAGTTCAGTGTTTGTGGGTGGTTTGGGGTTTTTATTTCTCATGGTGTTAAATCAAGGCCTTTCAGTGCACCAAAAGACTCCAAAGCACTTTTACCGTAGTGTCTTGACGGCGAAAGCATGTTCTGAACCACATTCCTGAATCCTGATCAGCTGTGTCAGTGTTTCTAAAAATAAGCCACGGCCTGTAGTTTCCATTGTAGGTAGGGTGGACACTGTGACACGTCTGGAAATACTCCGTGCTGACGTTCCAGGGGTAATGGTGATCCAGTGTTCCCCCATCCCTCCCCTCCAAAGGGAGACAGAGTTTCTCCCAGGGGTGGGGAGGGCAGGGAGCTCCGTGTGGGATGCAGCTGGTAACAGCAAGCCCGGCGGGGAGAGCAACTCCCTCGTTTCTGCGTGGAGTGGGAAGCTGGAGCTGGAATTGTCCGTGCTCTCCGTTAACTGTGACAAACAATCTGTGACTCGCGTCCTGAGAGCAGCGTTTGCTTCGCCCCGCACTGTTACTGACCTGATGCTTGGTGGTCTTGGAAGTACCTCTGGCTCTCGGATTGGACGGAGTCCGGTTCTGCACTCCGGGTGTGATCATCTGTGTTTGCGGTCATTGTGAGGAGATGTCTGAGCTGTAAACTTATGTACATTTTATTAAAACTGTATCTGATTACGACACACCTTCTGCACTCTGGTTCCTTCTCCACTGGAGCTCCTTCTCCACTGGGGCTCCTTCTCCATTGGGTCTCCTTCTCCACTGGAGCTCCTTCTCCACTGGGGTTCCTTCTCCACTCGGGTTCCTTCTCCACCGGAGCTCCTTCTCCATTGGGGCTCCTTCTCCACTGGGGCTCCTTCTCCACTGGAGCTCCTTCTCCACTGGAGCTCCTTCTCCACTGTGGCTCCTTCTCCACTGGGGCTCCTTCTCTACTGCAGCTCCTTCTCTACTGCAGCTCCTTCTCCATTGGGTCTCCTTCTCCACTGTGGCTCCTTCTCCACTGTGGTTCCTTCTCCACTGGAGCTCCTTCTCCACTGGGGCTCCTTCTCCACTGGGGCTCCTTCTCCACTGGGGTTCCTTCTCCACTGGGGCTCCTTCTCCACTGGGGTTCCTTCTCTACTGCGGCTCCTTCTCCATTGAGGCTCCTTCTCCACTGGAGCTCCTTCTCCATTGGGGCTCCTTCTCCACTGGGGCTCCTTCTCCACTGGAGCTCCTTCTCCACTGGGGTTCCTTCTCCACTGGAGCTCCTTCTCCACTGGGGCTCCTTCTCCACTGGAGCTCCTTCTCCACTGGGGTTCCTTCTCCACTGGAGCTCCTTCTCCACTGGGGTTCCTTCTCCACTGGGGCTCCTTCTCCACTGGGGTTCCTTCTCCACTGTGGTTCTTTCTCCGCTGAAGCTCCTTCTCCGCTGGAACTCCTTCTCCACTGGGGCTCCTTCTCCATTGAGGCTCCTTCTCCACTGTGGTTCCTTCTCCACAGGGATTCCTTCTCAACTGAGATTCCTTCTCTACTGGGGCTCTTTCTCCACTGAGGTTCCTTCTCCTCTCCCCATGGGGAACTGGCTACACAGAAACTGTGTGTTCTTGAGTTCTTCCTACCAAGGTCCTGAGCTCGGTCTGTCCCTGCTCTTTTATCTGGTGGTTGTGAAGTCAAACATCTCCCTTCCCTGAGCAGAGGCTGTAAGGGGGGGTTATTCCAGTTTGCTATAGAGAAACCTTCTTTCCTAGAGCGATGCTACAGCCACAGCCCTCTGTTGACCCCTCCCAGCAACCCCAGGAGCTGCTGCTGCAAGGCAGAACGTGCAGAAGGAACCCCTGCCTGAAGAGGGTTCACCATAAGTGAGCGAGCTGGGCCGTGGCCGCAAGGACCTGGGGTGGCCACAAATCCAGCACAGCCCAGAGCAGCTTTCTGTGCTTTCTGTGCGCGGCGCTGCGTGCCAAGGTACGGCGGATCCAGCGAGGAATGGCCAAAATGAAGGGCTGAATGTTTGTTTTAAGAGCTTTGTTGCATTTTTAGAGTGTATTAGCTGCTTATTCTCTTAAAATTAACTATGACTGGCCTAATGAAAGTGTCTTTCTGGTCCTAAAATTGACAGGATTATAAGCATACTATGGGGGGAAGGCAGCCATGGCCCAGATGTGAACGGGAGCCTCTTTATCTTGTTGAAACTACAGATGTGACTCCTTCCTTGTGCAACAGCCATGAATGGCCATGGCCACCATCTGTGAAATCATGGCCTTGCTCCTGAAATATCACAGAATCATGGAATCATGGAATTGTTTAGGTTGGAAAGGACCTCAAAGCCCATCCAGTTCCACGCCCCTGCCATGGGCAGGGACACTTCCCACTGGGTCAGGTTCCATAAAGCCCCATCCAACCTGGCCTTGGACACCTCCAGAGATGGGGGAGCCACCACTGCTCTGGGCAACCTGTGTTCCCTCACAGGAGAATATTCCTTACGAAGATCTCATCTCAATCTCCCCGCTTTCAGCTTAAAAGCTTCCTCCTTGTTTCATCCCTGCATTCCCCTGATCAAGAGCCCCTCCCCAGCTTTCCTGCAGCCCCGCTCAGGTAGGGGAAGGTTGCTCTAATGTCTCCCCAGAGCCTTCTCCAGGCTGAACAACCCCAACTCTCTCAGCCTGTCCTCGTATAGGAGGTGCTCCAGCCCTCACATCATCTTCAGAATATCTTGTGATCAAACCAAACCTCTCACCTCTAACTTGTTCTGCAGCCCTGTCTCTGGGTTACAGGCAACTGGGCTAAATCTGCAGTTTCTTGATGGCTACAGAAATTTGGGGTGGGAAGGAGGAAGCTTTCCTCTGGGCTCTGTGGAGACCTCCTGTTTAGAGGGGATGGTTTGGGCATGGTGACCCAACCACTGTTCCTTCCAGAGGGAGATAAACATATTTAAAATCCAATGCTACCCTTGTGGGTGCTGCTTTGGCTTTGGGGAAGGAGGGGGGAAGCATTGCTGTATTTTATATATTCTAGGGATACCTTAGAACAGCTTCCCAGTACTGGAAGGGGCTCCAGGAAAGCTGGGGGGGGCTCTTGATCAGGGTGTGCAGGGAGAGAATGAGGGAAAATTGAGATGAGATCTAAAATTTTCACTGAGCCCTGACCCAGGTTGCCCAGAGCAGTGGTTCTGCCCCATCCCTGGAGGTGTTCAAGGCCAGGCTGGATGGGGCTTGGAGCCCCCTGATCCAGGGGGGTGGAACTGGATGGGTGCTTTAAGGCTCCTTCCAACCCAAACCATTCCATGATCCTATAATTCTAAACCAGCTTCAAATCAGAACTGTTTCCCTCCAGACAGGGCTGACAGCTTTGTTAACTCTGAACCCAAACCAGACGGTGGCCTGAGAAGTTATTGTCTCTGCACATTTTAACAAGGTCAATCACACCTGAACTAAAGAAAAACACCCAATGACACAAAACCTGATCCCTTGCACAGGTCAGAACCTCCACCCCCTCCCTGGGCAGCCTCTGCCAAGGCCTGAAAACCCTCTCAGTGAAGAAATTCTTCCTGATATCCAGTCTGAACCTCCCCGGCACAACTTATGGCCATTTCCTCTCGTCCCATCACCTGAGAGAAGAGACCAACACTCGCTCTGCCACAGCCTCCTTTCAGGCAGTTGCAGACAGGGATGAGGTCTCCCCTCAGCCTCCTCTTCTCCAGGCTGAACAAGCCCAGGTCCCTCAGCCTCTCCTCTCAGCACTTGTTCTCCAGCCCCTTCCCCAGCTCCGCTCCCTTCTCTGGACGCGCTCCAGCCCCTCAAGGGCCTTCTTGGAGTGAGGGGCCCAGAACTGACCCCACCACTCGAGGTTTCTGAGGGACAGGGTTCAGTAAGGGGACAGGAACGGTTGGACTCGGTGATCTCAAAGGTCTTTTCCAACCAGATGATTCTATGATTCTAATTTGTAATGGCATCCAGGACCTCCTCTTGTGGACCTGCAGAACAAACAAGCATTCCTATCTTAAAAATCTTGTAATTGCTTATTTGGGTAGCGAAAAAATCTGAATCTAAGACTAAGAATATCATAAAAAAAACCCCAAATCAAGGAATTCAGCACTTCTTATCAGCAAACACAGGGACTACAAAACCAACCACCTAAAAGAAATGCAAACATAGTAGAAACACGGGAAAATACCCAGACAGGCTCTTCAAACCCCACAACATGTGAACAATGGGAGATTCAGGTTTGATCCTCTTCAGCTTTTACATCTTGACAGGAAAATGCCAGGGTGACCGTAATAACGGTTGGATGGGTCGGAGCGTTCTGATCCAGTGGGAAGGGTCCCTGCCCGTGGCAGAGGAGGTGGAACTGGATGTGCTTCTGGGTTCCCTCCGCCCAAACCATGTCTGTGTCTCCCCGTGTCCCGTTCCCGCAGAGAGGGGCCCGCCTGGCGCGCAGGGGGAGCCCTCTGGGAGCGCCGCCCCGCCCGCCCGCCAGGGGGCGCTGCCGAGGGGCGGTACCGGGGGGAGCCTCCAGGGGGCGCTGCCGAGGGGCGGTACCGGGGGGAGCCTCCGGGGGGCGCTGCCGAGGGGCGGTACCGGGGGGAGGCACCGGGGGGCGCTGCCGAGGGGCGGTACCGGGGGGAGCCGCCGGGGGGCGCTGCCGAGGGGCGGTACCGGGGGGAGCCGCCGGGGGGCGCTGCCGAGGGGCGGTACCGGGGGGAGCCGCCGGGGGGCGCTCCGAGGGGCGGTACCGGGGGGAGCCTCCAGGGGGCGCTCCGAGGGTCGCGGATGCGGGGCACGGGGGGGGCGGGTCCCTCGGCAGCGCCAAGATGGCGGCGTTGCGGTGGCTGCGGGCGGCGGCGGGGCCGGGCGGCCGGTAAGGAGACCGCGGGACTTCAGCGGCTCCGCGCGACCCCGGCAGGGACCCGGCTGCTTCCCGGAGGGGCCCCCTCGCGGCCTCTCCCACTGAGGCTCCGTCGCAGCGAGCCGCGCCGCGGCCTCCCGGGCCGCTCTGCCCCCTTCCCCTCCGCTGCAGCCGGGCGGGCGAGCGAGGGCGAGGTTGAGGTTGTTCCATCATCTCCCTCCTCCTCTCCGGCCGCTGCCGCCCCCGGGCCCGGTTCCTCAGCGAGGCGCTGCCTCCCCCGGCCACGGGCAGGGCCTGAGGGGCTTCTCGGGTGATGGGTGATTCCCTGCCCTCGGGGGCTCCGCTCCTCGCAGCGAGGGGTAAATGGTTGTGCTGGGGGAGGAGAAGCTCGGCACGAACCGGCAACGAGCGATCCCGGCCCAGAAACACCCCCCCTGTCCTGGGCTGCACCCAGAGCAGTGGGCCCAGAGGGGAGGGAGGGGATTCTGTCCCTCTGCTGCGCTCTGTGAGACCCCACCTGGGGCCGTGTGCCCAGTTCTCGAATCCCCAACATGAGAAGGAGATGGAGCTGTTGGAACTGGTCTAGAGGAGGCCACGGGGATGATCCAAGGGCTGGAGCACCTCCTGTACGAGGAAAGGCTTAGAGAGTTGGGGTTGTTCAGCCTGGAGAGGAGAAGGCTCTGATGAGACCTTAGAGCAGCCTCCCAGGACTGAAAGGGGCTCCAGGAAAGTTGTGGAGGGGCTTTTTACAAAAGCCTGGAGTGAAAGGTTGAGGGAGGATGGCTTTAATTTGGAAGGAGGAAGATTTAGATGAGACACTGGGAAGAAATTCTTTATGATGACGGTGGGGAGGCCCTGGCCCAGGTTGCCCAGAGCAGTGGTGACTGCTCCATCCCTGGAGGTGTTCAAGGCCAGGTTGGATGGGGTGGGAGCCCTCTGATCCAGTGGGAGGTGTCCCTGCATGTGACAGAGGGATTTGGTCTGGATGATTTTTGAGGTCGCTTCCAACCCAACCATTCTGTGATTCTAATTTCCCACCCCGGGACTCAGCACTATGAAGTGAGGGGCTGTTAACTCCCCCCATGTAGCTGAGGGCCAGGTAATGAGAATGATTTGTTTTAAGAGTGATCCTTGCATCACCTTTTAGGCTGTCCTGGATCTTCTAGGCGAGCCTTGTGTTTGACCAGCTGCACCCACAGAGCAGAGGATTGAATTCTTGCCTTGGTTTAGCCTTAAGTGCTTGGGCTTGGAGCCATCTCAGCTGTCTGTAATCTTCTGAAAATCAGGTGTTTGGACCAAGCCTGGTTTCCAGGGGCTCCTTACTGTCAAATGGAAGGCTAAAGGCTCCTGTAGGGTGATTTGTCCTCTCCTGTTTCAGGTCAGTAGGGTGATTTGCCTGTCTTCAGTGACATGAAGGAGCCTGGATTAGTTTTTTAGGAGGATGACTTTGGAGAGTTGAGTGCATTTTGTTATGAAATGAGAGGGAGCACTGAAAAGCAGGAAAAAACTAAAGGACATTTTGTGATTTCACCTATGAGCTTGATGAGTTCCCTGAGAGATTTAGGGCAGATGAGCATCTGGCTGAGCCCTGATGTTGCTAGAAGCATGGGAAATACTCTGTTATTCCTTCTGTGGGGTGGTGGGGGTGTGCAAACTTGTAGTTTGGGAATTTTTAGTAACTGTTAGTAAACTTTTTTTCCCCAGGTTCTGTCGTGCGATGTTAAAAGATCATAACGTGACAACTCAACAGCCTTTCCACCACCTCGTGCAGAAGAAATCCCTTTTTCCATCTCCACTGTGGCATAATGAAGGTAAATACTGGTCAGAAAAGGACAGCTGAATGCATTGTGAGATATCATGTCTTGTGGTGATGGTGAAAGCCTACTGTTCTTTCTGAAATCTGAGTGTGATAACGTTTCCTGGGTGGTTTTTCAAGAAGGGCTGAATGTTTCTGTCCTGAATGTTTATCTACCATTGTTATTTGGTGGGCAGGGGGTGTTAGGAAGAGGGTGAATTAGAAAGAAAATTAGAAGACAGGAGACTGTCTTCAGCTTCAGAGGGACATCAGGCGTATGCTGTGTGGCCACGTCTACAGAAAACCCACTATTAAATACACACTGTTAAATGTATTAACTTTTAGTCAAGACCAGGTTTATTTACACTTTTCTAGTCAAAGACAGGCCCACCTGCAAAAGAAACTTCAGTAAAATGTCTTTCAAACATCTTTACCAAGGGAATTGTAAATAATTTTGGTTTGGATTGTTTGGTCAGTTCAGTTGCTGGAGGATGAGCGATAGCTCGCAGTAGTTTTCCACTCAGTGGAAAATGTGATAAGGAGGGTGTGGTTCACTGTAACTGCTGGTACACTTGGTTTTCTATTTTTATAGTGCTGAAAAATTGAATGAAACCCAAACCCCATAACCTAAGTGTATCTTTAAGAGAGGGTTAGTGAAACTGAATCTGCCTTGGGCAGGAAGTGATGATGGAAGAGGGGGTTCACAGCATTATGAGGTTCATAAATTAAAAGAGCTAAACACGACAGAGGAACGGGAAGCAAGGATGGTGCTGGCCTCAGGCAGTTCGGTGCTGTTGTAGACTTTTAGTAAATAACAGCGAGCAACAGGAGCAAAGACAAGGTCCCCTTTATCATCTGTCAGATGATAAAGTGGTGGTTATCAGGCTTCAGGTCAGGCTGGATGCATGGAAGCAAGGAACTTGTTCTGCTGTGCTTTTGAGGTGTCATTGCCCATGGCGCAGGGATCGCCCTGGTCTTGGTTTGCTCAGCAATCTGAATCCTTGGCTTTCATTTAAACTACTGAGGTTTGATTACATAATTTTTCTTTCTGTTTTTTTAATTTTCAGTACGAGGCATGTTTATTCAAACTCAGGACACACCAAATCCAAATAGTTTGAAGTTTATTCCAGGGAAGGAGGTGCTGGAATCGAGGACTATGGAGTTTTCCACACCAGCTGCAGCATTTTGCTCACCTTTAGCAAGGTATTATTAAACACATGATGATTTGTTGAGGGGTTCTGGTGTGGGCTGTGTGACTGCAACTGGGATTTTTAAGCCCAGCTGGTGGTGACTGCTCCTCTGTATACTACAGGAGCAGCTTGGTTGGGTTGAAGTTTTTGATGCTGCTTTACTTGTGGAAGCAGAGCTGGCAAGAATGTTGTTATTAAAGTAATCCTTCTGTGTGTCTCTACTCCCCATGGCCGTGTCGTAACGGAATGCATCATGGTCTAATTTATGCAGCTGGATCGAGTGGGATTATAAATTGGTATTCTTGAACAGTGCTGCTCCAGCAGCGAGACCTCCAGCCCTGAGCTTGCAGAATCACTTCCATCAGAACACTCTTAATTCACTTGGAAATTACACAACTTTTCAAAATTGGGAAGTGGATGGCAAAAGGAAGTAAATAGTCCCCAAATATGATGGATAAAATGGAGTCCCTTGCTTGTTTTGGTAGATGCTGGTGTTGATCTGAATGTCAAAGCCACTGGATTTCCCCTTCACAAAAGGTTTATCGTGTTTCAGCCAAAGAGAAGCCTGTTTGGCTGACTCTTCCATGCTGGATCTAGAACACAACTGGGGAGCTGCAGCTTTCAATCCCAAAGTGTGTAATCTGGAGCAGATAATCAGTTCACATCATCTTGGTGCAGCAGGGGTTTGGAGCGCCGTCACGAGTCTCTGGGAATATTTGGAAGTGCCCATTTTTGTGTGTTTGGCGTTGATCTCACATCCTCTGGCAAGAAACTTTACATGCTGGGTGGGTGGAAGGGCTCCAGTCTGAGGGGGAGACCCAGAAGTGCTGCAGTAGGGACCCCCAGTTTACATCATCTTTGTGCAGAAGCTGGAGCTCTTCCACGTGACGGCCTTTCCGGGAAGGGTTCTCAAACACGCGGCTCTGACGCTGCCAGAGGTCTCCTGCAGAGCTCTTTGAGAGCAAACAGGATCTTTACAAGGAAACCTTTGTGACATGAAGTAATAAATACAAAGTAAATGCTTTTGAGGACATCAGGACGTGTCAGCGAGTGCTGTGGCTGTAGGATCTGATTGTGCCAAAGTGCGTCAGGTTGTAGAATGCAGTTGAGTGTCAAAGTGACTTTTTGTTGTCCTGTACCTGCAAAGAGACATTTCCACAGAGCAGTTGTGTGTGCTGGGACCTGTTCTGTGGCAAAACAGCTTGGTTGTGCAGGCTAATGGAAAATATTGTCTGTTATATATATCATTAAACCCTAGATTATGGGTTTGTAACTGGAATACTCATTTATTTTAAAAGAGAATATTTCTTTTAGAAGGGGATACATCATTGCTCGCCAGTAACCAATGGCAGGACCTGAGGGAATGGCAGGAAGATGCATCAGGGCAGGTTTCTGTTAGATATTAGGCAAAGGTTCTTCCCCCAGAGGGTGGTGGAGCATTGGAACAGCTCCCCAGGGAAGCAGTCACAGTCTGAGGATATTCCAGAAGCATTTGGGCAATGCCCTCAGTCACACGGTGTGAATGTTGGGATTGTCCTGTGCAGGGACAGGAGTTGGACTGGATGGTTCTTGTGGGTCCCTTCCAACTCAGGTCATTCTAAGATTCTGTGGCTTTCCAAAAAAAGTAATAAAAGCTTTTTGGAAGGGGTGGGGAGGGTGGAGAACTATTTACTTGATCTCACATAGTTTGGTGCATTTGCATAATTTCATTATTTAAGTAACTTCAAAATCCAGTTGGTTTAGTGTTCCATCTGTGGGAATATGTGTGTTGTGAAGTCTGTCATTTTCCATGGTAACATTTCCAGTTCCTTCATTCAGTGCATTTCTGATGTTTTCCAGTCTTTCAGGAGAATATATTTCGGATCATTAATTTATTCTGTAGATGAATTTGTTGGGGATCAGTTAACCATTTGTGAAAATTGATCTTTATTATACTTAACAGATTTTCATCCAAGTTCCTCTGTTTAGGGTGTGTGCTAATTTACCACCCGGTTCTTGGGTGATGTATGGGGCCATCTCAAGCAATTTAGTTTGAATCTTAAGCCTTCACTAAACCTGCAGATTTTTCATGTGAGTTCTGAAGGTTGTTCCCAATGGGAGTTGATGTGTTAAAGCCTTAAGGACTGCTTGGCACTAATCCTTTATTTCCCAGCAGCAGACTGAAGGCAGTTTTTATTGCCTTGCTTTAATCTCAGGAACATGCTTTGTGTTTGTGAGAGCCCTACCTGGGGTTTGGATGCTGAACAAATACATTTTGATATACAGAATATAATTTTGCCTCCAAAGAAGAACTGGAGAGAGAGAAACCCTTTCACACATCTTCTGGAAAAGTCCTTTTACTACGTGCACTGCTTTGCAGCAGGGTCTCCTGGCTCTTCCCAAGCTGTGGGTGAACTCACTGCGAGTTCCTCTTTATTGTTCTGGTTTTAGTGTTTATTTTTGTTTAGAAATGTATTCTAGAGCTCTCTTTCTTTTTCAGCTTAGATAAATCTTCAGGAGTTTGTATGAAATGTGTGTGCATTTTTGGTTGGTTTTGTTTTCTTAACAGACAATTATTCAGAATTGAAGGAGTTAAAAGTGTTTTCTTTGGACCAGACTTCATCACAGTCACCAAGGTGAGTGGGACAGTGGTTCAGATGGACTAAAAGGTGAGCTGAGATTCAGGTGTCTGATGGCCACAGAGGAGATCCAGTACCAGGGCGATGTTTGCAGGCAGTGTAAAGGGGAAATATAAAAGAAGTTAAGAACATGGTGCATGGATAAATGCTGGAATGGGTTGTCCAGAGGAGCTGTAGATTCTGCAGTGTTGGAAATGGTCACAGTTGGTCTGGACAAGGCTCTGTGCAATGTGGTCAGCTTGAAGCTGGCTCTGCTTTGACCAGGAAGCGGGAGCGATCGGCGTCCGGGGAACGCTTCCCCGTGAGGTGGTGGATTGCCTGTGTTTGTCCAAGGTAAACAGAGATAAGGAGCTGTGTAGGAACCATGTAGTTATGCTCTTCTGGTGTAAAGAGCACAGGCCAGTTCAGTGATAATTTGGCTCAAAATTAAATGGAACCAAACACTGGAGTCTGCAACAGTTTAGTCAAAATATGTGCCAAATAATGTACTTTGAAGACTTTCTTTTTCACCTCTTCTTAGGTAATGTTTTAATAGAGCATGGCCTGCAAACAAGGAAACCTTTCTATTGATTGTTGTAAGTTGAGTCTGAACAGTTTTGGCAAAACTGATCTTAACAAAACTCTGAAGTCAAATTCCTGCATCACATGTGGGAGCCCATTATATTTTTAACAGAAGAATTTCTGGGTAACAATATTCTTAATGTACTCAGTATAAAATGCTCTGGCTTTATTCTCTCTTTTTTTTTTTTACCTTCTGGTTCTCATAGGAGAGTGAAGACCTGGACTGGAACTTACTGAAACCAGATATTTATGCAACTATAATGGATTTCTTTGCCTCTGGCTTGCCTGTAGTTACTGACGAGGCACCCAGGACAGATACAGGTATATCAAACTCTTCAGGAAGGCCGTGTCCTGTAAGGGTTTTGCAGGCTCCAAGGCTCTGTGCAGAAAGCTGTCGGGTGTTGCTGCATGTCCTTTGTGTAGGGGCACACACAAGGGCTCTGATTTTCCTCCTTAAATTGACAAAGAGTGCCTGTGCTTAGTGTCTGTGTCTTGATGATAGGTTTATGGTCCTAAGTGAACAAGAAATAGCAAGTCTTTTCCAATCTATATTAGAAAGTAATTGAGACTAACTCAAGGGCAATATTTTGCCTTTTTTTTTTCTCATTTGCAACTTAACCTACCTGAACAATTTTCCAGTGTTTTAAGGAAGATTCTGACTGTTGAATTCCTCTCTGCTGTGTTAAGTCTGGATTTAATTTCAATATTAATATAATCTTTATTTTATTTGAAAAAGTTTTCTTTCGAAAATGCTTCTGTGAGACTAACGCTGAGCTTAAAATTGCATCCAGAGCTGCTAAACCCAGATTCATCAAAATTCTTCTGCTGAGTTTTGTAGGTTCCTGAAACTTTCCTTCTGAGGACCCTGCCTTAACCCGTGCATCCTAATGGAATGTCAGTTGTTGCTTCCTTTTTCTGTTTTCCTCCTTTTTGTGTGCCAGTTGCTTTACCACAAAACGTGGCACTGCTGTCGTCTGTTCTGATTTGCACGTTTTTCTTTCTCCAAGCTGCGTCAGAAGAGGATGATGAAGTTGTATTAATGATTAAAGAACTGCTGGATACAAGAATAAGGTAAACCAGGAGCATTCCTGCTCGGTGGAGTCAGATGGGGTTTGGATCTCTGTAGGGAACAGTGCATTTTCCTTTGGGGGTGTGTGATTTTGTGGTTCAGTATCCAGTGTAGGGTCTAAAATGCAGAGTCAAGAGTGCTGTCTTCTCTAATGGCAAACTAGTTTTCCTATTTAAGCAAACCATGTTCTGAGTGGAGTCCTTATTGCTGAGGGATTTTAGAAGGGTCTTGCCCTCCACACTGCATTTAAACAGGTCCGTTGGGTTTAACCTGGGTATTTTTAAATAGGGAAAACAGCACCATCTTTGCTTTTACAGTAATTTTTTCCCCTCTGTTGTATGAATCTCTGCTTTAACTATACTTATCCTTCCCTTCCAGGTATTCCAAGGTAGTTTATAATCTTACTGTACTCAAAAGGAAAATTTACTGGTGGCTTTCCCCTCACTCTCTGGGCTTCAATGGGTTTTGTCCTTGTATTCTGTTGCAATTTTATTGGTATTTTAACAAAACTTGAATTTAGAAACTGATGGTAACTCACAAAGTCTCAGGAGTGGCTATGGATTATGTCATTTACCTGAAGTATATTTTTATGCTCATTAATTGCCTTCTAAAGTGAACTGAAGTGAATAAGCAACGTTTTAGATGCATAGGAAAATGTTTGAGGTGTTTTTGAAATTGTATATCTCATGGCTCAAGACACCAGAGACTTGTGTGTGAGTCACAATCATAGAATTCAGATTCATTTTTCCAGAATTTCTGGTGACCTTGCGCTTTTCAATTTTGTTTTTAGATGTTGCATTTAAAAGTGATGTATAAAAATACTGGTTTGGTTATCTCACAGCTGACACATAGTTAATTTTCTTGAAATGAAAGAGGGAGAAGAGCAGAAATAAGCTGGAACATTTTTCCCAAGTGTATATATGTACTGGGTATTGAAATGTGTAGCTCAGTATCGTGTTGTACAAAGCCATGGTAGAAAGTAACATCCCAGAGGCCCTGCTCTTGAGGCAGATGTGGTCATTTAGGCTCCCTCTGGTCTGTTAGTCCCTGCTTTCCCAATGGCTTTGTGAAACTCTCACAGAATTTCTGCCCAAATTTCTGTTTTCCCTGACCTTTTTCATTCCCTTCCCCCTGTACCCATTGGTGGACCAAGAAGGTGTTGATGGGAATGTTGGCAGCAGAGTGTCTCACTGCATTTTAAAGCAGGGTAGTTTACAGAAGCAATGTACAAACCAGGGGTACATACAGAGCATTTGTTGTTTAGTCCATCAAAAATACGTGCAAAGAAGTTGTCAGAAGATGCAGGATGGAGGGAGTGTAGATCTGAAAGCTCCTGTATCACGTTAAATAAAGTTAATTTCAAATAAGTAGAATTTTTCGTCGTGTTCTTTGGCTTCCTGGGATGGAAGGAAGGAATTTGCTATGGTCAGTCGTTAATAAATTATTTTTTTAGGAGTGTAGTTCTCAAAAGGGTTATTTTGAAATTGGTATAAAGAGCTTCTGTTGGAGTAACTGGATGGGTTTAGCTTGGTCTGGAGAATGTTGCTATGGGGACACAGTTACAATGCTGGGCATTTGCTGCTTGGAGAGGCGACCGGGCTGCAGAAATGCTAATGGTGCCGGGATGTGATGTGATCAGAGGCTGGGTTCTTCACCCATTAGCAGCACTGAGCTTTCATATACTGAGAGGTTTGTTCTGCTCTGTGGAAACTGTGGTGAACTGTGTGTTTATGGAAGCACTTAAGTGCTTCTTACCACTGTCCCTGGTCAGGTAACAGGCACAGATGCTGCGTGTGGTGGGACACATAACTGAGGCAATTGTTACATGTGAAGAGGGCCTCAAGGCAACCTGGTGTTTCTTTGCAGGCTGAATCAAGCTCTGCTCTAAGGTGTTTACTCTTCCCCCTGGAATTCCAACAATTCCTTCGTGCACTGCTGCATTCACTGCAAATATATTTTGTTTGTGGCAGCAGATGTCAATGTGAGTGAGTCCAGCAAAGTGTGAGCTGTTGGAAATTTGAACCAGGTGGTTGTAGAGAAACAGAGCTTTAGTTACTGTATCTTGACAGTTCTTGGTGTGTATTAAATTGAGCTATACTAAAAATTTCTGAAAGGAAATGAATTTCAGCTGTACTTGCTTTAAATTGAGTATCTTGTTCCATCAGGCCGACGGTGCAAGAAGATGGTGGTGATGTTATTTATAAAGGCTTTGAGGACGGGATTGTGCAGCTGAAATTGCAGGGATCGTGTACCAGCTGTCCGAGTTCCATCATCACCCTGAAGAACGGGATACAGAACATGCTCCAGTTCTACATCCCTGAAGTAGAAGGCGTGGAGCAGGTGGGTTGGGGAGAGATAGTAGCCCTTTGAAATGGAAAATAAGGTCTTTGTCCCTTTCCAGCACAGATGGGTTGGCAGTTGTAGCAAAACTTCAGGATATACAGGTGCAATTTTTCCAAGATAGAAGCTGTATCTTAGCAAAAGATCCTGAACTCCTCAAAATCCTGTACAACCCCAGGCACCAAAATATGCAGGGGGTTGCCTGGCTGGAAAGCAGCTTTGTAAAAAAGGAGATGCCAAGGGGAACTGGAGCCAGCAGTGTGCCCCATGGCAAGGCTGGCTGAGGATGCCCCGAGCTCTGTTAAGGGGCTGAGGGCAGTGAGCCCTGGCTGGGCTCTCCCCCGTGTGCCCTCGTGCCTCGTGCCTGCCAGTGACTGTTACTTTGTGTGATCCTAAGGGATGCACTTTTGTCCCATAAACCACAGATTTTTTTGCTATCTCTTTAAAAATCTGCTACCCTGCAGTGATTGTTCTAGTGGCCTTTGCAATAACTCAGTAACTCTTATTCCAGCCACATTTCCTCCTGGTATTTTTGACTGACACTTTTCCGTACCTTTTTCACGTGCCCATTCAGTCGTGCAGAGTAACTGCTGTTTGCCTTGGGACCAGCAAGGACTTAATGCAATAAATTCTCTGGGCAGTCCTCTGGGACTGAAAATTTAAACTGTTTACCTAAGCTACTTCTGGGTTTGATTTCAGGTTGTTGACGACGATGATGACATAGAGAAAGAAGCAAATTCTACTTGAGCTCACATCATCTATGGCCAAATAAGTACTTACTGTCTTTGTGCAGGAACAACCAGGTTTGCCTTTCTTTTCAGAAAAATAGTTGCACTTGTATCTGTGAAAATATATCATCAGTTTAAGTAATTTATTAAATGCCCTGTATTCAAAAAAGAATACTTTTGCTCTGCTTTGTACTATGTCTTAAGAAAGAAATGGTGGGTTTTAAAAATGGGGAGGCATCTCTCTGTTGTTCTTTCATACAAAAAGATCAAGCCAAAAAAAGGGAAGGCAGAAGAAAAGTTGCCTGACTGTTTTTTGTGCAATAGAAATATTAAATGTTTATTCCCCCAAACCTCCTTATGTGGCTTGCAGGACCATCTGCCCTTGCTCTGTCACAGGAGAATTCAGGAATGGTAATTTTATCAAGCCTTATTAAAAACCTTTTGATTGATACCATGTTTTTATGTGAAAAATAACCCATAGCTTCAGCTGTTTATTTTAGAGGATGCAATATTGCCATCACTAGTGAAAAAATTACCTACTGTGCAAACGATAGCAACAGAAACAAAATGTGAGTTTTTTGTTATAAAGAACATAAAATAAATGTTAGAAGAAAGTGATCCTTATTAGCTTTAGTAAGTAGAGAGACTAATTAGCTGATTTAGAAGTAAAATTGTTCAGCCACCATTAGTGGTCTGTTTAAACTTGCAGATGATGATTTCTCAATGTAATACTCCCAGCATCAAGATGAACGTGCGGTGCTTAAGGGCACCAATTACATTTGTAGGATGGCACAGAAAATGAATGTGTTTTCCTTTGCCATATCCTGTTTGTTCTTTCTGTGGTGCCAAAGAGTGCAGGGTGTGTGTAACCTGGCTGAGCAAGGGAAGACGTGGCAGAGCAGGACACGCTCCAGCTTTAGAGACTATGGGAAGAGAAATATTTATTGTTCTGCAAATTGGAAGATGTAAATCAGGCTGTGCAAGTACTTCAGTTTATTTGTGTGCGTAGGGTGTAATTTCTTCCTGGTGCCTGGCTTTAGCAGATGGCTTTGCTAACGGAAATGCTGCTGCTCCTTTGTGCTGCCACAGTTGAGCTGAGTGTGTGGTCATTATTTGGCTTCTGGGTGTAGTCGTATTCCCTGTGTTCAAGGATTTCCCAGCCTCCGGTACGTTCCCCTCTTTCACTCCCTGCCAGTGTAATTCCACTGAGTCCTGAAACAGGATCACTTAAGCCAGTAGAGAATCTTTTATGGAGCAGATCAGCATGCAGGAGCCGTAAACTTCATATTACTTGTTAGAACTTTGAGAATAAATATTATAGTAAAGTATTTCTTCAGTTTTCATAGAGAGTAATAACCTACAGTCATGTAAATTACCCACTTGGGATGTGGAAATTGGTTTGAAATTGCCAGGTTCTTTGTCCTGTTATGAAGTAAGCAGTGCTTGATCTCACCAGTGTGTCGATGACAGAATTCCCCTTGAGGTAGGCTCAGATGGTCCAAAAGAGCTTGTGCAAACGTGATTGCTGTGTTCTTTGTCAGCAAACCATAGCGTGGCGAGGAATGTTTCTGGTTTTTCAAAACCAGAGGTTTTTAGGCCAAATTTGTCAATTAAATGCACTATGTAAGGCAAAACTCAAACAGCAAAGTGGCTGGTTTGTGTGTTAAATAAAATGTGTCTCTTAAAGACGTGGTCTTTATTCTTCAATTAAGCAGTACGGATCTCTTCCAGGTACAGTAAGGATCCAGGTCTGCTGCTGTCTTTGTAGTTCCAGTCTTGTTATTAATAGGGTTTCCACTTGTACAAGTAGGATCAAATGAAGCCCTGCACGTACTGAGGCTGAAGATGGAGCATCTTGTGATCTTGAGACTGAGAGATTCCATGTGCAGTGTGTATCCTGTGTGTTCTTGAGCTCCTCAAGCTCAGTCGTGGAGAGAGAAGCACATAATGCTGGCATCCCATCCTCTTCTATCTGTTCTGTCCTGCTACAAAACTCTTGCCATCTTGAAACTGCTCAGTGGTGGAGATGTGCTTTTTGTCGGGATGTGACTCAGTCCCCCCTTCTAGGAGAAATTCACCTGTCTGTGAGCAGCCAACAGCCCTGCACCATACAGTGGGAAGGAGTCACCTGCCACAGCCTCCACTGCCAGGTTTTTTGGAGCAGGTACATCCAGCACAGCAGGAGGAGATGGCTCTCACATTACCAGATGTTGACATTCAAATGCATTGTATCACAAAACACACTCTTATTCCAGGAGGTGGGAGTTTGTGATTTATATATAAAACTCAAGACTTGAGCCATAATTTCTGTTTCCAGTGAAGCAAGCTGAGCTTAGAGAAGGAAGCGGGCATGGTTTTTCCCAGACACAACCCCTTTCTGTGAGTTTTAAAAGGCTCCTGTGTGAGAGTTTGTGAAACTGGTTTCCCAAGTCTCCATTTGGTAGCAAGTTGCACATCTACATCTGCGTGAACTGTATATGGTAGAAAAGCCAAGTACTGTACAGCAAACCTTGTAACAGGTTACACAGGGTATAAATACTGGTTTTTATAAGGAGAAAAAAATTAAACAGCCACTTCAAGACCGAACACACAGCACTAAACTTCTGTATGTGAAAAATTCTGAGGAATTTGCCCCAGATTAGTCCATGTGGATGGATGGGGGAGCCTCACTTTAAGGGATTCACTTTAATGACAGCAAGGATGGCATAGGTATAAGTCATAAAGTGTGGCATTTGCTGTGCTGCTGACATGAATTGTGTGTTCTGGGAGGGTTTGCAAGGCCTGTCCATGCTCCGGCGGGTCCAGGGCATCCCTCAGTGTAAGCAGGGTCATGTCCTTCCAATTTATCTTCAGGTAACACTATAGATTATTTTATGTTTGTAGTGAATCCCTTCAGAAATTCCCCAAATTCCCAGTCATGAACTGGGAGCTACTGCAGAGCAGCAAGAAACCCCCAATACAGAGAGGAACCGGCAGATGAATCCAGTGTGCTCACAGATCTGTAACAGAAAGCCTTTGAACCAGAGGGAGTGGCCAGGGCTGAGCAGAGCAATGTGTCTGTGCCAGTGTGTATTGTGCATTTCTGTTGATGACCTTTCTGATCTGCACCATTTCCATGGGTTTGTTGTTCCCTTCCCATCTGGGAAATCAACTCGATAGAATCGTTTGGTTGGAAAAGACCTTTGAGATCATCAAGTCCAACTGTACCTGTTCACTACTAAACCACCCCTGAGCACCTTGTCTGCCTGTCAACACCTCCAGGGATGGTGACTCAGCCACTTCCTTGGGCAGTGATTCCCGTGCCTGAGAACCCTTTAGCTGAAGAAATTTTTCCTGATATCTAATCGGAACTTCTCCTGGCATAACTTGAGGCCATTTTCTCTTGTCCTATCACTTGTTACTTGGAGAAGAGCCCAACACCCAGCTCACCACAACATCCCTTCAGGCAGTTGTAGACAGGGATGAGGTCTCCCCTCAGCCTCCTCTTCTCCAGGCTGAACAAGCCCAGGTCCCTCAGCCTCTCCTCTCAGCACTTGTTCTCCAGCCCCTTCCCCAGCTCCGCTCCCTTCTCTGGACGCGCTCCAGCCCTTCCAGGGCCTTCTTGGAGTGAGGGGCCCAGAACTGACCCCAGCACTCGAGGGGTGGCCTCCCCAGTGCCCAGGGCAGGGGCACAATCCCTGCCCTGCTCCTGCTGCCCACGCTGTGTCTGACACAGCCCAAGGTGCCATTGGCCCTCTTGGCCACCTGGGCCACTTCCACTGCCACAAGGCATTCCGCTTCCTATTAAGGATGTGGAAGTGGGAAAAAAGCAGTTTCAAGTCAGGTCCCCTCCACCTTCACAGCTGAGGAAGTGGCAATGAATCACATCCTGGGATGGACACCCTGCCGTGGGTCACTCTCTGCCGAGCTTCGGTGTTTCTCAGTGACCTTCCTGCTCCGTGCCCAGATGGTGGTTCTGGCAGCAAGGCCACATCTCCTGCTCCTGCATTTTCATCTACGCTAATGGTGGTCCTTTTCCCGACCTGGGGAAATCTGTGCTGGCTTTTCAGAGCCAAGGAACACTTAAGTGAGCAGCATTGCTCTGGAGAAGGGATCACTCTGGAGAAGGGATTTCCATGGAGAAGGGGTCACTCTGGAGAAAGGATTTCCATGGAGAAGGGATCACTCTGGAGAAGGGATTTCCATGGAGAAGGGATCACTCTGGAGAAAGGATTTCCTTGGAGAAGGAGTCACTCTGGAGAAAGGATTTCCCTGGGGAAGGGGTCACTCTGGAGAAAGGATTTCCATGGAGAAGGGATCACTCTGGAGAAGGGATTTCCCTGGGGAAGGGATCACTCTGGAGAAGGGATTTCCGTGGAGAAGGGTCACTCTGGAGAAAGGATTTCCGTGGAGAAGGGGTCACTCTGGAGAAAGGATTTCCGTGGAGAAGGGGTCACTCTGGAGAAGGGATTTCCTTGGAGAAGGGGTCACTCTGGAGAAGGGATTTCCCTGGGGAAGGGGTCACTCTGGAGAAAGGATTTCCCTGGGGAAGGGGTCACTCTGGAGAAAGGATTTCCATGGAGAAGGGATCACTCTGGAGAAGGGATTTCCCTGGGGAAGGGTCACTCTGGAGAAGGGATTTCCTTGGAGAACGCATTGTCCTGAAGAAGAGACTGCCCTGGAGAAGGGATTTCCTTGGAGAAGGGATCCCTCTGGAGAAGGGATTGCTGCGGAGAAGGGATTCTCTTTGAGAAGGGGTCGCCCTGGAGAAGCGGTTGCGGGGGCCGAGGCGGGCGGGGCGCGGTGTCTCCCGCGGCCCGTCCGTAGCCCCTGCCCGGCGCTGCGGGGGTGTGAGGGGGGGGGAACTGCACCCCCCCAACCGCACGGAGAATGCCCCCCCCCGGGCGGGGCTGCGGGAGGGGCTCCCCCCGGCATCGCCCGCGGTGCCACGTCCCGCTCGAGGGGGCGGGGCCTGGCGCGGGCCAATAGCGGCGCGGGATGTGCGGCTGCGCCCTGGGCCCCGGCCGCGGGCTGGGCGGGCGGCGCGGAGCCGGCGCGCAGAGCGAGGGGTGCGGGACGAGCGGCAGCATGTGCGGTGAGGGGGGGTTACCGCGTGCGGGGGAGTTGCGGGGGGGCTGCAGTGTATGCGGTGAGGCCTGGAGGGGCAACAGTGTGTGCTGTGGGGGGAGCTCCGTGTGCGGCGAAGGGGGGCGCAGTGTGAGATGTGGGGTTCAGCACCGTGTGCGGTTGGAGCTGCGGGGGAGGTGGGGGGCGGCCCCGTGTGCGGTGAAGGGGGTGCACCGTGTGCGGTGATTGTCGCGGGAGGGAGCGGCACCGTATGCGGTGACGGGTGCGGGGGAGGGCGGCACCGTGTGCGGGGAGGGGTGCGGGGGGGGACCGGCACCGTGTGCGGGGAGGGGTGCTGGGGGGGACCGGCACCGTGTGCGGTGATTGCCACGAGAGGGGGCGGCACCGGGTGCGTTGACGGGTGCGGGGGGGGGCGGCACCGTGTGTGGGGAGGGGACGGCGCAGTGTAGGGGTCAGCACTGTGTGCGGTTGGAGCTGCGGGGAGGGGGCGGCCCCGTGTGCGGGGAGGGGGAGCATCGTGTGCGAAGGGGGGCGGCACCGCGTGCGGTTGGAGGTGCGGGGAGGGGGAGCACCTCTTGCGGTTGGAGCTGGGCGGGGGGCACCGTCTACGGGGAGCGCGAGGGCAGGGCCCGCTGGTGGTGGCTCCAGGCCGCTCCCCTCGCCGAGCAGCAGCCCCGCGCCGGCCGGGGAACGCAGGGGCCACCGCTGCGGGGCGGGGAGCGAGGAGGGCCCGGGTCCGTTACCCCAAAACGGCCCTGCCCGGGGGAGGCATCTGGCAGCGCAGCATTAACGGGAAAGGGCGAATCGTCCCCAGGTGGGGTGCCCGGGTCGAGCAGGGAGGCAGAGCCTGGGACACGGCAGCACCGGCCGGGCTGTGCCCTGGGTGCGGGGCAGCCGGAGGTCCCGGTGGCTTCGGTTCGGTGGTGACACTCCCGTGTCCGTGGGGTTTGGTTCGGTGACGATGCTCCCGTGTCCGTGGTCTTCCGTTTGGTGGCAACACTCCTGTGCCCATAGGGTTTGGTTTGGTGGTGACGCTTCTGTGTCCGTGGGGTTTGCTTCTGTGGGAATGCTCCTGTGCCGTGCCAGTGGACTTTGATTTGGTGGTGACGCTCCTGTGTCGGGCTGGTGGGCTTTGGTTCGGAGGTGATGCCCTGATGCCATCACAGCAGGATTTTAGGCTGTGGTTTGCGTGCTGTAGGAGCCACACACCAGTGAGCATCTGCCCCGTGTGCGTTATGGGAAGGGTGTTCAGGGCTCACCAGCAGCGTTTCCAAATGTGGCTCTGGTCACACAGAACACCCACTCTTAGTTTTAGGTGAGAAGTGTTGGTTATTGGTTATTTCTTAGGCATTACAGCTTCTGCTGGGGACACTCATCCAGTGCTTCACCTTTGCTCAAGGCAGATGGTGAGGCCGACAGGTGAGTGGGGTTGACCAGGTTTGGAAGTGTCGTAGAATCATCTGGTTGGAAGAGACCTCTGAGATCATCAAGTCCAGCTGCTCCTGTCGCCTTACTAAACCCTGTCCCTAAGAGACTCATCTACCCGTCTTTTAAACACCTCCAAGGATGGCAACTCAGCCACCTCCCTGGGCAGAAATTGCAGGGTTGTGTGCCAGCTCATCTCTGTTCTGCTGAGACCTTCCCTGGGTGGCTTGGGTGATCCGAAGTGCAGACCAGCACTGTCCACTCCCGTCACTCTACCTTGACTTTGGAACAGAGGAGTATAATTATCCTTTCTCTTTCTTTCTATTCAAAGGCTTTACTAAAGGGTGACAAAGCTGGGGAAGGGGCTGGAGAACAAGTGTTGAGAGGAGAGACTGAGGGGACTGGGGTTGTTCAGCCGTAAGTTGTGCCAGGGGAGGTTCAGACTGCACATCAGGAAAGATTTCTTCACTGAAAGGGTTTTGAGGCCCTGGCAGAGGTTGCCCAGGGAGGGAGTGGAGTCCCCATCCCTGGAGGTGTTTAAAAGATGAGTAGATGAGGTGCTCAGAGATGGTTTAGTAGTGGACAGGCACGGTTGGTCTCGATGATCTCAAAGGTCTTTTCCAACTGAGTGTTTCTATGATTCTGTGTTTCTGTTCCACTGGCTTCATGTTTTTCCATGGAAATCTACACAACAGTGATCTATTGGCCTTTATTTCTCTTTCCCCATTTCCTTTTTGGTGTTTTTTTTTTCTCCTGTGTTTTTTTGTGCCCAATCCAAGTGATGCTCTGAGCAAGACTGTGGGGTTTATCCTTAATGTGCAAGCTGCTGTTTCTTTCCCAGTTTTTGTGAGATTGAATCAGGGTGAAGCAGTTTCACCTTCAAACTGTCGCGTCTGGAGTGCTACGAAGAGGCAATCAGAAATTCATACTTCAGCTTACATTTAACAATATGTTAATTTGTGTTAAAAGTACAAAGTGGAGCAAAGCTAAGAATAGAAGGGATAATTATTATTTTAAATAGCTTGGTGGCAGAATTAAGGATGATTTTAATGCCTTGTGCTTGCCTTGTTTGAGGTCCAGCCTTTGAAATGTGCGATATCAGCGTTCTGCTCTTTGTCTTTTTAACAGTGATAAGCTCTGAAAGCGTTCTAAGCAGTTATGTAGTTGTGACCAAGACTTAATGTTCTTCTTCTCAGAGTTCTTCTTGGATATTGAAACCTTTTAGGAAACAGTAAGAAAAGCATCAAAGGTGATTGGCTCTGTTGTTGGGTCTTGTTCTGGGAACCAGAGAGAGATCCTACAGTGAAAATAAGGGGAGCTTTAACTGAGCGTGGTGATAGAGGAGAATAACCCTTGGGGTCTGAGGAGCTTCTGAATGCAGGGAGTGCACGGCCAAAGACAGTGAGGGCTTTTGTAGGGAACAGCAGGAGGACTGTTTGGAGCCACACATGGCCTCTTGGGCCTCGTGGTTGAGTGCCATTGGCAGAAGGAAGGTTGTGGTCATCTCTGGTGCCGTGAGACGGCTGGTGAACACGTGGCAGGGTTGACGGCAGTCTCTGCTTACGTTAGGAAACATTAATTACAGTGGCAGTTTGGGTGTTTTCTCACACAGCAGCAGTAGACTCCAGGAAAGGCAGAGGCTGAGGGGATTGAGGTAGTGCCCTCTCATAGTCCTGCAGATGTCGTGAGCAGGCAGAGCTGGCTGGTCAGCACTCTGAGTACTTACACAAACCATACAGAATTATCCCCTTGAACTGAGGTGACAGCAGTTAGAGGGCTCTGATGGCTCCTGCTGCAGCCACCACCAGGCTGGGTGGCTGTGGCACACGGGGCAGTGACAGCTGAACCGTCCTGGCTGCTGGCACGAGCCCTCAGACAGCACTTGTGGAACAGAACTGGGAGTCAGTGTGTGCGCGGCTTTCCCCTGCCAGCTGTCTGCTGGGCACGCTGTCCACATGCAGGTGTTCACCCAGCTGATCTCAGAGAGGTAGTTGGTAAAATGAAGGGCTGGTATTGTTATCTGAGTTCTCCCTCTGAGAGCTTCAAGACTGGAGTTACCAACCCAATGTTTTCAATGTACTAATCTGCTGTTGAGGTTTACAAATCCTGAGATCCCCTGTGCTCCTGCTGCTTGGTAAAGCAAAGCATCCAAAGCAGTGGGACCTGAAAGGTGAGGGAGGGGATTCTGTCCCTCTACTCTGCTCTTGTGAAACCTCACCTGCGTTCAGCTCTGAACGTCCTCAGCACAGGAAGGACCTGGAGCTGCTGGAGAGAGTCCAGAGGAGGCCACGGAGATGATCCAAGGCCTGGAGCACCTCCAATGTGAGGACAGGCTGAGAGAGCTGGGGTTGTTCAGCCTGGAGAAGAGAAGGCTCTGGGGAGACCTTAGAGCAGCCTCCCAGGACTGAAAGGGGCTCCAGGAAAGCTGGGGAGGGGCTCTTGATCAGGGAGTGCAGGGACAGGATGAGGGGAACAGTTTTGAGCTGAAAGAGGGGATGAGATCTTAGGGAGAAATGTTTTGCTGAGAGGGTGGGAAGGCCCTGGCCCAGGTTGCCCAGAGCAGTGGTGGCTGCCCCATCCCTGGAGGTGTTCAAGGCCAGGTTGGATGGGGCTTGGAGCCCCCTGATCCAGTGGGAGGTGTCCCTGCCCATGGCAGTGGGGTTGGATCTGGGTGATCTTTGGTCCTTCCGACCCAAACCATTCCATGGTTCTATGTTTCTGTGGTTTTGTTTTTAGTAGCATTAGTAAAAACCAGGTATGGTTCTTTGTCTATATTCCAACCTGGCAGTTTGCAGACCTGTCCAGATAAAAATTGGGTGTGCTTTGGGCTGAATGCACCAAACCAGTTCAGTGGCATCTGTGAAATAGTTTAGAAAACAGGTTTCTCAAGGTAGCCAGTCTCGAGGGACTGTCCTGTAAATAAGTAAACCTATCGTGTGCCACAGCTGCTTACAACACCACAAAGGGTTTGGGGGTTTAGCTCTGGTAGTACCAGTGATTACCACAGAAAGGAATGGGCTGAAGAGACTGGAGTTTCAGGTTTTGAGCTTTGTGGGGGATTGCCCTCCTGCTGCTGTTTGTACCCGTGGGGGTCTGCCCTTCTGTGAAGTGAGGAGCGGTGGTTATACAGCCAGGTGGAGCAGTGGCTGTGTGTGCTGTACATAGCTTGTCATGGGATCGTAGAATCTTACGGCTGGAGAAGACCTTTGAGATCATTGAATCCAACTGTAAGCATCTTTTGCTAAACCACGTCCTTCAAAAACTCATCTACCCCTTTTTTAAACTCCTCCAGGGATGGTGACTCGACCACCTCCCTGAGCAGAATCTGCCAGTGCCTCAAAACCCTTTCAGTGAAGAAATTCTTCCTGATATCCAGTCTGAACCTCCCCAGCACAACTCATGGCCATTTCCCCTTGTCCCATCACTGGTCACTTGAGAGAAGAGACATTTGCTCTGCCATAGCCTCCTTTCAGGCAGTTGCAGACAGGGATGAGGTCTCTCCTCAGCCTCCTCTTCTCCAGGCTGAACAAGCCCAGGTCCCTCAGCCTCTCCTCTCAGCACTTGTTCTCCAGCCCCTTCCCCAGCTCCGCTCCCTTCTCTGGACGCGCTCCAGCCCCTCAAGGGCCTTCTTGGAGTGAGGGGCCCAGAACTGACCCCAGCACTCGAGGGGTGGCCTCCCCAGTGCCCAGGGCAGGGGCACAATCCCTGCCCTGCTCCTGCTGCCCACGCTGTGTCTGACACAGCCCAAGGTGCCATTGGCCCTCTTGGCCACCTGGGCCACTGCTGGCTCATGCTCAGCCCCTGCCAACCAACACCCCCAGCTCCTTCTCCCCCAGGCAGCTCTCCAGACACTCTGCCCCAAGCCTGGAGCTGCCTGGCCTTGGTGTGTCCCAAGGGCAGGACTCGGCCCTTGGCCTTGTTGACCCTCATCCCGTTGGTCTCAGCCCATGGATCCAGCCTGGCCAGATCTCTTTTGGATATAGACATGTGATATGTGCAGCATATATAGACAGGAGCAATCTTGCCCTTCCTAGCTGGGGAGAGAGAGGGAGGTGCAGGTGTGGGTAGCACAAGGAGCATCCAGTGGACAAATATCACTCTTCACTGAGTGGGTGTTTTCCCACTTTGCTTTCTTTCCCAGCGTGGTCCAGATGGAATGTCAGCTCTCCCATGTACAGCCAGCAGACACAGTCATGACAGTCTGCTTGCTTGGGACGTGCAAACTGTGCAGAGTTGGTGCCGTGTGGGTACACAGTGTCCCACCTCACAGCAAATGGCAGGAGCCCACTCCAGTGGGTTTTGAGCATCATTTATCACTTTACCCAGTGTACAGTGTGCGTAATACTTGGTAGCCTGCATCTAATTTGTTGGAAGACTTGAGGCTTAATAATCATGACCAGAATAAAGGATTCTTTGGAATTCCCAAGTGGATGTACTGATAACATCGTCTATTAAAATGGTTATAAGGGTATAAGATGTGGTATAAAGGAATTTGTAATTCTGACATAAACCTAGCCTGAAGGCTTCCTGCTTTTATGGGAAAAGGATTAGGAGAAGCTGTTCTTGAGTAACTTCACATATTCAAGACGCTGGAGAAGATAATTTATTCTTACCTGGAAGTGGTGATTCATTTTCCTGTGGAAATAAAGGAACATGAGCACCAAGAAGGCGATGAGAAAATGAAGTTCTCAGAAGTGTTTTAGTGACAGTGAGCAATAGAAATCATGACCATCCATCTGGTAAAAATGCTGCTCTGTTAAAATCTGTCACTTTTGATAGGGAGGTCTTTATGGAGCTGTTGTTAGGAATACCAGGATTTTTGTGCTTGAGTGTTAAAAATTGGTTCTAAGAGAGTGTTGAGCTTCCCAAGGAGCCAAATACCTGTTCTGTCAATGGTTTACCAGGTGAGGTTTTTAAGGCAAACCTGCAAGAAGGGAAATATCTAATATTCTGAAGTATATATTGTTCAGGATATCTCATTTGAGAGAAGTAGGGCGACTTCTCCAGCAGGTCTCGGAGTGAGTCAGGAATTATATGGGAAGCTCACATGCGTTGCACAGATGGGCTGAGAAGACTCAAAGTCCTATGTTGAGGCACTAATTGAAATGTTTTCTCACATTGCAAAGTGTGGCTTTGCATGTTCTCATCCTGAACTTAGTGTCAAGTCCTGCAGTACCTGGGGGGTCTTCCAAGACAGGGTGCTGTGTTTTCCAAGCCTGCCAGCTCTCAGCTCCTGAGTATGCTCGCTGCTCTCTTATTTCAACTGGGAGTTCAGGATTATAAACAGTGCTGGACTGGAATGAAACTCACTGAAATTTTTGGTTTCTTCTGGCACCTTGAGCAATGCCCACTCAAGGCTTGTCAAGGGAGCACAATGCAATGTCAGTCATGGACCCTGGTTTTCTGTAATACTTCCTCTTTCTGGCTTGTTCTGGAGGGCAGTTGTGGAGTTATTGCTTTAAAACACTTACCCTGAGTGGTGTCTAAACGCGTACGCTGAGCTGAAACTGCAACTCCTCTTTTTAGGTCTCCAGAGCCCTGAGATTTGTGATGAGTTGGTTTCAGGAGTTCTTTCCCGCACCTGGCATCTAGGCTGGCAGGAGGATGAGATGGGGGTGTGTCAGATGGGACCCTGATGGGAATTTGCCAGACTGGCCTTGGAATTTCATCAAAACCAATGTGTTTTGGTTGACTGCGTTCAGCAGGACCAGCAGGGTGAGGAAGGGGATTCTCCTTCTCTACTCTGCTCTGGTGACACCACACCTGGAGCCCTCCACCCGGTTCTGGGGCCTTCAGCAGAGGAGAGGCATGAATTTGTTGGAACAAGTCCAGAGGAGGCCACCGAGATGATCCGAGGGCTGGAGCACCTCCCGTGTGAGGACAGATGCCCACGCTGGGTTGGTGGCACCTACAGAGTTTCCTCAGCTGTGGTTTTGTTACAAGATTTGCTCTTTTCCCCCATAGGCATCTTTGCTTACCTGAATTACCATGTTCCCCGGACAAGACGGGAGATCCTGGAGACCCTTATCAAAGGGCTCCAGCGGCTGGAGTACAGAGGCTATGATTCTGCAGGTATTTCTCTCCCAGCAATGGGGGTTCTTTTTTGAATTTTGGCTTGTAAATAATTTTCACGGTGTGTTTGTGAACGGCTTCTACTGTCCTCCACTGTAAAGAAAGCTGGAACACAGATGGATGTGCCTGTGGGCAGGGGTTTGGATTAGCTTTTAAATACAGAATTCCTTAAGTTTTCCTCTGTTATCTGAGGCTATAAAAGCACCTGCAAGGTGACAAAGGGAAAACACCTCACTTCCAATCTTGTGGGGGGGTGTTTGCCCTTATTGGGAGAGTCAGCTGGGGGGAGGCCAGGGCACTGTAAAAAGAAAAGCATGGGCAGTATTTGTGTGCAATACTGTAAAGGGCTTCCTGACCTTCACACTCTTTCTCCTCATTCCGTGCTCAGGTGTGGGAATCGATGGTGGAAATGACAAAGACTGGGAAGCAAATGCTTGCAAAATCCAACTTATCAAACAGAAGGGGAAAGTGAAGGCTCTGGACGAAGAGGTGCACAGTATGTATTTCCCTTTTGTTCTTTGCCTGCTCTCTTTCCTTGAAATATCCTCTCTTCTTTCATCCCTATTCTCCCTGGAAACACTGTGTTTCTATATAACTGGGTATGAAGTGCCAGAGGCTTAAACACCCGTGATCCTTTGGATCCTTAAACCCAGTGATCCTTTGGATGTTGTCATGAAGTTACAAAGAAGTCCTTATTCCTCAAGACAAAGGATTTGCATCCTGTTAAAGTGAAATAGACCTGAAATACATTTTAGAACACAGACTGAAAAAAACCCCAAAGAAAACCTCCTTAAACTGGGGAAAGGGGAATTATTGGGAGATAATTATCAGAGGCCTAGAGCGTGGGCAAAAAAAAGATGACTGCTTTAATAACTTCACCACTTGAACTTTAAATATTCCCATGTAATGCCTGTCCCAGCTAAAGCTGCCCATCCCAGTGGTGACAGCACTGTGCCTGTGTGCAGCTGTCCAGCTGGTGGAAGCACAGAGTGAGGTCTTTTGCCTCTTCATGTTCCCTGGATTTAAACATTAAATGCATTAAAACTGTGCAGAACACAAAGAAACACAAAGTCTTTGGGTGTGGGGTATAGGTAAGCTGTGTGAGATCGGGGAGGTGCTTTGCAGGAGTCTGCAATCAAGAGCTGCTGTCTTGTTGTAAATTAACTTGTTGTAGCCCCTAGCAGGGTTAACCTCGTGGTGCAGTGCTGGTTGTCCATAAGGAAGGTGGTTGCTCCAGAGAGACACAGGAGCTGGAAAGGCTGGGTGAGGGGATGTGTGTGGTACAGAGAGAGAAGACAGACAAAATATCTCTGGAGAATATCTCAGGGAAATTGCAGGATACACAGTTTTAGAGAAGTTGTGGAGACATTGGGATAAGTCCAACTGTCGGGTACTTCATTTGGGACACAACAATCCCATGCAGAGCTACAGCCTGGGGACAGAGTGGCTGGAGAGGAGTCAGGCAGAAAAGGACCTGGGAGTGCTGGTTGACAGGAAGCTCAACATGAGCCAGCAGTGTGCCCAGGTGGCCAAGAAGGCCAATGGCATTCTGGCCTGCATCAGGAATAGTGTGGCCAGCAGGACCAGAGAAGTTATCGTCCCCCTGTACTCGGCACTGGTCAGGCCTCATCTTGAATACTGTGTACAGTTCTGGGCCCCCCAGTTTGGGAAAGATGTCAGGATACTGGAATGTGTCCAGAGGAGGGCAACGAAGATGGTGAAGGGGCTGGAGCACAAGCCCTACAAGGAGCGACTGAGGGAGTTGGGGCTGTTTAGTCTGAAGAAGAGGAGGCTCAGGGGAGACCTCATTGCTCTCTACAACTACCTAAAAGGAGGTTGTAGTCGGGCAGGGGTTGGTCTCTTCTCTCAGGTGACCAGTGACAGAACAAGAGGGCATGGACTCAAGCTTCATCAGGGAAAGTCTAGACTTGATGTCAGGAAAAAGTTCTTCACTGAAAGGGTGATTGGCCATTGGAATGGGCTGCCCAGGGAGGGGGTGGAGTCACCGACCCTGGAGGTGTTTAAGGGGAGACTGGATGTGGCACTGAGTGCCATGGTTTAGATGATGGTTGGTGTTAGTGTTGGGTTATAGGTTGGACTTGATGATCTCAGAGGTCCTTTCCAACCTTGTGATACTGTGATAACAAAAGGAATATTCTTTTTCCAAAGAAGTATTACTGCTGATGATGTGCTTTCTAGAGAAAGACACCAGACCAGGCTGCTCAAGACCCCATCCAACCTGGCCTTGAACACTTCCTCATGTGCAGGTTCCTCACGTGCACCTGCATTCTGAATCCCCTGACAGCAAGCTTCCTGCTCTCTAGGGTTTACTGGTTGTCCTGTGGTCCCTGGAGACCTGCAGAGATGCCCACGTTGGCTTTGGGTGAGGGACAGCCTCCCAGTACTAAAACCTTGTACTTCTGCTGCAGAGCAACAGGACATGGACCTCGACATTGAGTTTGATGTACACCTTGGAATCGCCCACACCCGTTGGGCTACTCATGGCGAGCCCAGTCCTGTCAACAGCCACCCGCAGCGCTCGGATAAGAACAACGGTGAGTGTTTGCTTGAGGAGTGCAGCCTCGGGGTGTCTGGAAAGGCTTGGTGCCACCTGCTGTGTCACAGGGCCCCAGGGCAGGGCGTTTGTCACGTGTTCACGTGAGGTCTGGCCTCACTTCTGGCCGTGGGGTACGTTTGCAGCAGGGAATGGCCTCAGGAAGGCTTGGGATCAGTGCCCAGAGGTTCGGTGGGTGCGCGTGCGCAGTGCCAGGGGGGAGATAAACACTGGATGGAATTGGATGGTACAAATTTTCGTGGCTGTTTTTTGGGGGAATGAAATTCTGCACACTTTCCCCTCCCCCCCCCCATTTCTTTATGCTTTTTCCATAATCACCACTGCATGGAAGGGCTCTGCTCTGCTCCCAGCGTGCAGCTTGGTGTCTGCTGCAGCTGCAGGAGGAGCACATTTAATTGCTTCCAGCAGGCTGGAAACTGCCATGCCCTTAAGGGCCTCCAGAAGCTTTGCAGGATCTCAGCAGCCCTAATTGTACCCAGGTCCTTGTTATTCTCTGCCACCACCAACCACACCGAATAGGGCAGAGCAAGGACATCACGCTGGGAGGTGAAACTGCTCTTTATTCAGCCAAGTACAGCTTTTCACACAATAGTTTTGTGGTCTCTGCTGTCCTGTGTGGCCGTGGTGCCCGCTGCCCGCTCAGGGAGCTGGTGCCAGGGCTGAACAGGGCCTTTCCTCTGTCTCCAGAGTTCATTGTCATCCACAATGGCATCATCACCAACTACAAAGACCTGCGGAAGTTCCTGGTGAGTGACCCCGGTGCGTGTGACGCTCGCCCTTCCGCTCACGCTCTCCCACTCCCACTTCCACTCACTTCTGCTCTCCCACACTTCCTCACTCATTCCTCTGCTCGTATTCTCACACTCCCTTTCCCACTCACGCCCCCTAATTTACACTCTCCCACTCACACTGACCCTTTTGTCTCACTCCTCCACTCACACTCATTCTAACACTCACTCCCCCGCTCATCTTCACTCTCCTCCAGTCCTGTTCCCTGACTATTTTTGCACTCACACTCATTCTATTCACACTCCCTCATTACTCCACTCACTCCCTTTCCCTCCCCACTCACACTTATCCACTCTCCCTCTCCCATTCACACTCCTTACTCCTGCACTCATGGCCTCATTCCTCACTCATTGCTCACTCTCCCCTCACACTCCCATCTGTCACATATTCTCACACTCACTCCTTTACTCTCACCTCCCCTACACTCCCTCCTTCACCTCACACTCACTCTCCCACTTCACACACTCCCTTCCCTTGCACTCCTGCATTTACCTCCCCCACTCACTACCTTGTTCCCCACTCATTCGTGCACTCAAACCCCCACCCCTCCTCACTTCTCTTTCCCCACTGTCGCCCACTCGTCACTGCCCTGTTCCCTCATTCCTGTCTCACACTCACTCCTCAGCTCTCACTC
This sequence comes from Dromococcyx pavoninus, assembly GCA_033558185.1. Lineage (NCBI taxonomy): Eukaryota > Metazoa > Chordata > Aves > Cuculiformes > Neomorphidae > Dromococcyx > Dromococcyx pavoninus. The sequence goes on along the minus strand of JAUMJL010001311.1, from coordinate 281,555 downwards.
TCCTGAGCTCTTCCCCTGCTCACCTCACACTCAATACTCTCCTCCACTCACACACCCTCATTCACACTTCCTCCCCTCACCACACTCCTCGTTCCCTCAGTCACACTCATCCTCCCACTCTCTCCTCCTCGCTCTCCCAGTCACTACCCCCTTCCCCTGCTCACACTCGCACTACTCTCTCCCTCTCACACTCTCCCCCCACTCACACTGCCCCTTGTGCTCTCACACTCGCTCACCTGCTCACACTCACTCCCACACTCATTCTTACACTTATTCACTCACACTTCTCACTTGCCTGCTCATTCTCACACTCCCACTTCCCTACTCACTCTCCCCTCGTACTCACGCTCCCCCCACTCCTCTCCCCGTTCCCCACTCACACTCCTCTCTGTCACTCACTCCTCTCCTATTACACTCCCACACTCTCCCACTCACGCCTCCCCTTGCCTCCATTCCCACTCCCTTGTCCTCCTGCTGTCCCTCTCTCTTCCACACCCCATGTGTTCCACTCCCCCACTCACACCGCCCTTCGCGCTCGGTGTCGCTCATCCCCGCTCACTCCTGCACTCACTCACTCCCTGTTCGTGCCTCCCTGCTCATTCTTGCACTCACACTCCTCCTCTGCTCGTGTCACCCCCGCTCACTGCCCCACTCAGTCTCTTGTGCCCTCCCTGCTCACACTCAGGGATCACACGTGCTCCGGCTTTGCCCTCGAGCCCACTGCCCCTCTCACGCCTTCTCACGCTCCCACTCGCTTTCCCCCTTCCACGTTCTTGCACTCCCCATCTCACAGCCCCCTCTCTGCTGGCACCCACACTCACACCCCACTCCAGTCACGTCACTCACACTCACAGCCTCCCCCCTCCACTCACCCTTTGCACTCAGCGCTCCCCCGCCCCGCGTGCGCCCTCGTCCCCACACCCGCCCTCTCGCTCTTCCTTCGGTGGAGTGGGGAGGCAGGAGGGAGGGAGATCGGGGTGGAGGAGAGAGGAAAGGTGGAAGGAGGACAGGAAGTGAAAAGGAGGGCAAGGAAATGAATAAAAGGGAATGGAAAAGAAGTAAGGGAGGAAGGAATGAAATGGGAGGCAAGAAAAGAAGGAATGAAATGAAACAGAAATGGGAGAAGTGAAAGTGCAAGAGGAAGGAAAGGAAGGAGAGGGAGGAAGGAGGGAGAGGGAGGAAGGAGAGGGAGGAGAGGAAGAGGGAAGGGAGGAGAGGGAGGAAGGAGAGGAAGAGGGAAGGAAGGAGAGGGAGGAAGGAGAGGAGGAGGGGAGGAAGGAGGGGAGGAAGGAGAGGAGGAGGGGAGGAAGGAGAGGAAGAGGGAGGAAGGAGAGGAGGAGGGGAGGAAGGAGAGGAAGAGGGAGGAAGGAGAGGAGGAGGGGAGGAAGGAGAGGAAGAGGGAGGAAGGAGAGGAGGAGGGGAGGAAGGAGAGGAAGAGGGAGGAAGGAGAGGAGGAGGGGAGGAAGGAGAGGAAGAGGGAGGAAGGAGAGGAGGAGGGGAGGAAGGAGAGGAGGAGGGGAGGAAGGAGAGGAAGAGGGAAGGAAGGAGAGGGAGGAAGGAGAGGAGGAGGGGAGGAAGGAGAGGAAGAGGGAAGGAAGGAGAGGGAGGAAGGAGAGGAGGAGGGGAGGAAGGAGAGGAAGAGGGAAGGAAGGAGAGGGAGGAAGGAGAGGAGGAGGGGAGGAAGGAGAGGAAGAGGGAAGGAAGGAGAGGAAGAGGGGAGGAAGGAGAGGAAGAGGGAAGGAAGGAGAGGGAGGAAGGAGAGGAGGAGGGGAGGAAGGAGAGGAGGAGGGGAGGAAGGAGAGAGGAGGAGGGGAGGAAGGAGAGGAAGAGGGAAGGAAGGAGAGGAGGAGGGGAGGAAGGAGAGGAAGAGGGGAGGAAGGAGAGGAGGAGGGGAGGAAGGAGAGGAAGAGAGGAGGAGGGGAGGAAGGAGAGGAGGAGAGGAGGAGGGGAGGAAGGAGAGGAGGAGGGGAGGAAGGAGAGGAGGAGGGGAGGAAGGAGAGGAGGAGGGGAGGAAGGAGAGGAGGAGGGGAGGAAGGAGAGGAGGAGGGGAGGAAGGAGAGGAGGAGGGGAGGAAGGAGAGGAGGAGGGGAGGAAGGAGAGGGAGGAAGGAGAGGAGGAGGGGAGGAAGGAGAGGAGGAGGGGAGGAAGGAGAGGAGGAGGGGAGGAAGGAGAGGAGGAGGGGAGGAAGGAGAGGAGGAGGGGAGGAAGGAGAGGAGGAGGGGAGGAAGGAGAGGAGGAGGGGAGGAAGGAGAGGAGGAGGGGAGGAAGGAGAGGAAGAGGGGAAGAAGGGGAAGGAGAGGGAGGAAGGAGAGGGAGGAAGGAGAGGGAGAGGGAGGAAGGAGAGGGAGAGGGAGGAAGGAGAGGGAGAGGGAAGGAGAGGGAGAGGGAGGAAGGAGAGGAAGAGGGAAGGAGAGGGAGAGGGAGGAAGGAGAGGAAGAGGGAAGGAGAGGGAGAGGGAGGAAGGAGAGGAAGAGGGAAGGAGAGGGAGAGGGAGGAAGGAGAGGAAGGGAAGGAGGGAAGGAGAGGGAGAGGGAGGAAGGAGAGGAAGGGAAGGAAGGAAGGAGGGGGAGGGAAGGAAGAGAAGGAAGAAAGGAAGGAAGGAGAAGAAGAAAATAACAAAGGAAAAAGCAGGAAGGAAGAAAGGAAAGGAGAGGAAATGCAGGAAAATGAGAAAATGGAGGAGGAAAGGAAGGAAAAGCAAATGAGAATGGGAAAGAAGGAAGGGAAGGAAGGAAGAGGAGGGCTGGGAAGAAGGAGAATACAAGGAAGGCAAAGCAAAGCGGGAAGGGGAGGCAGAGGGTTGGTTACCCAGCATGTGGTGTCGCTGCAGGAGAGCAAGGGCTACGACTTCGAGTCGGAGACGGACACGGAGAGCATCGCCAAACTGGTCAAGTACATGTACGACAACCGGGACAGCGACGACATCAGCTTCACCACCCTGGTGGAGAGGGTCATCCAGCAGCTGGTAATGCTGGGAGCAGGGTGGGGACACAGGGACACACCAGGGCACCACGAGCACCCAAAATAACACCGGTGCTCCAGAGGTGCCCGGGGTGCCCTGGCTGGTGCAGCACTGTGCCTGTGCTGGGCTGTCCTCCAGGGACACGTTGAGAGTGGCTCTGTCTGTCCTGCTTCTGAGAGAGCATCTTGGCCATACATTTGTGTCTCTTTTACACCAAGAGACCTCATCACTGTCTACAACTGCCTGAAAGGAGGTTGTGGTGAGGTGGGTGTTGGTCTCTTCTCCCAAGTGACAGGCGATAGGAGGAGAGGAAATGCCCTCAAGTTGCACCAGGGAAGCTTCAGACTAGACATTAGGAAAAATTTCTTCACTGAAAGGGTTCTCAGGCCCTGACAGAGGCTGCCCAGGGAGGGGGTGGAGTCCCCATCCCTGGAGGTGTTTAAAAGACAGGTAGATACATCTCTGACAGACATGGTTTAGTAAGAAGACAGGTGCAGGTGGACTCAATGCTCTCAGGTGTTTTCCAACCAGATGATTCTACGAGTCCATAATTCTGTGATACTTCTGTGGAAATCTCCTAAGCTGTGGGACACGAGAGCATCTGAGGCAGCCAGGCCCTGTCTGTTGGGTGGTGAGCATGCAGGGTGTGGGAAAGAGAGAAACGCTCTGTGCTTCAGATGGTCCCGAAACCTGCGCGTGGCAGAGATGCTGACCCCTTGTGGGAACGGCCCTGCACGGCACATCCACTCTTCCTGAGATGTGCACAGGAGCAGCATCCAGCTGCAGGGCCCCTCTCATCCCAGAGCACCTTGTTCAGGAGGTGCCTTCTCAGTGATTTGCCTGGCAGGAGCTGCAGCAGCAATTGAGAGCACATTCTGCTGCCACGTCGTGGTGGCTCACCTGTATTCTTGGTGGCACCACACCTGAGCTAACACTCCAAGGTTTTGGCACTTCTTTCACCACATCTTTGCCTTTGCATGTCCCCTCAGTGCACTCCAGGCTAACGCAGGAGAGCTTGCAGTGTCTGTCTGGGAGCTCAGAAGCCTCATGAATCATAGAACCATAGAATCATGGAATGGGTTGGGTTGGAAGGGACCTTAAAGATCATCCAGTTCCCTGCTGTGGGCAGGGACACCTCCCACTAGACCAGGCTGCTCGAGACCCCATCCAGCCTGGCCTTGAGCACCTCCAGGGATGGGGCAGACACAACTTCTCTGTCTCCTCACCCTCATTGTGAAGAATTTCTTCCTGATGTCTAACTTAAATGTCCCCCCTTCCAGTTTAAAGCCATTCCCCCTCATCCTATCACTACAAGCCCTTGTAAAAAGTGGCTGAGGATGAGCTACCTGGGCTCAGGGGAGGGAGGGACACCTTTCCACAGTGAGGTGCCTAGAGCTTCTGCTGGGTCCAGAGACAGCTGTGAAGCCTTCTGCTCAGGATCTCATCCTTGTCTGGAGTAACACAGGTGCAGCTTCTGTGGGAATCCTGGAATAGTGGAGCAGGCCTCAAGTGAAAGGATAAAAAGTTTGTATTTCTCTTGTTCCAGGAAGGTGCTTTTGCCCTTGTGTTCAAAAGTGTTCACTATCCTGGCCAGGCAGTCGGTACCAGGTAAGCACTGCTGTGGGAAAGAATGTTCTTGTTGCACCCTATGTACCACCTGGTTTTTGTCCCACCTAATTGGAGGGTGATGGAGTAGAGGTTGTCCTCATCACACTGTATATGCTGGGGGTGGTGGTGTTCATTTTCTTTCTCTTGTTTTCCATTTATCATAACTGAAATTTCCCCAAAACTCTTTTGAAAATTGTAGTCACCACCAGTGTCACAGTGAGTCTGGAACAGCTTCTTTGTAGACCCAGGTTGTGCCAGCTTTGGAAGGAGATGGGTTCCTCTCTCCCTTTGTGTTTGCATTTGGGGCTGTGTTTAGCCAAGTCCTGGGCCAGCCTGGTGTTCAGGTTTTCTGCTCTTCTAAATTTCAGCATCAGTTGGGCTGGTTTGACCATAGGTGTGCCTGGCAGAGGCGTGGGGTTTGGTGCTGACAGCAGTTTGTGGGTACCTGCAGTGAGGAACAGCCTGTGTGTTCCTGGTTCAGGTGTCCACGGGACTGCAGAGTTTCTGCTGAATTGAGTCACGTTCCTCATGTCCTTGCACTCTGTTTATCCAAGGATCCTTCCTCTCTCTCTTGTGGCCTCCTGTGTCTGCAGCACCAACAACTTCTCTGGGAGCAGCTTGCTCTTTCTTAGTGAAGTTCAGTTGTTGTGCTGGAGAATAACGACCCCGTTGGGCTGGATGTCAGGGGTGGTGAATCTTTGGGTGCTGAGGGTGGTAACCTGCTGTCTCCTTGCAGGAGAGGCAGCCCCCTGCTAATCGGAGTGCGCAGCGAGCACAAGCTCTCCACCGACCACATCCCGATTCTCTACCGGACAGGTGAGTGTGAGCACCCCCTCCCCAGAGTGCCCGTGTTCTGACCACACCAGGCAGTTCCATGCTCTGGAACAGCCATTACACTTCTAAACTTTCACCATTACAATAAAGAGATGGTTGTTTTTTAAGTTTTTAACCACGTGCTCTACCACCCTGTATCTCAATTGCTCTGCTTAAGGATATACTTCTCCCTCATAACTGTGTTTACACCCCCAGAACTGACCTCTAGTTTTATAATCAAAGCTTTAATGTCCAGTGGTTGCAAGGAAAATGCATCTTAATGCAGTAGAATAGAATAAAAGTATAGTAAAATTAACAGTATTATTAAACTTAGTTACTTCAGTTTATATTTTGTGCATGGGCTGGTTGTTCTCAAGAACAGCAGTGACTGTGCTCTGCAGGCCATGGGCTTTGCACCATCACAAACCTTCCCTCGCCCCCCAGCATCATTTTTAAGAAGTCCATGCTGTTACCATGGTGTAATCTGTTTATGTTGTCCATCTTTGTCTCACACGTGTGTTTTACCACCATGGACACACAGCTGCAGCCTGCAAAATGAGAAGTGGCCAAGAATTGTGTTGTAATTTACTGTTGTCAGAGGATCTGAACCTGTTCAGTCCCTGAAGGCTGGATTGGTTCTCTGAGCACTGCAGTGATCATAAAATCATAGAATCACCTGAGCTGGAAGAGACCCAAATGTATCATGGAGTCCAACTCCTGTCCCTGCACAGGACACTCCCAACATTCCCACTGTGGGGCTGAGAGCATTGGCCAAATGCTTCTGGAATGCTGGCACAGTGGGTGCTGGGACTGCTTCCCTGGGGGAACCCACTGGGGGAAGAACCTCTTCCCAATATCCACTCTACCCCTCCCCTGGCACATCTTCCTGCCATTCCCTATCCCAGGTCACCAGAGAGCAGAGCTCAGCCCCTGTTTCCCCTCCCTCCCTTGGCAGAAGGCAGGGAACAGCTCTGAGATTTTCCTGTGCCTGTGTTAGTTCTCCCTGATGTCTCCATTCTCTTTTTTAGAAGGGAAAAGATTGAAAGATTACTACTGTGTTGCTTCTAAAATCCAGTGGATGGGAGCTGGGAGCTGTCAAGTAATAATCCAGGTTATTTACAGATAGATGGACAATCTGTGGGCAAATCCATACATAAATAACCCCCTTAACTGGGTAATAATGCTCTAACCTTTCAGTCACTCCTTGGTGAGACACACACAGTGCACTTGTGTGTGCACAGTAAGCACCCTTTTCAGTCCCAGCTCAGTGTGCAATCTGTAATAACAGGAAAGCAATGCAATGTAATAAAGTCAGTGCAGGGGAATATTGCACTTGGAGAAACCAAATTTGCATCTTTTGCTCAAGTGTGGGTGCTTCTGTTGGAGAACAACCACTAACCCTTTGCTGTCCTTTCTCAACAACAAATCAGTCTGTCCTGTCAGCCCAACAATGGAGTTGTTTTCCTCATTTACTGACTGAATAATTAAAGTGGAAGGCTTGATAGCTCAGGAGCAGCATCAGGTGTTTCCTGAGCTGTGTCTGAGCACAGTGGCTCAGCCAGGCAGAAGTAGGTTTGGGTTCCATGGGTGCTGCTGCTCAGTGGAGCAGCGTGGTTGCACAGGTGGCAGCTCTGAGAGTGCTGAGAATAATGGACGAAGAAAGATCTCAATTTCTCAGAGCCTCAGTGAGATTAGTGAAACAGGAGAGACTTCAAGTGATAACAGCACAGATTCAACTGGGAAAATGTTGGTAAATGTGACTGCTCATCAAGCAGCTTGAATTCTCATTTCTTAGTGGAGCCACTCGTGGGCTTTCATTTGAATTTTTGCTGATATTTTTCTCTCAGATTAAAAGCCCTGAGCTGACATCACACTGCAAACTCAATTCAAAAGCACTCGAAAACCTTGCAAGCCAACTGAGAAAGGGCACAATAATGGGAATGCAAGGCTGCTGCCCTCCTCTCTTCTTGCTGTTGCATTTACTGTGACCACTCAGTGATGAAAATCATGCCTCATGTTGGTACCGTGCCTGGCACCCCTGGCTGAGCCTGGCATCACAGCTTCTTCCCAGCGTGTGCAGGACCTGATCCTCGTGTTTTCTAGGTAAAGACAAGAAGGGAAGTTGCAACCTTTCTCGTGTTGACAGTACCACCTGCCTTTTCCCTGTTGAGGAGAAAGCTGTGGAGTACTACTTTGCTTCTGATGCTAGGTAAGGTTTCCAGTGTCTTTTAGTGTCTATGAAAATTTGCTGATTAAAGCTGAAGCCTTGAGTGAGAGATGGGGAGGCTGTGATTTCTTTATGAATAAAGTAAAATACGTGTCTGTGGCCATTGCCACTACTCTGCTGGTTGCAGTGTGTGGCTCTGAAAGAGTCAACAGTGAATGAGATGAGAGTTTCTGTGGAAGAAATAAAACCTCAATTTGGAATAGTGGTATTATCCTTCTTCAAGCACATCTGTTGATAGCATTCCCAAGGTGAGTGATAGGAAACCTAAGAGGGTGCTGGCCTTCATTAACAAGGCAGACTCTAATTATCAGGAGAATGGTGTTGATTCCCTGTGGATCTCTCCACACATGCAATTCATTTATCATCAAAGTTGGCTTATTTTAATCCTGCTGGAGGGAGGAAAGACTTAACTTGACAGCAGCCTTAGCAGAACTTTGGGTTTTTTTCTGTATTAGAGAAATGAATGCTTGTTCCAGAAATGTAAAAACAATGCTGGGGTTGACTTGTGCAGCTCTTCTCTTCAGGGAATTTTGGAGAGTCCTGGGACACCCTGATGTGTTCTGATTTTAGAGAGCTTTTCAATGCCTTAATGAAGGTCAGAACAGAAGCTGAGTATTGCAGTAGAGATTGCCTTGTTTAGCTGAGAGAGCACAGACTAAAACCTGGCCAAAGGTTTTAAATCCCACTGGTAATTCCAAAATGACTTTCCCCGAGTAAACTGCAGGCAGGGAAGGTATTTGATAGCACCTGATTCTTGGAGTGCTTCTAAGCAGATCTCTGAGTACTTTAACAGGTGGCCAAGCTGTCCCCAGATTTACAGATGGGGAAAATGAGATGCAGAGAGGGACAACAACTGGAAAAAATAGGAGAGGAATCTGGTAGTTGAGTGCCCTGTGCTCTAGGGCAAGTTATTGGCTTCCTGGCTTCTGCTCTTTGGCTCCTAACAGTCAGATCACATTGCTGCTCGTGCTGCTTTGTCTGAGGAATTCATAGTTTCTTCTTAAAGCAGGCACTGACATTAATAATGAGGTAGGTGGAAAAAATCCAGTTACACTGGCAGTGTGGAAATGTGCTTCACAGCACTCCTCTTGTATTAAGAGAAATTCCATTGCAATGAGTAACTTTCTCGAATCAGAAGCTGTATGTTGGGTTATAAATAGGGCTGTCGCCCTCCTCTGTGTGTGAAGAATATTGTCTTATGGCAGACTGTGTGTGCTTTTGCAGTTCTGTCATTGAGCACACCAACAGGGTGATTTTCCTGGAGGATGATGATGTAGCAGCAGTGGTCGATGGCCGTCTTTCCATCCACCGGATCAAACGCACCGCGGGCGATCACCCCGGCCGCGCCGTCCAGACCCTGCAGATGGAACTTCAGCAGATCATGAAGGGTAAAATCTTTTGGATGTCACCTGCATAGATGCTCAGGTCCTCCCTGGAGAATAAGTCAGGTTGAAAAAGGCCTCTGGAAGTCGTCTGGTCTGATCCCCGTGTTAAGATCAGGGCCTGTTTAGTTGAGTTTGGAGTATCTCCAAGGACAGACATCCCACACCTTGTCCCAGCTCCTGTTCCACTGCCCTTATGGTGGAAAAAAAGTGTCCTTCCATCTACTGGGACTTCCCCAGAATGAGGAGAATTGTGGAGCTGCAGATTTTGCCTCCTGCTTGGAGGCATCTGTTTTTCCCAAGGGTCATCCTGAGCAGGCTTGTCATTCCAGACCTGCCCTTCATCGACACGTTCTACTAACTCCAACGTAGCAGTCAACGATGAGCTGATGCCTTGGCAGGAAAATAAGAGTCAGCTTAATAATCTGTGACTGGAGGCTGACTGGTTGGTGACTCTGGACCACACTTTTCCCTGTAGAAAAAATGTAAATTACCAGGGAGTAATTTAGAGTCTTCTCATTTGTTTTGTTTCTTTTTCTTCTGTAGGTAACTTCAGCTCATTTATGCAGAAGGAAATTTTTGAACAGCCAGAATCCGTTGTTAATACAATGAGAGGAAGAGTCAACTTTGATGACTACACTGGTAATTGAGATTTTGACAGCTCAGTCTCTGGGGTTATTCACAGTAGTTGCAGAGGAAGAAGTAGGTGATGATGTGGGAGATTCAGATGGGCTTGGTGTAAGAGAGCACCTCCAGCAGTACTCGTGGCAAGGTCGCTTCTCGTGGTGGTTTGCTTGCAGAGTGGTCGTAGGGGATCGTAACACGCTGTGTGTTTGCACCAGTGCTCTTGAGAATTTGTGATACCCAGCCCTGATGTTTCTCTCTGAACCTTGCTTGCAGTAAATCTTGGTGGGTTGAAGGATCACATTAAGGAGATTCAGAGGTGTCGTCGTTTAATCCTTATTGCCTGTGGCACAAGTTACCACGCTGGAGTTGCGGTGAGTGGGCAGTCTCGGTCTGTTTGCCAGGGGTAGCTGGAATTGTATGGTGGGCACATCCTTGCCTGGTCAAGCAGGGTGAGGGTTGATTTCAGGTTGAAAGCTGCTTACACCAGATTTTCACCAACAACAGCAGCTGGAAATGCTTAGGAAAATGTTGCCTGTGGCTTTTATCGCTGGGCAAGGCTTTCACACACAAACCCTGCTCTGTTCTTAAAGACAGTTGGCAGAGGAAGAGACAGTGCAAGAGCAGAATGTAAATGCTGCAGCAAGGTGGGCTTTCCTCCTTTGCTGGGTTTGCTGACAGCGATGGTGCTGGCTTGGAGACACCTTCTGTGCTTGCCCAGTGCAGTGAAGAGGTTTCTCTGAGCACAGAAGTGCTGGCTGTGGGTGCAGCCAACGTGCAGTTTAGTTTTATTGGGGCCTGACCTAATTATTGGTGGCTGGAGATGAAACCTTTTTAGATTGTCCCTTGGCAGCCCATAACATTGCAGTTAAAATTACTGCAGAGGAATCCTTCAGCTTCTCTCAGAAATGCTGCAAATTGTAGCTATTGTGACTGTTTTACAAGGGCCAGAAAACAAAATGTTTGTTCCTCTTGACTAATTCTGTAAGATAATATGATCAGTAACCCATCAAATAGCCAAAAACAAGTGTCTGGCTTGGCCTGGATGCATGTGGTGGTTTCTGAATTCTTCAGTTGTACCATAGCCTGATAGCAGGACACCCCATAATATAGAACATATATTGTAGTATTGTTTAAGACATGAGACTTATTTAAGGACAGTCCACGTGTGGGGAGGTGTTGGCCTTGCAGGCTTTTTGTGGTGCCCAGAGCAGGGTTGCTTTTCTCAGGGGTTGTTTTGTGGCTTGTATGTGGGCATTCTGAATAATTAAAATATAACCCAGCACTAATTTTCACGGGGGATTTTGAAATACTTTCCAGTGTGTGGCAACTAGAAGGCTATTTTTTACTCCAAACACATGGTGTAATTTGTGACTTTCTGACATCTCCTTTACCAGACCCGTCAGGTTCTGGAGGAACTGACTGAATTACCTGTTATGGTTGAATTAGCCAGTGACTTCCTGGACAGGAACACCCCTGTCTTCAGAGACGACGTCTGCTTTTTCATCAGCCAGTCAGGTACGGTCTCGCTTCACCGCCCACTCGCTCCTCTCTCTCCTGTAAATGTTAACTTGGGAGGAAGAAGGCAGTGAGGCCAAATTCGTGTGCCTGCCTGCAGGATTGTGTGTGGGAGAGGAGAACTTGGCACACACGTGCTGGAGACGGGGAGAAACCAGAGTGCTTCTCCTCCTGACCATCTGCGTGCTGGTGCAGGGGTTTGTTTAGCTGTCGGACATATGGTGAGAGTACTTCTGTTTCCTCTCTCTGTGAGGAAATGTTCCATCAATCAACAGACTGAAAAAATGCTGCTGAGCTCTTTGTAAAGGCAGCTCAATAGTTCCTTGTGAATAGTTTTAGTTCTCTAGTTAAAGCACTGTGAGATACTGAGCTGCAGGGGGGTCTGATCTGTAGAAGAATCTAAACTGCTACACAAAAGCATCAAAAAATACAACCTCTGAATGGAATGTGAGATAAGCATTTTAAAAAATGCTGTATTTTGCATCCAAAGTGTTTTCAAAGACATCTGCAAAATGAAACTACAATATTTTCTTTCCTCTTAGTTGCATTTACCATTGTAGAGTTCCATAACTGGTCTTCAGCTTCGATACTAAAAATGAGAGATGGATGTTCTCCGTGGGTTGGAACACTCTTTGGAGAGCATTTTTCCTTCTTGTACTAAGTCAGTCAGGATAATCCTCTCTCTGTAGAGGGCTGATGTAAATGTTCACATTTTCCTTTGTTTTTTTGGAATACATGTGCAGGTGTTTCTTCTTCCCCTTAGAAACTGTCCTGTCCCAATCCTGCAGGGAACACAGCTGAGGGCTTGCTGGGGGATACAGCTTTCCCCAAAAGCACTGGATGTGGCAAGCTAACAAGGATTTTCCTGGAACCTGAGCTTGATCATCAGGCAGTACAAACCCAAAGCAAACATGGAGCTCAAATCACCTGGGTTCCCCCCACCCTTAGGTGTGTTTTTCTTGCCTTTGGGTGCCACCCTGCAGGGTTTGCTTTAGGCAGTGCAGTATGCAGGGCAGTTCTGATGTGTTGGGGTGCTGAAGTGTACCAGAGTAGCCTTGGGGTTTTGTGTTCTCTGTGCAGTCCTTTTCAGACACAAGCACACTGGTAACACGAGGTGGAATGCACCCCTGTTTCTAGCCCCACCTCTGGAGCTCAGCACAAGGAGCACCACTGGGATCATCCTTTCCCACCCCCCATCACGAGCATTCAAACCAACATTTTCTGCTGCTTTATATCTAGAGTTTTTGAATCAAGGTGTTAAATGAAGTCCTATTTAAGCCAGCTTCTGTTTGCATAGTGCAAGTGATTCTGAACAGGGCCAACTGCTTTCAGACAGCCTCTCTGACAGCAGGTTTTGCAGGCTCTCCTGCTGTTGCTCAGCACCATCAGCAAACAGTTCTGGGGGTTTCACCAGCAGTAACGCAGCAGGACTCCTCTTGTGTCCACTGTTGCATCCACTGCAGCTTCAGTCATCCCCAATAAGTGTGTTCCCCCACCCCAGCCTTCCCCAGGTGAATTTTAGTAGCCAGAAAAAGGAGGGAAGTTGGTTTTGTTTAAGAAGATACACTTGAAGCCATAGCAGAGTACTGACTTTTTCTTACACCAAGTGCTATTTTTAGGCTCTGTGTGTTCTGGATTTTGCTGTCTTCTTTTTAGGGTTAACTCACAATGTGCCAGGGCTGAAATGACTCTGAACTGATACAAACCTCTCAGATTCTGCTTTACAGTTGCAGTGAAACAGTATTGTTGCCTGTTCCTGCCTTTCAGGTGAGACAGCAGATACTCTGATGGGTCTTCGGTACTGCAAAGAGAGAGGAGCCTTAACTGTGGGGATAACAAACACAGTTGGCAGCTCTATATCACGAGAGACAGATTGTGGAGTCCATATCAATGCAGGACCAGAGATTGGGGTTGCCAGTACCAAGGTGAGTCATAACTTTAGATACCTCACTGATTATGGTTAGTGAAACTTTCATAGAATCATGGAATGGTTTGGGTTCGAGAGACCTCGATGATCACTGAGTTCCAACCTGGGCAGAGACACCTCCCACTGGATCAGGGGGTTCCAAGCCCCATCCAACCTGGCCTTGAACACCTCCAGGGATGGTTTGTTGGCTGATGTACTGAGTCAAATAGCCAGAACTCATCGTAACTCCTGCTGAGACTGCCATTTGGACACCAACACCACATAACAGGCACCCCCCCAGTCTGTTGACAAGGGTGTATTTACCACATCCAGTTCCAACCCCCTGCCATGGATCAGGGTGCTCAGAGCCCCATCCAACCTGGCCTTGAACACCTCCAGGGATGGGGCAGCCACCACTGCTCTGGGCAACCTGGGCCAGGGCCTCCCCACCCTCATTGTGAAGAATTTCTTCCCAATGTCTAATCTAATCCCTCTTCCAGTTTAAAGCCATTCAGTACAGGCCCTTGTAAAAAACCCCTCCCCATCTTTCCCAGAGCCCCTTTCAGTCCTGGGAGGCTCCTCTAAGGTCTCCCCAGAGCCTTCTCCTCTCCAGGCTGAACAACCCCAACTCTCTCAGCCTGTCCTCGTAGCAGAGGTTCTCCAGCCCTTGGATCATCTTCATGGCCTCTTCTGGACTCGCTCCAGTGTTGATTTGAGTGTGGGTCCTCTGTTAAATACCTTCTGTTCCCTTTTTACTGATTGCTGACTCGGTAGTTCATGACCACGTGCCCAGCAACACTGTTTTCTTTTTCTTATGTCTTGCAAAGGGCTTTGTTTTTTTTTTAAAGGAATATTCTGAGGCAGCAATATTCAACATTGAAAGCAAGGGGGTCTGGGAGGGAAGAATCCCCTAAAAGACAAGAATTCTCTCCTTTTTGCCATCTTGAGTTGCAGACTCTGTTTAAACTGAAGTCTAAAGATGAAAAAGCAAGTCTTTTAAGATGAGATTATGGAAACTTTGACCGCGTGACTTTAGCACTGCTTTGCTAAAGAAACTGTGATATTAAACTGTACTTTCAGCAAATGAGGAAATGGTCTTTTACAGAAAACCAGCATTTATGTCCACCTAACAGAATTGTTCTGTGGTTGATGCATCTGGCTATGTGTGATACAGTATAGAATAACTGGGTTTGCTACATTTCATTTTGATGAAGTGGTTCTGCACGGTGAAATCTGCTTTGATTTAGTTATATTTAGAGGCGAGATGATGTCAATCTGTTACATAAATTCAGCCAAAAACCACATTTGAGTTTAATAGTTCATTGGGGAATTTGATCATGGAAAATTCATGAGTCTCTTGCAAGAAACGAGTTGTTTGTCCCTGGGTTGCTTTCACATAGCCAACGTTACAGTTTGGAGATAACTGAGAATGGCATTTTCTCTCTTGTGATGTGAGGGGTTACCAAAGATGTGAAAAATGAACTTTAAAACATTCTGCCCTGAGGTTGCCAAGCACTTCCTTTTGAGCCCACGTAGCAAACAACCCCAGCAATGCTAATTGCTGTTTGATGCTGTTTAGTTCTGTAACCTTCAACTGCACCAAAACGAAGTCGATCCCGTTCCGAACTCTGCGAAGCAGCGTAAACTGGAGCTTTTCTAGATTCCTGCAGAGCTATTTAAATCTTCTCCAAAATAGCAACTTGAAAGTTTGGTTGGTCATTGTTTAGAAAGAGGCAGAAATACCACAACCCTTAATCTGGTTTCTAAGTAACTTCAGTCCCAGGCTGGCGGGCACCACAGACCATGGCATAAATTTGGTTTATAAGGACTCCAGGGGGCAGGCATTGCGATGGCTGTTTGACACTGCACCTCTCCTGTGTTTGTGAATGGATTTGCCTTCCCCTGAGCCCTGATTTCACTTGCTTGTGAGGATGACTTTTCCCCTAAATCAGCAACACCAGTCAGTGTGGTCCTTTAGACAAATGTGGAGCCAAGGTGAAGTGTTCAAGGCCACGCTGGAAGGAGTGTAGGAAGAGTGTTCCATTGCACCCCTCCATCTGAGATTTGCTTAAATGAGATCTCAGAGCTGTTCCCTGCCTTCTCACAAGGCACGGAGGTGACACAGGGGCTGAGCTCTTCTCTCTGGTGACGTGTGGTAGGGAATGGCAGGAAGATGTGCCAGGGGACGGGTAGAGTGGATATTGGGAAGAGGTTCTTCCCCCAGCGGATTCCCCCAGGGAAGCAGTCCCAGCACCCACTCTGCCAGCATTCCAGAAGCATTTGGCCAATGCCCTCAGCCCCACAGTGGGAATGTTGGGAGTGTCCTGTGCAGGGACAGGAGTTGGACTCAATGATCCTTGTGGGTCCTTTCCAACTTGAGTAATTCTGTGATTCCATGAGATTTGCCCTGTGAACTTCAGGTTCACTTTTGCTACTTAAATGCCGTTTGGTACCACGTTATGGATAAAATCAACAGCTCCCCTAAGGCTTTCAGGTGGCAGATGACAGCTGTTTGGTTACTGTGCTAAGGACATGTTTCCTCTCCCCTCCTCAGGCCTATACCAGCCAGTTTGTCTCTTTGGTGATGTTTGCACTGATGATGTGCGATGACAGAATTTCGATGCAGGAGAGGCGCAAGGAAATCATGCGTGGTCTGAAGGGACTGCCAGGTAGGAAACTGCTGCCTTTATCACCTCTCACCAGGTGAGATTCAGTAGCACAGAACTTCAGCAACACAGGAGCTTTGGCTTTGAAAGACCAAGGGGTCAGATCTGTGTGATGGTCTGAGGGCATTTTAGTGCCCTTTGATGCCCTCAAACCACTAAATTGGACTATTAAGAAATAGAGTCCAGTTTTCATCCCAGCCACTGCTGTCTGTGCAGTATGGCTTGAGAGGCACACAAGCACACAACTGCAGTTCTTCTCTTTCCTTCTAGACTTGATTAAAGAAGTGCTGAGTATGGATGATGAGATCCAGAAGCTGGCCACAGAGCTGTACCATCAGAAGTCTGTTCTCATCATGGGACGTGGCTACCATTATGCTACCTGTCTTGAGGGGGCTTTGGTAAGAGATCTCTTTATTTAGAGCTGGTTGGAACACAGTTAGCTGTGGACTTTTTCAGCAAAGGGAACAACATGTGGCTAGAAGCAGTTTTAAAAGCAGCTACCAGGGATGGTTTGTTGGCTGATGTACTGAGTCAAATAGCCAGAACTCCTCGTAACACTGCTGAAACTGCCACTTGGACACCTACACCACATAACAGGCACCCCCCAGTCTGTTGACAAGGGTGTATTTAGCACATTCACACTGGGAGTGCTTTACTGACAGAACAGGCAGCCTAATAAAATCAGTTCTTTGAACTGTTGGGGTGGCATTTCCAGGAATGCTCAGCACCCAAACCTCTCTAGTGCAGTTTTTGCTTTGAAGAGTTGCCTGTTGTTATAAATGCCCTTATACTGATGTGCAAATGCATCCTCTTTGTGTTTGCCTGCCCAGTTCAAGACCATGATCCTAGAGTCATAGAATGGCTTGGGTCGGAATGGACCTCAAAACCCATCCAGTTCCAACCCCCCCTGCCATGGATCAGGGGGCTCCAAGCCCCATCCAACCTGGCCTTGAACACCTCCAGGGATGGGGCAGCCACCACTGCTCTGGGCAACCTGGGCCAGGGCCTCCCCACCCTCACAGCAAAACATTTCTTCCTAAGAGCTCATCTCAATCTCCCCTCTTGCAGCTGAAAACCGTTCCCTCTCGTCGTATCCCTGCACTCCCTGACAGAGTCCCTCTCCAGTTTCCTGGAGCCCCTTTCCATACAGGAAGGCTGCCATAAGGTCTCGTGTTGAGCTTCTCATCCCTCAGCACCCCAGGTGCTTCTCCTCAGGGCTGCTCCCAATCCATTCTCCTCCCAGTCTGTAATTGTGTTTGGGATTGCCCTGACACAGGGGCAGGACCTTGCCCCTGGCCTTGTTGAACGTCACGAGGCTTGCATTACCCCACCTCTCCAGCCTGTCCAGGTGCCTCTGGACTCATCCCTTCCCTCCAGTGTGTTGACAGCACCACACAGCCTGGTACCACTGGCAAACTCCCTGAGGGTGCCCTCAATCCCACTGTCCCTGTCTGTGATGAAGATGTTAAACAACACCGATCCCAATACCGACCCCTGCGGAACGTCACTCGTCACTGGTCTCCCCTTGGACATTGAGCTGTTGACCACAACTCTTCCAGTGCAACCATCCAGTCAATTCCTTATTCCATCTGTCAGATCCATGTTTAGAGACAAAATCCTTTTAGAGATGAGGACGTAGAGTTGGATGCTTCACACAAGCCCAGACAGATGATGTTGGTTGCTCTTCCACCAATGCCATGGCCCCTTGGTAGAAGGTCACAGAGTCACTTGGGCACAATTACCCTTAGTGAAGCCATGTTGGCTGTCACCAATCAGCTCCTTATTTTCCAAGTGCCTCAGCAGAGTTTCTAGGAGGATCTGTTCCGTGATCTTGCTGGGCAGAGGTGAGACTGACCACCCTGGAGTTCCTTGGCTTTTCCTTTTTCAAAAATGGGAGTTGTTTCTCCCTTTCCAGTCAGCAGGAACATCACTGGGCTACCATGATTTCTCAAGTATGATGGGTAGTGTGGCTTAGAAGCCTTATCCACTGGTTGTCTCAGGACCTGCAGATGGATCTTGTCAAGTCCCATGGACTTGTGCCCCTTCGGGTTCCTTAGATGCTCTCACATCTGATCCTCTCTTACAGTGGGTGGTTCTTCACTCCCCAGTTGCTGCCTTTGCCTTCTGCACCTTGGGCCATGTGGCTTGAGCACTTGCCAGTGAAGGCTGAGGCACAGAATTCATTGAGTGCCTCAGCCTTCTGCATATCCTGGGCAAGCAGGTCTCCAGTTTCCAGTTTCTCCATTCTTCCTTTTATCCCTGATGTACCAGTAGAAGCCTTTCTTGTTGTCCTTGATGTCCTTGGCCAGGTTTAATTCTACCTGGGCTTTAGCTTTCCTAACCTGATCCCTGGCTGCTTGGCTCCCTGCCCTTGCTTCCACCCTCTGCAGGCTGCATCTTTAAGTTTGTCATGGGGTTCTTTGTTCATCCAGGCAGACATCGTGGTATTTCTGCCTGGCTTCCACTTTGTTGGGCTGCATCACTCCTGAGCTTGGAGGAGGTGATCCTTGAATGTTAACCAGCTTTCTTGGGGCCCTCCTGCTCTCCAGGGCTTTATCCCATGGTGCCCTACCAGGCAGATCCCTGAAGAGGTCAGAGTCTGCTCTCCTGTAGTCAGTTTGCTGCACACCCTCCTTGGTGCCTTAAGGATCTTCAACTCCATCGTTTCCTGGCTTCCCTAGAGCTCCCATTTCCCCACCAGCCCTTCCTTGTTCACGAGAGCAGGTTCCAGCACAACACCTCTCCTCGTTGGCTCTTCTGTCACTTGGAGAGGAAATTATTATCGACACACTCCAGGAACCTCCTGACGATGGATGCATTGGCTGATGGCAAACCATGAGGCCTGTGGTGGGGTTGGTGTTACAGCTGTAGGTGTTGATGGCCTCCAAGCAGCTCAGATGCACTACTTGGCTCTAGTTTTTCAGGCTGGCTCATCTTCATGTTGGCTCTGAGGAGAGCCAGAACACATTTTTACAAAAGAATAAGCCAGAGAGATGGCTAAAAAACAAAACTACAAGTTTTCCCAAAGCTTTGTGAATGATTTTTTTCTTTCCCTTCTAGAAAATTAAAGAGATTACCTACATGCACTCTGAAGGGATTCTGGCAGGTGAGCTGAAACACGGCCCTCTGGCGCTGGTGGACAAACTGATGCCCGTTATCATGATCATCATGAGAGACCACACGTATGCCAAGTGCCAGAACGCTCTCCAGCAGGTCATTGCACGGCAAGTAAGTGCCTGCAGGAGTTTACAGTGCATCAGAAATGTTGCTTCTAATAGCAAAGCAGTTTACAGGGCAGCCAGACTGTTTGATTTAGTGTCGTTGCTTAAAATATTCAATAAATATATATAAATAAATAAAATTCAACGCTGATTCTGCACAGCTCAAGTGCAATTTTTGCAGCAAATGGCAGAAGCTTAGTGTGGGTTGTTTACTGCTCAAAATATGCTGCAGTGATGCCCATGGGATGCTAAGCTGTCTTGTTCTGCATTAAGTAAAAAGTTCCTGCCACTGGCTCTCCGAGCAGAAGTGGGAGAACCTTCCAGACGTGTTTTTCCTCAACGTTTCCCATCGTTGCAGGGGAGACCTGTTGTGATTTGTGATAAGGAAGACATCGAGACGATAAAGAACAATAAGAGAACGATCAAAGTTCCCCATTCAGTGGACTGTCTGCAGGGGATCCTGAGCGTTATCCCCCTTCAGCTTCTGGCTTTCCACCTCGCGGTTCTCCGAGGATACGATGTGAGTATGGCATTCCATCCCTTTTGTGCT
The DNA here is from genome assembly GCA_033558185.1 of Dromococcyx pavoninus. Classification (NCBI taxonomy): domain Eukaryota; kingdom Metazoa; phylum Chordata; class Aves; order Cuculiformes; family Neomorphidae; genus Dromococcyx; species Dromococcyx pavoninus. Next base: position 262,078 of record JAUMJL010001311.1, on the reverse strand, counting down.
GTGTTTGCCGTCTGCAGGTGTGGGAAGGTCGTGTTGGGGGATGTTGGGAGTCCGTGGGGGTTGTCTGGAGAGTCGCTTGAGCTACTGGAACGGCCAAGTTGAGCGGTAGAACTGGCAGAGGCTTCTCCTGAGCATGAGTTGAAGGTGGTCTGGTCCACTTGGCCAAGTCTTGAGTCTGGACACGTGTTTTGTTCTCTGGGACGAGCGTACGGTCTCTGGAGGGCTGGTAGGAAGGGAACAATCCCAACATGTTTGACAAGGAGTCTGTTGTGTTAGGAATTTGGTCTTAGTAGAGACACTGGCCTCTCCCTTTTGTAACAACTGAAGGGACAAACGCTTTCGTTCTTGGCCGAGGAGGTTCATGGACTTTTTCTGCACTGATTATCCTAAATTAACACAAAAATACATTCAGTCATTTTCAGTTTAAATGCAGAACAAACGTTCCACACGTTACAAAGTTATACCCACAGTGTGTCGATACTCACAAGCGTGTTCTTTCTCCTCCCTCTCTGCAGGTTGATTTTCCAAGAAATCTGGCCAAGTCCGTAACTGTAGAGTGAAAGACCATCCGAATCATAGGGGCAAAGGGGAATTAAATGACAGACTTTTTTTTGGTACCAAAATAACTTGATTTTCAAGTCCCCTAGGTAAATCTTATTTTGGTAAATCGTTGTTTGTGTATGAGATCCCCGTGATTCCATTACGTTGGTGATTGTCGAATCGATTCCTCGTGCTATGTCAATAGCTCTGGGTTTTTTTGAACAATAGACTTCCATGAAGATGTTAAATGGTTTTCTTTAAAGATTACTGAGTCTTCTACGTAAGGGGCCCTCCGCTTTACTTTAAGTTTCTTATCCAGTGTGGCTCCTTCCAGTCGTTGATGAGAAACCATTGAATGCATTACCTGTCATGCTTTCAGGCAGTGAAGCAGGAGACCAGAATATTCAACTTAAGAGCTGTTGCTGGTCATCCTTGTGCAGGGATTTTAACAGTGAACTGTAAACAGGCATTTGGGGTCAATTCCTGCCTCAAGTACAAAAGGAAACTCAGCTGACCTGTCACGACTTCCGATGTCGATGCGCTAAGAAAGTGGTGTTGCTTCAGAAGGATTTTATCTATGCCAAATACCCAGCAGGTGACAATCTGGCCGGGTCAGGGGGGGCCACAACTCACTGTGGAACACCAGCAAATCCCTGCTGTTGTGCCCACCGAGGCCCTGGGATCGCGCCTCCGAGTGTCGGTGGAAGCAGTGGCCGCCAGCGTGAACGCTTCCCAAAGTGGGGGAAAAAGAGAGGAAAACGAGCAGTGCTCGGGTTGTGCTGGTGTTTTGTTGTTGCTGCTGTTTGGTTGGTTTTTTTAAAAACATGTGGAAAGCTTCCTGTGTTTATTTTTCCCCTGAGACTGAGCACTGTGGCACTGTGAACGCATCCCAAGGTACCAGGATTTGCTGCTGCAGGTCCCTTCTAGTCTGAATTTCTGCCCTGTGTGTCTCTGGCAGAGAGACCCCACTAAAGCTCCCTTTCTGAGGCTTGATAATGTTCTTCAGAGTCTCTTAATGAAAGCATGGGTTGTGGTTTATTTAGGAGCAGTTTGTGTGTGACTGGCACCAAATTCAGCTGATTTAAAATTGGAGGGGGATAAAAAAGGCTCACTAAACATCCCAGAAAAGTATACCTTGGTAATAGCTTTATAATAAGCTTCTAGAGAATCAGAAATTACACAGAAAATACTCCTTCAAGACTTAAACCTGACTTTTTCCAAGTTATTAAAGGGCTGTTTGCTCTGTGTTTCCCAGTGCAAAAAGGTGAATTTCCTGCTAGCTTGGTGGGTTTTGAATTTGCTTTACACACACCCCATAAAAAGAAAGGCGTAAAGCAAAGCCTGCCAAGTGCTGGTGAATATTCCAGGTCACTGACTGCCCCGAAGAATTGCTTTAGCAAAGGCTCAGGGATTGTTGGTTGCCCTTTGAAACCCAATTCTCCTTGCACAGGGTGCTAAATGACTGCTGAGTAGCAGTAATCCAGCCCAACTCGTGCATGGGAAGATGAGTGCTTGGACCGAAGCCTTTCCAAAGTCTGTCTGTAGCTAATTCTGCTTTATAATAAAACCACAGTGACTATTTAATTACAGATCAGTTTCAGCTCAAGGCTTGGTTTTGTTAGGAGAATGAGATGCTGCGTGCCTGGAAGCAGCTTTTTGGAACCAATATATGTCTGTTTATTAATACCTTATATCCAGACTATTAATTTATGAATGCATTGTCGGTGTCTCTTTAAGGACAAAGAAGTAAATATTGGATTTTATTTATACAGCGTTTGCTCCTGAGGCACCAACTCTCAAATTTAGGTGCCTCTGCCTACACTGCTTCATTATCGTTAAGGAATAAAACAATGTTCAGTGCAAGCAGTTGGAAGACAATTCCTCTTTGTCCTCCTCTGGGTCAGCTTGCTTAAGAGAAGAGAAACTGCAAACCTTTCACATGGAGGGCTGGAACCAAGGTGGATTTTCCCCCCCACAGCCCCCACAGGGACTTGCAGTGTCTCATCCTGTGTTCTCGTTAGTGTGGTGAAAGAACCCTGCAAAAGAATTATTTTAAGGTCTTTTTCACCTGTTCTGCTCAGCAGCAAAGCAGGAAATGTTGCTTTTATTGAGCCTTGTAGAGAGGATTGTCTGCTAGCTTAGGGAGTGATGGTGGGCATCCCTGGAAAACACAAGTTGCTGTTCAATACAAGTCTGATAATGCAGGCTGTTGGGTCTTTATGACAGTGAGTTTTGTACAAAGAGGACCAAAGAACAGGAGTCTGTTGGGAATTCAGTCTGACACCCGTGTCAGGTGTAGCTGTACAGATATCCCTGTGCTGTTTGATTTTAGGCAGATCCTTATTGTTCATAATTTAAGGCATTAAAACTGATGACAGGCTCTTCCTTTGTTAGAAGTAAAGGTAGGATTCGCCCCCCACATGCTGCAAGTTGCCAGTAAACTGCCTGAAGTGTGTAAAACTGCCTGCCAAAACAGAGGTGTGGCTGCTATCGCAGATGGGCTGTCGGATGTTGTAATTTTGATATCAGAGAACGCTGTGAGTGCACTTATTGTGAAGAATTTCTCTGATGAGCATGGGAGGGAATCCATTAAGCATCTCCGTGTTGTTAATTGCCACGCCTGGGTGAAGTGAGAATGTATAAAGGACTCTTCTTGGCTTTCCTTACCTCATTTTGCCATTTTGATGAACAGATGATGTTTCTCTTTTCCTTAGAAAACTTTTAGAATGTGTTGTGATATTTATTAACAGCCAGCCCGTCTCCTCCTCTCCAAAATGAATGTTTTGCTTACTGAGCCAGTGCAATTCACTCCTTCCTAACTGAGGTATTTAAAAAGTCAGTAGCCCTGTCACTAAAATTGAGCCACAGGTAAATAGGGATAAAGGCCTTTGCTCTTTGGGATGGAGCTGCCTGCGACTGCCGACTTCCATCACACCTTATTTTGGTTTAACCAATGTGTTCCTCATCTGTCCCTACAGAGACACAAGCCCACGGTGCTTGGGGTCTTTCATGACCAAAGAGCAGAGACCTTCAAGCTTAGGTTGTTTCAGGTTCTTTCTGCCTAACAGATCTCAAATTCCACACCGTTAGTGAGGTCATTCCACACGCTGTAGGAAATTAGAGTGGATACGGAATGTGGTTCTGTCAGAAAGGCTTTCCCTCCTGGCTGCACTAGAGAAAGGCCAAGGACAGTTCTTCCCTGAGTTGGGCAAGGAGGGAGTGCTGTTGGTGTTCTTCCAGAGAGCCCCAAGCAGCGCTGGGGTGGCCGTGGCCTCGTGAGGTGCAGCAGGGACGTGGCCAACGCCGTCGCCTTTCGAGCGCGGTCTTGCCGCCTCGGAGGTGGTTGTGGGCAGTGAACACGGGGCTGCTCCTCCAGCCAGAAAGCTGCCTCGACCCCCAGATACCCCTTGGGTACTGCAAGAGCTGAAAGCTTCCCGCTGACCATTTCCCAGTCAAGTGAGAGGGAGCTCGTGGATACGACACGACGCTAAGTCAGGAGCCTTTAGACCAGCCTAGGCACCTGGGTTTGGTTAAGCTGCAGACTGGAATATCAAAAGGCCCAAGGAAGACCAGCATATTAGTGCAAGATTAGGCTTCTCTCCTCTCTGCCTGCCACCAGTTGTCCTTGATGCCACAAGCAGGTGCCTGGCAGCAGCGTGCTGGGTGTGGGGGATTGAAATGTGGCACTTGTAGCCCCTCAGTGCTTAGCTGTGGCTAATTTTAGATCCTACCTGAATGTACCAAACTTGCCTCAAAGCATGGAGTCCCTCCTCTGCGTCAGAAACGGGAAGAAGAAGCAGCAAAGTAGTATTTGGTTTGAATAAAAGGAAATGAACCTATTTGCCTTCAATTCAGTGTATGTAAATAGACATTGGAAGTGGCAACCACCACCATTTCTTCCCTTCTCGATCTCTTTGCCTCTGCTTGTACATATCCAGCTCTTGGGTTGTGGGGACCAGGCTGTACCTTGTTTCCTGTTGTGTGCTGTACGCAGATGTCTTACTTTTGTCTGTAGTGTTTTATAATTTGGGTTTTGTCTTTTTGCTTACTCTTTTGTATCTCACCCTTTGAATAAAATCAAGTGCCCTACATTAAACAAATGGAATTACTGGTCTTTAGTTAAATCCCTTTCAGAAGAGGTAACTGCTGTGACAGGTAAGGGCAGCGTGTACAGAGCAGAAAACCGTGGGCCTTAACTCACCTCTCTCCTCCCAGCCAGGCTTTTTTTCATGTCTGAGATAGAATGTATTTCAGCTGCCCCTTCCCAGCTGTGATTGTGCCACTAACCAAGAAGAAAGCCCATCAAATACCCCTAAACACTTGGTGTTGCCTTCTGTACCCTAATTCTCATTTAACTGCCGCTTCTGGACCACGGGTTGAGACGGAATCGCGCTCAGCGCAGCCCACGCACGCCCCGTGCCTGTGGAGATTGCATTCTTCTTTTCAAGGAGGTTGCTGTGGGTTTGGTGCAGCTCTGCAACCCCTGGTGGAGGGCACAGATGCTGAGATAGCACAATCCAGTGCACGTTCTTAGACACCATGGCTGGAGAATGCCTGGAGGATGTTGTAAGCGAAAGCCACAATGACAAAAGGCACTGTGGAATTCCACCCCTCCTCCCATCGCAGCCATTCATGGGTTCATTTCCTCAAGGACCTTCACCTCCAGGGGAACAAAACCACCATCCTTTGTTTTCCTGGATAAAGTGAGCAGCTCGGACTCGCTCCTCTCACAAATACATCCAGTACTGGTATTAAAGGGCCACGAGGCTGCTTTTCAAGGCTTATTCCCTTGAAACGGAGCACAGATGTCCTTAATATCTCAATGAAAGGCGGTGCCTGTGCAGATGGTGGGAGCAGGGCTCTCCACTTTGGCTTGCTCAGATCTTCAGAATTAAACTGCAATTCCAGCTTGTGTTGCAGTCATAAAAACGGGTCAAACAGCTCAAGGCTTTAGGCTTTCGTTGTCACAGCTGGAGGTCGCGTCTGCTCCAGACACAAAGGGAGCAGGGAATATTGCAAGGAATCCCCAAGGAAAGCTGGCTGCCTGCAGAATCTTCCCGAAGTGACTCCAGGGCTGCACCACCCTCAGGCTCTTCTTTAGGACCAGGTTCCCACCACAAAGCAGGGAGCTGAGCTCCTCGCCGGTGGCTGTCGGGAGCCAAAGGCATTTCCAGCCACACCGGGCAGGGCACCCCAGGCTCTTTAACTCATCCCAAGGCTTTTACCCTGCTGAGCACAGGAGCTGCCTCCTGTCTGCTCCCACGAGGCACTGCCAGGGTTCTCGTGCTCGTTTCCCCATGGGGGCCATCTCAGCCCCACGTTGTACAGTGAGTTTAATTTAAGCTGATGAAAATGGCACTGAGATAAATGCCAAGAGCCACATCCAGGGTCCTGAGCTCTGGTTGCAAGAAAGCCATCTCCTTACATCCTGATGTGACTAAAAGCAAGGCTCTGCACAGAATCTCCTCAGCCCTGCGCAGAGCTGGGCTCAGACAGTGGCTTTTCAAGGTCAGTAAGTTCCCAGAACCTGAAGGGCATGAGCTTTTGGTTATAATAAATCCTAATAGCTTGCCCACCCCAGAGCACTCCCAGACCATGGTGGAGCACCCTGCTCCCCCCACGAGCACTGTTCTCACACTGCCACGGAGTGTGGGTCATCAGCACAGCTTCAGTGCTGCCCCTCAAGCTGCTGACTAAGCACATTTTCATTAGTTTACCTGTATTTACCTTTTCTATATTACCTAAAGCAGCGCCCACCCTTGCTTGCAGGAGTTCTGTGCACATCCAAGCCCCTGGGAATGGTGTTTATTCCACACCACCTCCTTTTGCACATCTGCAGAGCACACCTGTGTGGGAGCTGCTTGCACAGAGCACACCTGTGTGCTCCTGGGGTCAGAGAAATGCCATTTGCCCCTGCAAAACCAGCCGGTTCTCAGGTGACCACGGGATGCTCCGTGGGGAAGCAGCAATTCAGAGGGTGTGCTTGTGGGGAATTCTTGCCCTGGACTCCTTTTGGACACGAAACAGGTTTGGAAAGATAATTGCAGGCTGCAAACATTTTTTGCTGGGCATTGGCAGGATAAGGAGGGGAAGTTTTGCCTCTTCAGCTGGGCACCAGGCTGTGTTTCACAGCGACACTGACCGGTGGTGAAGCCTGACCTGCTGGTGTTCACAGACCCCCCCCCCCCCTTTGCTGATTTCTTTCCCCCAAAGAAAGCAGCCAGCTGTGCTCTCCACGGTGCTGTGGAGATGCACAAAGTGAAGGAACTTCCTCTGCCCTGTCCAGAGGCAGCAGAGGGTGCAGAGCACTCCGGGCAGCACAAGGTCACCCACAGACAGCCCAACCTCCTGAGCTCCTGGGGGTTTCACCAGCCCCCCCCCAGCATCACCGTGCGGTGCCAGAGCAGCACCCTTGGCATTCAGAGCATTAACAAAAGGATTTGGGGCCTGAGCTTTAGTGAGAGCTGATGGGCCTTGCTGGGAAACATTTAAAACCAGAAATTCATCCCAGTGAGCATCTTGGCCAGTTCTGCTGCTGAGTATCTGTCCTCCCCGTTGCCCTCACCCTCTGCTGGCTGCTCTTCCAGCACCTCCTTGCTGCCATTACACCTATTTCTGACTTGCCAGATTTCCAGCTCATGCCCCTTGGAAAGCCCAACAAGCAGCAGCTTGGCTTTGTCTCCTGTCCCTGCTACAGCTCCCTGGGCAGAGGCCACATCGCCCCCGTGGCCAGCCTGACCTTCCTGTCAGAGAACGAACAGCACCCCAGGAGCTGCTCTGCACAACCTCATGCAATTTATTTATCAGACAGAAGAGCATCACTGCCCTTTCCCAAAGGTTGTGCTGTAGTGGTGCAGCCCAAGACAGGGAGAAGGACTGCAGAGAGCCGGGGGCGTTCGCTGCCCTCGGAGGCACAGCCGGTGCTTCCGTTTGAACCATCTGACTTCAGCTCGGACATAAAGGCAGGGTTTCTGAACTACTGCAAGCCTGACCCAAAAGCTGCCCTGTGTGCTTAAAAAGAGGCTCTTTCTGGCCTATCTCCATGCATTTATCAGCTGACTGGAATACATTTGAAAAAAACAAAAGAATTAAAAAAGCCAGTAGACTGGCCAGGTTTGATCGTTCAGTGCTGAAGGGGTTACCCAGCCCAAGAGAAAAATCAGACCCACAAATCAGATGTGACAGGACTCCTTCCCCTCCTCTTCAACCTCATTCTTTATTGTTTAGGTCAAATAAAATATGTTCCCATGGTCTTTACAAATTCCTATGGAAACGAGTTTAAACAAACAAGCTGCTCGCCTGTGGCTGGATGGGGAGCAGCAGCGAGCCCGGACACCCTGGAGACGCTCACAGCATCCCTGCAGCTCCCAGCCAAGGGGGGTCCCAGGGGATCCCCTGCAGCAGGAGGTGGATTTGGACCGTGGGCAGGACAGGTGGGCTCAGCCAGCTGATTCCGAGGGGTAGGAGGGTACCCAATGGCCTTATTAAGCAGAAAATTCCCCTGCACAGGCAAATCCTGCACCTCAGCTGTCCTGAAGTGTTGCTGCAGCTCCTGCTAAAGGGAACAATCCACAGACCTGTGGATGCAGCTGAGCCCTCCCTGCTCCTCTGGTTTCTGTGCCCAGGATTCACCTGCACTAGATGACAGCGCGTGCCCAGGGGCAGGGGATGCGCGGGAGCCTCGCGGCCGGAGCAGAGGAGCAGCAGAGGGGCAGCTCTGCCTCGCCCAGTCTCAGCATCCCCAGCAAGGTGACACAGGAACACTGCAGGTGACAGCACCTCTGCGGCCTCTCCACCTCGATGGCACCCGTGAGTCATTGCTAGGAAGGAGATGCTGCCTCCTGCTTCCCTGGGGAGCTGTTCCAGTGCTCCACCACCATCTGAGTGAAGAACCTTTTCCTGATATCCAACTGAAAGCTCCCCTGGCATCTTCCTGCCATTCCCTCGAGTCTTATCATTGGTTGCCAGTAGAGACCAGCACCTGCTCCTCCTCCTCCCCTTGTAAACGGCCATGAGGCCCCCCCTCAGCCTCCTCTTCTCCAGGCTGAACAGAACAAGTGACTTCAGCTGCTCCCCTCTAAGACCCTTCACCAACTGAGCTCTCGTAGCCCCACCACGAGACCAGGGCAAGGTCACTACCAGCACGGACAGAATGGCTCCTGTGGTCACCACCTGGACTGCTCTGCTGGGAACTGTGGTGGGGACTTGCATTCCTCCTTGCACTTTTTGCAGCACTCCTAGCCTCTGGAAGACACACATTCCAAGCCCAGCCAGAAACACTGCTGAAAATTAAAATTCTCTCCTATCCAAACAGCCACCTTGGGAAAACTCAAGACAAAGATGCCCCACACCAAGCCAGGATGTCCATGTTCAGAGGGTGACCTCCCTGGTAACGTTCCATCAAGCCTGTGCTGCCAGCCATCGCCAGGTGGAATTTTGTGGGGGGATTTCAGAGTTGCACAAAGCTGGGGGTTACACCCCCGCACAGGAAAAACTCCCACCGAGCCACACTGCGAGGAGTCACAGGTTTCTGTGGCCCCGTGAACGTGTAATTACACCCCTGGCTGATGGTGTTGCTAAAGCAGAAGGGCAGCCCCCACCCCTCTCCTCTCCGTGGGTCACACTTGAGCCTTTGGAAGAGCCACATCAGCTCCCTTAGCATAACTGGCAAATGGCCTTCAGGAAGGGCTCTCGACAGGGCTTGAAGTGTGGGATGAGCTGATTGCCCAGAGGATGGTCCCTGTGGGACCACATCCAAGTAAGGCAGGGGGCAAGTGGGTCTGGAGGCCAGCGAGAGCTGACCCAGAAAGGCACCTGCTTGCAAGTGGAGCTGCTGGAAGGAATGTGTGGGGCAGGGGTCAGCAGGGACTGAAGCCATCTGCCACTCCTCTGCTGGCCAGGAAGAAGGACCTGTCACTGTGCCAAGGTCCATCCCAGGCTTTGCTCGCCTGGCTGAAGGAGCTGGAATGGATTCAGGGAGTTCCTGCCAGGCTGGGTCCCCCCTTGAGGAAGCTGCAGGACAGGTACCTCCCAAAAGGGGAAGGAGGCAGAGGCCTGGAGGCAGTCAGCTCTCCTCCAGAAACTGCTGGGTCCTGAAAAGACCCGTCCTTTCCCCTCCTAAGCTAGATTTCAAGGGTCAGTCACCAGGTGCCACTTCACACAGCGTCACTGAAAGGAAGGCACAGCTCCTGGTGAGCAGGTGGGACAAAACCTGCTCCTAAACCCACTGCAGCTCGAAATGTGTCACATCTCCCTACAAAGCGTGCTGATTCTCAACACTTCACCCCCCCCCGTTTGGGTTACCACGTGTCTAAGGGACATCGTGGCCAATGCCTACGTGGGAAAGCACTAAAGCAAGCAATTTTTGTAGCTGCCTTAAACTTAATGCACCAGCTGGATGTAACCAGCTGGTTTGTAGCCAGCCAGCAGCCAGGGGTTGTGGATAACTGGAGGTACAGTGGTCACAGCTCTGAGAAAAAGCGTTCTTGAGAAGATGTGGGTGGTTGCTATTAGCATAGGAAAAAAGAGAACTGCAGCGAGACCTGGGCTTTAACACCATGGAAACATCAGTTAAGAAACACTTTTCTCATCAGTAGGAATGAGTAGGCAAACATTCAGCTGGGACAAGGGCTCATGAGCCTGGGAATGCTGCAGTCTTTGGCATTTTCTGCTTGTTTCAGTGACTATGGAAAACACTGTATAATGTCCTGTTCCAAAGGGAAATATCTACCATTATTTTATGGCTACAAAAAAACCAGAGGAAGAACTACAGCTGCTTTCCTACGTAGCTTATGTGGATGCTGCTTTCCAGAATGGAAATGGGTAGAAAAGCCCAAAATGAGGTGTCCTGAGTGACCCCTGGGTGCTTTGGAAGCAGCACCCAGCCTGGCCCAGAGCCTGGAGCTGGCACTGCTGTCACGCTGTCGGTGCCTGCCCTCCCCAGAATGGGTTTGGGAGTTCATGCCCTGAGGCTCCTGGTCCTGTCAGAGGTGCAGTTTTATCAGAGGCCCAGCACAACATTATTTCACAGAGCAACAGCAGCCAAGACCAGACCAGTTTCAGTTCTGGACTCGACGCAAATGACCCAGTTTCCAGGGTGCCAAGGCTGTTTCGATAGTAAACTGTGCCTCAGTGACCCCAAAACACAATCTGACTCACAGATACCCAACCCAGGGCTGCACAGCTGTTTGTGAACTCCCACTGTGGCCTCAAGGGTGCAGAGGGGGCAGCACTGGTCTCCGTAGTCATGAACAGACAAGAAAGAGAAGTGGAGCTGCTCCACAGCACACGTCCCTTGAGAGTAAGCATTAACCCCCCTGTCATGCCAAGTTTTTCCTGTGGTATCTCAGTTACAGTGAGTAATCCCATCAAGTCTGGACTGTTATCCTGCACACACAAAGTCCTCCTTTGTTTAAGCCCAGAATCAACCCAGCAGAAAGCAGATACCCTTTATCTCCAGGGCTTTTCAAACCCCACATCACTTCTCCAGCAGCCGACAGGGCTGAAGCCCCAGCTGCCCGTGGTGGTGCCCTGTTTCTGGGTGCCAGATCAGCACTCCTTGCCACATCTGCTCTCAAAGCACGGCTACACCTCCCTGCTCTCTTTTTACCTCCCTGCTGCCTGTCCTTTTTGCAGGTGGACCGCATTACCACCTCCAGAGACTGAAGGCCATCGCCGCTTCGCCGCCGTGTGAGCAGCTCCTGTGCAGCTGTGCAAGAACCTCGAGGAGGAAGAGCACGAGGGGTGAGCTGCAGGCACCCAAAACAGCTTCCCTGGGCTGCCACCTTCTCTGTCCACACCTGAGGGCTCTCTGAGGCAGCAGTGAGCATCGGTCAGGTCCTGCCTGCTCTGCATCCCACAGGCTGGCAGCCCCAGATTGGAGTGGTTTGCACTGATAGGTGGGTGACAGTCACACATTACTTGCTGGTTGCATTTTGCACTGCACTTCTTGCCTTGTTTTTAGGCTTTAAGCAATAAAATTCTCCAGAGATGTCTTGATTTTTAAAGCAAATGCCAAAAGCAGAGCATTCTGCTTTAGAAATGCCAGTTCGTCTTTTCCTGGACAGTTTCTTCCCTTCTTGGCTTCTGCAGCCCAAGAAACAAAGCCAAGTTCATGACTCTCCCTCACTCTCCATTCAATGACAATTTGGATGGCTTAAGCCTGTGTTGTTTTGACTTGAATTTCCAGCCTGCTGGTGTGGTGAGGATGCACCTTAAGCTGACAGCACACAAAGACTGGGCCTTCAGTCCTGCTCAGGGTTTTGTCACAAGAGCTTGGCTGGGCAGTCCTGCACCTCACTTTGTGTGTTCAACACACCAGTCCCACACAGAGAAGAACAGCTGGAGAAAGAACACCCCACCCCACAAACCTGCTGGGAGGGCAGGGAAATCATCACCCTCCGTATAATCAGATCAGAAAACTACAAAAACAGGAATGAGACACAGAGGAGGGGTGGCTTGGTGTGAACACTGTGGGGCTGGGATGTCAAGAAACACCTCTTGGCCAAGCATTGCTCCCAGTGACCATTGTCACAGGCAGGCTGAGGACACGGCTGGGAATCATGGAATCATAGAATCTTCTGGTTGGAAAGGACCTTTGAGATCATCGAGTCCAACCGTGCCCATCATCTGCTAAACCCTGTCCCTCAAAGCTCATCTGCCTGTTTTTTAAACACCTCAAGGGATGATGACTCCACCCCCTGCCTGGGCAGCCTCTGCCAGGGCCTGAGAACCCTTTTGGTAAAGAAATTCTTCCTGATATCCAGTCTGAACCTCCCCTGGCACAACTCATGGCCATTTCCCCTTGTCCCATCACCAGTCACTTGAGAGAAGAGACCAACACTGGCTCTCCCACAACCTCCTTTCAGGCAGTTGCAGACAGGGATGAGGTCTCCCCTCAGCCTCCTCTTCTCCAGGCTGAACAAGCCCAGGTCCCTCAGCCTCTCCTCTCAGCACTTGTTCTCCAGCCCCTTCCCCAGCTCCGCTCCCTTCTCTGGACGCGCTCCAGCCCCTCAAGGGCCTTCTTGGAGTGAGGGGCCCAGAACTGACCCCAGCACTCGAGGGGTGGCCTCCCCAGTGCCCAGGGCAGGGGCACAATCCCTGCCCTGCTCCTGCTGCCCACGCTGTGTCTGACACAGCCCAAGGTGCCATTGGCCCTCTTGGCCACCTGGGCCACTGCTGGCTCATGCTCAGGCCCTGCCAACCAACACCCCCAGCTCCTTCTCCCCCAGGCAGCTCTCCAGACACTCTGCCCCAAGCCTGGAGCTGCTTGGGATTGCTGGGAACAAGAGGGAAGAGGTGAGGGGGGGGTGATTCCCCCTCATCCCATCACTCCAGACCCTTGTAAAAAGCCCCTCCCCAGCTTTCCTGGAGCCCCTTTCAGTCCTGGGAGGCTGCTCTAAGGTCTCCCCAGAGCCTTCTCCTCTCCAAGCTGAACAATCCCAACTCTCTCAGCCTCTCCTCATAGCAGAGGTGCCCCAGCCCTCGGATCATCTCTGTGGCCTCCTCCAGACCCATTCCAACATTTCTGTATTCTTCTTATGCTGGAGATTCCAGAACTGCACACAGGGCTCCAGATGGGGTCTCATGAGAGTGGAGCAGAGGGGCAGAATCCCCTCCCTCGCCCTGCTGGTCCCACTGCTCTGGGTGCAGCCCAGGACATGTTGGTTTTCAGGGCTGGGAGCACGCTTTGCTGGCTCATGTTGATCCCGAGTCCTCGGCCGGGCTGCCAGCTGTGAAATCCTGCCATAGCAAACTGCCACGTTTGGAACTGTGAGAACACACGGTGCTGTAGAATCACCAGAGCTGGAAGGGACCCACAAGGATCACTGAGTGCAACTCCTGTCCCTGCACAGGACACTCCCAACATTCCCACCGTGGGGCTGAGGGCATTGGCCAAATGCTTCTGGAATACTGGCAGAGTGGGTGCTGGGACTGCTTCCCTGGGGAGCTGTTCCAGGGCTCCACCACCCGCTGGGGGAAGAACCTCTTCCCAAGATCCACTCTTCCTGCCATTCCCTATCCCAGGTCACCAGAGAGCAGAGCTCAGCCCCTGTTTCCCCTCCCTCCCTTGGCAGAAGGCAGGGAACAGCTCTGAGATCCCCTCTCAGGCTCCTCTTCTCCAGCTGAACAGACCAAGGCACTTCAGCCTCTCCTCACACACTTCCCCTCCAGACCCTTCCCCACCTTTGTGGCTCCTCTGGACACTTTCCAGTGCTTTGATGTCCTTTTTATCCTGTGGTGCCCAAACTGCCCCCATTCCTCGAGGTGTCCCACCCTGGCTGCACACCCTGGTGTGAAGGGGAGGAGGGTGGACACGGCTTTCGGCACAGCCCATCTCCATCACCTCTTTTCTTCTACAGAAATGGGGGTGAAGGGGGGGAAACATCCCAGACCAACACCTGAGCTGCCTGTGAAGGGATTCATCATGGAGCTGGCTGCAGGCAGAGACACATCAGTGCTGCTCAGCAGTCCTGCCCCCCATCTCCCCGGTGGAGTTTGCTGTGGTTCAATCGTATTCCAACCGCAGCAGAAAGGGAGGGGAAAAAAAAGGAGTCAGGAATACTTGGACAGGAAAAAGATGGGAGAAGGAGGGGAGAGGATTAAACAGGAGTGGCAAATCAAGTGTAAAAGACAGAGCCCTGTTTCCTGCTCTCTGGTGCCCAGTTTCTGTCCATCTCCTGCAGCAGCCCAGGGCCTGTCCCCCATCACCACAGACTCCGCAAGCCCAGAAGGAGTTGGTGTGACTTGAATCCACATCCCATTTCTGCAGGGATTTGTGTGTTCTTCTGACCAAGGCAGGGAGTGCAGGAAAAGGAACATCCTCGTGTAATTCCCTCCAGCCTCCCCCTCACAGGCAGGGGCTCCTGCACAAGAACACACTGCCTGCCCTTAGCACAACCCCAACGAACTTAACAACACCTCTGAGTTTGTTTTTAGCTTGGAATGATCTAAGAGAGGACTGTACTAAAATTTTTTAGTTCCTGAGTGGATTTTACACCAGGGCCACTCGTGGTGGCTGCAAATTTCCCATCTCCACTGCAGGAGCAGCAAACCACTGCACCACACGTGGTGGTCCCCAGTTATCACTGGCCTGGGTGGTGGGGGGAACCCCTCAGAGAACCCACCCCACCACCTCCAGCCACGAGCACCCATCAGATGAGAATTCTAGGGAAAGGACCCATAAGGCTGTAAGAAAATCACTTGGCTCTGCCAGCTCTGACGTGTTTTAGACCTGTGTGTTAGGCTTTGCAGGAATAATTGTCAGTTTATAAAATACATTCAGCCCTGAAAGGCCTCCAGTAAAAAGAAGGAAAAAAAACCTAAAAAGCTTTCTTTTTCATTTTTGGCCAAACCACAGTTTTTGGTAAATATTATTTTTTCAGATAAATAATTTGTTGTTGTTTTTAAACAAATAAAGAAAAGCCTTGATGGTTAAAGCCCAAATTACTTTTTAGGGAAATGAAAACAGTTCCCTTCAAGCTTTTCAGCAGCATTCCCCTCCTTGCTGAACACTGCAGTGAACACAGGCAAGGAAAGCAGCTCTCTGAGAGCAAATCCTGCCTCTGTGCAGCCAGCTCTGCCCTGCAAAACACCAGCGGCTGCCGCCAGTGGGTTTCACTCCACGGTTCCCTGTGCTCCTGCAGGATTGCTGCCCCTCTCCCACATCTCCCACATGTGTCCTGCACCGAGAGCACGGTCCCCACTCCCTCTGGAGCCGTGGGAATGCTCAGGGTCCTTCTTGGTAATCCCACTCTCGACCTCTTTGTGCTGATCCCTGCCCACTTCCAGAGCGGTTTTGCTGCTGGTGCTCAGAGGGGGCTTTGTGTGCAAGGGTAGGGTTCTTTCTCCACATTTCCATTATGAGCCTCTCCTGACCTTCACCTGCGACCACCAAAGTGTTAAAAGATCCCACCAGCCAGTGGGCTCCTGGTTGTTCTGATCAAGATCTGTGTTTACCCTATGGAATCAACGGATGCCCTGTGGGTTTCCAGCAGTTCATACCTTCTTTTATCCTTTCTCACATTCTGGTCTGTTTCTTATTCATTTAATTTTGTGTTGTGGGAATGTAAAAATATGTCACAGTGGATTAGGCTGGTGGCCTGGGTGGTCCAGCACTTGGCCTCAGCTGGTGTCTGTCTCAGCCAAGTTGTTTCAGTAAGAAATCATTTTGAAGAGGTACAAAACAAAGGCCAAATCTTACAGTCCTTCCTCAGGCAAAGATCCCTGCAGGCCAGTGAGGGGCAGGATGTCCCAGCACTTCGAGCATCCCAGCCTTCTCCAGAGTAAATTCTCCAGCTCAGGGCGTGGGACAAATTATTCCCAGAGCCAGGAGCTGTGTAGCTCTGCCCATTCTAGAGATGGGGATGAATGAATCAAGAAAACAGGAAAATCCGTGCCAGGAAAAGGCACAATCAACAACACAGGACCCCTCGTGCCCAAAGTGCACCGTGTGCCCAGGACAAGCCACATCTGCAGAGCTCTGAGTGCTGCTCTGGTCTCTCCTTCCCACGCTGCAGCAGGGAACCGCGCGCCGGCCGCCTGAAGGGCTCGGGGTGATGTGGGAATCAATGAGATAGGCTTTAAATTGGAAGAGGGGAGATTTAGCTTAGACACCAGGAAGAAATTCTTACAATTCTACTGATTCTATGATGAGGGTGAGGAGGCCCTGGCACAGGTTGCCCAGGGAGGCTGTGATTGCCCCATCCCTGCGTTCAAGGCCAGGCTGGATGGAGTTTGGAGCCCCCTGATCCAGTGGGAGGTATTTGGATGATTTTAAGGTCCTTTCCAACCAAACCCATTCTATGATTCAATGATTCTGTGAGATCTGTCACGTGCAGGAAGGTGCTCTGTACCCCATCACCTCACATCGAGTCCCAGACTATTAAGCACTTTGGGGAGACTTTGTGGTTTGCAGAGGGGCTGCAGATCACAGCAGTCACTGATGTTGGTCCTCCCACTCCTGAGATGCTTCTCAGGAATGTCTGGAAGGCTTTTGACTTTGGGAAGAAACCCCAAACCCTCGCTCCCCTTTCACATTTGCCTTTCATTTGTTCCCACATGTCAGACAGAACAGGGAACTCCTTTGTCTGCCTGGCCAGGAGTGGGTACTGATAACATCCAGTCTTGATTAGCAGCCAGCGCAGGGCTTTCTTAGTCACTATCTCTGATGTCTTCCATTTATAGTTGCCACTCTAAAACCTTGCCAATTTGGCCCCAGATCAGTAGGTAGAGTCACCTCCATACTTGCAGCATTGCCTAAGCTTTCCCCACCTGCTAAGGAGAACTCTGGATATTTAAAGGACCAACGATCTGTGAACAAGATTCCTTTAATAGGGTTCCTTTCCAAAAGGCCCCCAGAACCAGGTGGCTGTGCCAGCCCTGTAGAAGAGCAATGGAACCGAGATGGAGCTGTAGGGGATGGCACTGGCCAAGATCCACCATGTGGCACATCCACCTGGCTCCAGGTCCTGCCAGGGGCTGATGGACACGAGGGCTGCGGGCACAAAGCCCCCCCTGGGGGCAGCAGCACAAACCCCTGCAGCAAACCTGCAACACCTGGTTTGAGTCATGGCCCATGAATGCCAAAGGAATGTGGAAACAGCTTGTGAGGGAACAGATGGCCATGTTTTAACCATTAAGAAGAGAAGGCTCTCATTGTAACCTGGTTTTCCAGTCACCCGAGCTCCAGTTTCATTTCTGAAGCAACAAATTGCCACCAACAGCTCTGCTCCAGGAGTTTCCTCCGTGTGTCCTCCCAATCTGGAGGATGCTCCTGTCCATGGGGGGCTGCCCCATGGGGTCACACGGATTGCTGCTGCCTGGGCAAAGCGTGGCACCACCAGTCACTCTATATAAGTGGTTGTTCTTGCTGTGGATGCACCTCCAGGCTGGTTTGCACACAGAGAAACCAACTTGATTTCCTAACTGACTTCGGCCAGGGAAGCCAGAGGCTCTGCAAAACCAGAGGGACTGGGAACAAAATGACTGAGGACTTTGTTTCTGCCCAGCAGTGCTGGGTGTGCTCAGATCACCCAGTGGTCAAGAGTTAAACCTGCATTTCCAACTCAACTGCCTTATTTGGGTCAATGTGAATGACTCAGGCTCCTAAAAAAACCCCCAGTGTATGAGATCTGCACTGAAAAGAAGAAAACAATGGTTTGCTGTGCTGGTTGGAGGACAGGAGTCTATGCCCCGGGGGTGCTCTGCCAACAACTGCCTCTTTCATCTTTGACAGGTTATTTACCTCCACATTCTTCTCTAACAACAACAACAACAACCACTCTGAGCCCATTTCCACCAGATTATGCCAAGCAGGCTGGCCCAAGCCATCCCCACCCCTACCCAGAAGCAGTCAGAGGCAGACAAGTGAGAATGATGACTTCAGAATTTGACCTTCTGAGCTGGACTATTAAAAAAACAAACAAAAACCTGCCTGATGCTACTTACAGTTATTTCAATACAGTTTTAGCAACTGCAGAGCTCTCCAGTATCCATGACAACCAGTGAAATAGGCATCGATAATTGCTGTTACTTTAAGCCAACTGTATGACACACAGAAAGACTCCAGTCTTACCTCTCAAAATTAACTACTGTCGCATTCCCCCCGTATCACATCAAAATAGAAATTCCCAAGTTGTGCCCTGTGGGCTCTTTTCTGGCAGTCAAAGGAAATGCTGCTGGCTCCCTGCTACTGCACTGCGTTACAGACAGCTAAAAATACCTTCCATCCATTCCCGATGTTTTTCCACATCTGCCGTTGCTGTAGTTACCACGGAGCCTGCTCTGCCTTTCTGCAGAGGAAGGGTGAGGTGCTTTGCTCAGCCACGAATGGTGAAGGAACCACCCAGAAACACGACCTCTCTCTTAAACGCACCCTGCAAAACGCTCCCAGCAGCTCTCTGAGCACAGGCAGGATTTCCTATTGTTTCCCAGGAGCTGAGGCACACCTGGGATCAGCTCCATCAGGGGCTCCTCCCAAACCAGCAGCAGCTGCCCCTTTTCTGTTCCCAAGAAAGACCCCTCTGCCAGTGCCTGGCTTGGTCCTGGACCCTGCTCCTGGTGTCTCCCCACGGCTCCAGCCCCCATCCCATGACTACAGTGCAGGTAAAAGTTCAAACACTGGGGCCAAGGCAGGATGCAAGTGGCTGAGTGGAAGAAAGAGAACACTGACTTCTGATTTTCATTTGAAACGATCCCATCACAGCCCATCAGAGCACTCCCTTCAATAAAACCTGGACCCCTTCAGTCCAGCTTTTGAGATGGACAGAAATATTAATTTTATCTGTATTCGGGCACTGCAGAGCCAAGGTGAGTAAAAAAAAAAATCTTACTTTCCCTGAGGATTTTCCCCAGCTTTTCATAAAAACTCTTGAAGGTTCATCACAGCAACAGCACGAGAGGAAATTACATGGCAATACTGACAGGCAGACAAACCTTTCTAAGGCCAAAGATATTTCACATCTCACCCATCATCCAAAACAGATTTGAGGAACGCAGACACACTATTTCTGCCTCTTATTTCTCAAAGACTTTCCATCAAATAAGAAATAGGATCCTGACATCCCCATTCCCAGTCGTCTACTGGTGAGCCCTGGATGTACCCAGAGACCACAGGAACTCACAGGCAAGAAGAAATAAGCACTAAGCATCTTCTAGAAGCAGCTAAAGGCATTCACACCCAGAGGCACGCAGCCTCCAGGATATGCCAGGAAGGATTTTAAATGGGAATGGAAAGTGGAATATAGAAATCCCCATCTTTCCTGCAAGTGAAAGTTACCTCATGTGCTAAGTCCACTTTTCCACTCCCTATGGTATTTTTGCATGCCATATTCTCCGTCCCTATTAATTCCTCCAGCTCTGGAAGAGGCCCCACGATTTAACATCTGTGAAGAACCAGAAAAATTCCTGTCCAGGCTGCAGTGTGGTTTGCTCAGGAGAAGGTGGAGGTGGTAACTGCAGGCAGCAGAGCACAGGCTCCAGGCCATACCCAGCCCGAGCCAGGACATCCCCTCAGTGGATGGGGTGGTCATAGAATCACAGGTTGGAAGGGACCTTAAAGACCATCCAGTTCCACCCCTTGCCATGGGCAGGGACACCTCCCACTGGACCAGGGTGCAGGGACAGGCTACTTTGGGCATCTACACTGATCCAGTGGCTGCAGCTCCATGGCAGGGCCCTGGGCAGGGAATGGGATCAGGGAGCAGAGAGTGTCCAGAGGCTGTGGGCTGGCAGCTGGTGGAAGGGGCAAACAAGCCTCCTGGGACAGCAGTGCTGTTCCTCTCAGCTTTTGTCCTCAATGTAAGCAGTGGGGCTCTGTGCAAAGTCTGGCTGTGCAGCCACTTCTGCATGAATGCACACCCTGGAAGGCCCAGAGCTGCCATCAAGGCTTGGCAGGTTTGCATCGTCTCTTCTGAGTCTGGGCTGTGCTGAGCTTTAACTTCCCTCATGGTTTTATTCCCCTGCACTCTTCTGAGAAGAGCAATTATGATTTTCTTTGATAGTTTCCATTTAAAAATGCCTTTTGTCTGAGCAAGAGAGCAGGACCTGGTGAGTGCTGTGACTTCCCTCCTTACATTTACTGGCTACAAATTGGGGTTTAGATAAAACACAGCAAGAAAAATCCAGGCAAAGCCTCGACGTGGAAGGTTTGATGTGCACAGAAAACTGCTTGCTTGCCTTTTCAGAGGAAGCTGGAAGGCCTGGGCTTGCTGAAAGAGGGCAGGTGTCGGGGATGAACGGCTTCATGTTAACTTTCTGTGTGGAATAAAATATCCCAGCCATATGAAAATCCAGGTGGGTTAGTGGTGGCTAAGCAGAGAGGAAGAAAGAAGGACTATCAGCAAATGTGAGAGGAAACAAGCTTGTTATTTCTAGTAGTTGTGCTTGGTTGAAGGTTGCTGTTTGCTGCACCGAATGAGAAGTTTCCCTGTGTTTGGAAGACGAAGCTCTGGGAATCGGCGGAGGAGGACACAGTTTGGGCTGTGTCACACCCACATGTGCAGAAGTGCTCTGGGCTGTCAGGAAGAGGATCACAAAGTTTGAGTTCTCCAGGTTGACAGAAATCCAGTTTTATGAGAGAATTTGCTGCCCAGGATTCTCCTGCCTCCTACTCCAATGAATCTTACGGAGCCCAACACCAGTTTGTGTAGTTCTTTAATAATAACATCAAGGTCAGCAAGAGTAATGACTGAATTTAACAAATGACACATGCAACAAACAGAGGGAGTAACACATCACTGCACAGCACTGGCTGAACTGACAAAATGTAATCCAACATCAAAGCAGAAGGCTGGTTTCTTCTCCTTCACACCACACATAAAGCAATGTTACCGACTGGTTGCCCTCACATCTCGCCAGAGCTCTCAGGAGCCAAACATCCCCCCCTTCCCTAAAACAAACAGTGACAGAAGATGCCTTCACACACCAAGAAGCAGAGAGAGAACTGGGATGGCTGTAAAGTTCATGTGGGTGAATGCTTCAAAATACAGCCAGCAGCAATTTGTAACGTTTTAATGATTGAAAAATACTATCTGAATCCTTGCCAAATGCAGCCGCTCAGTCCTTGGAGGCTGCAAGACACACGGACAGAAAGGTCTTCACAAATGACCAACAATGGGAGTGACCAGAGTGACCTCCTTAGAGCAAATGAAGCGACTGTTTATCGATGCCGTCAGGCGTCTGCTCGGTGCTGTTGGCAGCAGCACGTGCGGCGCGTCAGCGGCGAGACCCGCGGGGGGGTCTTCTGAACCTGCAGAGCAGATGGAGCGTTGCTCAACTCCTTCTGATCCATAATGAATGTTTACTTTAAAACTGGCTAGTGTGGGCTGACAGCCCGTGTAGTGTGCTTCTAGGAAGGTTTTATAGACAGAGAATACATAGGGTACCACACATCAGTACATGGTACACCAGCCAAGTCAACCTCATTTACATAGCATTAATTGTCAGTGGAAGGTTATTTAAATTCAGGACCAAATTTGCCCTCTTGATTGCCTCACGTTAAGTTCCTCAACTAATCTTCAGGGACTCACATAAAAGGAGTGTGGCTTTTGAAAGCACGTGGTACTTTTGGGAAGCTGTCTTAGCAGGTTGATCCTAAATACAAGAATAGGTACCAAGTCCACCACCAAACGTGCTCTAATTTCTCTGAGAACGTTATCGAGGGTGAACCAAACGATTCCCAGCACGGGTGCTCTCCTTCAGCATCCTCTTAACCACCTGACTCATCTCTACCCACTGTGCTCCAGCCACATCCCACCCAGATCACTGGGCAAACCTCTTTGCCAATGGATCAAGGGAGAGTGGAGCCTGGAGCTCTTCAATTAATGCTGTGTGAAACGGGTATTCGTCATTACAGGAAATATTTCTACATTTATAAAAAAGCAATACAACCATAAAGAAAAACAATACAACAAGCACAGCTTGATACAATAACATGCCATGAAATGTCATTGGCTTTATAATAATTTAGTACAACTTGAAAAATGTTCTTTTATCCACAATGGATAGGAAATGCTTCCATCTAACACATGGTAAGCATGCAGTAACAATATGTACAACAAAGAATTTGGGCTTTGTTTCTTACTCATAACCTGGATGATTCCGCAGGGGTTACTTTTAAATGATTATTTTTCTAGCCTGATTTAGGTTTATTTTGCTGCTTTAACACTGAAGGGTTTTTTTTTTCCCCTTAGCTTGGGGAGAATGAAAATATCTATGTACATCTGTAAGAAGTTAGCTTTAGTCACAGAGTGTGCACTGCTTTTGGCTTTCCCCAGTGGTGGGGTTTGATGTGGTGGTTAATTGACACTAAAAGAAATTCTTGATGTCATATTGTTGAAAATCAGTTCTCTTTCCAAACTCTTTTGAATTACTGAGGACCTGTTAAGAGAAATATCTATTGATCCTGTATTACACTAGTCCCGGTTTTTACAGCTTTCATCTTGAAACCAAACCAAACAGCTCTGTAAAGATCCCATCCAACCAAACTGGTGTCGGGGTGTTAAAGGCTTCCCCCTCCCACCTGACCATCACAAAGTCATCTTGCTGAACTAACCACGGCCTGGAGCTGGTACAAGAAGCAAAATCCACAATTTTGCTCCAAACTGGGGACTGCTCTGTGCTGCCTGCAGACAAAACAGTGTTGGGGGGGTGAATGAGTCAGCCTTTTTTTTTGCATGCCAGCCTTGGCTGGAAATTGTGTGTTCAGATCCATTGTGACTGATGAATTTATCTCATCTAAGAGAGGACACAAAGATCTAAGGGTGGGTAAGGCTGACTCTGAGACTCACGGTGAGGGTTCATTCACCAATGTCCTTGCCACAAGGGTCCCAGGTCAAGTCTCCACTGAGTCCTTTTCATCTGTTCCTTTTCCTCATTGAGCATTTTTTACTTTTTCCTTTTTTTTTTTTTGCTAGAAAAGCTAGAATCAATATTTCCATCAGCACTGAAGTAAGAACTTGGCAAAGCATTTCTTTATCTGGTAAAAAATGATATGAGAACCCTTAGATATTCATAGAACTGCAGCTACAAAGACAGTTTTACCTCTTATGACTTCGCAATTTCCAGAGAGAGAGTCATTTTGTGAGAACTGATCCTGACAGTAAATGAGAGAGCCAGGGGTTTGCCCGAAGTGCTGAGTGCTCTCACCTATTTCTAGCACTGTGTTGCAAAGGCAGGTGCTCAGGTTTGCTATAGGATAAAACATGTGTGTATGTAATACTGTGGAATATGGTGGGGGTCCCATGAAGGTGAGGAGAAAGCATGGAGGAATGCAGCCAGTGCTTTTCTTGGATGACTGATTCCCATCTTGCATGCCTGGTGTGTTGAGTTTTGCCTTAGTCAACAACTGCTAATAGATGTTGCTGAGAGTTGACAAGAGTGAGTAAGCACACTGGCTCTACTTCACTACAAGTTTGGAAGGCATCTGGAACTTATTCAGGAAAGGAAAACAACAACAAAAAAAATAAAAGTCCACGTGGAAACATTTCTAGGGTGAAAAAATGCAATTTACAGAAAAAACAGGAAGGCATCAGTGGTGACCATTTCAAACAATAACAAGGAGCCCAAGCAGACTGGGTTTGGAGAACTCGATACACCTGGCCTCTTGCTCATATTCATCATCTTTCCTTTGAAAATGGAAACCAGCATTAATTACACCGCTGAACTGCAGAGCTGTAACTAGATGGACATAACTGGTGTAAACTGAATGCAAAGACTCTGCTGTCAACCACACCTTTCCCAGATTCCTTTGCTCAGTTTTCGTGGACTGCTCTGTCCCGTTGGAGCACTGAAGGCTGACCTCTCGTCAGTTATTCCTCGTCCCCAGGGGATGGGGTGGAAGCCTTGTGATGTACTGATAGCTTTATTTTTCCCTGTATTTTCCCAATCAGGGGAAATTCCATTTACCTGCACTTCCACATACCAACATACACAAACCCAGAGACCTTCTCCTTTCTGGTCCCTCCGAGATGACAATACCTTCCCTTCTCCAACTCCCAGTCCATGGGAACAACTGCCTGTCATCAATCCTTTTCAGATGTACAAGGTCTACCTGCAGACCTGCTGTTGCCATCTTTGGCTTGGCAGGTGAGTGAGGTGTGATCAGCTTTCTGCCATACCTTGAGTCTCGTACCATGAAGTTTGTGCAGCTGTCTCCAGGTAGTTTTGCTGGGATGTCTGCACTTGAAAGAGTCTTTTGCAGTCCTTCCCTGGAAAGAATTTCCTTTCTGGGGAGCTTTCTCTGGTTATTCATTCCTTTTTTCCAATGCATCCTGGAATCACCATGGTAAGGAACGGGGAAGTGTCAAAAGGGACAAAAAGGGGGTGGGGGGAGCCTTGCTGAAATGGAGCTCCAGTTATTTGCCTTGTTCCTGCAGTCTCTTGGCTGCTCTTGCTTCGATAGTTTGGTGGCACTGATGCACGAGGGATTTTCAAAATAAACGAAAACTAAAGGAGAAAGACAACTACAAAGTCATTTGTTCTGTTGTCACCCATTTCAAAACCAGGCTGGCTGCCTCTAGCCCCCTCCCCACCCCCCAGGAAGATGGATGTGATACAGTACTGCTGAAAAAAGCCTCTGGGACACTTCTGGAAGAGACGGGAGCAAGGCCGACCCCCTAAACCGTGGGGCGAGGTGGGGGCCGAGATGGAGGGGGCGCCCGGTTGGGTGGTGGGGCCTGGGGTGGTGGAGGGAGTGGAGGGAGCGTGGAGGAAGGGGATGGGGTGTGGGGTGTGGGTGAGCTGGGAGGAGGGGGGGTATAGATGGGAGCTGGGGGCGGGGGGTTGTAGATGGGTGCCGGTGGTGGGGATGACGGCGGGTGCGCGTTGTTGAGTGGATATTTGGGTGGGGCCTCCGTGTTCTTCACTCTGGTGAAATTGATGCAGCGGCCCTAAAAACGAAGGAGAACAGAGCAGAAAGCAGAGTTACTGATTGAGGGACTGGTGACACAGCTGAGACACCTTCCTGGCTGCCTGCAACCCTGACGTCGGGTTGAGCACTCCCGGGCACACCGCTTCGTGCCCTCTCTTTCTCAAGGATGGATGTTATAACAGCAAGTCCCGTGCTGAGCAACCGAGGGGTTAAACCCTAACAGCAACTTTCCTAGTGAAGGAGAATTAAATCATCTCTTCCTGTTTTCTGACTCCAGGATCTTCACCCAGTGCTTCCAACCACACCAAAGCTGCTGGAGCCGGCAAGAGCTGTTCCTGTTCCTCAGAGCTGGCGTCTGAGTCCGTGCATGGTGCGTGCTCCCTGCCTCTACAGACACCTCGTCTCAGACCTCACTCTTAAGCTTCCAGCAGCATAAAATCTGGACTTTGCACCCTTGATACCTCTCTCTCCTTCAAATACCTGGCTTTTGTGTCCTATTTCCAATCACTGACCAACCAGGCAAAAGGGAAGATTACTTTAACTAAGACAGTTTCTTGCTCAGAATGTTTCCTGAAATGCATCCTTTCCTCTCTAGGATCTCTCGATCCTCCAGTGCTCGTCAGAAGCCAATAAACTGCTTTTCTTGCTCTTTGGTGCTAAGCTCCAGTTTGTTGTACATTTTTAAACAAAGCCTTTGCCCTCTGAGTTGTTCTATTTTTTTTCTCTCAAGTTCCACCTGCAAAAGATCCCACTGTAAATACTCAAATGTCAGAATCAGCACTACTGTGTCATGGATTCATTCTTTTAGATATGAAATCATCCAAAAAAGGCACTAGAGGATTTTCATAGTCCGTATTTTGGTTTTGGATTTGTGAGCATGAGCTTATTTTCTGTTTTCCTCTTTTGTCTCCCAAAGTAAATGTTTTTCCTGGTGAAAAAATGCTGTTTGGAGCACTGAGATCTGTGGGGGTAACACCACCAGCCACTCTGAATGCTCTGTGTGGCTCTGTATCTTCACCCTGCTGTGCTCTGCAGAATCATAGAACCTTCCAGTTGGAAAAGACCTTTGAGATCATCGAGTCCAACTGCACCCAACTGCTAAACCCTGTCCCTCAGAAACTCACCCACTCATTTTTAAAACCCATCCAGGGATGATGGCTCAACCCCCTCCCTGGGCAGCTGTTCCAGGGCATGAGAACCCTTTCAGTGAAGAAATTCTTCCTGATATCCAGTCTGAACCTCCCCTGGCACAATTTATGGCCATTTCCTCTCGTCCCATCACCTGAGAGAAGAGACCAATACTCGCTCTCCCACAGCCTCCTTTCAGGCAGTTGCAGACAGGGATGAGGTCTCCCCTCAGCCTCCTCTTCTCCAGGCTGAACAAGCCCAGGTCCCTCAGCCTCTCCTCTCAGCACTTGTTCTCCAGCCCCTTCCCCAGCTCCGCTCCCTTCTCTGGACGCGCTCCAGCCCCTCAAGGGCCTTCTTGGAGTGAGGGGCCCACAAGAGGGACCCAAAGCTAAGGAAGGGAGATGCTGGTAGGAAGGCAGAAGGGTGCTGGGTAAGTACTTGAGAGGAATGAGAGGAGCTGGCGTGGAAGGGTCCGACACGTCAAGAGACACAGACGGCTCCTCTCCAAGAGCTCTGCCAATGATATCATCACGCTCTGTGGTTATGAAGCAACATCTGTCTGAGCCCTCGCCGTTCAGCAGAGGGAAGTGGATTCCTTGCTGAAGCAATGAGGTATGTGGAGCAGCCCACAGCTGAGTGCAGGCAGCCTTGGGCAAGCAAAGGTCACTTAAGGAAAGCAAAGATTTCACAGCATCAAGTTCAAAATGAGAGCATCCCCTCAGGGCTGCTGTGAGCGCGGTGGCTGCTCAACCCTCTCTGCATGGCTCGGCCGTGGCCTTCTGTCAACTGGAAGAGCCTCTGCCTTCAACTCAGGCTCTCCTGGAGGATTCAGGCTCCAGGGCAGAGCAGAGACCCATGTGATGGTCATGAATAATGAAGGGATGAAAGCAGCAGCTCCTCCTTGAGGATCAAAGATCTCTCAGTTAAGGTTTGGCCTTACAAGGTAGAAGGGAAAAGGGAGGAGGGGACTGACCGCTGCTGTGTCCTCTGCACTACCATCAGCATCCGTGTGGTGGGGACAAGTTCTCCTTCCCTGGCACAGGCCAAAATGCCAGTATAAAATCCCAGAATGGGCAACACTCCTGACCAGAAGCACTACAAGCCCTCTGTCACTCTGGTGCTGACAAAAAAGGGGGCACCAAGCAGAGGAAAGCCCAGAATGAGCACAACACTGCATCTTCTCAGAGTGTCCTCCCTGCTTCTATTTGCTCTTCGTGGGCTCCTGTCTCTGCTTTAACATCATTTTAATGCACTTTGCTGGGATTTTAAGTAAATATTGTGGGGGAAGGCCTGCTGAGTGAGTGACAGTCTGGATCCAAGACTGACCAATTCTACGAGAATGTTTTCCTTGCTCTAGTTCCATATCTCCTGCAATGCAAGTTTAGTAGTTTCAGACTATTCCTTGCACTATTTTTGTTTTCTTTATTTATGTTGAGCATAAAATAAACCTGAACAAAAAGCATCAGTCCAGGAATCCCAGCCAGAGAACAAAACGTTGCAATTGTTTTTGCACAGAGAGATATTGTGTCTGGATGCTCCAAGGGTGAGGTTATGGTGCTGCTGATCCAGATGGAACTCAGCACCACCCTAAGAGCATTCAAGAGGATGCAGTGAGGCTCAGAACTCTTTGGGTTTGGGGTCGGGGCAGGGCTTGAGGATTAAATGCCATCTACTACTCACAACAGTGCCAAGATGGTTCAAACAGGTGAGAGAGGACACCCTGTGGGTCCTGTGCACTGCAAAGATCTGACTCCTTATTGATGAAAACTGGCTGGGAGAGCTCAGCAGTTCCATTATCATTAAAAAAGGTGCCTGCAATTCATACCAACATATTGCTGCTCTGTGCTTACACTAGTTTTTGTAGCCAGCTCCCACCTAGCGAGCCTGTTTCCACCAACTACTGCTTTTATCCATGACTAATGATAACTCTTTTCCTCCAGCAATAGGGTTGCTTTGATATTAAACAGTTCTTTCTTTCCTTGATAACTGTGCTTTAATGTGGGTTTGTTGGGCAAGCTGTCTGGTTTGAACAAGGAGCTGGACTGGGGCCTGAGCATAAAGCTCTCAGAGGCAGGGAGCAAGCGGCACAGGAGTGCAGATGTGAGACTGGAGTGGCCCCAGAGCGAGCACAGCACTCATCAGATACCTCTCCCCCATTCCCTTGTGCATTGTGCTGGTCAAACTTCAGAGCTCAAACCTTCTTCTCCTTAAAACAGAACAGGTTGTGCCCTTTTCTCAGCTCGAGTATGCCATTCCCTATCTCTTCCCATTTGCTTTGCTGCCTGGCTCAGCTGCTCTGCATCGATTTGACAGCGACCTGTTTGGCAACAGCTGTGCAATGGGAAAGTCCACAGGGCACCCAGCACATCTGAAGGGCAGCTGAGGGTGTGTCTCCTTCTTCCTCGTGAACTGCCAGACCCAAGGGAGTTCTCATGTTTCATTGCTTGACGTTTCTCTCATCCATGCAGACGTGGGGGGAGAACACCAGGCTGGAGTTATCAGTTATCAGACTGAGATGGACTTTGGCAGCTACACTGCCTCAGAGGAGGTGGAGAAACCAACATCTCCCAGGGCAGAAAAATGTCAGATTGAACAACAGGGAGAAATCCAGGAAATAAATGACTATGCTGTTGCACATGAGAGGCAGAAAACGTTTGACTAGTGCCCTGGGTACAAATGCAAAGCAGAGCCAGGAGGAAGAGAGCTACCTTAACCAAAAAGCTGGATGTTAAACAGGGCTCTGCTTTTATCTAGCAATACAATAACAGACACAAAAGGGCAGAGGTTGTGCTCACCAGTGTGACCACAAACAAGTAATCCTAGAGCTCCAGAAGTCCCAGCTTTCTCTGAAAACTGTGGCAAGAGATGTGTTTTTCCACCTGCACTTACCAGAAGGAGGCCCTGATTCACAGCTGGGATTTGTACCGTGCAATTGCAATAGAAAAATAAAGCATCGGCATCATCGATCGACTCCACAGCTCAGCGCTGTTTTATCTGGAAAACTGTCTGGATGAAGATGGATTTGGCTGGATGATCACCCATCCATTCAAGGTTTTACAGGGCTCTCCACTGCCAGCACAGCTCAGTTCATCCCACAGGTGGCAGAAGATGATGTGAGCAGTAACAGACCCTTGGGGATCTGGATGCAAAACCAGAGTGAGTGTCTGAGGTACTGCGGGTATGAGGGGTGCAGGACCTCTCTGCTGTCGGTGGAAACATGGGGACCCTCACATGACTGTGCCTTTAAGAGGGTCTCAATGGCCACCCTCTTGGCTGTTCACCAAGGTTTATCACCTCATTCAGGTGTCCAAATTTAGACGTGGTGGATGTGGAAGATGGTGGCAGAAAATCCAGGAGTCAGGAGATGAACCCATTTCTACTAAATGATAATTTGGATCCTTAAACAGAAGTCACACTTCATCCCAGGAGAAAAAAACTTCCTTAACCTGATTAAACCATAGCTTTGAGAAAAAGAGGAGCTGATTCTATTTGACTTCCTAGCAGGGAGACAGTAGTTGGAGATACAGAGCTTATGAACCTAGAGAACAGGCTGTGTGTTAAAAGGCTGCTGTGCTGAACGCCTTGGCTGGGTTTTATTTCCCTTTCTGCAACCAAAACACTTTTGGGGGGGGGGGGAAGTCACAGCTGTGCCTCAGAGGAGACAATTGAAACAATACTGAGACATTATTAGATCTGGAGTTCAGTGGAATCAGCAAAATCAGCAAAGGCAATTCACTCTCACAATTTGTATTGTTTCTCTGGAGCACTGCTCTCAGGCACACGAATAATGAATTCTACTTGGAGTGACCTTGCTTTTTCACCATCAACAGTGGATTGTTCTAGGGCAGCACTGCCTTTAGGACAACAAAAGCTCTCAGCTCTCATCCCCTCTGACCAGGGGCTTCACCCCACGAGCCCTTTGCATGCAGAGTGCTGGAGGACTGGACGTTGATCCAAGCTTTGCCTTTTGTTCTTCACATCTGGTCGACTGAGGAGCAGTGCCAGGGTTGAGAGAGAAGGGTGGGAGGTGGGGTGAGGGGGACGTTAGGCTACCAAGGTCATAGCACAGGGTGGTGGTTGCTGAGTGTTCGAGAGAGTGAGATGGAGCACTTGTGTCTTGGACACGGAGCTGGCAAGCAGAGGTGCAAAGATGCTTTGGCTAAAGCTGTGGCATTTCCTAGGAACTCCACAGCCTTGTGTAAGCCACTTCCAACCCCCTCCAGCCTCCCTTTCTGCTTTTATCTCAGTCTGGAAATAAACTGGGAGAGGGACTCGGAGCACAGTGCACAGTGACCTACCCAGAGCTCTGCCTGCACTGAGACATTGGGGTTCCTCACGTTGAATCCAGCTGTGAGAAGAATGCATCTCTCTCCTGGGACACTGCAGCATTTCTTTCTTCCCTACCCAGCTAGCTCTCTGGCCCCCATCACAGCAGGATTCAAACTAGGAGGAAGCTTTTCCCTTTGCTGCATTCCTGCTGTGCTCTCTGTGGCTCCAGCTGCTCAGGGTGAGGCTCACAGATGGCACAGTGGAAAGGTAATTTAGAAGAGGGTCCATGCCCTCCACTGCATGGAGAAGATCTCTCTTTAACCCAGGAAGATGGAACAATTTTTTTCTGACATAAAGATGAAAAATGAGTCTGTTTCTCTTGGTTTCCTATCAAGCTGGAATTAATACCTGGAAAAATATCAACTTATTAAGATCATAGAACACTGGGACTGGCTTCTGAGCTCCTGGGTTGAAAAACAGGCACTGGAAAAGATGTGACCCTTAATGTTGCTTTGTATGGGACCATTAGTAATTCAAACTTTCTGTAAACAATATCCTGGTTTACCCTGCTGTTATGAGAAAGAGGAGAAAGAAATAAAAAGAAATAGAGAAAGAGAAGAAAAAAGAGAAAAAAAGGAGGAAAAGGAAAAGGAAAAAGAGAAAGAGAGAAAAAAAAGGAAAAATTAACCTGTGTTTTGATACCTGATTCTGCACAAAAACTTATAGGAGATACTGGGCAAGGGAATATCAGGCAAATATTAAATATATGTGAGTTACTGCTCGTCTCTGCAAAGAGGTGATGAACTGCACTGTAGCTGCTTTTGAAACCAAAACACGTGTGTGGATGAGAGAAACTAACACTAAACTCTCCAAGCCAAACTCTCCAACCCTACCAAGGGTCCTGAGTTCTGAATTTGAACTCAGCCCAGCCATGAAACTTCCACAAACCTCTGTGCAGGTGATGAGTGGGGAGAGAAGGAGAGCACAGTGTGGGGAGACCCAGTGGGTCTGATATCAGCCCCGAGCCCCACGGGGAGAGGAAGGTGGGACACTGGCAGGCTGCCTCACCACAGCCTGGGGTGGCACAGACAGCCCACGCTGCCTCTCCTGTGACCACAAAGGAAAACTGCCTTTAGCCAACGTGGTGTGGATCCCCTCTTGTGAATGTGGTCTTTGCATAACGTTACTTTTCCTAAACCTCTCTCCAAAAATGTACCCCCTCGTGCCCGGGCAAAGGTGATGCTGGGCCAAGAGCATAATCCCACCATCTGTCATTTGGGACCAGCGCTGCTCAGGGAGTTCTTGGGTTCCCAGGGGGTTTTGCTGCTCTGGACCCCTGTCAAGATAACCTCCCAGGTCCCAGGCAGCTTCTGCTATGTGGCAGGATCCCACCAGCTTGGAATATCCCCGCTTGCACGACCTCGCGCTGCCTTTTGAGTCACACACAGGTGTCTGCAGACAGCTTCAGGAAACTCTTATCTGGCTTCTGGGCTTTGTCCAGAAGCCTCTCTCCCTGTGCTGAGTACCTGGGTAATGACAGAAAACACAGCCTCCTGCAGCAAATGCTTATTACACAGCTACCTCTGCATCTGCCAATCACCAGACAGCTATCAGAACTGTCTCATTTCACGATAAAACATCACTGCAGCAAAACCATTCCCATCTGCCATCTGTGTCTCATTACTAAATGCAGAGCCTGGAACTCAGCGTTGCTCATAAAACCTACAATTCCCAAGGCATTCCTGCCATCTTGGCTACTCAATAAATAATAAATAAGTGACTTTTAGGCTATTTTCTCCCAAAATTAAGAGGAAGACTTCCGTTGACTTCCCCTGCCCTGGGCACTGGGGAGGCCACCCCTCGAGTGCTGGGGTCAGTTCTGGGCCCCTCACTCCAAGAAGGCCCTTGAGGGGCTGGAGCGCGTCCAGAGAAGGGAGCGGAGCTGGGGAAGGGGCTGGAGAACAAGTGCTGAGAGGAGAGGCTGAGGAACCTGGGCTTGTTCAGCCTGGAGAAGAGGAGGCTGAGGGGAGACCTCATCCCTGTCTGCAACTGCCTGAGAGGAGGCTGTGGGGAGGTGGGTGCTGGGCTCTGCTCCCAAGTGACCGGTGATGGGATGAGAGGAAATGGCCTCAAGTTGCACCAGGGCAGGGTCAGACTGGATATTGGGAAGGATTTCTTCACTGAGAGGGTTCTCAGGCCCTGGCAGAGGCTGCCCAGGGAGGGGGTGGAGTCCCCATCCCTGGAGGGGTTTAAAAACCAGGCAGATGAGTTTCTGAGGGACACGGTTCAGTAAGGGGACAGGGACAGCTGCACTCAGTCTCAGAGGTCTTTTCCAACCAGATGATGATGATTTTGTAAGATCATCTGTCCAACAGGCTTCTAGTAACCTGGTCTCTTAATACAAAGGCAGCACAGAAAACTAGGGACTGTTACAGTTTATCCTAGAAGAATATGTAGAAACTACTACATGATAACACACAGGCACTGAACTCCAGCTCTACCAGAGGCACCTTCCCACAGTGCAGACGAGCATCTTGGCTAAATTCAGAAGAGAAAAAGGAGAAAAACTACTTAACTTTCTTTGTTGCCTCGATATGGTTTGGTCTATTTAGATGTTAAAGCTTTGTATTTGTATGATGCTGATTTGTTTTAACAACACAAAAGCAGAATGCATTGAACAGAGGAAACTGCTTTAAAAACCATAAAATATCACAGCCTTCACAGATCTTTCACAGAATTTGAAATAAGTAAGAGGTCATTTAGAGTACCAAGTCACTCAAATTGGCTCATGGAAGAGGCTTGCACGTACCAAGGTGCATCTGAGGGCCCCACAGTAGGAAGAGTGGGTCTGCAATTCAACCTCCAGTTGAAATCTTACTCATAAGCTGACTCACAACTCCTCATCTGTGCCTGGCTCTTCAGTGCACGCTCCAGATAACACCCATGGCTCTGGCAGCCTCTGGTTCTTGATATCAGTAACTACACTGTGCAGGGCTGAGCCAGCTGGGGAACCTACTGAATAGAAAACATTCAGAGCAAACTCCTGCAAGATGTGAAACAAGATGCTACAGACTTCTGCCTTGCCAAATTTGGCGTGGGAATGAGCTTAATAGCCTCAATCTTTGGCTCGTGCCAGAGCTCAGGAGCACAGCTCTTTCAGTGATGAGTGGGCATTTGTATGTCATCAGATTGGCCTGATGACTTTTGCAGGAGCTGGTTTTGGCTTATTTACGCTGTGGAATGGGTGTCATTTCCAGGAAGATCTGCTCATTCTTCCCATTGTCTTTCTGGAAAGAGGTAGCTAGTCTTGGAGAAAGGCTGAGTGACACATCAAAGACACTGCCTCACTCAGGACTGCAACCTTTCATCTGGAGGTTGAACAACAACACCTACTGGGTTTGAGGAAAAGAGAGAAAAAATCAAATGCAAAATGAACCACATTCTCTTGGCAGTGATAACTGGAACAACTAATCAAGGGTAGTGGCAAACATCCCCCTGGAGAAGAAGAAAGAACCTGCAGGGTCTGTTCTTTCACAAATCAACAATTTAGGGAGGATTTCTCTGGGTGCAATTTGTCTTTGGGTAAACAAGACAGGACATGATTCAGGACAGGATCTTCCACGTGTGAACGTGTGAAGAACAGAACTCGATGGCTGCTTTCATGTTACATGACTCAGGAAAACCACCCTGCACAGGGCAGTGCTGATGGCTTGAGGCAATGGGAATTCCTGTCTGCTGAATATTGTCCTACCAGTCTTTAGTGAGAAATAATTCCCACTCTACAATCCCTGTTTGCTGGGTTTACCTTGGCTGCTAGGGTGGATCTCTCATTATCAATGTTAAAGGCAGAAGGTGGAATTCTGTCTCAGGGAAGTTTTGCCCCAGATCAAGCTATGACTGGGACACTCCCTTTTATGAGTTGGCTCATCCCATCCTCAGGAGCAGAGGTGCAGCAGCCCAAGAGCCAGCTCTGTGCTTTGTTTGACAGAGATGAGCAAACTGCATCACAGCAGTCCTGCAGGCTGAGGAGCAGAGCACTGGGCTTTTGGCTTTGGAGCTGTTAGTTCCAGGAAAAAGAGCTAACGTTGAGGTTAACTTTTCCATTATTAATGGAAAACCACACAGCAATTGTAGGTTGCAATTTTGTTCTCGAGCTCTGCAGCCTGTCACCAGAAACCTGCTCGGTTAGAGTGAACCATGGGTTAAACAACAGCTCCTCATTAGCATCTGAGTGGTTTTGAATCAGCAAAAAGGAGAATCACCAAGCAAATACCAACAGAGCAATGTACCCAGTGTGCATGGGGTGTCCTGGGAGTCCACAGAGCTGGTTTCATTCTCAGGTTTGAGGCTGGAATGTGGTCTAATGTTTAAAGCAGGGGAATTTGAAATCTTATCTCCTGGTTTCTGCTCTTTGTTTCAGGAGGAGGTGTCTGTTCACAACCCTGTGAGCCAGCACGGTGTGAAATCAGACAATTACCTTAAATTGGAATGTCCTCCTCTCTAAAATAGACACCTAATTCAAAATAAGAGATGGCCTAAGGGGATTCCCAGGATGATCGATTTTGCTCATGCCCTGATGATGTTTGTAGTTAATCAGTGACGCCCAGTCTTCCCTGTATCCCCATCCATCTTGGCTCCTCTATAACAAAACAGATTTCATGACTTTCAGTGGACTCCCTGCAGGTTTGTGTGGCAGAATTTCCTCCTCACTACCCAATTATGAATATGAACAAATAATTACAGCTTTGGGGATGTTTCCATTGGAATTGCACACTCCAAGCAAGGGCCCAGGCTGACGGCTGCGTTCCTTCTGTATATTTTGATAGAGCTCTAATAATGCAGCCTAAGTTGGAGCCAGCATTCCTGGGTGCCAGCAGTGTTTAAAAGGCTTTACAGCTCCTCATGAACCTGCTGGGTTTGTTGCAAGTACACAACAACTGGTGCCAACACTGAAATAAGTCCTGCACTCTGGGCTTTGTGTATCCACATGCCTTGGGCAAGGGGTGGTGTACGCAGTGCAGTACCTGCAGGCAGGGGACGTGAAGAGAGACATTGGATCTTAGGAAGAAATGTTTTCCTGTGGAGGTGGGGAAGGCCCTGGCCCAGGTTGCCCAGAGCAGTGGTGGCTGCCCCATCCCTGGAGGTGTTCAAGGCCAGGTTGGATGGGGCTTGGAGCCCCCTGATCCAGTGGGAGGTGTCCCTGCCCTTGGCAGGGGGGTGGAATTGGATGGGCTTTGAGGTCCCTTCCAACCCAAACAAATCCAGGATTCAAGCACTTCAGAGGAAAGAGGCAGAGCCACAGCCCTGGCAGCAGAACAGATGTAAAGCAGCCCAGGGCCAGCTGGAGCCACACGAGCCCCCACACCAAAGGGTGGGGGCTGCCCTGCCAAGCACCACTGTGTCTGTTTATGGCTCTTCTGAAACTCCACTTACAGGTTTGAAGTTTGCATGTGTACACACAAAAATGGGTGAGGAATCAGGGCTCCAAGGTACGAGGACTGGCACCTGTGCAATGCCAGGGACAGCTGGGCAGGAGGTGCAACTCGAACACTGCCAGACACACTGCAACGGTGTGAGCACTCTACCAAAGAGCCCTCTCCCAGATCCACAGTGCCTTTGTCTTCACAACTTCCATCCTAACTCTTCAACCTGACACTCTTTGCCCTTTTTCCACTTCAAGCAGGATATTTGCCCCAGGTCCTGCAGGTCCTTTCACGTCCAAGCCTGACCAAGGAAAGCCAAGGCTGATTTAAGCCTCCCTTTCTGTATCCTGTAGGTAAAGCATCTGCTGGTGCTTTAGTTTCTGAGTGGCTTTGTGTGCCTGGCAAGTCTCCAAGGGCCCTTTGGTCACTGATGTAAGACCTAGGGTTCCCCTCACAAGTTCTCGCTGCAGATGGACCCAGACACATCCAAATTTTTCAGCTGGGGTGGCTGCTTGTTTTTAGGAATTTACTGCAATCCCATGGGAATCAAAGACCTCATCTTCCCATAAGGATGAGAGAAAGTCCTAGGGCCCTGCTGGAAGCTGCATGAGGGAAACACAACAGAAATGCAACATCAACAATCACTCAGCAAGAAGCACACATGGGAGAGGTGGGTTTTCTACATATGTGTCCCAAGGTGCTTCTCTCTGCATCACAATCCCATTCTTCCTGTTACAGGAGTTCCACTCCCTATGTTTTTCCTGATTTCTAAGAACATAAGCACCTACTCAACCAAACTGCAGTGTTTTCTGTGAGGATTTACATACACAGACACTTTTATCCTTTGGTCTCCTGGGTTCTGCAGCTCTGTCCCCATAACTTTATTATCCTCTCACTGCTCCAGGAAGGGTTTTACTCCAATACCTGTTGCATTCACCCCACAGCTGCAGAACCACTCACTCCACACAGAGGAAAGTTTGAGCTATGCCATTCTGCTGGCCTGTGTTGCCCTCTGCTCTTTGAAATAAACAAGGCATCTCTTTTGTTTCTCAGCTCAGGCTGCCCTTCCCATGAGCCCCATCCTGTCCTCCGAGCAGAGACCCTGCCCAGACCCTCACCACTCTGGAAATCTCAAGTCAAGTTAAGCAGGGCAATTTCTTGCCTCAATTGAAAGCAGACTTTACAGTATAGCTCAGCCTTTGTGATGGTTTTCATATTGCACTGAAATCCAGACAAGCCCTGTTTTGCACAGTTTCTCAGAGGAAAGAAAATGCAGTTGTGTGCTTGGGGCTAGGGAGGATGGGAGGGGAAGAGCAGAAACACAAGCACCTGCCTTTGTACCAAGAGGGATGGAGAAACCTACATCACCATTGCAGTGCTTGCACCCAGACACCTGTCCTCTGGCAAATAAAAACACATTCACATTTTGGTCAAGAATTATTTCCTAATATCCAATCTAAAACTTCCCCTGGTGCAACCTGGGGTCATTTCCTCTCAAGCAGGTTTGTGGATGGACTTGCATGGTTCACGTGGTTAGAACATGATTTAGCCTTGACCCAGCTGAATTATTGGCTAAACTCGTGCAGTTGGACTCCCAAATTCCACCCCCTCAACCTCAGGGGAAGGGAGAAGAAAGTGAGAGGAAAGAGGCTTGTGGATTGGAAACTAAAACTACAGCTTTAATGAAGTGATGATAATAATAGTAATAATGCTTAAAATGATCAGAAAGTAATGAAAATATGTGCAAATTTCTGAGATTGCACCCTCACCCCACCCCTTGATGACCACAGGTCACCACCCCTGCTGCAGCAGGCACAGGGAATGGGTCTAAACTAGGAGGGCATTGAACTCAGGAACTGAATTCAGGGACACATGGATCTGGAATCAGAAACAATCAGACAAATGAGGTCCTCCCTGGACATCGACCAGAGCCGTATCTCTGAGATCTAACAAGATCTAACAACCTCACACTATTTCACCAGTAAACTTACAAAATTACTAGCTTTGGAAAAAGCTCCTTTCCCTGCATCTTCATTAATTTAGGTACAATACATCTTTACACACGATCACACACAGTTGTGTTATATTTTCTTCTCCATGCTTATAGCCATCTGTATCTAGAGTCACCTATACACACACACAAAATGAAAATGCAATTAATGCACTGCAACTAAAATTTAAAATACAATTTGCTCCCACATTGAGAGGGTTTTGGGGCTGATTCCGAAACACATTTTAATAACTTCCTGACAGAGCAATGTTTATCAAGGAAATGCAGCTGACACTTGGAAGAGACAGGAATTATCTGGTGCTGTGCACAGTGAACAAGTGGCACAAACAAGCAACCCCTTACTCCATGATAAAAGCAACCAAGTTTTCCAAAATAATATATATATTTAAATTCCCCTATCTGATGATGTTTCAAATGTAAAAATAACCTCATTAATGCTGACAAGAATGCAAACCCAGTCTCTTGAAAATGTGAGAAGACCACAGGAATCCCATGTGACTCTGACTTCCTCGCCTTATTGGAACCATCTGTGTCTGTGGTCACCTCAGACCGTTTCCAGGTTTGACTCCAAATAAAGAATTTCACAACCTTTTTGTGCATCTCAGCCTCTCTGTGTGAGCTTCAAAACAGGTCCAGAACACCCCTCTCTTTTCCTTTTGCTCTGGGATAAAAGATACATTTTTGAAAGCCTTCTGCAAACCAGACCAATGTTTGCCTCAGGGTTCGTTCTTGCAAAAGCCAACGGGCCCAGGTCAGGACCCACAGGTGAGGTCTGAAGGACCCCTTTCAGGGAGCTGTGGTCACAGCCAGGTATGGCTCCACCTCCAGCTCCTTGAAGAGGTCCCAGCTGTGCAGAAACATCTCACCCTGTACCCAGCACCCAATACTCAGTTACTGCAGTGAAGGAACAATCCTGGTACCAGGCACCTCCACCCTGACTCCAGGGTTCAGGGCACGAACAGAGAGAGGAGGCAAAGAGAAGGAGGTGTCTGAGGTCACACAGAAGAAGAGGACTGGAATCTAAGCTTCAGTCCCCACATTATCCACTGCAATGTATATAAATTGCAAATTTATTAGTCATTATGTTTGGTCTTAATTACAGACCAATGTGAACTTCAGGGCAGGGGACCATTTGCGTGGTGCCTCGGGAGCTGCGCGGGTTGCAGCAGATGAAGAGCAAGAACTGATCAACACCGTGTTTGGAGCTGAATCCATGGCTCATTCTACACAAGTGATCCTTCTGAACAGCTCAGCTAACGTGCTGGCAGTGGACAAAGCAACTGATTACAGCAAGGGATGGCTTATATATGAAAATGATGTAACCCTGGGATTGAATCCAAGCCCTTTTCAGGCGCCAAAGCAAACAAAGAGGCCTTTTAGTTATTTTTCATCTGGCTTCACTTTTTTATGTTAACCAGTGGGTGAATTGAGGTGCCATTCGACAACACCAGCAGGCTGAAACCTCCTTCCTTCTCTCCTCAGGAAGGAGGTACAAATTGCTTTCAAAAGGGCTCCTCTTTTGTAGCTCTCAGGAATCATATGGTCCTGTCTGCAAATTTCAGGCTACTCTTCACTAGCCATAAATTTTGCCTGCAAGGGTTTGAGTATTTATCTAGCCTGAGAACACACCATGTGGTGGGTTTTTAATCTGGTGGCTCTGTTTGAGGCTGCTGGTTAGGGTAGGATGCTTTGCTAATCACCACTTCTCTCATTCCAAGGGCCTGGCCGTGCTGTAAAGATGCTGTAGCTGGCAGTTAGGATGCAGCTGGCAGCGTGCCCGTGCTGCCTTCCTGCTAAGCAACTCTGGAGTATTTATTCAGCTTGTGTCATGAAGCCTGCACCGACCAAGCACTGAGCTAGTCTGAAACTCCTCTGGGTGCCTGCCAGGTAGATAAACCAGAGTGCCCAGCCCAGCCTCCAGTGCCTGGCATCCCTGCAGAGGACCTGGGACGGGAGTGATGGGTGGCCTGGTCCCCTGTGACACAGCAGATAGCATGCACCATGGCACCTGGTGAAAGGATGGCATTGGGATGAGGCTGGGCAGTCAGGGAAGCTGGAAAGCTGAAGGTGCCCTGCCTTGTGCAGCCCCAGGACCCTCCATCTGCCTGAAGCATCCTGTCTGCTGTGACTGGCAAGGCTTGGGCACACAGGGCCTGTGTCAGACACAGCGTGGGCAGCAGGAGCAGGGATTGTGCCCCTGCACTGGGCACTGGGCAGGCCACCCCTCGAGTGCTGGGGTCACAAACCCAGTTTTTGCTAGAAATATATGGAAACAATTCATCCCTCTCACATGACAGCCCAAACCTCAATCTGCAAACTTTGCTTCGTAAAAACGCCCATGAAATTTGAATTTATGTAGGAAAATAGATGTATGTTTATGCATAAATTCAGTTTTATTTCAGAAAGTAAGGGCTTAATGACTGAAAATATGCAGAAATATTCCCATTAGAATTAGTATGTAATTAATTGAAAGGAGTTATAAAGAGCAAAACTGTACCAGGCTCTCCGACAGGTACTTCGCTCGCTGCACCTGGACAGTTTTCAAACTGCAGGAACTGCAGCTGCAAACAGAGCTGTGAAATATGGCTGATTTTTTTGTTTCTAAGTTATAAAGAGAATCTGCCTTCAGTCTCACACCTATGGGCAGTCAGAAACTTTACAGGTATTTCATTTTTCAGCAGCTGTAAGAAATATTTTGGGGTGGGGTACCTTGTCTCCTGGCTGGGGGCGCATCACAGATACACGGTCGTAACCTTTCCGTAGCAGGACCCAGAGGGCATCCAACTTCCCCTGCAAGCAAAAGAAACACAGAGTTACCTCCTGTGCAAGAGCCAGTGCTGCTGTGCAGAGGGCAGTGCAGGGACAACACAGCTCAGACCTACACATGTTTTATTAAACCATTTGCTGAGCTTGTACAAGATGCTGGGGAGCAATGTTCTCTCTCACAGAAATTCTCTCCAAACTTGCTGCAAGTGCAAAGGAAGAGGCTTTCAGATGAGCATTAAGCAGATATGTCTGATTGCCAACAGTATCTCTGTCTGGCCTTTACAAATTCTTCTGACAATCTCTGAAGGGGATGGGTGACTCAGATACCTCCTGGGCTGAGAGAGAGCTCAGTATTCAGGACTCAGCTCCTCACATCCTTAAATCAATGCAGAAAGTGACCAGGTAAATTTATACAATGCATTTCCTAACCACCCCACCTCCTCCCCGGGGTCCCAGTGGGCTGCTCTGCCTCGAGGTGACCACATATCAAATAATTCTGAATCTGCTGGGAAGGCCTCACTGAAAAATTCTGGCAGCACAGCCAAGACAGCTGAGTCACAGCGAGGTGCTGTGCAACCACCCACTCCACCTCTCACGTCAGCTACCTGCCAGCAAGAGACCATCAGGTCTCCCACAGCCTCCCCAGTCCCCCCACAACTGTCAATTCATCTGCCCCAAGTCATAACACACAGCTTTTCAAGGTGTCCATTCCTGCAGATGCCACCTCAAGATCTGGCACTGCTTTGGACAAACTGTTCACCTCACTGTGTGGTCTCATCCCCATCAGTTTGCACCCAAACATCTGCACAGGCACAAACCAAGACTCAGAACCCAAGAGAAGTTCTCCTCAGAACCCAACTTGTTGATGTCTCTTGTTGACAGCTTGGCTGAGCTGTGGAGTCAGACCCTCCCTGCCATTCCCTGTGATGCACACAAAGTGCTCATTTCTGGTTGAAATTCAGCAACACAAACCACCAACCCTGCAGTTATTGTCCAAGTGAGCTGCACAAGGCCAGAAGAAGCAGCACAGAGCTCTGCAATGTAGAAATCATAGAATCATAGAATGGATCAAGGAGTGCAGGGACAGGTCAAGGGGAAGGGTTTTCAGCTGAGAGTGGGGAGCTTGAGATGAGATCTTAGGAAGAAATGCTTTGCTGTGAGGGTGGGGAGGCCCTGGCCCAGGTTGCCCAGAGCAGTGGTGGCTGCCCCATCCCTGGAGGTGTTCAAGGCCAGGTTGGATGGGGCTTGGAGCCCCCTGATCCAGTGGGAGGTGTCCCTGCCCATGGCAGGGGGAGGAACTGGATGGGCTTGGAGGTCCCTTCCAACCCAAACCATTCCATTATTCTCTAATTCTATGAGAACATACAAAGTTTTCCTCTGGTACAAACTGTTTTCTGTGGTTGAGAAGAGCAAACCCAATGACTGAGCTACCCCTGACTGGACTCAAACTGATCTCTCATTGCTACCCATTTCCTGGATACAAAGACTACAAAAATGCTGTGGTAGAAGAACTGCCTCGTGTAGCTACGTTGGGACAAAAGTGAGCAAATGGAAAGGAAAGCTGAATATTGCAGTGGTGGTGGGAAAAGTGGAAGCACCTTCACCAGAAGCAAGGGAGCTTTGCTTTCCTGAGAGCTTGGCTTTCATGG
Organism: Dromococcyx pavoninus; assembly: GCA_033558185.1. Taxonomy (NCBI): domain Eukaryota; kingdom Metazoa; phylum Chordata; class Aves; order Cuculiformes; family Neomorphidae; genus Dromococcyx; species Dromococcyx pavoninus. The sequence goes on along the minus strand of JAUMJL010001311.1, from coordinate 219,922 downwards.
CCAAAAGTAAACTTCAGTGTTAGAGGAAGTGAGACCTTCCTGACAGTACCTTTTTCTTCCATTTTTCCTTTAGGAAACCAGAGCAAAAATTACAACTTTCCATGGGACAGAATAGTCCTTTTTACTCCACACTCCTCGTTTCCAAGAGCCTACAAAGATGTCTTGGGAAAAGCCAAGAGAGTCTGAATGGAGCTTCAGGGTCTGCCTGAGACATCTGGGCAGAAGAGAGGGAGAGTGGATCACGGAAAGGATGCTGTTGCTTGAAGAAATGGAAGTGGCAATGCATTCACTTGGAAATACAAATATTTCTGGGGTCTCCAGTGCATGGGCCGTGTCTCTGGGTTTGGGAACCCTTTTGCAATTGAAGTGCAAGGTCTATTAAAAAAAAAAAAAAGCTCTGGAGGGAAATAAAGCTTTGAATCCACTTTTGAAGTGCAGAAAGAAGAAACATCCAGAGCAGATGACAAGGGCAGGAGGGCACAGTTTCAGCCCTTGCATTAATGTGAATGCATTCTCTACCTGAATTAATGGATAACTCAGCACTATATTGACCCTGGTCCACTGAGTGACTTGATACCTGGTCCTGAGACCTGGGGTCCTGAGACCTGGTATCTGGTGGTGCCAGTTAGAGGCAGCTTTGTAAGCTAAGCTGCCTACAAATCCCAGCTGTCCTTGGGCCTCTTCTAATAAGAAAACTGTGCCACCTCAGCTTTGTAGACAGAGAGAGGAGGGACAAAGGCTAGAAAACATGCCAAGGACACAGGGCTTCCTAAATTCTGAATTAACCACCACTTAGGATAGATCTCAGGCTTCTTCTTAAGACCACTGGTTGCTGCTTCAGCCTCAGCCTTCAGGCAGGTCCTGTGTGCAGATGGACAGTGAGTTTAGCCCTGTCTTGTGGTCCTTCCTGCACCGGTTTTTGATACTGATATTGGTCCTTTTGAAGTCAAACAAGTGCTACAAATGTTCTGAGGAGGAAGAAAGGTAGATGGGTTTGAGGTTCAACAAGGCCAAGTGCTGAGTCCTGCCCTTGGGACACACCAAGGCCAGGCAGCTCCAGGCTTGGGGCAGAGTGTCTGGAGAGCTGCCTGGGGGAGAAGGAGCTGGGGGTGTTGGTTGGCAGGGGCTGAGCATGAGCCAGCAGTGGCCCAGGTGGCCAAGAGGGCCAATGGCACCTTGGGCTGTGTCAGACACAGCGTGGGCAGCAGGAGCAGGGCAGGGATTGTGCCCCTGCCCTGGGCACTGGGGAGGCCACCCCTCGAGTGCTGGGGTCAGTTCTGGGCCCCTCACTCCAAGAAGGCCCTTGAGGGGCTGGAGCGCGTCCAGAGAAGGGAGCGGAGCTGGGGAAGGGGCTGGAGAACAAGTGCTGAGAGGAGAGGCTGAGGGACCTGGGCTTGTTCAGCCTGGAGAAGAGGAGGCTGAGGGGAGACCTCATCCCTGTCTGCAACTGCCTGAAAGGAGGCTGTGGGGAGGTGGGTGCTGGGCTCTGCTCCCAAGTGACCGGTGATGGGACGAGAGGAAATGGCCATAAGTTGTGCCGGGGAGGTTCAGACTGGATATCAGGAAGAATTTCTTCACTGAGAGGGTTCTCAGGCCCTGGCAGAGGCTGCCCAGGGAGGGGGTGGAGTCCCCATCCCTGGAGGTGTTTAAAAGACAGGCAGATGAGTTTCTTAGGGACAGGGTTCAGTAAGGGGACAGGGACGGTTGGACTCAATGATCTCAGAGGTCTCTTCCAACCAGGTGATTCTATGATTCTATAAAAGCAGAGGTAGAAATAGAGGTAGGAAGAAAGCTGCTAACCAAACCAAAGCATACTGAGCTACAAAGCTGGCTGCAGCAGGGACCACGTCCTGAACCAGATTTAAACCAAAGACCTGCTCCTTTATGATCCTTCACTTGCATCTCTGTTCTGTGCTGCCCCTCCCTGTGTAGGATGAGCAGAGCATTTGGCAAGTTTCTTAGGAAGCTTTCAGGCTTGTCATTCTCCTTGGATTATTTGTCCTGACTTCTCAAACTGTTGAAATGGTATTTTAAAAGTGGGATAATCCAGTTGGCATTGTGCTAAGAAGTAACAGAAGCAAATCAGAATAATAACAATAATAATGACAACAGTCTGTTAAGCAGCAGTAGCCACATTTGGTAGCAAATAAATCCTTGGAGCATTTTAAAAAGCAATTTATCCACTCTCAGCTGTCCAACTGCCTTATAGATGCTAATCTGGGAGGAGTAACAAAGAGACAGAAGAAGAACTCTGTCAGACAAACTGGTAAAAGGCAGAAGTAAAGCCTGGCACTTGTGTGCTGCACGGAGAAAAGGTCTGTTGGCCAGCAAGATTTCCTGGCTGTTTGTCAGATTCAAGCTACCTTGGTTTGCTGTTCCTGAGATTTAATTCCTCACCCTCTTCCCTTACCAGTTAAATTTTCTTTTTAAAGTAACTCATTACATCCATATTTATCAACGTTCCCGAGAGATGTTTCAACCAGGCCAGGAGTGCAGGTGGGAATCCAACATCTGCTTTAACCAAAGGAGCTGAGGGCACTTGGAGCATGGGGATGAGGGAAAATTTAAGCTATTTCCTATGGGTGAGGTCTGGTAGTGTGTGAAATACTCCCTCCTGAGAAGTGGTGGAAGCCTCTATGTTATTTTAAAAAGCAGACTGAAGAAAGCAGCAAAGGCCACGTTGAAGTCTGGCTGTGAGTGCAGACCCAGTGACTGCACCAGGCCACCCCTCCTCACCTCCCCCTGTGACAGCTTCCCCCATGACACAGTGCAGATTCATCTTCACACACTCACATCTTCAGCAGAAATGATCCCCTCTGGTTTTCATAAGTGCTCACGACTGCACGTTATCCTGGCTGCGTACACTGGATTTTTGGGTGCAGTTCAACAAGGGGTGGGGTGGAAATTAGGTAAATTCTTGTCCACAGACAGACTCAGGCTGCTAAATACTATCCAGATGTGGAATACCCCAAGGTTGTGGGAGTATTTGGATATGGGGTCTTGGATTGGAACTGTCCTTAGACTGTGTGCTATTTGAATGGTAGATGAGATATTTCTAAAGGAATTAAGAACATCTATATCACCCACGAGATACTGGTAGGTCCCCTTATAAATGAATTCCTGCTGTTATGAAGCAAAAGCTGTTCCTAGTCAGAATCAGAACTGAATTTGAACCCTGCATACACTGAATCTTTTCTCCAAGCCTCTCTTGAACTTTGGAGAATTTCCAGCTGGGACACAGTTGTGCCACAAAACTGACTCCTCTGTTCAGAAATGATTTTCTACCACACAGGATAAACTCTGAAAAGTAACTGAAAGTCTCCTGAGCGGGACTGGTGAAGGAAGAGGGGAGAAACTCAGCAGTATCTCCTATGGGAAAGGACCCAGCTCTCAGCTAATGATCTCAGGTAGCTCTACCCACGTGGATTCCAGCTGACTGAGCATGTATTGAGGGCTCTTTGTGCTAAAATCAGTGTTTCTGGCAGTTCCTCAGTGGTTAGAGAACAGCTTTGTGTGCTGCAAACCCTTCTGACTGCAGCGTGCAAAAAGCAAGAGAGCTGGGGCTCTCAGCTGGATGAGGTCATCTCCACAGGAGCACAGTAGGAGTGAAAGGTCTCCCAGATGGGAAGAGAGTGCTTCAGAAATGCTTTGCACTGATGCAAAATGACAACGAGCTGCATTTAGGAACAAAGGAGCAGCGACATGGGATGGTGCTTTGGTGCCTTCCCCACTCTGGACTGCAAACAGCTGCCTCTCTAACCTGTCCAACCTTTGTGAACACATGTTGAAGTCATTATAACAGAATTGCAAATGACTTGTTGGTAGGCTGTGTTTATTGGATGATAGTCCTTAATGGGGAAAAGAGAGGAGGCAAATCTTCAAAGAGGTTGACATTTCCGTATCCTCCGGAAACCACTCTTTGCTCCCTTGTGCACCGTTGCCATCACGGGATTGGAACCAGCTGTGAGATCAACCACTGTGGAAAGCCAAAATGATTTGCCCAGGTTCCTCTGGGCACTGTTTGGAGCTGATCAGTAACGAGACACGATGCAGGGAAACCTGGATGTGCTGCAGTGCAATATATCTGCATTGCATTTAAAGTCCCTTGGCCTACAGAGCACATCTGAGGTGGGCAGGAAGAAAACAGGAGAAGAAAATGTCCACTTTCAAGTAGTGAAGCACTTCCTTATTCCCAAGAGGAAAGCCTAAGGTGAGCTCTACACACCAAAAGGTTTACTCTTTGCAGACCACTTGCAGATAAATTGCCTGAGGAGGGTTTCCAAGACCCTAAGCAGCATCTCCACTCTTCAAAATGAGATCCAAACTCCAGCAGTGCAAGGCTTGGATTTCCCCAAAGAGTTAAACCTGATAAATAGGAGCATGGGATTATTTTTCCCTTTTCATTAGAGTAGTGACAGTAGATAAGCTCTGTCCCTTTCCTGAGGATGGCTGAACTTGTCCTGAATGGAAAAGATCAGCTTTCTGATACTGGAGTGCCCTCCCACTGTGCCCTGGAGGGTGCAGCTCGTATCTGGTTTGTGTGGTCTGTTTCCCTTCATCCCTGTGAATCATTCACGTGTGCAATGAAGAGTTTTGCTTCAATGAAGTATTCATTTCCTTCCTTGTGTCCGTTTTGTGCCCTGCCAGCCAGCTGGGTTGGTGAAGAAGAGCTGAAGAACACTTGCCTGCCCTTGGGACAGAAGGCAGAGAAGGAGCCTGTGGGCAACTTGTGCAGCTTTGCATTACATGTGACCTGATGTCAGGGTGAATTTGCCCTTCCACATCTGAGGGACTCTAATTCAGCCAACCACATCTCACAGGGCATCCCCTTCTTGTGAGCTGAGCACACTGCCCTGCAGCAAGCCTGGCCCTGTGACCCAGCCTGCTGGCAGACATCCATCTGCTGCACCACAACCCTTGATCTGCTGAGGACGACTCTCCCTGCAGCAATTTTCTTCCTATTTTCTCCCCTCTTTCTAAGGAAAGAAATCAAAGAATCATTGAACCACGGAGTCGTTTGCATCGGAGGGGACCTCAAAGCCCATCCAGTTCCACTCCCCTGCCATGGGCAGGGACACCTCCCACTGGATCAGGGGGCTCCAAGCCCCATCCAACACCTCCAGGGATGGGGCAGCCACCACTGCTCTGGGCAACCTTGGCCAGGGCCTCCCCACCCTCACTGTGAAGAATTTCTTCCTAATGTCTCATCTAAATCTTCCCTCTTCCAATTTAAAGCCGTTCCCCCTCGTCCCATCACTCCAGGCCCTTGTAAAAAGCCCCTCCCCAGCTTTCCTGCAGTCCCTTTCAGTACTGGAAGGTTGCTATGAGGTCTCCTTGGAGCCTTCTCTTCTCCAGGCTGAACAATCCCAGCTCTCTCAGCCTGTCCTCATAGCAGAGGGGCTCCAGCCCTCAGCTCATCTTCACAGCCCTAAGAGGATGCTGTCTACCCCCTGTGTCTCAGGGAACATGCAGTGTAGTCAAGTCTGTAAGCACTTGGAGAAGCCAGCTGCACCCCTGGGAGAGATCAGGATTCCACTCTGGTCTAATAAAGCAATGCAACCCTGAAACCTGATCAGTGCCCAGTGGGAAATCCCCAGTGCCCAGTGTGACTCCTTTCTACGGCACTCAGGTGGGACCCCCTCATGCACAGCTACTCCATCAGTATCTTGAGAGCACAGGCTGGTGGACAGCTCTACATTTGAGACTTGGATGCAAAAACAGATCTCCTGGAAACATCCTGTGCAGTGCAGTGCTGGAGTGGGCTTACCTTGATCGGAGAGTACCACTTCTGAGGAGAGGAAGGCCTGCGCATGTTGTTCGCAAGGTTCCTGGGCTCAGGAAACTCATATTCCTGTTCTGGCATCTTGACTCTGGCATTCTTGGCTTTCTCTAATTTAGCTCCTTCTTCTGTGGAGCCCTTTTCTCCCCAGCGCACCTGGAAAGATGGCATCAGGGCAGATGACAACAGTGGCTGCTGCAGAGCTACATCCCTGCTGTCATAACTACCTCCTGATCCAGCGGGAGGTGGCCCTGCCCACGGCAGGGGGATTGGCACTAAATGACCTTTAAAGTCCCTTCCAATCCAAACCATCCTACCATTCTATATTTTCCCAGTGCCCAAATCCAAGGTGAAGAGCGAGCCACGGGTTGTGAAGCTTCACTCTGTCCCAGAGCCCAACCTTCAAAATTCTTCTTTGTGATTTATGAGAAATGTGAGAGCGGGAAATGGTTTCAGAAACACTGAAAATATTGGTTTGTAATTTGGATGGCAACACTGTCCCTGCACCCTAGGGGTAGACCAGGATCTCACCAGGCTAGAAGACAAAGATGGTCCCAAACTTAAGGAATTTAAGCTCTCAAATATTCCTTTATAAAAATGGTCTGGGCTTGGATGCACAAAAACACCGAAAGGAGTTTGTTCTTTTGTCCTGAGTTTCTTTCTGGGTAATTGCAGGGGATATCACAGCTCAGAGCACAAACAAGGTCTCCTGATACATGAACCAGAATCTATTTACCTCCATTCGTTTGATGCCACCAACTCCTCGTCCACCATAATAAGAAGCATCTACAGTTGGCCATTTCTTCTTTGGAAGGCCATCATCATCTTCCTCCTACAAAACCAAAGGAAGGGGTTGCACTTTAGGAAGCAGGACCAGAGATGGAGAGGAATAAACAGTCCCAGGCTACGTGGTTCTCTGAGTCTGCTGGAGCCAGGCTCTGGTCTCTCCCTGATTATTTTCCAGAGGATGTACAGTCACAAAAAGAAAATGTTTCATGATATAAACACCACCACCACTTTAAAGGTCCAGCCCAGCTCCAGCAGGAACGTGACTTTTGCCTTTCTTAAGGAGACTCTATCTTTCATCATCTTTAAATTCACAGAAGGAAATTGTGTCCAAGTTGCAAAATCCCTGAAGCACCCACCAAAATACCACTCAGCAAAGCTCAAGAGCTGTGGTCTTTTGGCTGCAGGCCTGGTTGATGTGCTGGCCATGAGTGATGGTAGCAGGGACCCAACTCTTTGCCAAGCCTGAGGAGCCTTCCCTGACTCACAGCTCCCCGTGCTGGAGGGACCCTCCAGGGCCCAGGGAAATCACTGCATTGTAGCTCAGGTTTGACAGAATGGGGTGAAAAGCCAGTCAAATTTGCTCCTGAGTGAAGGCAAATTAAGAGTACATTTGGGAACAACCCCAGTGTGAATGCCCAGCACCAAGAGGAGTGGTTTTTGAGACGAGCCGGCCAAGTCTAATTGGATGGAAAAGTAATGGAAAAGTTACTGGAATGGAATTAGCCCTTCTAATTAACATCTGCCTCTGCTGGGGAGGCTGCCCGTGGAAGCCCATGTGGCTCCAGTGATTTTCATGGGCTTACACCAGCAGAAAGTCAGGCCCTGTGTGAAAAATGAGACTTAAATTCTGTACAAATTGGAATGAGTGGCACCCTTGAACACTGCAAGCAGAAACCTGCAGCACCACAAAGTTAAACCTGCTCAGGACCCTGGCCTTCACGATGACGTTCAGATATGGCCAAAGTAACAAATAAAATCTCCTTAAGATTATTTAAAATGAGTCTGGCTAAAGTTCTAGTGAGTGTATTCTATATATTTCACATCCTTTGTTGCACCATTGAGCAAACCCCCCACAGTCTGACCTGTGTGGTGCCTTTCCCTTTAATGCCCACAGCTCAGGCTGTGATCTGGCAAAGCAGAAAAGCAGAGTTCATCAAAAACGTGAAGCATTTCCTGTGAAAAGTGTAGAGAGAAATGAAAAATGGTCCCTCTCCTTTTTCTTACTTCAATTTTTCACAGGGGTTTGGCAAAAATCCAAAACTTAGGAGCTTTCCAAAAACGAGGAAAGCCAAACATACTTTAAAATTTAACTCCCCAATAGGAAAACTGAAAAACTGGGGGGGGGGGGGGGGGTGAGGGATGAACATCCAAGACAAATTGTGCTTTTCATCTCAAACAAAAGCATTTCTGTTTTTCAAAAAACACATAAATTTGCCTGCATTATTTTGTCCTGATCTAAAGGAGCAGCGAACAATTGAGTCCTAAAGACAAGGTTCCCCTCCTCTCGCTCTGCTTGGAGCTGCTGGGGTTTCTTTGCTGCAACCTAAGAACTTAATATCTCTGCATGAAGTTTTCCATGAGGACTTCTTAAAAAAATTGGAATCAAAGCCATCTAAATATTTTCCTTCAGCAATTCTCTTTCTCTCTCTTCAGTGCAGCACAGACCGGACTTCTCACAACAGGAAATACCAGGGTTTAGGAAATCTTCCCCACAAGCCCCTAAAAGCCCTGCGAGTCACTTCAGTCTGAGACAGGAAGGTTTCTGCCAGAACAACAACAGCAACAGCACCAAAGGACAAGAGTGGACACTTGAAAAACAAAGGAGTCACAAGCTTCCTCCAGGATGAGTCTGTTTACATGTTTTGAAGGCCATGGGAGGTTTTGCAACACAAGCAAAAAAAGAAACCCCACCGGTGATGTCCAACACTTGGCAAATGCACTCCTGACACACGTGAGGAGCTAAAGGAATGCAACTGGAAGCTTGGGGGTCAAGGTAAGGGGACAGCAGGATAATGAGAAGGAACAGGGATGTGATCCATCCAGCCCCATTCACAAGAGCTGAGCCAATAAACCAGGGCTGAATCCTCACATCCTGCCTCGGTTTTGCCTGTATTTTTCTACAGCTTCAACGGGGTTTTTGCCTGAGGAAGAACTGTGTAAGGAACCTCAGCTCTTCCTCAGCAGCACGGTGGAAAACAGAGCCGGAAAATTCAAGTGCATTTAAGGATGTTGGAAATTGACTGTACAAACCTGGCATCTTTCCACCCCCAAAATCTGCTTTAGATGGAGCTAGAGATTCTTGTAAAAAATAAGAAGAAGCAGGACAGAGCTACATTTCACAGTCAGAGATCCAGATTGTGAACTGCTGGATTTCAGAAAACAAAGAGCTGTGTTTATCTCAGGCTGTGCTGAGCTCTGTAAGCTTTGACCCTGACCTGAGGGAACCTCATCTGTGGGTAACACAAGGATAATGCAGGCTCCACCAGGGACATCTGAACCGCTCAGGGTAAGAATTCAAACCAAAGTTGGCCAGATATGAAAAAAAAGTTTGGACAACATAGCCCTCTCCCCACCCTTATAATTATTTTCACAGTTGTCTCTGCAATGCCTGAATTTTGTCAGAATTCAGCATTTATGGGGAGCTCTGCCTGCACAAAGCACTGTAAGACCCAGTTGTTCCTCTCAGTAAGAGATGTTATCATCTAATTTTACAGCTGATGAAATACAGAGGTGGATACGCTGTCCTCATGGCTTCTGGCTCCTTTTCCTCCCCGTGCCGGGCTCATTCCCAGATTGCACAGCCACCTCTTGGATGCAGAGGCATTGTTACACCTCGAGGACACCTCACTCCGTCCTCCAGAATCATTTCCTCCCTGCTGCAGCAGGTTTTGCTCATTACATTATGCTCTGCATAAACCTTGCTTGATCTTTGTCATCCCTGAGCAGTTTTTCAAGAACATCGCTTTGGTTTTTCTCCTCTCTGCCTCTCACTGGCCCAAACCTGCAAACTGTTGTCAGAAAGGGCTCTCAAACCACAAGGAGCATCCAAGAGAGGATGTTCTACTGGTGCTTTACCAAGGAGCAGGCTGAAGAAAGATCTCAACTCTCATGAGTCACCAAAAAATCCACACGTAAGCTTATCCTTGAGACACAAATGCTTATTAAACCAACCTTTGTTGGTCTTGCTCATCACAGAACCTCCTGGTTTGTTTGTGGTACAGATTCCTAAAGATCCTGCCTGGATGCTCACAGGCAGAGAGGACCCCAGTTTTGACAAAGATGAAGAAGAAAGGATGCTGAGTTATTCCCACTCTCTAGCTCAGCCATTGCACTACAGGGAGATGAAATAAGGTCTTATAAGGTCAAGGGAATTAACACTGGTGCTTTCATTGTGACTGTGTGTGATTAAACCCACCTTCCACAGCCTCAAGGCCGAGCTGAGCTGGCAGTGCTGGGCCTGCCTAGGCAGAGATTTGGCTATAAAACTCCACACCTTCATGGGGTAATACCTACACCTCAGCTGCTGCCAATAACATCCCAAAGCTTTTTTCTTTTAAATGCCTTTCTCTTAAAAGGTTCCTTTTCTCCTCCTCCCATATTTTCACAACTCACTCTAAAAGGGGAGTAAAGGGAAAGCAAAGGAGCTGGCATACCACTGCGACCTGGCTTTAGTTCAGGAATAACAGAATACATTTCCTGCCTTGGTGTCTGCAAAAAATTCTTATCAGATCCTTTCTCTGGTGCTTCTTTTGCTTTGTTTTTGAGGAAAACAATTTGGAAAAGATTAATAAATAACAATAAGTGAAGGTGCAAGCAGCTCCCCCAGCAGATTATCCTTACAGGACATTCTCTGGCCTCAGGAAGGTTCAGTTGTTGAAGAAAGAGATTAGTTCACAAAATCAAACTGGTTCAAGATGAAGAGATTTCATCCATTGGCTTAACAACAGCTGTCATGCAGTGAGTTAGACTTCTCCTTTTCATCTGGCCTCCCAGGGCAGTGATGGTTACCTTCAGAATCTCATGACTGTGCTGCTGAACGGTGCTTTCTCTCCAAGACTTCCCCGTGTGTGTTTGCTTTGGGTAAGATGACAAATGACACAAAAATTATCCAATTATGGGCTGGTTGGTGGCTTGGCTCTGGTGTCACTCTTAGGGGTGACTGTGGAGCTTGGGTGACAGAGCAGCATGGAAAAAAATGGGTCTGAGTGATGAGGAAAAGACACACTCTGGTGGAGCTCCTGCCTGGCTTTGCCAAACTTTCTGTCCCTGAAAGCCATCTGGGGGGGGAAAGCACTGACATGACAGAACTAAAGATGCAACAGTCTATTTCAGCACTGCAGAGCCCTGAGAGGAGAGTGTGGCTCTCAGGGATACATTGGAGGGCTCCAATTCATGCAGCCCCCGACTGCAGCCAGGATCTGACCTTCTGTGGGGCTGACTAGCAGCAAACCTCTGGTCTGGGTAAGGTAGTGAGGAGGAAGTTCCTGAAAGCTGCAGAGCCTGGCAGGATGGGGTTTTTTTCATGTAGAAGATGGGTTGATACAGTGAGAACCGGCTTCATCCTCACAGTGAGCTTCTGGTCTGAGTTGAAGAGGTGTTCCAATGAGCCCAGCCTGAAGGTGGCAGTTGTGTCTTCTTCCTACAGAGCCAGACAAAGCCCTCCTATGCACTGGAGGCAGAAGAATGTGGTTTTGGTCCACCATCAATGGATAATCACAGACTAGAAAAGGTGCTCACTGGCTCCTTAAGGCATTCACCTCTTCAGACTGGCATTAACTCGGTCTTTCCGGGCTGTAAGTAAAACCATCTGGGCTTAACCTCCTCCAGTATCTTGTGTTGTCTGAGGAGCACAGGGGCAAGCTGACAACATTTGCAAGTTCTGAATTAATTAATTGGACGTTTCTAGCCAATAATGATTTCCTTCACCACCAGTAAGTGTGTCTCCAATATGTCTCGAAAGGCCTTTAAAGTAGAGTTCCATAAAACCTTTGGCGGGTCTGACAGCAATGCTCCTTCCTTCATTGTTCCAGTCTAATGCATTCTCCTTGCAGTGCAAAGACATCTGGGCCTCAGCTCCCAAATTGTGCTGATGCAAGAATTCCTCCTGTCTTTTTTTTTGCCAAGAATTTTGGGAGAAGAAGAGAAAAAAAATCTTACTGTAACTGTAATGGTGCTGCTTTTTCAGGCTGGAGCTGAGGGGTCGCTCGGTTTTTCTGCAAGGGAGAAAGCTATCTGCAACACAGAAGAAAAACTGGATTGCAGAAAACCAACTCCATCTTTTATTTGCTTTGAGCAAAGCAGACAATCTGGAGTGCCCACCCTTCTCTGAAAGCACTCCTGCCAATCCCATTCTGTGGACCAGGCTCTACTGGAGCAAACAGGACCGATGAAACGCATCTTTCCAGAGCTTCTGCTGGTTTTCCACTAGCAAGAAGCACTTCTGTCTGGGAATAAAGGCACAGGACGAGGCACAGATTCAAACCTTACTAATTTTTGAGCACTGCTCTGATGCTAAACAGTTTGTAAATCATTATAAACCATATTTTCCTTCTTAAGACACCTCTGGCTGCTAATTGTGTAAGGTGGCTATAGGATAATTAAGCATTGAGCTTAGAGGATGTGCTCTTGTGGGAAATGTGTGTAAAATTATGCCACCAAAATAGTCTCTACAATGTTGGCACATCACTGTAACCAAAGTCCTCCACCCCAGGGTCCCAAAATAGTAAAAATAATAGCCAAAAGCTTGTACAGATATCATTCTGTATGAACAGGGAAGCAGGTAAAGTACAGGTATGAGATTAATGCCATTTCCAGGTGCTGCGCAGTGCCCTGCTCTGGGTACAACCAAAGTCTGGACTAGTCTGCATTCAAAGCCATCATCTGGAGGGAGCAATCCTGAGGGCAAGCAGAACAACATTCTGCTTCTACACAAAGAGGGTTTGCTCTGTGCTCCTCACAGCACAAGACCAGCCTGTTTTCAAATAAAAAGGCAGCGGTGAATTCATTGCTAAAGGACAGCTGTGGATCAGGCAGGTGAAGGAGGGATCTCGCATCCAAAGAGCAGCACAGACTGTTCCTCCGTGTCAAAACCAGGGCCAAAAGAAAAGGTAACACTTCCAGAAATATCTTTACACCAGCTTAACTAAACTTAGCCTGAGGCAAACACAACTGTTCTGTTGCAACCAGATTATTTTGCAGCAACCGCTTTGCTTTTGCATCACTTACTGGTTTAGCAAAAAGCTTCCTTATACATGAAGCATGCCTCCCCTCTTAGCACAGAGATGTAATTAATATCCCCTTCCAGCCCTTGTCCAGTCAGCCAGCATTCCAGAATGATGTATTTTAATTAATTTCAGCAACCGAGTTCCTTGGCTTGGAGGCATGTGTGGTCCAGAATGGATTCGATTTTAGGTTAATATTTTCCTTCTCCTTCAGAGGACAGAAGCAAACAAAGCTCATGGATTTAGCTACAGCTCAAGGAAGACAGGCCAGATGCCCACATGTAGAGGCACGGAGAGCACTGGATCCAAGTGCAAATCTCCCTTAGGTCCAGGAATGTCCAGATTCGGAGCTTTGCTTCAGCCTTAATTCGAAGCGGATCAGTGACACCGAGATGGAGGTTCTAGCACTGGCCTTTGGCTCCAGCTGCCCTGAACTATTTCTCCATGCTCAGTGCAGGCAGAAGCCAGGCTGGATTCCACCTCAGTAGTGCTGCAGAGAACTGAGCTTTAAGAGGCTCTGTCTGCCTCGGCACAGAGCGCTCTCACTGGGCCAGGCTTCACAGAGAGCACGCAGAGGATCATTGCAGCAAGCTTTTCCACTTGCAAGCTGAAGCAGGCAATGAATTTGTCTGCAGATGCGAAAAACAAGTCAAACTAACCAACCAAATCACTCTGAGCACAGATCTAAGTGTTCTCTTACTTGCACAGCTAAGAGGAACTGATCCAGACCCCAGTGAAGTCAACGGAACAACTCCCATTGACATCAGCGCACCCTGAGCAGAACCCGGGGACTTTTCAATGAAACCCCATGTGCAAACCAGGAAAGGAAAAGAAGAGACTCATTGAGTGCTGAAAGCAGAACACAGAAAGGGGCAGATGAAAATCTGGGCATGTTTCTGGGCAGAGTCCACTTTAAACCATTTGTTGCAAGATTCATCTAAAAAGCACAAGCAGAATGAAGATGGAGATTTTCTTGTTGCCTTACTGTTTCTCTCCCTGGCCAGTGCAGCTCTTCTGATGTCACAACAGTTTCACTGGGGGTTTACATCTCCTCAGGATCTGGCCTGCTGTCTTCAGATGCTCTGCAAAGACTGGGGGCTGCCTTGGCTCACAGCATCTGCAGCCCAAGGGCTCAGCTGCCACGAGCAGCACGATGTGCTAAACCAGCAAAACCATTACTGTGCCATTCCAGGAAGGCACTCAAGTGTATGTTTAGGTTCCACTAACTTCAAAGTTAAACATACACTTAGTTCTTGTCCTTTATGTGAATCACAGCCTAACTTGGTGGTGGTGTTCCAGCCAAGTGGAAGTATTGTCTGTCTCTGTCCTCCTTTCCCACCTGCTCCGTGGAGGTACCGTACGCACGGATCTACAGTTGCTCTTTAATAAACAAACACCACTTCTCTGCCTCTGCAGAAAACAAAAGTGAGCAGAGTGGAACACCCATGGCAGACATGAGCTAAAGAGCCCCTCGTTTAGCAGAGTGCAGCAGAGTCAGAGCTGCTTGTGAGGAGGCAAAGCCTTGTCCTACTCGTTGAGGAGAGCAGTTGTCAGTGTTACTCACCTCGCTGTCTTCTGCAGGAGGTGGGGGGGGCTCTTTGATGATCTGGAAGAATCAAAGAGAAACAGAGCAGTAAATTCATTCTTCAGCACAATTCAAATGCCACTAAGAAAAAAGCAACCAAGAGAACAGTGGGATATTGTGAACACCTCTGAACTCAGTGACTGTACTGCACGGTTACAGGTGCTGTTGGTGACACAGTCAACGAGAGTACGAGGGGACAGGAGGTGTTCTAAAGCCCTGCCATATACACATTCCTTAATTATAGCTCCAGGTGCACATTGCTCATCAGAAGACCCCTGCTCTACGTGATTCCCCAGCCTCCTCATCCCAGTAGGAGCCACAGCCAGTGCTGGCTGGAAGCAACAGGCAGCAATCCCTGTTTCACCTGAACACCCACGCTAAAAGCAACGTTTCCTTCTGCTGGTCACTGCACACGTGTACAAGTCCTGCCTCAAGTAATTTGCAGTTTGAACAAAGCCTGGAAAGCAAAACCAAGTGAAGTAAAAATGCCCTGGAGACATTGCAAAGCAGTAATAAACCCCCAGGCTCTGTCTCCCAGGTCTGTGTTTCATTCCAGACGCCTGTGCCACCTCATGCTCTCATGGAAAATGCTTTTCACATTATCAGGGCAATATAATTCACTCTCATAAGCTTTAAAAATATACATAAAAATACATATACATTTGAGGCTGTCCCAGAGTTTCTAATAAAACAAACAGGGTGAGGTTCTAGGCTGGTCCAGGATATTCTCCATAGAAACAATTTAAGTTTATGTGGGCGTGAGGCTATTATTTCATGCAAAAAGTTTGCATCTCGGGCTCGGCAGGCAGTTGGCTTTTATCACAGCCCTCTACTCCAAGAGCAACAGAGAGCCTTCCAAAGGGAAAGCAGTTGCCTACAGGCACGTCAAACATCTCTCCCTGACACGAGGCGCACCCCAGTGCATGGCCATTGCAGTCAACAGGCTGGGTCCAGCCACTCACTTCAAGGCAATTGCCCCAAGGATGGATTTTCTCCTGTAGTTTTAAATCCATCTGAACGAGGCAGCTCTTTCTTTACACACCAGGCCATCGGTCAGATGCTGTCAGGGTGCTGAGCACCTCTGGAGATATCACTAAGTGCCCTCAGCTCCTCTCTGGACCGGGTATTGGGTGCAGAGGCTGCTTGGGCATGGGGTACAGATGGGTAGGTTTAAAAATTACCCCTAACAAAAGAAATCACAGTTCCAAACAATAACAGCTTGGCTGTTTGAATGCAGAAAGGGGAAATGACAATCACATTAAAGGCCCTCAAGATATAAATATTTACCACAATTCCTCTCACTCGTGTTTTTCCTTCTCTGATGAGCTCACTGTTTTTATTTTCCTCTACAAACCTCCAGTCATGCAATGTGGCTGTTAATGAAGAGCATGTGCCTCTGGCTACGGAGGAGATGGGGCTGGCTCAGTGCTTTGTTTGTATCAGCCCCGAGCAATGATGGTTGTAGAGCTCTGCCCCTACCTGGGCTTCTTTTCTGGATGGCCTACAATGCCCTTGAGGATCCCCTGCTAAAGAATCTTTGTTCTTTAGGAATCAAGATTGGTTCTTACACGCACAGAAGAAGCATGAAATGGCACTTGAGGAGAGTGGTTGGTGCACCCGCTGCCCTGCTCACAGCGTTGCTCCTTCTAAAGCAGGAGAACCTTGGGTCAGGTGGTGGCTGTAGAGCACTGCCCACCTTTGGGAGAAAGGAGGGATGCTGCCCAGAGGAGCTCCAGCTGACCAGCAGAGCTGGTGAGTGTCTGAGAGAGCATCCATCTCTCTGCTACCCTGCGATTCCTAGCTTGTGCTTGCAGCTCCGGGGACACCAGCTCTTTCCCAGATGGAAAACAAGTGATGAAGAGTGGATGAAAAGGTGTCTACACCAGAGTATTGCTCTGTGGAAACATGGGTAAGAGTAGGGTTTACTCAAAGTGCTGCTCCTTGGTTTAAGAAGACAGAGACAGCATAATCTCTTCTATGCCTCTTGACACAACACTGGCACCAAAACACACAGAAGACTCCTTTAGCCACACTTCCCAACAAATTTTGGTCAGCATGAGGGGTGACACTTGTCAACAGACCTCCTTTTAAACCAAACTCCTTAAACCAAACCCATTGGATGCTGAGAAGTGGTCCTTCCTCTAACATAATTGGTGGAACATCATGGGTTTCAGTGGAGTTTCTCTTATTTGCATTGGCATGAAAGATCAGGATAATCTGTCCAACATATTTGGTCCAGTTAAGCATTCAAACACGATTTCTCAGCCAGTATCACTACAAACTCTTGAGATTACAGACTTGGAAATGGAGAGCTGGCTGTGTGTTTCATGCATTTCCATTCCTTCTCATAACATATGCACGCAGACTGACTGATTTCTATAAACAGATCCAGTTTTTCTATCACAGCCCAAAAGGAAAAAGCCCAGATTACTTCCATTTTAGATGCTGTGCACCTCTAAGAAAAAATGAGCACCCCTTAAGTGGGCAACATAGATTGGTTAGTTTGGACAAGTCTGAGATGGGGAGAGTTTAGTCTTCTCTGCCTTTGAGCCTGTACGAACTGTCAAAGTTCAAGCTCTAAAAATATACATTTTCTGTCTCACTGCCCAGATCTGGAAAGGGTTTTTGGTCTACAAAATGTACAAATCTTTTGGATTCCTATAGTTTGAGCTGTATATGCAGAAGACCCTCATTCTGGGGTACCGGAGGCAGTGAAGCAAAGGGGGTCTTTGTGTTGTCCCAAAGGGGGGATAACAAAGTCCCAGACCTGAAAGGCAGTGCCTGGCACCTGCTCCTTTTGTGTGAATAGAAACAATTACTCAAGCACAAGAAAGAAAATGCCATTCCAGGGAAGCCAGCGAGGCTACAGAAGGCTCCTGTCCACGTTCTGCTCTGGGCTGCACCTCTCCTCCCTCTGCCTCGCCAGATGACACACATGGACCTGCTGAACACAATCAGCTGGGAGCACGCTTGGCCAAACAAAACGCTTCGGCTCGTTTAGCTTGGCAGGGCTGCAGTGTTTGTTCATGTGTGCTGCAACTGTTTTGATAACCCCAAACCATTTCTGTGACTGCTGCTGCAACCGTATCTCCTGTCCCTGTTTGCTCACCAGGTGAGGAAGACCTGAGAGATTCTACCCCTGTTTGCTCACCAGGTGAGGAAGACCTGAGAGATTCTACAAGACCCTCGTGCTATAAAAACCTTACAATATGGTCTTTTGTGACCAAGGAGTGAAGGCCTGTGGGATGGAGAGGTGGCCATTGGCTTTTCTTGCCAGAGGAAGGAACTTTGAGAGGAGTTGTCAGCGTTTCTACACACTTAGCTATGAAAATTTAGGACAGTAAAGTAATTCTTTGCCTTTCTGTTGCCTTTTATCACAGAGCTCAACATCCAGGTCTCTGCTAGCTGGCCCTGGTGTCACAGGTGCACGAAGAAGCAGCACTTTCTGAAGGATAACCCAATGTAAAAGCAGAGGAATGCTATTAGCCACTTCCTAGACATTTAAAAGCATTGGAGAGGACTGGATTTCTCTTGCCCTGAAATTTCTGTGGCCATTCAGGCAGAAGACAGCACACGTTGAATCCAAATTTTGCATATTCCAGGAAAGTGTCTAGAATGTTTTCCATCTTGGGAGACCAGAAAACTCCACCAGTTTACAGTGTCCAGCAAGCACATCCTCAGTAACCGTCCCTGGAGTTTTAGATGATAAATAGAAGCAATATGTTTCTTGTCAGGGAAGTGTATCTGCGTTAAGATGGAACAGATCAGCATTTAAACTGATGGCTACATGAGAAAACAGTACAAAGAAGTAAAAAACTTTACCTCTAATTCAGACTAAAATTTGGGAAGGGAGCATGCAGTTAACTGAGCAGAAATGTTGTCCTTTTTTACCTTCACTCTTCTTAAAATATGGAACAGGTATTTCCGCTATCTTGATAAACGAGGGGTTTTTTTATAGCATTAACTATGACCCATCTGATCCTTTTTTTTTGCCATTACACATTTATAATTTTGACATCTTCCAAGTCCTGTGACAGAGTTTCATAGTTTAGTTATGAGTTGGGTAAAGGAACGTTTCCTTTTTATCTGTTTTGTATCTGCCATGTCTTCTAAGTGCCTATTAAATCCTCGGAGATTTGGTCCACCCTTCAAAGTTTCTAAAACAAGCAGGGGCCTGTCCCTATTTCTTTATCTACAACATAGTACATTCTTCTTCCTAAACACACAAGTAAGAAATGAAGTCCAACAGGAAAGCTAACTCATGCTTTTAAGTGATCCTCTCCTGTCAGCCTGGAAGCAGATCCAGGAATCTCACTTCTAACTGATTAAAACCAGAAGACAAGGTTGTTTCACACCTAAGAGCTGATGTGTGCAAACCATATTCATGGAACCATAGAATCATAGAATCATCTGGTTAGAACAGACCCCTGAGATCATCGAGTCCAACCATACCTGTCCCTAAGAAACTCATCCACCCGTCTTTTAAACCCCTCCAGGGACGGTGACTCCACCCCCTCCCTGGGCAGCCTCTGCCAGGGCCTGAGAACCCTTTCAGTGAAGATATTATTGCTGATGTCTGATCTGAACCTGCCCTGGTGCAACTTGAGGCCATTTCCTCTCATTCCATCACTTGTTACTTGAGAGAAGAGCCCAGAATCCACCTCACCACAATCTCCCTTCAGGTAGTTGTAGACAGCGATGAGGTCTCCCCTCAACCTCCTCTTCTGCAAGCTACACAAACACAGTTCCCTCGTAGGACTTGTTCTCCAGCCCTTCAGCAGCCTCATTGCCCTTCTCTGGACGCTCTCCAACACCTCAATGTCCTTCTTGGAATGAGTGGCCCAGAACTGACTCCAGTATGGATCAACAGGGATCAAAATCATCCACTTACGAAAGACACGACACCATGGAGAAGAGGAAGGCCTTCCATTTAATTAACTCTGGGACAGTTTGCAATGGAGTGGGGCTGACAAGGGAAGGCATGACAAAAATGTGGCACCTGTAAAGGTCATTCCTTTTCCTTGGCCATTGCACTGACATCAATAACCAAGGCCAGAACGAGTGGGGTTTATTCCACATGTCTGACCCACTTTCTTTGGAAGAAGGTATAAATGAAATTCATTTTCAGGACTAAAAGAATACATCACAGCTACTTTCAGCTCTCTTGCTCTCACTCCCTGGTTGCTAGTGAATTTCCTGGTTATGTCAGACAATGTCCTAAAGACCTGTTTCTCCTTAGCTTCATTTATTTGGAAGAGGTGAGGGGCAGACAGGGAAAAAAACAAAGAAGGAAGTCATTTTTATAGAGTTAAATACGTCCCACGCAGGGCTGGGGTGAAGAATAACAGTGCCTCCACTGCATTAGGTATCTGCTGTGGTCTGGAACAAAGGGTGCTGAAGATGGTCAAGATGAATACAATTGGCCTTTGGATCTGGCCTTAAAGAAGTCCATTAGCAAATGAAATGGTTTGGGAACAGCAGGGCAGGCATCTCATCTAAAGGCAGATGGGTACCTTCCTAATTTTCCGAGGGCAATGCTTAGCACTCTCTGAAAAGGCAACTCCATGAAGACCTTGCTGTTTGGGCCCCCCAGAAATGATGGACACTTTGGAGAATGAGGCTTTAATCAAAGCAGCACGTCAAAGCACCTTAGTTCAGTGCCTGGCACCGTTCTGCTAGCCCACTTCTCTGCCTGAGTGCTGTAGAGCTGATGGAATTAGCCCAGGCAAAAGGCCTCAGCTGTGCTGCTCTGGGATTCATGCTAATCTGTTTTAAGACAGCCCATTCCAGAGAATTATATCCATACCTAAACCATGCTGATCTGACTGTCAGGAGGCTGAGGGGAGCAGCGAGCTGCTGTGGGTGCTCTGGGTGATTAATAAGACTGTTCTTATCCTCCTGCTGCCCTTTGTGCACAGCAATTGCAAAGTCAGGCTCTGTTATTTACACTACTTTAAACCTACAATAACAGTGCTACCTCCAAATGTTTTGGATTGATTGTGCTATAAATGGGGACACTTTGTGGCAGTGTGTACAGATTCAGAGCTTGGATGTTTCCCTCCACATCAGTTTCCCATAAATGCAGTGAAATGGTACCACATTACACTGGGTGAGTTCCTTCCTCTCGCTCAGATCTGAAGGCAGTTGCTGTGGAGTCCATAAGCAATTTCTCCCTGACATTTGTGTGTGTCTCTCTCTCAGTTTGTCTCAGTGTTTCAGATTATTCATGATCCCGTGCTCCCTTCTCTGAAAATCATCATAACTGCAGAGAAACTGTGCCTCGTGCACATGGGAGTGGGTGGGAATCAGAATACGTGGACCCTTGGAAGTAATCTTCAGGAGCCAACATGCACCATGTAATTTTATGACTCTTCAGGGCTGCTGCAGAGTCTATGCATTTCCTCCCCTCCTCTTCCTCTGGTTTAGCCATGATTTTCATGTGGTTTTAATATATATTTTCTGTATTTTCTCCATCCAGCTTTTAGTTTCCAAAACTTCTGGTCAGCTGCAGTACAGACTGAGAGCCAAACAAATTGCTGGGTTCTTCCATGCTTCCTTCCAGAAAGCAGCTTTAAAGTTAAAACTGGTGTTAGATGCTTAAATACCAACACCTCATTTATATGCCAGCCACACTCCTGTGTTTAAAAAAGCTGCAGTATGAAAATGAGTGAGATGGTGGATGTATGGGCAATTTAGATAGAGCAGCTTCTTGTGCCCTCCCCACCTGGGATGCATAAGGGGAGGCAAAGAATTACATTTACTCATAAATCTCTAAGGAGATGTGATGTACGAGCATGTGAGGAAATGCTTTGAGTCTCAGAGTCTCGGTTGCCCCAGGGAGATCTTTCCAACCACATCCCCTGCATTTCATCCCCTGGACTGCCCCAGCTAAGATTCAGCCCAAGTTTTGGGGCTGGCTGACTGCAGCCACCCACTTCAGCTCTGCCAGGGCTCACCTTCCAGATCCTGTTCAGGTGCAAAGCATGGCCCAAACACAATTCACTCAACCTGCCACTACTAAGGGTCTGTGGGAGACACTTGCCCAGGGTGGTGCTGCCTGTTGGCACAGGGAACCCGTCCCAGTGCAGATGGGCCCTCCAATGATGGTGTTAATTATGCCCTCACTAAACACCCAAACAACTTGAACCAGCTCCATTTCTGAGCCAATCTAAGAGTGTGACTACAAAGTCCTCCTTCAGACAGTTTTGGAGGCTTATTATCTGCTTGGCTTATGTTTATATTTAAATCTATTTGGTTTACATTAATAATAAACCTCAGCCTTATATTGGCCTCCCACCAGGAACGAGTTCAGCCTTGGGCACTTCAATAGCCTCTTGCACGCACAGTTACTGCTATGAACACTTGGAATCCTTCAGGATATGCTCTGTTCAGGGAAGAGAAGGAATGGGACAACAGCAAAATGCCTGCTCACATGAGTGAGGCCAGGATCCAGCAGGTGCTGTTCTGCCAATGTGCTCTGCTCAGGAAAAGCCTTGGTATTTGCCAAGTATTTGGTATTTGCCTTGGTATTTTTCTTCTAAAGCGTACAGTGTTGGGGAGGTCAGCTTTGCAGAATTATCCTTCTTTGTTTTCTGCTGTCGTTGAATAAACATCCTTGAAACCTCTTGAAAGGTCAGCACCTGGCTCCCACGCTTTCAGAATATCCCCCACTGATATCAAGGGAAATTCTGCCTCTGCCGCTATCGGGCAGAGCAAAGACCTAATTATTGTTCTGATCCACTAAGCAACAATTGCCTCTACTGTAAACTGAGTGGTAAATTCCAGACCTCATCCCAGAATACTTCTGAGACCAATAAACTTGGACACATTTGGAAACAGCATTTCGTTAAGGGTGCACGCCAAGGAGATGCTGGGTTCCAGATAAATCTCCAGAGCAAGTCTATTGACTTCAGTCCATCTACTCCAGGGATGAAGCTGGCTTGGTATCTTTCCTGAAGAACTGTTGGATAACAATGATTCCTCTTTAATTAAAAAGCATGCCAAGAGGAATTTCAGGGCTTAGAAATGTGCTTGTCACTCAGAAACAAATTTATACTCAGCAAGGAAAAAAAAGGTTGTGTTTTTTTCTTTTTCCCTGGACACTTACTCAATCATCTCTGAAACGCCCCGGGCTCTGATCCACAGCACTGTCGCTGGGTCTGCACTTTGATTACCAGAGATTATTCCTTGCCTGCCTCTTGTCAGTTGTGCAAACCAGTTCCTCTGCCCTTAATTCACTTTGTGCTTCTGACAACACCTCATTCCTTAATTACCAAACCAGTAAATAAGCCCTGCTCTGCTCTCCTTCTCCGTGCCCTCAGCCAGGCAGGCTGGGGACTGCTCTGTGGTTTTGTCTTTAATAGTACAGACTCTCTGGGTACACAGTGAGGGATCCGAGCTGCTGAGCTACTGCCAAACCTACTGGACTGCCACCCCGGGGAGATGGAAGAGATCTCATACAGGGTCTGAAATGAAAGTCTGCCCAGGAGCAGAGGGATGTGTTTGACTTACATTTGGAAAATATCAGCGAGACCGTTCCCACTCGGAGATCTCGCTACAAGAGAATGTGGGAGGTAAAGGTGGAGAGAGGGTGAGGAAGTGCTTTTATCTACAACAAGTTTTTTCAGTACAGAATTTAAATCTGGAAAATATTAAGCTTATAAAATTTGATCTGGCCAAGAGCCTCTCTGTCTCTGCCTGGGGGAGAAGGAGCCGGGGGTGTTGGTTGGCAGGGGCTGAACATGAGCCAGCAGTGGCCCAGGTGGCCAAGAGGGCCAACGGCACCTTGGGCTGTGTCAGACACAGCGTGGGCAGCAGGAGCAGGGCAGGGATTGTGCCCCTGCCCTGGGCACTGGGGAGGCCACCCCTCGAGTGCTGGGGTCAGTTCTGGGCCCCTCACTCCAAGAAGGCCCTTGAGGGGCTGGAGAGCGTCCACATTTCCATCCTTATTCTGGATAGAGAAATACATCTCCTCACTGCAAAGACTCATCCTCAAATGTGACTGCTCCTGGAGTTTGTGGCTCTGAAGTTCTCAGCACTGGTAGGTTTCGTGTACCATGGTGCAAATTTACAACGCTGGATAAGTGATTTAAAATCAGGAATAATGATAACGACCCAGAAACCGGGGCCAGTTTGGGCGATCTTAAAAGAAGCACTGAAAGATTACACGCAGGCAGTCACCAAAACCAGACTCCAATTCTGCTGACATTCGTACATCTCTAATTCCTGTTCTGTATTTGCAGCACAAACAAGACCCAAAGCAAGAGCAGTGCTTCACTATATTGTGTGTTCCACAAAATCAGCCTTTGCCCTGATCTTCATTGGAAAAAGCAGCCCTAGGGGATGAGCAGCAGAGATGTAGAGGGGTACCACAGGTCCTTGGAGACAAAGAGCAGGGGCACGTGTGAGAGAAAAGATTGTCTCACGCCCTGGGATTTCCTTCTTGCCTCCCTTGACCTCTTCCTTCTCTCCAATTTTATGCTGATTTCTGTCTGCCTTTTTGAATTATGAACTCTGTAACTCCACAGGACATTTTGTGAAGAAGCAAGGAGGAAATACATCGCTCTGTAAAGCATAACTATACTTCTATTGAAACTGTCATTTGGGGATTTCAAAGTGCTTTTCAGACATGGTGAGCCAGGAAAAAAAGTTAATCTTGCAAAAATTTGCACACTTAGAAAAGTCTTGTCCTTGTAGCAGATGCAGATTCCAGTCTGGGTTCAGCACACCTGCCCTTCTACAGGAGCCCTCCACAAGGAAAATCCAGAAAAGACTAAAAAAGCATGGCAACTAATATGTTTCTGCAAACTATTTCCATTTTGTGACCAATAAATAAGACTAAAAGCTCCTGATGAGGTCTGCATGTTGGCAATATTCCTATTTCATGGGTATAATCCAAAGGCAGGCAGATGAAATAGAAGCAAAAACCAGTGCCAGCAATTGAAGAAACGCTGTCTTGTTCAATGACCAGTCCTATGCTCTTTCCTACTGGAAAACTTTGCCTCCTTCCCACTCATTTCTTGCATCCAGGCAACACTGAATTGCTGTTTTATGCTGGAGATTTCTGCCACTTACCACTGTGCAGCAAAGAGGCCAGAACCACCAGAGCAGAACCAAGGCCAGCAGGAGGAACAGGATCAGCAAAGCCAGAGCCAAGATGGTCCCATCTGACTGCAAGAGAAACACAGAAAGCGTGTGAGCACCACTACCACAAAACTCCACAGTAGCCCCCCCACTTGCCATTGCCATTCCCCAGATGGTTTTCAGGCAAAATGCAGTTTTTCTCCCTCCTTGTACATCCAAATGTGGCACCTTCCCACCCCCCACCTCATCGCAGAGAAGCTGCCACTTCCAGTTCACTTCCCGGTTTTGAGGTCTCGCCTCGGTTTTATGAACCTCACAATTAGGTAAAACACTTCTTTCCCTTCAGATCAAAAGCAGTGTAAGGTTCCTCAGAGCACTGGGAAGACTGAAAAAATATTTTTACAATGAGCAACACAACTGCAGTCCCAGCATTCTCCTTCCTTTGCAACTCTTTTCCCCTCTTGCAGTGTAAACGTGAAAGTGATGTTAGAATTAAAGTTTACTCCAAACAGGAAACTGAAAGCACAATCCCCACGGGCCCACGGCTCGGGTCAGCCTGCTCTTCCCAGCGGTGCTGAGTCAGGGTGGTTCTGCTCTTCCAAGAGATTTGACCATTCACACCACCACCACAATACACAGTGGTTTTCCACAGCAGAAGCCATTCATTCTGGAAGATGCTTCTCTCTAGCTGGGATGCTTCCTTTAAAAATATCAATTAACAAAGCAAACTGCTGCAGGAGCCAGCTCAATATGGCAATCAAAACCCAATGTGCACTATGTCTTGTTGCCTAAATTTAACCCACACCAGATGTTCTTGGCCCCTGAGGGATGCCAGCTTCCCTACACCTCTCCTCCCAACATCATCCCATTCAGAGATAAGCAAGCTGGCAGTCCTGACATAAGGCTGTTAGGGATGTGCTTGATTTAAGAGCCAGGCATTTAAATAACTCCACCCAAGTGTCAAGATCACAATATCAGATTAAGGACACGTTCAAGAGCAGACTGACCTGTAGGATGGGAAAACTGGGTGCCTGCTTAAGTCACTGTGATTCAATGGCCAGCTCATCTCCCATCAAACCAGAATGAAAAGAGCAATGGAAAAATACAGTCATCTTGAGAGCATCTTCCAAGCTCACTTCTGGTGTAGAAGGAATTTCTGGAGAGCTTGGATCAAGACAACCTGATCTTTAACACTTGGAAACAAAGGGATAGTCCACAGAGGTGAAGAATTCACCCAAGACAGCTCTGAAAATGGAACTTGGACACAAAATGAAATAAAAGCTCACTTGAGAAGACAGAGCTGTATGTTCAGTGCTGTTCCTCCAGACAGGCAGCATAAAGCCATCCATCATCTGAAAATCAGAACCTGCTGGTATTCAATGCTTTAGAAAATGCAAACCTGACCCTTTGCTGCTATGAAATTGTAGAAGAAGTGAGGGAGTTTATGTCTTATTTCCTATTTGCCCCTTTTGCCTCTATATTGAAACAAATGTTTTGTCATTAGGAATACTCCAAAATCAATTTGCAAAAGTATGAAACAAATTAGTGTTTTGTTCTGAGGAATTTTTTAAAACAGAATTTATTTTTACTTTCTTTTTTTGACCCAAGAGAATCTGTGGGGACCATCTACACCACCCTAAAATATCTGTGCTCTGTGGCCAGTTGGTGCTCTGTGTAGTGCAGCAGCAAAACAGTCCAGAGGACTTAGAAGGGCTTGATTTGCCAAAAGAGACCTTTCTCCCCCAAATAACACCTCCTGTTAATGCCAGTGCTGCTGGGCAAGCCTGCAGGAATCAGAACTCCTCTGGGATCAAAATAGAGTGGCACCACCCCCTCAAAAAACCATCCTGCTTGGGTTATTTTTCCAGACAAATCTGAACTGGATTTTTTAGGCTCAGTCACAGCCACGAAGAGTCAAATTGGGACCCTTAACCAAATCCTGCCCTCATCTGCTCTGTGTTCCCAGTGCTCCCAACCCAACTTTGAGGAAAGCCTGGCAAGTCAGACTAAGACAAAGCATATAGACATGACAAATGTGTCCTGAATTCTGCTTTTGGTTTGTTTTATCTCTATTTCACCAGTTTCTGCTAGAATTTAGCCATCATTCTGTGTAATACCTATGGCCTTACACAGCTAGAACCACGCTCAGATAAAAACTGCCACTTAGCCAAGCTGAAAAATAAACAAGGAGCAAAATATGCCTGTTAAAATAATTTGCAAAAGTTCCATTGGCATTTGGAAATCTTCCTCCCAGCCTTATAGCTGGTTAAAAAGGGCTGAAGCATTTGTAAGGTCTGTTTTCATTCCATTATTTTTTTTTAGTAAGAATTTGGAAGAGCAACAGAAACGCTCATGGAAACACTGAGCCATGGAATAATTCAATGTGCTTAATACTTATTGAATAAAGGCTGTCAATTCAGAAAACAACTTTCATTTTAAAGATAAAACCTCAGAATTTTAACAATAAACTAGTGAATTTTCTATTAAAAATATTTATGGAGACAAGGGTTAGGGTAGCCCTTAAACACACACAGTTACAAGGCTTAGGGTAGCCCTTAAACACACACAGTTACCTGAACTCAGTTCTGCTTTCCCATATGGATTAATCCTGACTCCTTACACCAATATAAAACTGTGGTGCTCGTTCCAATAGTGGAACCACCAGCCTGAAACCCAATTGCACCTGAATGGCTGAGGAAAGCCAGGCAGCCATGACGTGTGGAACATTGGCCACTTGCTTCTTGAAGAACCAGATGATGCTTGGAGTCATTGTTCTGTTGCATCAAGGAAAAGTCATATGGAAAAGAGCAGGCTCTTTAAATAACCTTTTAACACACTGCACATTGGACAAGTTAGAGCTGGAGCTCCTTGAAACGAGTAAGCTGGTAGAGGAAGAAAGGCATCTTGAAGCCTCCTTTTCCCTGCCAGTGTCCAAGGACAAGAAAATGCTACAATTACTGCTGGCACTTGAAGTACAATGGAAAATAACTTCTGGAAGGGGTTGTAAAAGATAAAGACATCTGAAAAAGGACACATCAGAGGTATTTCCTCATACACAGGGGGGTGGGTGTGCAGATATATCTATGGTTTCATTCAGAAGTTGTTGTTGAATAGCTATGGACCGTGAGAAAGCAGACTGTGGATGAATCCTTTGAACTGGCCAACCTCTTGGACTTTACAGCCCAAGGGAAGAGGGGAGGATGGCAGAGCCTGATCCAGTAAACAACACGGGCTGCTTCCTTAAATCTACCCCCAGACACTGGGGTACGTGCTGTGCCACAAAGGAACGCGCTCCTCTACGGCATGGACGGAATCCCAGGGAAGATCCTACCTAACAAAAAGGTCAGCTGGGTGCATGCACATTCCTTCAACAGCCAGGGAACAGGGATGAGCACTCCAGTGACAGTCACACACCGCAGAGGAAATGATTCATCCTCCAGAACCCTTCCTCTCTTGCCTTCTGAGATTGCTGCCTAAGACCAAGCTCCTAAAATTGCCCCAGGAAGCGTGTACACAGGCAGAGAGACAGAGCTAAGCCAGAAGCTGAGATTTTAAGCTCCCTATTTAATCTTAGACATCCTCAACACTTCTAACATCTAAGCAAACACAGAGCAGTTCATGAACAAACATAAAGCAGTTGGTTGGCATTTCAGGGGACACAAGGGTTTTAAGAAAAACCCTACCATGCACCGAGGGGCATTTTTGTTGTGTTTGGTTTTGGTTCAGTTTGTTTTTTCCCATCTTCTTGTATTTGTTTAAGATTTTCTTTCCTATTTTCTCACTTGACCACACTGGCCTTTGCAACCCCTTTAGCTGTTCCAGAGAGCAAACCTGGAATAACAACCCCAGTGCCCATGGACCCTTAAAAGCTTTGACTGCTGGCATCCAGGTGTGATGAATGAGGTACTGGGTGCATCTAATAAATGTGCTCATGTAGTGTGGCTGATGAAGGAATGCACTGTTGATTTACAGGGTAGCCTGCATGCTTATTACCACAGCAGTAAATGGATTTAACTGTAAACATGTGTTTAAATGTGCTGACTTCATGCCATGCCGAAGAGGGACGAGACTTCTGTCAGATACATGCATCAAGTGCTTGGTTTTAATAGGCCTTGAAGGCTGGGTTCAGTGAGAGGATTTAATTCTAATTCCTACAGATCTCACTGGAAAGTGAGAAGCCTAAATACTCTGTTTAATCTGTTTCTGCACTCACTACAGCAAACAAAAGCGATGTGCCCTGTCCACTCTCAGCACTGCAGGCAGCCTCTCACTCCCTGTGCTGGGCAGAAGAGCTTGGGGAGCCCTTCCAGCCATTAAGTGGAGCCTCCCTGGAAAGCTGCTGTCACCGCTGCATCAGGGCTAGGAGTGCAGAAACACCTGGGAAGAGCAGTGTGAGGACAGTTGTGTAACCAGGTCTGACTTCAGAGCGACTCCAGCAATAACAACATCAACCACTGTTAAACCTGGGGTATCTCACAAAAAGCAGAGACAAGGTTAACATCATTCCAGAGACAGAGAAGAGGTGACTGTCCCCTGCATCCCAATCCAATGTCCTGCACATCAGAAAAGTCTTTTTGACATTTCCCAAGCAGAAGAGCACTGACACACTGACAGCCTGCAGTGTCAGTGGGAAAGGAATGAAGAGCTTCTAAAAAGCTTTATGAAAACCTTCACTAGAGTTTTGAATGAGCATCCAAAATCTGGCAGAGGTTTTCTCCCTGGAGAGAAAGGAGGAACAGGTTTGATGTCCTTTAGTCAATGGGGGAAGAGTAGACAAAAGATGCCTCTGCCTTTTAACATCAGAGTGACTCAGTCAGCTTTTCTTGTGAGGGGAACACTCTTCAGTCCTGTCTGACTCTCTCCCAGCCTCTCCCATCACAGCCACAGAACCTGATGTCTATCATTTATTTTATCACACACTGGATTTTTGGTTTTAACACAACAGAAACAATCTGGCCTAATTTCTAAAAGGAAACTAAAGCTCGCTGAAAGCACTGCTCTGCCACGCTTGCCTCTTTGATCAGGGTCTATGTGAAGCTGCTGGAGTGGGAGCTGAGCTCAGCAGGGGATGCAAGCAAGAAAATCCTGTTGTACACCACCCAGAATAGGTGTTCTCAGCTCCATTGTCCAAGTTTACTGTGCTGTGAAATGAGATGCCTTTCTGGTGATGATCTGCTTCCCTGACCCCTGAACTTCAGCGCCAAGAGACCTATTCTGAGACCTCGTGCCACTGAGCATCTGCTCAGATCTCCACTTGTAGTGCCATTACCTGTTAATGGTCAAAATTCAGGTGTCATGATTTTAACAGCCTCCCTGCAGCAGAGACCAACGGGAGAGGGGCCTCTTCCCTGCAAGCCTTCAGCACTGCAGCCACAGGTAAGCATCTTCACAGTCACACCCTGCAGCTACAGGGAGAGGTCACAGCACCTGGCCAGGCCTCAGGTGTTGTCCTGGAGGTGAGTCTCAGCCTTGGATCAGCTTAGCACAAAGGCAGAGGCCTCGAGTGCCCTTCTTGAGGTCTGAGCTCCCCGAAGTAACGCCGAGGGCTCCCGCGTTCCTGTTCTGAGCGACCGAGTCCTGAGGGGCTCCTGCTCTGGAACAGCCACTGCAAATCCCCCAACCTTGTAGCTGAACAACAAAACCTCTGAGGTGAAACCTACACAGCTATTTTGCTCCCATTTGTGCCTGAAGGCAGTCCTCAATAAGAAGTATGTGAAATGCATTTTAGGAGGTGAACAGCAACTGGAATAACAGCAGAAAAAATTCTGTGGGATTAGGCTTTGTCATAACAGCGACCGTTTATGGTTGGATTTGGGGTTATTTCTTTGCAAGGCAGGAGTGGAAGGAAAACAGCACATTCAGCTCTGGAATGCCTCTCCTCAGCCACCTGTGAGGTTCATGGAATTTAAGCAGCACCTAAACAAACCCCTCAGGAGCACCTTGCTCGAGCTAAGGTGCACCCCAAACCAAACAGGAGAGGTTCCACACAGGCCATCGCGGGCTCCTCGCCGTGAGCCTGATGAGGATAAGAGCACATCAGCATCAGCAGGAGCTGAATCCACACAACAAGATGAGTTTGGGCTGTTTCCTTCTGAAAACCAGTTTTAATTGAAATCATATTTTCAAAAGAAAAACATTTCAATAAAATAAACCATTTTGTTTCAAATGCACTGTTTGGAAATGCTCTGTTTCAACTTAAGCATTAAATGGGATTTCACTGCTAAAGGTGCACATGAGGGCAGAGACTATAGCACATATTTTCTAGATAATTCCAGCTCTGTCACAGAAAAAGCCTGCACACCTGCAAACTGCACTGCTGTTCCCAAATCAAAACTTTTCAAACCTTCCATCCTGTGATTCTGCCCCCACCTCCAATTTATTGGTCTCTTTTGAGAATCCCTGCTTTCCAAAGCACAGGAATATGTTGTTTGTAACGTGCCCACCACACTTAAGGGTGTTCTAAAACAGCCCAGGTAGCAATATTAGAGTGAAATAATCCCTGCACATTAAACTGTGAGGGTGACCTGTGTTAGCCCTGCCCATTATCCTTGCATCATAAAGCATTTAAGAGCAATTTATTTTAGAGACAAACCTGAAATCCTACGCCCCAGCCTTCCCCCAGAGCAATATCTCAACTAATAACATACAGGTCAAGGGCTGAGGCAAGAGCTCATTAAATTCTCTCTGCAGTTTCATAAAGCCTCTATTGATACAGCAGTGAATGCACTTTAATTGCCTGCAGACTCAGGAACCCTGATAACCAGCAGAGCCTTAAGTGTGCAGCCCAGGACAAAGTCACAATTGAAAAAACCCTACTTTAACACTGAATTACTTTTCTTTTGCATAAAAACACCCCTTCAGTGAAGGACATCATTAGTTTTTACTACAAGCCTGTAGTAAATTCTTTCTCCATATTTGAAGATCAAACCCATCCACTCTTGTTTAACTCAAAGGTGCAAATTCCTTCAGCCTGTCAGACAGGCACAGGAGGAAGGTTGGGATTCCTAGATGTAGTAAAGCTGTGCCAGTGCTCCAGTGCTTTTGTCAAATGCAAAACCTGCCCAGGCCAAGAGACAGAATTCTCCTTTTTTAGCGGCTCCTGCATCCTTGCAACAGGAACCAGGAAATCAGAGGGACTATTTCTTTCTGGAGTGGTAATCCTGCTCCTCACCTGTCCCCTCACCATCATCCTGAGCCATTTAGTAACAGTTGCCACCAAGATAGCTGCTTCCTTATACGATAACCAGCTCTCTGTCCTGTCCCTGCAAGCCCTTCTCTCGCCCCAGGGTGCTGTCAGGTGCAATAAGTCACCGCATCCCTTCACCTCCACACGAGCCATTTCCAGAAGCCCCTTTCCCACAGCCAAGGCCTGGCTTGGCCCAACTGCTGGCCAGCAGCTGTGCTCTGGTTTCCAGGCTCTGAAATCCTACCCAGCCCTGGGGAAGGGCTCACTGCCCAGCGTGTGCACAACCGCCTTGAGTCCTTCCCATCCAAGAGTGGGTTTGGAGCACCAGCACCTCAGGTGAGGAGGGGCTGGTACCCCCTGCACTGCACAGGACCCCAGTTTTAGGCTCTGCATACACCTCCCAAGTGCAGATTCTTCCCCAAACTGCCCTGACACAATATGTCCCTCTTTCACTGGCAGGTGCTGTGTTTCACAAGCTTAACTCCCCTTGCCCTCCTCAAGGAATAGGGTGTGACATGGTAAGACATCCATTATGAACTGGATACCCACGGCAAATAGAAATGAGTTTCAACCAATGCTAGCCTGAGGAAAGTCTAAATGTTCTCCCAGCCCA
Organism: Dromococcyx pavoninus; assembly: GCA_033558185.1. Taxonomy (NCBI): domain Eukaryota; kingdom Metazoa; phylum Chordata; class Aves; order Cuculiformes; family Neomorphidae; genus Dromococcyx; species Dromococcyx pavoninus. The sequence continues at coordinate 187,666 of JAUMJL010001311.1, read as the reverse complement.
TGTGTGGGCACCTCCCTTGACTCAGCTTATGGCAAAGAAGCATCATGTGTTTCTGGCTGGGTGATACAGGGGCTACAGGAACATCACCTGGGGCTGCTCCTTGCTCTTCTCATTGGATCTGTCCAGGAAGACCCGTCTTACGCTGCCACCGCAGCCCTGCAGTTTTCACCACTCTCCCAATTTTGAGTCCAAGAGTTACCAGTACAAGAGGTCATGAGTGGTTTTTTTTTCCTCCTCCGGGAGGATTTTAGAAAATTAACAAAGACTTATTTTAATTCCCACCCTGGCTGCTCTCCGAGACGCTCTCTTTGCACTGAAGCCCTTGGCAGCAGCCTCCAGCCACCAGAGCAGGATGAATTCCTGCCTCTCAATGCTGCCTTGTAAATGATTTCCTCTATTGCACATCCCCTTTCCTGACAACTTTTGCTGTGCAACCTGCTCTGTGCCCAGCTGCATGCGGACATATTCATAAAGCTGCATTTAATACTTCCTCCCTCTTTCAGTTTTTCAGCCTCCTAACAAGGGAACAGGAGTAAATCCCTTTTTAAGAGCTTCCCAACTCCACCAGCCATTCCTTGTCAATTCTATTTCAAGCAATGAAAGCACTGAGCACACCTTTTCCAGGCATTAGCAGGTGCAAGGGAAAGCAATGTGCACTGTTTGTACCACTAAAGCCTGATGGGGGGCAGTTTTGCATAAGAAGCTGATGGCATACTGAGCTAAATAGCTGAGGAAGAAGAACTAATTCAATGTTTTTTAGTCTTCACACTTGTGGAAGCTGTGGATGCTCAGCTCCCATTGTGTTTATGGTCCTTTGCCTCATTTTATTGCAGTTCTGAGAAGGGATATTTATGTTTAGCAGAGAATAAACTACAGTTCTTGGTGCCTTCAGTTATCAAAGGTCCAATAATGTCAGCAGTAGAATGAAACCACTGTTTAAGCTCTCATGATTAATTGTCACCCAATTAAGATCATAGAATTACAGAATCATAGAATGGTTTGGGTTGGAAGGGACCTCAAGGCCCATCCAGTTCCACCCCCCTGCCATGGGCAGGGACACCTCCCACTGGATCAGGGGGCTCCAAGCCCCATCCAACCTGGCCTTGAACACCTCCAGGGATGGGGCAGCCACAACCTCCCTGGGCAACCTGGATATTCTGGTCTGTCAGCTAAAAGGTAGAAAGTATGCAACCACAAAATAACACCTGAAGCACTTCCAGCCATCAGCTTCCAGTCTGGGACTGGAGGCTCCCTTAACCTTTACTTCTGCCTTAATGTCTCTTCGGTAAATGCAGAGATATTAAAAGAAGAATTATAGTACTAAAACCTGAGAGAGAGGAAACTGATCACAGCAACAAGAATTGAGTCTTTCAAGGTAAGTGAAAATATTGTGTTCACAATCACACCTAGAGGTGTCCAATCATTTCAGGAGCCTTTGTTGTACTCTCTGACAGCTTTAATCACCCCGCTTACCTGCAGCACAGCCAGCCCAGCCTGCCCTGGGGGATGGTGCCTTTCTGAGGCACTGGAAAGCTGAGAGCACACAACTGACAGCAAGATCACTGAAACATTTGAAATAGCCTTGCTGCAAGGCATTAGACATAAGGAATTTGAGGGCAGGATCTGACTTCTGTGGTTACACAGCACCTGGAGCAAGTCAGCTCCGCAATTGCAACTGCAGAGCAGAAGCCAAGGAAGAAAGAATTTCAGTAGGAGAGAGGTGTGGGTGGGTGGAAGAGGTCTTGCTCCCCAGAAGGGGCCTCTGTCTAAGCTGAGACAAGCAACAGAGACAGACACTGGCAAGTTCTGACAGCTAAACACCATTTATAACCAAAATACCTCTTTGACACTCAGAACTGGAGGACCCAGTTGCTAAACAGATGCTCAGGGTCCACCTACAAGCCTCCTAAACGGTGCTTTCAAGAGTAGCTTCCTCCTGAAATCTCAGTCCAAGCATTCACAACTGATTCCAAGGGCTGGAGAGAGGGAGAGCTTTAAATCCACGTTGGGTTCCACAGAGAAGAGATTACCTTGTCCAAAAAAACACAGGGGGAACAAGGCCAGTTTCTCCCTGGGCCAGTGCGACGCCACAGCCTTAAGACCATTTCTGTAGAAGGACCAGCCCTGCCACCCCCTGTGCCCAGCCTTTGCAGGCTTCAGTACTCAGAGCTGCCTTTTAGCACCTCCTGCCAGCAGCAGAGCTTACCTGGATGTCCCTGCATGAATTTGCTGTCTTTTGCTTAGGTAATGCAGTAACAACACAGCCTCAATGCCCTCTGCTTGCAAGAGGGGGATTCTCCCCCCCCCCCCCCCCAGGAGCTTCCAAATGTTATTTGAAAGGTATCATTATTGGAAAACCAACTTCAGAGAAATAAATTAGTAACTCTCCAGGACAAAAAAGCCAAGAGAGAAATTCATCAAATACTTCCAGCCAGCTGAGCTTTGTCATACTGGAGATGCTGGCATCTTATCCTCCAGCAAAGCGTATAAACAGCGCTGTCTCCAAACCTTAAGAACAGTCATTCCAGCCATTCCCCTGTTCTCTTGCAGTACTTGCCAGTGGTCACACAGCTCAGGCCAAATAACACCCTAAATTACACTCAGGACAGCCCTGCCTTAGTTTAACTGGGAAATACGTAAATTACTGGGGAGCAAGATTAAAGCCCTGCCTGCAGCCCCTCATTTACTCCGTGTTACCCTCTTGCTGCTGAAACAAGCCCAGCCACTGTGAGCAGCTTTACCAGAAACCAGCCAGAAATCCTCAGTCTGGGGTGTGGAGTCAGCAAAGCCTTTGAGTGAAAAATAAAATAGCATTGGCCATCCCCAGAGAGGGCACACGCAAGCTTGATATTTACATGCGGTATCATTCTGCCCTAAGCTAGAGGGTTCCAGCCACATTCCATAATTTAATAAACCAAATGCTTTGCCCAGCCACAACAGCTCCTGTCTGGCCCATTTTTGACAGATAAATGGAAATCACTGCATGCTTCCAACAAGCAAAACCCATTTTGTCCACAGAGCTCCTTACTGACACACAGCCCACCGCACCCTGCGAGGGTGAGCAGGACACAGCCCTCCTTATTCCTTACCCCATCAATTATTTGCCTCTTCTTGCCCTGCAGCACTTGGGAACCTGTGAGGATCCGTGCTGCAGCCCCTCATCACCCTGGGGACATGGTCACCTGGGGACATGGTCACCTGGGGTAGGCTTGCTTCACAATCTCAAAGCAGTGGGTGCAATACCCTGGTCTCCCTCCAGCATCCTTTATTTTCCACTCCTGACAGGCAGGTACGTGCTCTGGGACTTTATTATCTTGAAGGCATCTGGCATTGCCCAGCCAGGTTTACCATTAGACCACCAGAACCAGCAGAAAAGCCAAGATGGTAACAAGTCCCAATAAAAGCACTGTTCCCAAGGCTCTAAAATGAGGGTGGGAGAAGAAGTTGCATTCATCAAAATGAAAAAAACTCCTTTATTTACCTGATCTTTTTCTCCTTTTCCAGTTAAAGACCACAAGCTGAAAACTGAGCAGTCCCATGCAGTCAATGCTTTTTATCCTCTCCAGAAAATGACAGCCCCACCTTTATCTCAAAGCCACCCCTGGCTGAGATGAGGGAGTCAAGATTTTTCCTGACTAATAGTTCTTTATTCATCAGACAGACCTTGCATGTGGAGTTTCATTTGTTGGCTAAAGTGCTCGGGCAAATTCCAGACTCATACTTTTCACAAGGGATTTAAAATTACTTCTCATGTGGGATCAACTCTCTTGCCTCTAAAAGCTGATGGTGTAAATCTCCAGGAAGAAAAAATGAAATCAAATTCCCCAAGACCTCCTATGGATGTTTTTGTACCTCAGGCTTGAAAGCAACCAGGCCAACTGAGCAGAATTTTGATTCTTTTTTAAATGGAGATTTTGCCCTACTTCATCCAGCTGAGATCACCTTTATGTGACTGCAAGTCTTCCCAAAATGCACTTTAAAAAGGAAATCCTAAAAGAAGTTCTGCAACAAAAGCATCTTTACAAGTCTCTGCCACACCTTCTTCTGTTTTCTTTTGTTAAGTGAAAAATCAATTCCTTCCCTTGAAAACCCCAAATTGAAGAATTTCTGGCAATTTTGTTTTGGGAACCTAAACCAGTAATTCCTTGAGTCTTATGGAAATGGAGGTATAAAAGCTCCTACATATCGGATATCGGAAAGCACAGGCAGTTAGGCAAAAGGCAGGATACAACAGAACCAATGCCCAAATTCCTGACACCCCTTGCATTTCTTTTGGGTTGCAAACCTTGATGCCAGCACCAGACCCTCAAAGCACAATGGACACTTGAGGTCCAGGTAAGTGGACTGGAAAGTGCCAGGATTTGAAAGCTCTAAGGCTTTCCTTGAAGCAAAACCAAAACCCTCGACGAGCGCTCAGACAGTGAGGTCTAGTTTGGTGCTGACAGATTTGAAAAGTAGCATCACTTACTGCTCTAAAGTGAGATGTATTTAAGTGTCTCTCAGACTGGGAAGGAGATTAAACCAGTCATTTCTGTGCCTCAATTCCTAAACCGTCCCAAGTTTTCTCCCCTTTGAGATGCTGGAGCAGATTTTACACCTCAAGGGGGAAAAGTGCAAATAATAACTTCAGTTAGGCAGCACAGGCTGGAGCAAAAGCTCTGTTCCCAGAGGGAGCTGGTTTGTAATAGAGAGGGAAGTGCATTATTGCACTCAGAGACACAAAAGAGTGACGTTTCCTGAAGGGGACAAGTGCACAGAACACTCTCTGCCACGTGTTCGGTATTCGAATACGAAGGCAGCACAGCCTGAGAAAAGCACTTTTAACTGGCAGCCTCACAAAAACAACAGCACTGGGCAAGGCAAAAAATCCCAATATCCCATCTTCAGCAGCTGGCACTTGGTGTCAGAAAACACAGTGTGAGCAGAGGAGCACTAAAGCCTCTTCCCTCCTCACATCTGGCAGTCACTGAGCCGGGCCTCGCCGAGTTACAGCAGTGAAGCCACGACACGCTTCTAGAAAAGGCAAAGGTTTGATCCCTTGTTTCTTTCCAAGAAGTGACCTGTCTGTCTAAGATGAAAAGTGTTTTCTTTCTTCTAGGCTTTTCACTGCTCAAAAAACCTGACATTTCTTTAGCTGCCTCGTTCCTAGAAGCCTTTAGATATTAGATAGAGGTTGGGACATACCCTAGGACAAAATAGCTTTCCTCTACCAACTTATGAGAAACTGGGCCAATTTTCTTACCATGGAAACCTACACTGAAATTTTTGCCAGCCAGGGTGATAAAAAATGCTTGTTAGATAGTTGTGTCTGGGCTCTGTCTGTCCTGATCTTCAAACACCTCCATCTGTATCTTAGGAGTCAAAGTCTGACTGATTTTTCTGACTGTTCATTTACTTGCTGGGAGCGTAGCTGTCTGCTTTAAATATGCACTTAATTGAATTGTCTTTCCTGGATTACATCCAGACAGTCCCTGGAGAGCACACAGGACAGGACAGGTATTGTTTACAGGGAAAATGGGATATTTTCAGACTGTTTACATGTTGCAAAGGAAGGTTTTGCTGTCGAGCTACATTAAAAAATAAAGAAATGGTAAAGCTTATGATGCTGTCAAGCCCCTTGCTTTGCTCCTTCTCCCATGGAACAGCCATTTCTGGAGAGCAACGAGATCAGGGCTCAAAGCATTCCCACCAAGCAAGTGTGGGGCTGCCATGTTAAGTCACCACCCATTGCCATGTGGGCAGCTTTATGAAGAGGACACTCCAGATCTTTCTCCAAACCTGATCATTCCTGAAATATTACACAGAGAGGAACCCCATTGCTCATTTGCAAACCTCAGTGTTTTCCCTGCTTTTACCATCACTTCATTCCACAGCTTTCTGACTGTCCCACTTCAGATCCAGGTCACAGAATCATAGGATCATCCAAGCTGGAAGGGATCCACAAGGATCACCCAGTCCAGCTCCTGTCCCTGCACAGGACACTCCCAACATTCACACCGTGGGGCTGAGGGCATTGGCCAAATGCTTCTGGAATGCTGGCAGAGTGGGTGCTGGGACTGCTTCCCTGGGGAGCTGTTCCAGGGCTCCACCACCCGCTGGGGGAAGAACCTCTTCCCAATATCCACTCTACCCCTCCCCGGCCACCTTCCTGCCATTCCCTCCAGTCCTATCACAGGTCACAAGAGAGAACAGGATCTTCAAAGAGACTTAACTTTCAGGTCTCCAGTCAACTTGGAAGCTCCAATACTGGTGTAACCAACATCTGTTGTTAAGCACCACCATCCTACTGCATCATTTGGCAGCGTTGATCTGCTGGAAGGAAGGGAGGCTCTGCAGAGGGATCTGGCCAGGCTGGATCCATGGGCTGAGACCAACGGGATGAGGGTCAACAAGGCCAAGGGCCGAGTCCTGCCCTTGGGACACACCAAGGCCAGGCAGCTCCAGGCTTGGGGCAGAGTGTCTGGAGAGCTGCCTGGGGGAGAAGGAGCTGGGGGTGTTGGTTGGCAGGGGCTGAGCATGAGCCAGCAGTGGCCCAGGGGGCCAAGAGGGCCAATGGCACCTTGGGCTGTGTCAGACACAGCGTGGGCAGCAGGAGCAGGGCAGGGATTGTGCCCCTGCCCTGGGCACTGCGGAGGCCACCCCTCGAGTGCTGGGGTCAGTTCTGGGCCCCTCACTCCAAGAAGGCCCTTGAGGGGCTGGAGCGCGTCCAGAGAAGGGAGCGGAGCTGGGGAAGGGGCTGGAGAACAAGTGCTGAGAGGAGAGGCTGAGGGACCTGGGCTTGTTCAGCCTGGAGAAGAGGAGGCTGAGGGGAGACCTCATCCCTGTCTGCAACTGCCTGAGAGGAGGTTGTGGCAGAGTGAGTGTTGATCTCTTCTCTCAAGTGACCGGTGATGGGACGAGAGGAAATGGCCATGAGTTGCACCAGGGGAGGTTCACATTGGACATCAGGAAGAATTTCTTTACCAAAAGGGTTTTCAGGCCTTGGCAGAGGCTGCCCAGTGAGGGGGTGGAGTCCCCATCCGTGGAGGTGTTTAAAAAACAGGCAGATGAGTTTCTGAGGGACAGGGTTTAGCAGATGATGGGGGCGGTTGGACTCAATGATCTTTTCCAACTGGAAGATTCTCTGAATCTCTGATTCTCTGATTTTAGGTACACGAATCGAAACTTACACAGTGAGTGCTGGAGATGATGACAGAACTGGAGATGAAGCTCAGGCCATCATTCATACTGACTTGAAGAGCTGCTTCCCTGAAAAAAACCACAACAAACAAGTCAGGCAAGCTGGTCCACAGCCCTCTAGTGGATAACATCCTCAGGCACCTGTGCTCCTGATGCTCAGAAAAGCTTTTGGAAATGGTTAATTCCCACTGATGCTGCTACCCCCCTGTGCTCCAATGCACAACAGCCAGTTCACCAAACAGGCACAAGAGACAACATCAGAAGCAGCTGCACAAAATAGAGTGAGATGACACAGACTCATTTTCCCACAGGCAGAGCAAATATGTGAGTACAGATAAAAAACATACATGCCAACTTCTCGCAGCACAGGTGCTGGGCAGAGTAAGTAGGTATCTTCCACTACAAAAGGCTTCTCATCTGGAAGAAAGAAGTATTGGGATTGATTACCTGATCAGTAACAGAGTCATTAAAGTCCAAGCTTAAACTATGTTTTTCCCCACTCCTGATACATAAAAAAGATCAAACACTGCCTGAGAGATAAAAAGCAGTTTTTCTGAGGTAACTGTAGGCATGGTTTTAACCCATGGAGTTATAGAAGAAATGCAAAGTCACAGCAGATACTCTGCACCTCAGAAAAAACAATCAGCACCTCCCATTTACTCGACCAAGAGAGCTGGGAAATGCAGCAGCTGGCCCTCCTTCCACATTTCTCTGCAGAGCTCTCATGAAAGAAGGGAGGCTCTGCAGAGGGATCTGGCCAGGCTGGATCCATGGGCTGAGACCAACGGCATGAGGGTCAACAAGGCCAAGGGCCGAGTCCTGTCCTTGGGACACACCAAGGCCAGGCAGCTCCAGGCTTGGGGCAGAGTGTCTGGAGAGCTGCCTGGGGGAGAAGGAGCTGGGGGTGTTGGTTGGCAGGGGCTGAGCATGAGCCAGCAGTGGCCCAGGTGGGCAAGAGGGCCAATGGCACCTTGGGCTGTGTCAGACACAGCGTGGGCAGCAGGAGCAGGGCAGGGATTGTGCCCCTGCCCTGGGCACTGGGGAGGCCACCCCTCGAGTGCTGGGGTCAGTTCTGGGCCCCTCACTCCAAGAAGGCCCTTGAGGGGCTGGAGCGCGTCCAGAGAAGGGAGCGGAGCTGGGGAAGGGGCTGGAGAACAAGTGCTGAGAGGAGAGGCTGAGGGACCTGGGCTTGTTCAGCCTGGAGAAGAGGAGGCTGAGGGGAGACCTCATCCCTGTCATTTCCAGGCTGCCCCAGCTCTCTGTCAGTCTCACTATGAAACACCATTCAATTCCACAAAGCCCTTTGTGCCACCACTCCTCCCAAAGAGCCAAACGCCGAGGGGGAGGTGAGGGTCCTCCACTGCCATCACTCACACCTTGCACCCAGCACCCTCACCATGCCCACAGCTGCTCCGTGCTGTTGGAATCCATCCAGCCACGCATATCAGCCACAACCAAAGCAAAGGTGCAAAGCTTTCTGAATGCTCAGAGTAAACTATCACAGTCTGTCTACACAGAAGAGCAGATGGAGTTTGCAACAGGTAACGGATGATCCAAAATAACTGGTTAAGAATATGGTGCATTATGGAATATTTTGAACTTCAAGGGGACTCATCTGAACCTAAATTAAACCTTCCAGCCTAAATTGTACCATGGTTTTAAAAGTAGAGTGAGATAAACTATCAGTAGGCGATTGCCTGGGAAACACAAACTATTCTTTTGTGGAGTTAAATCAGAATTTTATAGCGAGCAGAGGGATGCGGATCCCAAAGAACTTCCCATCTGGCTAGAGACTGGGCAGACTGGCAGAAAACCAGGCAGACAGGTTGTTTATTTTGGACTGGAAATGATACATTCCTGCAGAAGAGGTTGATTCTGCTGAATCAGCAATCCCTAGAAGTGTGTCACTGCATCAGAGAGCTTTCTACCAGCTGTACTCCTCACCATCTCTAGGGCCTTCTATAGAGATGCTTATTGACCCAAAATCAACCTCTACCAAACATTGCCAGCTTCCTAAAATCTTCCAGTTCAAGTGCTCATCTTGTTTGGAAGCTTCTCTCTTGACAGACTCTTTTTCATATTGTACCTTCAGTCCAAATCTTGAACCTTATCTCTATACACTGCTGGGTGGAAGAGATGTTTGTTCCACCAGGCTGAAATAGAAGGACCTTCCTTTGCTATCTGAAACGTGGATGGCAAACCTGGGGTCTCTGACCATCTGAAGTTCCTTCACTTCCCAGCACACACAGAGCTCTGGCAACGTGGAAGCAAGGCTACACTGTTCCATGCCTCCCTGGCAGCAAGAGGGAATGGAAAGGAGCAAGGATAAAAGTTTAACTAAATCAATCTAATGAAGAGCTGAACTATTCCAACTGGTATTTTGTTTTTGAGGAAACTTGTCCAAGTTCCATTTGCATTTAAGGTGCCAGTAGAAAGAGGAAAAGCCAAGAGGCACAAGCTAAAGAGAATATGGCAACTTTCTGTGAGGTAAATTCTGCATCAGCTGTGAGCCTTCTCATTCTTCACCTGGTTGGTGAGATAAATTTGTTGACTTAGGAGGTGTCCATGAGGATTAAGATGAACAGCAGTAGAGCCCTACTGACCACAGCCCCATTCTCCGTGGGGTCACTCAGAAGCAAGTTCATGCAGCACATTTTACTGCAGTGGATGAGGCATAAAGACAGGAGCTGCAGACTGTAAGAGTTTGTCCTCTCATGCAGAAGCAGAACTTACCAAATCAAGCATTCTTCCCCAGATATTCCCAAAGGGAAGGTTTCCATTGAATACAATATTTTAGAAAGCAATAATATCACTCTGGTCATTCCTATCGCACGTTGTAATCCTTGTTTCATACCAGTGTATTTCATAAAAGATTATTTCCTCAAGCAGGTTAGAGAACATTTATTTTTCACAAGCCACTAAAAAAATGGCATGGTAATGAAATTTGTAGCCTTCACTGAAGTTTTCCTTATGTTTCCAGCTTCCAGCAGATCCCAGGCCTATTCACACACTTGAATATTTGGGTTACCCGCAGCAGTTATTTTGTTAAGGACTGTTCCACACAGCAAACAGCTGAAGGTTTTCACTGTTTTAGCCAGCCACGTGTGGTTTTCACAGGCAGACCTTACTTCTGCATCATAGCTCACCTACTGAGAGCAGCCTTCAAGCTTTGGTGGTCCCTGTAGGTCCCTTCTCCCACTGGTGGCCTGGAAAGCCCCACATTATGGCTGTTGTCCCACAGCCTCAGTGCAAGAACACATACGAAGAGTTCCACTACGCTCACCTTTAGCAGCAGGTGTTTTTAGCACAGGGTTTTTCTTCTCCAGCCTCATCCTGTCTAGAAGATTATGCCCTCATTAAGAGAGAGACAAAAAGACAACTGGCATTTGAAACATGCCTGCTGTGGTAGAAGGCACATCCCTCACTTCCTATGGCTGGCAGCACCACCACGGAATTTATGGTGAGCTTCATCACGCAGGTTTGCAACAGAGTCACCAAACCCAGCCAGCAGCATCTCCCACTTTGCAGAAGCAAGGCATGGTGGGGGGGAATCTGGCCCTGCAGTCCTCATTTTACCCTGATTTGTGAAGATATCATTAACTCCCATAAATTTATGGCATTATCTCAGCGTGCACACACCAAGAGAATGGAGACCAAGGTCTTGTTTTCTTCTTTGCCAAAGAATTCTCCATGCCAGCATTCACTAAAACAAAAGCTGGCTTAAGTTTGTGAGGCCTTTTACTTAGATATCACTGGCTTTTTGTTCTCTTTCTCTCTCTTCCCCCCCTCAGCTTGCATTCAGGTTTATGCCTCTCTAGAAAGTTTATCAGCCTCGCAGTCCCACGAGGGGACTCATGGCTGGCCAGGCTGGCTACAGGGAGAGGTTATTTTGTTTGGAGAATGTTTGTGATTCACCACAAAAATGAGTGACTATTTTTCTCTGCTCTAAACAAAAGAAAATCCATTTGGTTTGCATAACTCTGGCCATCTGACTCCTTCCTGGAAAACTTACATAGGGAAACCAAACAAAGCAACACTTCCCATCTGCTCTTGGGTCTGTATCTGCAGGATGCATTGGAGAGAGGGTCGCTTTTCTTGCCTGCTACAGAAAATAAATGCTGTATTCCCGTGCAGTAAGAGCTGGGCCCAAGTGTTCCCAAACTCTGGATCTTGTGCCAAAAGCTGAATGGTGTGGTTTGGACTCCTCTCCACTGACAAGCCTAGTGGAAGAGCTGAGGAAGGCAGGGGGTGGAGCGCTCAACTCCGTGTCGCTGACTTTGCTGCCCAGGGAGGGATTTCTGCTCTGGGTCCACTGCTTTGCCTCCTTGGCCAATTTTACAGAAAGGATGCCCAGGCCTTGACTGCACCCCCAACACCAGTCAAGGGCAGAGCCTGGACATCTTCAGGAAATATTGCAATCCCTTGCTTTTGAGAAAATCCACCCACAGCAATGGGCACAGTTTGCTCCTTACCTATGGGGCTCTGATCAAGCAAAAGGTTCTCACTCTATAATAAAACCTCCACAGGACACTGCATTCGTGGGCAACTAAAACAAGTCAGTCCTGAGGCACAAGCCATTCAGAGCAGTGTGCAGAAATGGAGAAGGGTCAAACACCTCATAAAAATGCATCTTTCTGTGGATGCCCTTTCAGCAAGGCACTTTCTGCTGCTCAGATTCCAGTAATTCACCAGCCAGCATTCCTACACCTTTTAGCCTGTAAAACCTTTTCGTCCCCGCGGTAATGAACAGTTTCTTTTGCCATCAGCAGGGTGTAACCTTTTGGCAAGCCAGGATTTGGAGAATTTCCCAACTGTAATAATAAAAGCCTCAATATACACATGATGTGTTAACACAGAAGAGCAAAACTCAATAAAAGAAAGGTACAAAACCCCAAAGAAAGTGACCAAGACAGACCATAGTGCTTTCTTTTAGCCATATAACCAAGTTAAAATTAGCAGCTTTTTCTTTGGTTAATGGATCATCTTGGAACCAACTGGCATACTGAAAACTGACTGTATAACTCTCTTGCAGAGGGTTCCAGAAGGCACGCTCATTTCTAATTGCCACTGCAACATCACAAGTGCTGATTGTTTGACTTACAGTATCAGCAATACTTTAGGCCAGAGAAGGCTGCAAAAGCTGTTTGCAAAACGTCCCATATATCACTGAGTAACAATTTCCTGCTGTTATCCCTGTGTTTATGATTTGTGTTAAACTCAAGCACACCTCAGAAAAGGCTTTGACCTTCTCTCCTGTCACTGCAGGGGTGAAGACTGTGGTCCATTAGACCAGCACAGCCAGACTGGGCTGGGGGTCTGGTTGCTCTCACATATGACTCCCCCAGGACCATCTGTGCTAAGACAACTGTTCTCTGTATCTCAGCCCACTCGAGATGGGCAGCCCTGAGCCATCGTGAGCCTGAGCACTTTCATTGTCCCTTTGTCACCTCAGATGAGATAAAACACCTCTATAATTCTCCACACCGTCTACCAAAGCATAATCTCTCTTCATCCTGGCTGACTCCTCCTCTTATGCCACTCCTTGTGACAACTGCAAGCAAAGTTTTTGTTTTGAATCCATTTTGTGGGGAGACAGGAATGTAGTAAGACACTGGAACACTCTCTGAGCTAGAGAAACTGCCAATGAGAAAGACCCATAAATAAGAAATGTTTTGTTAATGCTGTCATGAAAACCACATTGAGATCATGCCATAATTGCACCGCTTTGTGTCGGGACATGAGCTTTGAATGCCAAAGCCATTCAGAGCAGAGTTAGGGGATGGGGCAGAAGAGACAGATAAGCACAGAACAATAATATCACTTTCTTAACAATCTCTAGACAGACAGACAGAAGGGATCTGGAAGGAATTGCTTCTTCTCTGCTGCATTCATCTGCTGTGTGTACAGTTCAGCCCAACAAGCACACGTAGCTTCAAGATTACTAAAGGAACTTGGCAAAGCACCACGCTATTAATTTGCTCGTGCTCACAACTGGCAGCTTGGGAGAGCAGCCCGTGCTGCAGCACCACAGGGTCAGTCCCAGGCAGGAGCCTCGGGCTTCCACCCCTCTTATTTGCAGACAATGCCCCAGTGAGACTCTGTCTTGGTGCCCCAACAGCACATGGCACAAACAACTGAGCTTGGCAAAGCACTCCACATCACGCAGAGATTCTCTGCCTCATCCACGCTCGGCCTGGGGAGCTGCAGAGCAGCCTGCTGGAGGCAAACACACAGGAATCCTGCTTGAAAATCCCTGTGCTGCAGTTTGCTGGAGGCTTGGAGAGCTTTTGAGGGATGTCTTGGGCCACCCTTCTAAATAGGATGCCAAGCTCCCCGTGGTGTATGTTTTCACCTAGGAAAAATCAGAGGCATATGTTGTGTTCTTCATAAAGGTCACATTCCTCAAAACACCTGATGGAGTTCATACAGTGATAGACATTCTCCAAAAGTGGAGTGGAAAGAGGGAAAAGCTACTATAAGAAAATCAATGATCCAGTGGGGGGGTTAAAGTGATGTGATCAAGTGGAGAAATTGGGGATTGAAGGGTCAAACTCCAGAGTAAAATGTTCCTGTGCTCGGAGTGACCAGGCTGTGAGAAAGTAAAGATGCTACAACAACCACAAAAAAAGTTCTGTGTTGCCAGGAAAAAGGAAAGATGGAGAAAACTGAGAAACCTGCTGCTGTGCCTGCTGTTTCCTTACCAATCTTTCTTCTCTTCATTCAGTTTTAAATTGCCTAGGACAGAGCTTGCCTCTTCACCCAGAACTATCTTTGCTGGACCCTGCACAATCCAGGCAGACAAAGACATTTTAGCACCACAAAGCAGTCATAAGTCACCACGCTGGATAATTGCTTTTAACTCTGTGCAGTCTGAAGCTAATTCTCCTAGGTCCTGCTGTTGGCAGAGAGCACCTTGCTGTTCAACATGCATCTGATTACACTTCTGCTCAGCCAAAGATTCTTCATGGTTTCTACAGATGTTCCTTTTTTTTTTTATCCCATAACTATGAACATTATGAGCCCATGCTCTCTTCACCTGGCACTTTTGTCTGCCAATAATCCCAATAAAAATCTATTAGCTCATGCCCTTAACCTCAGCAAGCCCTTGCTGTGCTGCTCTGCCTCTCATCTGGGATAATTTAAGGTTTCAGGAACTGTTGGCTTAGTGTTATCTTTAAAAATACCTCCCATCCCTGACACAATCAGAGGCAGAGCGAACCCAGAAGTCTTTGTAGTGCCGAGGAGAAGGAGCTCACTTTTCTCCTCTGCATGATTCGTGAAGCAGCAAATGCATCAGGTCAGAAGGTGTGGAACATATTTGGCCCTTATCCTCATTTTCCACAGTTTTGTGGACACAGGAAGACAGCTTCAAACAAAGCAAGCCCATGGGCTGCACTAAGACAAACTGATCTTCCCTGAAAGCTGCTGTGAAATTATGATGACAGGCATGATAATGAAATAGTCAGCTGGACAAGCAGTCAGCACACAAAAAGAGACGAAGGAGACTTTCTCCTCACCCCCAACCAACACCAAAAAAAGAAGGATAGCATTAATATAATTAATTGGCAGGAGCAGAAGCTACTTTTACCTTCTATTCAGGCTCAGAGTCCTGTCCTGGACTCACAATGCAGAGAGGGCCATAAAAGGGACAGTTGTTGGATGGATGCGGAGGCAGAACTGAGTGAAGAACAGGCAATTGAGACAGGAGACCTGCACCACATCTGCAGCTTCTGAAGAGGCTCCATAAACCAGTGGGAGGAGGACTGGGTGTCAGGACATCTGTGTGCTTGTCTGCAAAGAGCTCCCTTGGAGCAGCTGCCCTCAGCCCTGCTCGTCAGTGCCCACATCTCCAGACCAGGGGCAGGAGAATTTACTCATTTCAAATGCAGCTTCCAATGCTTCTTCTCTTCAAGATACAGATCTACTCCAGGAGTCCTAATAAAAAGCTCAAATCCAAGTTTTTCAGGGCTTCATAACTCATGCCCAAAAGACCTTTGTTCTGCAGCTCTTGAAGGCATTTTACAGAAGAAATGGAAAGCAATACGGGGAAGGAGCTTCCTCTGACCAAGGAAGGACCAAGCCTTGCTCTTACCCACACCCACACAGGCTGCAAATCTGGCCCCTGGTGGTCCTAAAACTGAAATGCTGCACACATTCACTCAACCACTCTTGCTTTAGAGATCATCAACAGCCCAAATCTCTCAAGGGAATATCTGGCCTGAGGGATGTTCAGGACATAAAACAAGGCCAGGCCAAGACACAACTGAGTGCCGTGGTCACTCCTAAATCTTGCAACTCCAGCAGCTTTTGTCACGCTGAGTGGTGGTCGAGTGAGCCCTGTGACTTCCATTAAACAAGTCCATTCATTTTTTAGCATAAAATAAAAATGCTTGAAAAATCCTCCACTGACATTTCTCTTGAACTGAAAGTGACTCCTCCACAAAGTAGAAATTTCCACCCAAATTATATCTTAGGTAAGGGATATTCAGAGTTTTCTTGAAAACAAAAGAGAGCAGATACACAAACTAAGAATGCTGCAAACTGTCAGCTTCCATCAGGCAAAGCCCAAGGCCCTGGGGTTTGTACCACATAGCTTCAGACTTTTGATGAAAAGAAAACTTCTAAATATTTGGGCGGCGATTTCATTTCCATTGGAAGCTTCCAGTGAAGAGGAAAGGGAAGGTTTCCTGCCAAGCACTAGAGAACTACAGAAGACTTTATAACACCTATGATCCAAACAAAACTTTCAATCTGAACTCTAGGGAGAAACAAACCATGGTTCAACACCTAAACACAAGCATGATCCAGGTTTAAGGAGTTCTGGCTGCGTGGGGCTTAAAAGGCAAAGACTGAATCTGTGGCTGCCTCTGCTGCTCTTTTTTGAAAGCCACCTCTTGCTTGTCACACACCTCCAGCATTTATCTCTGGGCTGCATGGAGGTGCCTCCAAAGCAGTTAATTCATCATATCCTCCCCACCCTTACTAAGATCCCTCTCTCCTACTCCTCCCTCCCTGGGCACTTCTCCCCCCAGCTTTTGCTCTTAACACTCACATATCTGGGTTAAGCAAACACAAACAGATATTAAAAAATTAAGCCAGCCAAGCTTTCTGCTTCATGACACAAGAGTTGGCAATTCCAGAACCTGCCTACTACAGAGGAGGCCAGCATAACTGTGTCAAAGCCATCCAAACACTCACTGCCTGTGCCTGCCCTGGGTGCTCAGTGGCATCCCTTGCATCCCTCACATCCCTCACGGGGCAAAGAGCCTTTGCTCCGAAGAGCAAAGCACACAAATGCTGAAAGCACACGCAAATCCAGCCTTGAGCCATTGGACCTCCACATGTAAAACACTAATTATGCATTTATTTGATCCTCAAAAGGGGTCAGGACCACCTCCCAAATGATCAGGCACTTTCTGAATAGACTCAAAGATGAATTCTGCTGTCACTGGTGGGATCAGCTATGAGTTACGTTCTGGTTTCCAATGAGGGTCTGCGGCCGTGCCGGATGAGAACACTGGGCTCATGAATTCTTTCAGCTAAATGGCTCAGTACACTTCACAAAAAGATTATACACTCAAGGTCTGATTTGCTTCTGTTACTTCAGTTCTGCTTCAGGGTGAACTCTGTAGAGGAAACCTCTTTCCAAGCTGCACCCACAGAAGCACAGCAATGCGTTAGCCACTACCCAGCATCGGCGTTTATTTAAGCTGTGTGCCCAGGCTTGTTTAGTCCCACAAAATACAGGTAAAGAGAGACACAACCTGATCTCACCACATGCTGAACCCAGCAAGACCCACACAGGCAATCTTTGACCCCTCCACTGCCCAAGGCTGTCTGTTCACACAGGGTCTGTCGCTGGTACAGTGGGACCAGCAACTTTCCTTATAAGAAAAACTCCTCTTCAGCACCTCATCCCATAATTACTGCCTTCATGGTCAACATATTTGATGATTTAAAACATCCTGCAAGCAAATGCCTGCCCTTGCAGAGTCAGAAAGAAGCATCAAAGCAGCTTACTGAGAGTGACTGTGTCGTTGATCCTGAAGCTGCAGAGCACTCTGTCCACATTACGGGCGTGTCGAAACCCATTTCCTCTCACGACCACTTGAAATGACTCTGTAGCAGAAGAGACAGCAGATTATTGACACACATGGAGGCAAAGCATGGTCATTTAGACAAGGCACATATGTCAGAGCTTTCCACTTGAGATCTCTTGTGCTAAAATTTGCAGTTTAACAATTTTTAAGTTTAAAAGTTGTTTAAAATTGAACTTGCACTTCTCCCTACCCAGTCTCAACTTGAGTTTTTAGAAACAGGAAATCAGACACAACAGAATTGACCTGCAGTGAAATCATGAAGCTCTAGAGACACTGAGCTTTCCCCTCCCCAGGATGTCATTTTAAATGGCAGAAAGCTTTGGGTGAAGAAAGCCTGGAGTACCTTTCCATGGAAAGGAAAAACATCTTCCAGTTACAGATGACTTGGAGGAGAAGCTCAAGCGCTGCTTTCCTAGGTAACTGCAAAATTTTATCAGTTGCCATGAGTTTTGTCACCTCCTGCCTGTCCAATCACCACGAGTCCTTGGTGGGATTCATCTCCATACAACGACGGGGGATCTCATCAACCCATCGGCTGGGTCTCTGGGCAAAGTCTATGATCTCAGAGCCTGTGGGCATTTCCCCAGTTCTTCCTCTTTGCTCTTCTTCCAGATCAACTCAACAAGGTCACTGTGAGTTGTGGTGTGAGCAGAAGGCATCAAGGACAGGAACTACACCAGAGCCCTGAACGGAGAGGTCCTGTTTGGAACGAGCAGCGCTCAACAATGAGATCATATCCTCACAAGCCTTTTGGAGCACTCTCCACTGTCCCTTGTTATTCCAGCTACTTGAACCTGGTGCTGGGAAAGGCTTACAAACTTCCTGCTGTCACCAGCATTAAGACAGCCTTGCAAGGAAAGCTGCATTTCCAGACTTTCAGATTCTGACACAGGGCCACGGGCCCAGAAAGGTTCTGGCAGCAGACACAGGGACTCCAACTCCCCCCGGCGAAGGAAACAGCCCCCTCAGTGCCTGTTCCTATCTAGGAGAGACACTCAGATAATCCTCACTGATGTTTTGCTGGTGAATGTGGTTTGAACACAAAATGTTTCACGCTCCAAGACAAAGCAGGAGTAATCACAGTGCACCAGAAGCACCACCCTGCTTTTAAAATTCCCAGGAGCAACAAGGAACCTGGTTTTTGCAGATCCAAGTCTTTCTCCTCGCACTTTACAGTCTCCATATTATTTCATCTCCCTTAAGGACTCACACACTGTACTTGTCAAAAAAAAAGCAGATTTGCTCTGGAATCTGGGCTCTCTTCCAGGTCCCACTCATTTACAGCCAAGCTGCAAATCATCCCACCACATCCAGCCAGGGGAGCTGCCTCGCAGGCCCATTATGTGTTGTCCAAGAGGATTTGGGAAGAAGAGGAGATGAGGAGGAGAAGAGCTCTGTGCTGGAGTGCGGGGGCTGAGGAATACTTAAGAGATATCACAGAAGCCTCAACTGCTGGGGAATGAGAGTTCAAATGCAGTCAGTGAACAGCACAGCAGTGATGTCAGATTAACCACGGGGATCCTGGCTCTGCTTGAGGCTGCAACGAGCGGACGCAGCACGCACCCCGCATGCCCATCCTGATGCAAAACCAAATAATCAAGAAACTGGCATTTCAGTGCTGCCAAAATTCACTCCTTAAGTACCTGGGACCAGTCTGTGGCCTCAAGTAACACTGAGCCCCCACGTTCTCTCCTTCCAAAAAAGAAAGCAAAAATCACCACCATTCTTCAAGGATGTGAAACAAGGGAACATGAGGCACTGGAGCTACCTCTGCAAAAATATATATCAAAGAGCCACCAATGCACACAGCTTCCCTATGCAATGGCTCTTCCATTAGTCTCAAAGCCCTAAGTGATGGAATTGTCAGCAGTTGAAGAACAATGGACCTCAAACCTGGAGATGAAGGTCTTGAATTGAGCATCTAAAGAACTGTTAGCGCTGTTCAAGGTTAACGTTGGTCCTCTTGTGAAGTACTGGCCAAATTCCAAGGTGAGTGCTTTTCATAAAACCCCTCTGCATTTCCTCTCAGCTGGCTCTGCTGGATGCAGCTGTACTTTACCCCCACATTCCCACTGAGACACAACGAATGGGAGTGAAGAGTCTGAGCAACCGACAGGCTGACTAGAAAGGGTTAAAGATGGTTACAAGTCATGGTTATAACTCAACTTCTCACTCACAACATCACAGAAGCATTAATTATCACTTGGGTAACTATGTAAATCCATTTTTTAAAAATCTGACAGCCAGTCTGGATGTTCAAATAATTTCCTTTCCCAAGCATTTATGAACATCACTGCACCGTGTCAGAGACTGCCATGACAACAATCATTTACCATGCTAAGGCAGACAGAGTCCCATTCTGGAGCTGGTTTGCTTTGGGTTTTTAACCAAGGAACTATTTAAATGGCCAGCCAAAATGAGAAAGTGCTAGAACTCATGTCAATTATGCCATCCTGGCATCAAACCCCAAAACTACTGTAAGGGCATGCATGGAATGCAGAACTGCTGCCTGGTACTAATTGGGCATTTAGCCTGGTGTCCCACATCTGCTCAGAAACTCTGACTCCTCTATAAAGTTTAGGGATACAGGCAGTTGCTCCAGGAGCAGGAGATGCAAGAAGGATGATAAAGCAGCTGTTTCATCACATAGTAATGAGTTGGTTGTCTTATTGCACTGCTGATTTAAGCAAAACAAAGATGCAGAACTCGTCAGGGACTCACCCTCCTCTAGAAACTTCAGCTCTGTTCCCAACCTCTCTACTTAATGAGCTGCTACACAGTCAACAAACAGCCAGGACACACTTCATAACGTGGAGAACTCGCAGGAAGGAGATGGATGAGACTAAAATGGTGCTGAAGCTTTCTTCAAAAAAGGCTGGATTCTGCTGGATGCAGAAATGCTTCCCAGGACCTTAAAGCCACATTGGAAAAAGCAGGCAAAGAAGGGGCAGTGCAACCCACACGGGTCAGCTCAACGATGTTTAAATTCTAGACCTCTCAATCACTGCGTCAACACCAAATTCCTTGGACCTGCTCAAAGGGTATCAACAGCCTTTAGACCAAAGTGTCCTCTGCTTTGCTTGATGGTTTCTTTAGAAGTACCTCCCTCGACAGTCCTCTGAGACAATGAATTTGCAAAACTCTAAACTGAATCACAAAGTCTTGTTTTCTGACTTGGTTTGAAATTTTGCAGCTCATCTATTTCAAGTTTGGCACAGCCTGAGTAAGATTTGCCTGAAAAACAGGCAGAACTCTCAAATTGAAGCCTTTTCTGTAACAAAATCCCATCTGACATCATTTGGGAGAAACAGGGAATGTGTAAGGAAAGAGAGATTCACCCAAAAGATGTAAAAGGTTTATCTCCAGTTTATTAGTTCCTTTTGCACCCTCCAGCAAGCAGAGATGGACAGAAAGAAGCGTTTCAGGCAAAATGAACAGCCAGGGTCTCAGTTTACACTTACCCCCTGCACATATACTGGAAGGCTCTGCTGCTAGAATTTCTATACAGGATTTCTTCAGAATCTAAAAGACAGAAAGAGTGTCATGAAGCACCACAGACTTGTTTAGGTAGAAACACAAATGCAAAAGCATGAGAGCGGGCTTATTGTCACACAGGAGCTGAACTCAACACTGAACCCTGCATTCCTGTCACGGTTATGCCATCTTAGCTTTTCCCTTTAAACCCACCATCCAGGTGCCATTGCTGTGGAGGAAGGCAAGAGCTGCTGATGCTCTCCAGCATCTCAACAAATGCTTGCCTTTGTCCCTGGTACAAGTCATCATGCAGACTGTGACCTGGAGCTCTGCAGGGTTAGCGAGGCAATGTCGTTGCCCTCTCCGCACAGTCCTCCCTCCCACGATTATTCTGGAGCCCAAAACTCCAAACAAAACATCACAAGCTTAAGCTAAGCTGTTGAGCTTTGCATTAAAGCATTCTAGGAATATCTACACAGCCACTTCTCAAGGCTCAGCACTGGGGGTTTAAACTTCCCGAGTTATAACTCTGACCCCTGAGTGCACCCCAAGCGCCTCCTCAGGGCTGCACGAGGAGCGCGCTCGGCTTGGCTGCTCTTTATTCCCACACGGTGCAAACATCACTCAAGCTGTTATTTGCAAGGAGCTGCCTTTCCCCTGCTCTGAGGACCAACTCAAATTCTCCACTGCACGCAGTCAGCAAACTTGTGAGAGTGCCCACAAGCCCCTGTGAGAATGGCAGCAGTGACCGAGAGGGTTGGGTGCTCAGCCCTGGGACCAGAATTCAGGTCAGCTCCAAGAGGCAAGTAAATGTCATCCAAGCATCGTGACTCAAATCCAACATGAAAATCATTTTCCCAACTTTAAATTGAAACATCTGTAAGGAAAGCACAGCAACCAATACAATAAATTCTGTAAGAAAAAGATAATCCATTTTTTCTTCATAATCTTGGCTCTCTGACTCAAATCATAATTGTAAAAGGTACAGATAGATTTATCTTTTAAGACTTTTAAACAAAAGTTTGAATTACTCAGAAGCAGGGCTGGCAGAGACTGGGAGAGCACCAAGGGGCTGAAGGAACCAGGACCATCTGAGCTGCTGGCAGCCTGGCAAATGAGGAGAAAGAAGATTTGCAGGAACAAGGTTATACAGGAACTGTCAAGTGGAAAAAAGAGAGAGAGTCAACAGTTGAGAACTGAACTGAAAAGCACCAGGAGAATCTGAAAGACAGAGTAACAAAACCACACATGGAACAAAGAGGACTGTGAGAACACTCTTCCAAAGTATCCACCTGTAGCCATCCATCCATCCTTCCATCCATCCATCCATCACCTGCCAGTCTTCTACTATTTGCCTCTTACTCACTCCAGGTTCTGCTTCTCTGAAGACACAACACTTTTCTCCCACAGTGACTGCTGGGGGTAGTGAGCACCACCAAGAGTTGATGCATATCCAAGTATTTTTCCTCTCCACAGAGAAATGTCTCCTTTAAGAATCTCCTCACACTTTTTCCAAATTCCCCCTTAAATTCTGTTCCTCTCTCCCTCAGCACCCCCAACCAGTTTAATATATATTTCTTCACCTCATTGCTGCAAGCAGTGAAAGAGGAGAAGGCAAACGTGTTGGAGGACAAGCGCATGAAAAATACAATCAATATATTCACTTAAATATATCAAGAAAAAGTTCACATGATTTAAGCTTGAAATTCATGGCTTCTGCTCATCAAACACTCACACTGTAAGGCAACTCAGATGGGGGTGGAATAGCAGGTGTCTCAATTAGATGATTATAGAACCTTCCAGTTGGAAAAGACCTTTGAGATCATCGAGTCCGACCGCACCCATCACCCGCTAAACCCTGTCCCTCAAAAACTCATCCACCTGTTTTTTAAAAATGATACAGAGCTCCCAATCCAACCCATTTATGTGACTACAAAAAGGAGACCTTAATATTTATTTTGGTTTTGAATAATAATAAGTTTCCAATGTTCCAAGCACCCACCCACATCCTCCTTTTCACGGGGAGAACCACACCAGTTCTGCCGCACTCAGTAATTAACTGCAGCCCAGAGGGCACCTCGGTGCCCGGGCACACAACTATCTGAAACCCACACTTGCAGCTCATTGTCTGCAGCTTTGCACATGCAACGACCCAGCTCAGCTCCCCACACTGGTTCCTGGTCCAGGCTTTGGGGCTCCAGCTTCACACAGGCTCCTGGGAGGATCTGTTGTCAATGTTTGTTGACGTGCCAAATAAAAAAAACCACCTCATCCTCGTGGAAGCACAGCTTTATTTGTCACAGTTATCTCTACCAGGACAGAACTGAATTCAGCACCACCTGTGGCCAATTTATCTTTCCACCAAGCAATGCATTAAAGTCAAGAACCAGGAGGGGATCTGTGGGTCACTTGGGCCCTTTTAGAAACAAAGGGAAGGAGGGGAGTGAAATTCTGCAGCTGCTGGAAGCTTTCGTTCAGCATTCTGGCCCACAAGCACGCAGACGATGACTTCACCACAGCAGCTGCATATTTCTTATTTCTTTTTCACCAATTTGGGGAATTCTAATTAGCAAGCAGGATCCTGAAGCTTAATAGAAGGTTGCTGTCTAATCAGTGCTTGTGTAAATCACCTCAGTCTGAGGCCAGGTACTCGTTATCATGCTCTGTTGGATTGCTAATTAATGAAGCCTGCTGCCAATTACAAAGAAGTAATTTATTTATGAAGTGTTTCCTGCTCAATAATTTCTGCTAAGTCCTTTTTTAAGATGCATTTGGGGGAAGAAAGGTGTAGAAATCATGATCATAACCCACTAAAAGCAATGAGAAACACGACACAGCTGAGGCTGGGGGCTCACGGCCCCTGCTGTGGGTGGGGTGGGCGAGCTGCCTGCCCAAGCCAAGAAGCTCGAGTCGTTGACTTTCTCTTTGGCCTGTGGAGAAATCCTGGCCCTGACAGAAGACAGATTCAGGATATCTGTGTGAAGCTCCTGCTTTGAACTGCCCTCTGGAGATCCCACTCCTCCTTACTGGCTGCAGAAGCTTGAAGAGCCCAGCTTGCTGAGCCCGGGCAGGGTGCACACAGAGCTCAGACTATCTTTTAGCAGTCAGGCAGACAGCTGGCTTAGACATTTTGTCTATGTTACACATTTTGCACATACAGGACATGTTTTGCAAAGGAACTAAAATTCTCTCATCTCTCTCCCCCATTCATGGGGCCTCAGCCCCTCTCCCTGCTCCAGGGAACACTCGGGGTCTCTATCTGAAGAGCCAGCTCAGGAGGGGACGTAAGAGCATCACCACAGTGCTCATGCTGTGGCTGTTGGACCCTCACACCAAGTTCTCCCAGCAGTGACCACGCTGCACACATCCAGCCCTGCAGCTTGTCCCAGAACACATTTCTGGGGCAGAAGAATACGGAGGCAGTTTCCATCTGAGCTAAAATTTCTTGGGGGCAGGGAGTGCGTGGAGCAGCGTATCAACTGAGGCACGACCCGAGAACACCGCGGACACCGTGGTGAGGGGATCCAGAAGGAACACACCAGAAATTAAACTGAAAGGGATGAATCATGTGCACAATTTACAGACAGGAGACAGTTCCATGGACTAGCTGATATTATTTTAGTCCTTTTACATCACAACTGCAGCTCACTCAGAAAATCCTTCCTAAGGGACCCACGACCCCACCTCTGTTGGAGATAAGCTCTGAGCTGGCGCTGCTGTTTAACACAGGATCAGGGAATGTTCCTGTTCCAACCAACTGCTCTTTCAGTCACCTTCTGTTAAAGGCTTGAAGCAAAGCAAAGGCAGGATCCCATCCTGACTTCCATGCTGCTTCATGTTCCTTTGCTTCCAGCACTCCTACCAAAGACCTACCAAGCAGCAGATGAGGTTTCAGGTTTTCCATCTAACACTTGCTCCATTTGCTTTAAACTCCCAGGTTATGATCCACAGAATTTTTTTGCAGCAAAGAAAAGTTTAATCAATTATTTCAGTCCCTTCCATTCGTTCCCCAGCTTACAGCAATCAACTGTCTGCTTCTCTGCCAGACTCTTCTCTCCTAACAAACTCAAAATCACCATTAAACACGGGGGAAGCTGGAGGTTTAGCAGTGGCTTTTTCATCACGAGGGAGAAAATGCAATTGTTTTGCTTAATAAAAACAGTTACATTGGAACTCACAGGAGAGAAAGGATCAAAACCTACAGAGCACTGAGTACCTTTAATTTTAAGCATTACTTCAGGAGGGGACTATATTTTCAGCTCTTCTAAGCACAGTCTGCAGGGCAGAGCCTGAATAGCTTGGTGGCGTGCAGTGGGAGAGAGCCCTTCTTGGAAAGCACTGAGCACATCTCCCTGCTCCCTGCTGGCTCCCACAGAAAAGGAAAGGTAAGGGTATGGAAACCTCTGCAAACCCATCACCCTCAAGATCTTTGCTCAGCAGATGTAGAGGCCCGGAGGAGGCCAGCCTCAAGCTCCACCACTCCCAGCTCCCACCCTCTTCCTCATTCCAGAGGGACTCCTAAGTCCACCACCTCTGCACACACAGAGGGCTGAGAAAGATCTGCTCCTCAGGGCTAGAGCCAGGCTGCCCCAGCAGGAATACAGGGCACGTCACCCCAACTCACTGCAGACCAGAACAAAGCCAAATCTTCACAACTCTAGAGTGATTTCAAACACAAGTCTCCCCCAGACTCATCATTTCATCTTCCCCCCCTTCTCATAGCACCCAGCAGCCTAACCAATCCCCTCTACACGTGCCTGAGCATCCTTGCTGTGCCAAGTCTTACACAGGAACTGAAAGATGTGTCCAAATCCCGTGGCTCTTTCAACATTAAAATGCTTTCCTGCAAACACAAATGCTTTGTTTGCTTCGAGACAGAGGTGCTTTGGAAGGACACAAAAAGAATCACAGCATCATGGAAGGGTTTGGATTGGAAGGGACCTCAAAGCTCATCCAGTTCCACCCCCCTGCCATGGGCTGGGACACCTCCCACTGGATCAGGGGGCTCCAAGCCCCATCCAACCTGGCCTTGAACACCTCCAGGGATGGGGCAGCCACCACTGCTCTGGGCAACCTGGGCCAGGGCCTCCCCACCCTCACAGCAAAACATTTCTCCCTAAGTTCTCATCTCAATCTCCCCTCTTTCAGCTCAAAACCCTTCCCCCTCATCCTGTCCCTGCCCTCCCTGATCAAGAGCCCCTCCTCAGCTATCCTGGAGCCCCTTTCAGTCCTGGGAGGCTGCTCTAAGGTCTCCCCAGAGCCTTCTCCTCTCCAGGCTGAACAACCCCAACTCTTTCAGCCTGTCCTCACATGGGAGGTGCTGCAGCCCTCAGACCATCTCCATGGCCTCCTCTGGACCCACACCAAAATCCATGTCTTTCCTTTGTTGAGGATTCCGGAACTGAATGCAGAACTGCTGGTGGTGGATGAGAAAAGGAAGAAAGAGGGAGCTTATTTCCCATTTAGAACAGGAATCTACAGATTCTTTGTTAGTCTAGACTGATTAACATCCTTCTTGCCATTCCTTTTACAACCTCTTTTCTACCCAACCTGTTGCAAGTGATCAGGTCACAGATTAATTTCTGTACAATTACTCTTTCTTGTGACCCTCCTTTCCAAGGCTGGTGGTAAATCCTGCACCAGCTGACTGAAGCAGTTCTTTACTGGGTTCCTGTGGGCTGAAGTCTTCTCATTCTCTTAAGTATAACTGGAAAGGGAGTCAGAAGTGCTCCTGGAATTCATTAAACTCAGCTTGCAAAGGGAATGCAGGGCTGGGAAGTGAGCTGGGTTTTTTGTTGTTGACACGCAACACCTGATTGTCCAAGAGAAATGAGGCAGTAGCCCCACACTTGGACAGTGCCAGGAAAACCAATAAACCAGGGATTGTATTCCATCCACACAGGAGAGCACCAGGGAAAACTGAGCCTGCACTGAGGGGATAATTTTGCTTGGTACTGCACTGTCAAAATAGTGTGTAACCACTGTAAACACAGAAATCCGAGACCCCCTCAGTGAGCCCACCCTCCCCAGCTTCCAGTTGTATATTTGGTCTGTGTTTTATCAACCAAAAGGCCTTTACCAAAATGAACAAAACATGTGTCCCATCATTCCCTGAGCCATGGGAAGCAATCTAATTAGAAGTGTTATGGGGCACAACTGAGCAAAAGAAACAGAAACATACTGAAAGCTCCTTGAAAACACCATTTCCTAGTGAACACTTGGCCCATTTTACTCTTACAATGAAAATGGCACAAACATCCTCTCATTTATTGCCTTTCCTGCCCAGTCAAGCAAAGCACTGGTCCTGGGTGAGACAGTATTAGGCTGTTCACAATTTCAGAGCTAGAAATAGGGATTCTCCATCAAGCATCTTGATTTGCCAGTGAAGACCATGGAGGTGTCTGCATGACTTGTACACAAGAATCAATCCATGCCTCTGTGAGCTGAATCTCTAGGTCTTGTCCCAGCCACTCAGTAATGGGACAGCTCTTACACGCTGCCCCCAGCCCCTGAAGGAAATGCCAGGAATTGATCAATCTGAATAGGAGGGAAAAGAAAAAACAGCCCAGGCTGAATGTAGAAAGCTGAGGTTTGTGGGTTCTGGCACACAGAGAAGGATCCCTTCCACCACTCTGAACGGGTGAGCAGTGCAGCACATCCACCAGGTGAGAAAGGATGCTATCCAAGCAGAAGGATGGGGATCAGGGGGTGCCCTAATCCCTCATACAGAATATACTCTGCCTCATCTCTGCTGCCCCAGGCTGGGGCAGTTGTTTTACAAACCATTACATCTGCCCAGCCCAGTCAGTCAGTGATTTCCCATCAAGAGGGGAGACAAAGATAATATTTGGGCTCAAAGCTTCCTGTGCTGGGACCTGTTGATAAACTCTACACTGAAGTTGCAATATTAACACAAAGATCAATGTCTTTGGACCAAATATTTAAGTGATTCACGAGCAGTCAGCAGGTCCCTGTGAACACAGGGACACTACAGCTGTGGAAGCTGACACAAACACGCACTCATGCAAACACACTGAGAATACTTACAGAGTCTATGATCCCCTGAAGGGCTTCAAAACCATCATTCACTGGAAAGACATGATCTTTGCTGTCTGCAATCCTAGCCAGCTGACAGAGGGGTGAGAGTAAATAAAACAGAAATGCAAAGAATGAGATAAATTAACCAGCAGGCAGGAAATTGAGACTTCTCCAGACTCATCCACTTGCAAGTAAAAAACACAAGCAGTGCAGTGCTCTGTGGGTTCCTTGTGCTTTGCAGCTCGTCAGGCATTGAAAAGCTTCTCTCTTTAGCCTTTCAGAAAGCTCTATATCAGGAATCAGAAAACTTAACTTTAACTTTGATGGTAAGACAGGACGTGGCCCAGAACCTAATGATCTTTATTGCAAGACTATCTCCCACATGACTGCAAGTCACCCAGCACGGAAAGACCCCACCAGCACAGGCCACAGCACCAAGGGGACAGGTCACTGATGCAGAAAAACACTTGATCACATCACTGAAACCAGAGAACTAATCAAAATGATTCTGTATTTTCACATATAGAGAAGTCTAATGCAAATAAAACCCGATGGGGAGATACAGACCTGTTCATGTTTCCTGTCAGGACAGAGATTTGACTTTGTACTAGGATTAAGCATTAGAGTGCCACGAGAAAAAGCAGAGGGCTCTAAACAGTAGGTGTTTCCTGAGTGGGAGGAAAAAGGGAGCAAAAGTCTACATGCCAGGGAAGAGCCTTTCATGGTGGAGAAGGGGAAGCAGGACATCACCTGTGAGGAGCTGCATGCAGGATCACTTGCCAATAGCACGCTAAGGGTTAAGGCAAAGATACAGACCCAACACAGACTAATGAGCTCTCCAGGCATCTGCTGGAGCACACTCAAGGTTTACTGCTGCAAGGCCAGGGTTTGTTATAGCAATTCTCTCTCCTGGCAGAGGTACCACCATCCCAGCAGGCCTCTGGCGTTTCCTGCAGCATCGCAAGCTGGAGGCAGCGGACTGGCCACGCACTCCTTCCCAAGCCCCACTGGCTCCACCTCTCCAGCTCCAGCCATTCAGAACTCCCACTCCTCAAACAAAATGCCAAACTATCAACCTCCTGGTTGGCACCCAGAGAACTACACGAGGCAACTTCTCTCTGCCTGTGCTGAGGAGGGTATTAAGGCTGCTTGCTGACCAAGATACAGCAGCTCCTGGAAACGAGGATATTTGGTTTTCTCTACTCACTCCCTATAGCTGCCCTCTTACTGCATTCTGGGACTTCAGACACAGTCATCTTATTCCAGTTAATTCCTTCTGCATCACTTCAAGCAGCAGCTGTCTTCGAGGTCTGCTACTTTAGACCCTCTTTCCTTTTTCTATGACTTACTCTGGGTTACACCAGTCTCTGGTTTTGATTCAAGGAAGATTGTTCTAAACCAAGCTTGACTCATTTTTGAATCAGTGTTTGAAGCTTTGTTAGAAAGCTGAAAGCCTGGAAAAGCCCTAATTCAATCAGTATCTCAGAATTCAAATCAGGGCTGTACAAGCCTTTCACTCATGTTAGAAAAAGACATCAATTGTTACTCTTGGTGTGAAATGTAAGTAATGAACATACAATGTAATGTGATAAATATAGAAGTCAGCCTCTCCCAAATGGGAAAACACTAAAATATTAGTGCCACTAATGAAGCTGTTTACTTTTTACAGCATACTTTTCCCATGAAGGAAAAGCTGGACTGAAATCAAAGCATTATATGGAAATACCTCATTTTTATGAGGGAAAAAAAAAGTCCCCACAATTTCCTTCTGCCTCCTCCTGCCTACAGCTTAAGCCAGACTGATTTGCTGTTCTTGTGTCTTCTCCTCTGCTTTTCTCCAACATTTTCAGGGTAATTGTGGATTGCAGACAGAGGGACAGTTCTCCACGTGTAGGTGTTTAGAAAGAAAGGGGCTTAAACCCAACACCCAGCCTAAGATGCTTCAGGCAGTCACTTTAGACTGTCAAAGTTAGTCAAAGCAAAGGCAGACCACTTGAGAAGAGCTGATAAGGCAATTCAGGAGCCCGTGGCAGTGTTCAACATTCACCTTTGCCAAGCAGCTCAGCAAACACCAGCACCTCATTTACCTGGGTCTCATTGAAGTCTTTCACACCAACACAATACACTGTCGCTCCCAGGTCACGCGACCGATTAGCCTGGAAGAGAAGAGGTAGGATGACATGGATGCAAATGTGATGGGATTCAGGTTTCTGAACGTTCTGAATCATAAATTCAGTCTTTGTCTGTAAACTGAGCAGTGGGAGGGGCTTGTCAAAAGAGAGCTTCAAAGCTTTCCTCCTTGGTTCTGCAGTAACAGGTTTTATCTGCTACTAGAGCAGTTATTTGTTCAGGAAAGCAAAACCCAAGCTATGTGGGGATTTTATACCTAATTGGCTCACCTTCCTAACATCTGTCTGCCCATCAGATGTCAGACAGGCTAAATCCATTTTCTCTTCATCATTTAGGACACATCTTCATATAACAGAAACCTAAAATGTTTGGGTATTTTCCATTTCAGACGTGTGTCTGGGCTTGTGAGAGCCACAGGCGAAGGGAAATTTAATTCCATCTGCTACAAAACTGCATCACTCTTGCTGTTTACACAGGATCTCAAACTAATAAAGGGAGAACTTCCACAGGTTTGATTTTTCCAGGCTATTTCATTGACATGCAGAGGAAGTTGCATTTACTGTTCAAAAAGCAACCGTTCTAAAGGCTCTCTCCTGCGTATGAATTAAGCCATTTAATCATATTTCATTAGAAGTGGAACACCAGACTGAAACCCCGTTCCCTGATAACTTGGTGGTCAGTCAGATTGTGTCAGGAGTCAGCAGCAGTTTGAATTGTTGGATAGAAAAGCATCATTCCAGTTTTACACCAAGAAACTTAAACCCAAACAACTGAAGCAACTCACGGTGTAAGAGCTGAGTTCAGATCTCCATTCTACCATCTCACTAACTCTCCAAACCAAAGCCAATACAACACTCCTGACCTCTTGACTCGTTCATTCACCCCTAAAAATAAACCTATTTTTCTTGCAGACTTTTGATTTCAGAAGGGAAGAAAAGGAGATGAACTCCAGATTCATGTTTGTGCTGTAGCAATATTGGTTTTCTTCTACAAACCCATTCTTTTTGTTGTTATTGGATTTAAAGCTGTACTTTGGAGAGATTGAGAGGAAAAAGTCTGTCCATAGAAGATTCATGTAACAACACCATCTTCCAAGATTAGGTCATCCTAATTTGTTTGACTGACAAGTGAAAATTGGTTCATCTCTTCAGATATAACTATAAAAAGGACGTCAGTTGGAACATTAAACAGCAAAGTTTTCAAGTGCTCAATCTACTGTTTATGTAACATTTTGCATAATACAAAAATTTAATGAGAATACAGGCTTGAATCTTGGAAACCTTTGTGGAAATTTTGGATTTGGTCCTCTCAAAGGTTTCCTGATGTGACAGAAGATTACAGGAACAATCTTACTTTTGTGAAACAATCAAAGTCAGAGCAAGAAGATTCAAACATTTCCCAGAACAACCCAGCAAATACTCAAACATTTCACTGTGAACTATTCCTTCCTCCAGGGTTGTTGTTTTTTTTTTGTAACTGGAAGTTTAAACCTCCCTCCCTTCCCATGAACAGCCTCAGGTTTGATGAGTCATAAGCAATGCTGCTGTTGATGTTTATCCTTAAGATTCTTGTCTAAAGAGCACCAAAGGGAAGTTTTGTTTTTAGGGGAAAAGGTTTTCCCAGTCCTTTGCCTTCAAAGCAGCAAGCCCAGACATCTCACTGTATCCCTGGCTAAAAATGTGGAAGACACTCACCTCCCTCTCAGAGTAGAAAAAGAGGTCTTCATGGAGTTCTCCATCTGTCAGTGCAATGATGACACTTGCAGTTCTGTAACCTAAACACACAAAGTTCTTTAGTGCCTCAGGTCTGAGTTGTATTTCTCACACTAATCCAAAAACCATTCTGTGACCAACCTGTTGGCACAGACAGAGAGGACATGAAGCCCTTGTCCTTACCCCCCCTTCAGCCAACCAGTCTCCAGAAGGCACGAACTTCTGTGCACTTTTGCCACTCAGGCACCTGCCTCCAACACCAGTTTTATCCCACACTCCTCTGATGGGCAAATGATTTTTAATTTACAGCCCCTTCTAACTATTTCAACGTTCCAGACCAGTAGATCAGCCTGCAGCCACCAAAAAACCCCAAACAATGCAAAGTGTCCCTATTTTTTTACTGATTTTATTTTACTGTCAATTCAAGAAATCTAGAGGGGTTTTTTTTCAGCTTGTGATAAAAAGCTCAGTTGAGATTTAAAGAGATGTGGTAGGAAAATGGCCTAAAATCATGAACCTTCCCACTGAACACACTGCAGCAACATTTTAAACTTTGCACTCCTCTCCTTGTATTGGTTATTGCTTGGGTGTTGCAAGTTTGTGCTGGTTTTCAGGAGTGGCCAAACAGAATTAATTGATATTTCTGATAACAGGCTTGCTAGAACCAAAGGAGCTCTGTAGGCACATCCTCACAAACATGGAATGACAAAGGCTAGATATGTCAAGGCATCTCAATTATCAACCTTTGAATTTGTTCAACAAGCTGGGGCGTTTTCCCACCATTACCTGTAGCTGTGCCTTTACCAAACCACTGCTGAAGGGACAGAAATCCAAATGAGCAACACCAATTAATGCAGAACAGAGATCTCACACCTAATTTTCTTGGTGATACTTCAGAAATCCCCAATTTTGAATCATGTGGGAACGATGCAATAAGAAAGCTTGACAAGCAACAGGCAGGGTGGTTCACGTTGCAAATGTCTAACTCAAATGCCAAGGCTCTTTCTATAGGAGATGGGGAAAAGTGAGCACTTCTTGTACAAGCTTAGGAGCCCAAATGACCTCCAGAGATGCCTTTTTTCCCTCCCTTGTCTACTGCAGGAGCCTTTGGACCTGCTGCAGGTGTTTCAAACAAGGACAGTCATGCACAACTAATAAATACAAAACACACAGGCCAACATTCAGACTTGAGAACCCAATTTTCCAATGCTCCCTGGTCACCCTGGTGTCACCCTGGTGTCACCCAGGTAATCTCTGTACCAGCACATCAAACCATTATCAAACCAACTGCTCCAGATACCTCTTCCATTTTGCTGCAGTTGTATTTTCCAGGTGAGTCCCAAAGCTGTGTGGACTTGGTCACTGCTTAATATTATTCAGGAGTTTCCCTGCAAAACCATTATGACTGGCTTTGCACTCAGACATCTCTTTGCCTGTGTTTTGGGTTCCAAGAAGCACTGTTTATATTTCCACTTCAGGGCTTGCAGTGCAGAAAGTTTTTACATTCAATGTAAGGAAGGAATGGACAAACATTTTTGCAATTGTCTGCACTTGTTACTGCATTTAATGATTGCTTCTTGAGAAAAAACCTCTGACCTAACAGTAACTGCACTTTCTCATGGTGCAGAAGGAAGAAGAAATGGTTACCCAAGTGCTCATGCAAAAAGAACAAGATCAGGTACCAGGCAGATCTGACAAGATTAGGCACCTTCATTCAGCCTGGTTTCTCACTTTTGCCCTGAAATACATTCATTCCACCTCTGGAGCTCTAAAGCTCCACCCATTCTTTTTCCTTTTCAGGAAAACTACCCTGAATAGCGTTGCATTCCCATAAGAATAGAAGCCACTCCCAGCCTTTGCCCCCAGTGAAGCTGCATTTCAAATCTGTTAAAATTATCAATCAAGAGGAAAAAAGCATTCAATAGATCAAGAAAGACTCTCACCGTGAACATTTTCATAGTAAATCTGTTCACTTGCCTGAAATTAAATCAGAATATTATTAGCAATAAATTAATAACAATACTTTGTGGGCACTACACGTGCACCAGAAAGAAAGAGAAGATGGCAGAGAGGATGTCATGGTTGCAGTCTACACATAACCTCTGCTTTCAGAGATATCTGCTTCATAAAACCAGTTTCTTGCCTATGGTTTTGATTGCCTTACTTCAAGGTCTTATCTAAAGCATAACTGAGTCAAACCAGCCCTAGGGCCATTGGTCAACAACAACATAGTCTCCCACTGTTCTGCTATCTGAAAATCACATTCACCTCCTCCTTCAGAACTGGTAAGTATTCCCCAGCACCCCTAGATCAAACAGTCTAACTGCAAATAAACCAACTTCAGAGAGATATTTCTTACATTTGTCTCCCACATGATCTATGCAACAAGTGTATTTTGCAAGGCAGAAGGGCAACAGCTTCAGTGTGCATCAAGAAAAATTAAAAAGCAGGCAGCTTACAGGCTGCATTTTGGCTATGAATTTAAATTTGGAGTTTTAGACTTCTCCTGTAAAGTTTCTGAAGTCACCAGACTCTGGGGATTGGGGTTTTGACTCCTGGTTAAGAGTCAGGATCTCCCTCAGGTCACCTGAATTTGTGCCACAGTCCTCCCAAACGTGTGTGTAGTACACAAGCAAGAGGAGGCTGAGGAATTCAGGTTCAGAGAAACTCCTGAGCTTGTAAAATACACAGAAGGAGAAGATCAGAGCAGGCAAAAACTCCTGCAGAGCATTGTTTGTCCACCAGTGAGAAGAGGTTAAAGCCCCACCCAACTCTACCAAGTCTCCTACAGCGCCCACGCAGGACTCCAGACAGCTTTCCACCCTCCATGGATGTAATTCCATATGGGTTGCAATGCCAAAGACTTCTGCCTCGTCCTAAGCTGAAAAAAGCAGCTCCCCTCATAAAAGCTGAAGGCAAAAAGAAAGACAAGTAGGAGGGTTTGCAGCTCCCTTGTACCAGCTCCAACACAATGGGTACAGTCAGTGTATCTATTGCATAAAGGGAAACAGCCCCCCTTTACCTACCAGAGCATTAGTAACCAGATTCCTTTGTTTAACCCTTCCTGAGGAGCACCCAGACACAGTTTAGAGGCACCACAGCATGCATCTAGTTACCCTTTCAAATCCTTCATGCATGTATGTGTCACCTCCTGGAAGGACTTTCTGCAGCTCTTCTAGACCCTGGCGTATCTGTTCCCTGAAACGAACGCAGACACAACGTCAGATCCAAGGTCAAATTTATCAGGGCTTGATATCCAGGTGAAGACATGCATGGCAGAACCAGGCACAGAGGGGAAAAAAGAGTTAACCCAATGTTTTATGTAGGTGCTATTATAGGGCAAGGTAAAGTCTGGGAAGAGACCCTTAAGTATGTGGAAAATAACCCTGATCAAAGCTGTGATGCAGAAGCAGAGCAGCTCTCTTGCACCTGGCTCACTGTCCTCACTGGCTGATCTGACTACACAAATGCAATTGAATAGCCACAAAAAATGACACAATTTCAAACCATGCTGGCAACTCCAGTTTATTTGGTCATTATACTCTCAGTTCCTGTTCAAAATGACCTGAAGATTAAGCCTTTCCCAACAGCTCATTATCCGGGGCATCTGCTTTAACTCTTCAGATATCCCAGGCATGGACACTGCAAGACTGAAGTCAATTTTCACCCTGCATGTTTTATCTGTTTCATAGAACCCAGTCTGTGGGATCATCACATTGGTGAGGCTGACTGCAGCAGTGCATTGATGTTCTCCAGTCTACAGAGCAGCAAATCCCACAGGGAGAAAACTAAACTACATCTCCTTTTGCAATAGGTTGAATTATCAAACATCCAAGAACTCATTCTGTGCCTGTGATAACCCATCCTGGCCAGGTACTGAGCTGTATATCACAGGTAAGCTAGGGACAGATATTTCCTCTCTTCAGCTACACTTCCACAAAGCTGAATATAAACCCAAGAGCATTTCCTGTGATCAGAACTATGTTTTTAAATGCAAACGCTGGTATTTTAAAATAGACAGGAAAGGTCT
The DNA here is from genome assembly GCA_033558185.1 of Dromococcyx pavoninus. NCBI lineage: Eukaryota > Metazoa > Chordata > Aves > Cuculiformes > Neomorphidae > Dromococcyx > Dromococcyx pavoninus. The sequence continues at coordinate 152,003 of JAUMJL010001311.1, read as the reverse complement.
TTAAAACACATCAATCCAGCCCCATTAGATGCACAGAGCCATGCTGAGCACCCTCAGTTTTCACATTCAGATGCTGGTAAACCACGTGGAGGCATGGGCAAGTTAGAAAAGGACTTTGCCACTACTCCAGCTTCCCCATTAAAAAAGGCCAGTGTTAATTAAAGGACACATGAAGCCCACACCTTGTCAGTCCTCCAGTAAAAACCAGCAGCTCCCCAGTCAGCTGGTTTTTAGACCAATACCACAGCAATATCCTGTTGCCAGTCAACATTTCTGGAACAGCTGGATGAATATGAAATACATTTCCACGCAGGAAACACTTAAATCTCACAGCTTAGAGACTTAACAGACTAGAGATCTCTGCAATGGGCTGTGCTCACAGCGTGGGAGACAGAAAAGTGCAGGGAAGAGGTTTTCCTCTGACACCAAGTCAGATTTGGTTCATTATGTTTGTTGTTGCAGAAAGCAGCAAGAGATGCTCAGGCTGGCTGGGTTCAATGACTTTTTTCAAGGCTGCTATGCACGTGGAGTGCTCCTTAGGAAAGGGGCCAGTTTCCTATTCATTGCTCTCTAGTAGCTGCTCTGGTATGCAATTTCAGAGACATCCAATATGTAAAACACATGCTGACTTCTACAGCCTTCACATGTGTTACATATATTTTTTCTCCACGTGGCAATGAAGTTAGCAGAGGAAGCAGGAGTGACTGAAGGACCTCATCAAGCTCTCTTTGAAGTCATAGTTACAAAAACCAATTCCACCCAATAGATTTGACTCAGATTAACTTGGAGATCAGGGGAAAGCAGGAGCACGTTTCAGAAACGTGGCAATCAAACTGTCATTGCCAAAAAATACATTACCTGGCAATCCACCCAAAACCCTCTTTGCCTACAACATACCTTGAAGCTGCCTAAGGAATCATGTTCACCACTGCCTCAAGAGTAAGGGTTTCACCTGTGGCTTTCAAGGTTGATTTTATGGGAAGAGAGTTTTAAGTAGTTGTTTGCAGAGGAAACTCACTAAGGATGTTTCAAAGGCAACAAGGCTCTTGTTCTCTGATACAAGCCTGAAAACCAGTGGAAGGCAGACTCCCTCAGTGAAGGCAGTTGGAGTTCAAACCCTGATTCCTGACAGAAAGTCATTTAGAAGTTATAATTAAGAGAGCAACCTCTGCCTTAAAAGGCCTTGATGCCTTCTAGTGGAATGAGAGCCAAAGGTGAAGACAGACAGGTGGTTCAAAGAGGTAAACTGAGAAGCACAAAGGTGTCACAGCACTGCTCCCAGTGGACTGGAAATCATTGAGCAGGGGAGGTGAAGGAAGCTACAGGGACACAAAAGGGGCTGTGCACGGTCCAACCTCTTCTTACCTGTCTTCTGTTAACCTCATCAGAATTGTCCCTCTCGTTGAAAAAACAATGAAGGACATCCTCAGCTGAGGGCTGGAGAAGGAGAGAAAGAAGTTCCTCATTGTGGTGGTCCAGCCCAGAGGTTACTCTGTGTGTAACACCAAACACACACAGGGCCCTCTGATTGCCACCAGCACTCGAAATCAACAGGATGAGAGCCAGGACTGAGCAGCAAAAGGGGCTTTGACCTGGGCCTTCCCAGTCACAGCCTCCTGGTATCACCATAGAACCACAGAATCATGGAAGGGTTTGGGTTGGAAGGGATCTCAAAGCCCACCCAGTTCCACCCCCCTGCCATGGGCAGGGACACCTCCCACTGGGTCAGGGGGCTCCAAGCCCCATCCAACCTGGCCTTGAACACCTCCAGGGATGGGGCAGCCACCACTGCTCTGGGAAACCTGGGCCAGGGCCTCCCCATCCTCACAGCAAAACATTTCTTCCTAAGATCTCATCTCAATCTCTCCTCTTTCAGCTTAAAACCATTCCCCCTCATCCTGTCCCTGCACTCCTTGATCAAGAGCCCCTCCCCAGCTTTCCTGGAGCCCCTTTCAGTCCTGGGAGGCTGCTCTGAGGTCTCTCCAGAGCCTTCTCTTCTCCAGGCTGAACAACCTGTCCTCATAGCAGAGGTGCTCCAGCCCTTGAATCATCTTTGTGGCCTCTTCTGGACTCTCTCCAACAGCTCCAGGTCCTTCCTGTGCTGAGGACCCCAGAAATAAACACAAGGCTCCAGGTGGGGTGTCGTGAGAGGAGAGTAGAGGGAGAGAATCACCTCCCTCGACCATGGAGAGGAAGGATGGCTAATTAAGGTTATCCTAAGACATTGCACCCACTGGAGAATTTGTCATCAAATTCCAAGGCATTCAGTGCCTGAAAGCTACACCCTCTGGCCTCTCCCTGTAGACTCACATCTTCATACCCCAGGCAGCACCCAGCCAGCTCAGAAACAACAGGATTCCTGCTCCACAAAACTAACATTTCATCCACCCAAGCCAGGCAGAAAAAGAAAGGTTATCTACTCCTGTTCCCTGCACAACAGAAATGTGGAGGGAAACAGTCAACAGCATCTGAGAAAAGCATTAAGAGCTCCCTCTCTCCAGCAGGTCCCCTGATGCAAAGGTGCCCGTGCTCCCTGCCTGCAGGTCAGAGCAGCTCTCCCAGCCATGGGCACCCACCCCTCCTCAGCACCCCTTACCTGATGAACTTGCGGGCCAAATGCTCCACAAAGTGATATATTTCATTCCAGTGGTGCAGGACACTTCCTGATCTAGGGAAACAATACAGGAGACAGTACTTTAATTGCTGCTGTTGTCATTTGCCCAGCTGAAGGTTTCATTACACATTGCTCAGGTCAGTCATTTCCTTTGTTTCACACTCCCTGGCCACAGCCTTCTGTTAAGGAGATATTAAGCTGTAAATGACATTACCTACTTGGAAAAGCAAGAACCATTTACACTCCATGAAAGCATTTTAGGCTACATTTGGCAATAACATATGGCACCTATGTCTGTCTGCACGAGAGTTTAGATTAATTCCATCAACCCACTTGCTGTGCCAGTCTGCAGAGCTCTTAGTTCAGGTGTATTCTGAGAATAACATGCAAGCAGAGGAACAGATTATTAAACAACCCTGGCACTTCCACTGTGCTTGAGACTGCAAAAAGTAAAACACCTCAGGGCCACAACTCCACTGTTCCAGTTAATTCTTTTGCATCTCAATTAAAGGCAAAACAAACTAATTTTACTCCTCAGGAAAATAAACCATGAAGTAAAATGGAATTGGATTATTATTCTTTCTCTTGCAAGAACCAGGAAAAAAGTTAAGTTGGTCTGAATCTTTCAGCATTAGGATGCCCCTCCTGGCATAAAGAATTCCATGAGCACTGGAATATTCATATTGCAAAAGAAATCCTTCCTAGAGCTGGAAAATGTATGTGTCATCACTTATTCAATTCATTGAGTATAATTAAAAATCTTTATAGGGGCAATAACTATTCCAGCTTTAGTAGATGCTTCATTGATCTGCAGCCTGGGGAAGGAGAGGTGAGCATTTCAGATGGTTTTTTTCACTTCACAGAAAGAAAAGGCACCTGACCTGGCTCTGTTCTGCCTTAGAGCTGAGAATGCAAATGAATAGCCGTGAACAGAGTCACCCCAGGACTGCACCCCAGGTACAGCCAGCCCCAGCCTGGCAGCAAAGAGCTTTACTTCCCTTCTGAGAAGCACAGCGAGCATGCAAACCCCACAGGTCGGACGAATTTCCTTCCCACCACATCCAAACTGCAAACTGAAAGAACAGAGAAACACAGAGCTCAGCCCCAGGTGCAAATTCCTCTCAGATGTATGGGATAACCGTGAGACCTCGAGTACGACAGGCGCTCCAGACCCATCGGTGCCAAACAGCCCAAATCATTTCCAAGAACTGGTCTGGAAAAGAAGTATTTAATGTCTTTATCCAGTGAGGCATAAAAGAAAGACTTGACTTTATAGCAAACATGAAGCCAAGGCTTTGTTAGCCATAAAACAATTAGGACCTCCTTCAGTGTTGCTTCTCACCCACCTCCCAGTAACAGCGCACCCACTACAGTTCCACCTGTCTTCTGAAGGCTCTGGTCACAGACACGTGAAGCTTGGACACTTCCACAGGTAAACCCTAACCAACCTTCTCCTGGCAAGCAGACAAGGCAACCACCCTACACCTCACCTTCGGGGAAAACTCAGCCCTCAGCCCTTGCCAACACAGAAGCTCTCGCGAGCACCGACTCGCAGCAGGATGCTGCCCCAGCAGCTGCTTTAGCCTTTAAAAGCTTGCTACTTTCTTCCCCTTCATTATAAACCTCTGAACAAAAGCTGGTCATCACTTAAAATAATGACTATTGCAGCCAGGCAGCTGAGAGTGAGATCCTGGGTCAGAGCACACACGGCAGGCAGGTCATCACCTACAATTCCTGTCGCTTCCAAAGGCTCCGAGATGTCAAGCAGTTTTCAAAAAGAGCCTTGGTCAGAATACAGGTGAAAATCCAGGTTCACCAAAGTGCCAGGTGATGGCACATCCTGCTCAAGTGTCTGACATTGCAATTGCTGTTCCTCTGGTCTTAAACTGCTTGGGTAGATTTTTCAGATAAGCAGTGCTCTTTAACGCTTCACACAGGTATGGCTTCAGCTGTGTCTCCTCCCCTTCATCATCCTCATTCTCTTCTCCCACCAATAATCCCACCTCTATGTTCTCTGGAACAGAACTCCACACTTCTGAAGTTATAGCCATTTGTCCATGAAAGCTTCCCACACATCTATTAACACACAAGAGGAACAGCCTGAAGTTCAAGAGCAGCAGAATGTTAAACATCAATTTCAAGGAAACTTCTTACTGCTGCTACAATCACAAAACCAAACCTACTCCACCCACAAAAGGAGGATGCTTTCTGCTTTCAGTTCCAAATGCACTGAAGGGGGGCAACTGGAAGACTCTACAAGCCATTTGTGCTTCATCTCTACAGGACCAAGCTGTAAGAGTCTCCAGAATGAAGGCTCACAATTTACTGACCATACAAATTCCCTTCTTGCACGGAAGGTTTTCTGTCTGTGGCTGGACAGCTCGCAGTCTGCTTGCTGTTAATTTCTCCATCTCATCAAGCCCAGGCATCAGTGACAATAAATGCCCAGGTACTCCCCTAATAATCAAAATATGTCTCCCTAAACTCACTTCAGGCTTCTTGCAAGGCTCCACGTGGTGTAAAATGGAAAGAAGCAATGAAAGTCAGCAGTTTGCAGTCAATAGGAAGCTGACGAAGCCGGCATCGCCTGCAGCTTTCTATTCTGGTACTTGGAAGCCCCACAGCAGAAGACCAGTGGGATCCCACAGGGATCCATCCTGGGGCCAGTGCTCTTCAATATCTTCATAAATGACCTGGATGAAGGGCTTGAAGGTTTATTGACAGAGTTTGCTGATGACACAAAACTCAGGGGAGCCGTCGACACTCCTGGTATCAAAGAGGCCCTGCAGAGGGATCTGGACAGATTGGAGAGCTGGACAATCGCCACCAGCATGGAATTTAACACAGGCAAGTGCCAGGTTCTGCACCTGGGACACAGCAACCCTGGACACACGGACAGCCTGAGGTGTGAGAGGTTGGAGAGCAGCCCTGGGGAGAGGGACCCAAGTTGACCATGGACCAACAGTGAGCCCTGGCAGCCAAGGGGGCAACCGTGTCCTGGGGTGCATCCAGCACGGCATCACCAGCCGGGAGAGGGAGGGGATTGTCCTGCTCTGCTCTGCACTGGGGAGGCCCCACCTCGAGCACTGGGGGCAGTTTGGGCACCACGGGATAAAAAGGACATCAGACTACTGGAGAGAGTCCAGAGGAGGGCACAAAGGTGGGGAAGGGTCTGGAGGGGAAGTGTGTGAGGAGAGGCTGAAGTGCCTTGGTCTGTTCAGCTGGAGAAGAGGAGCCTGAGAGGGGATCTCAGAGCTGTTCCCTGCCTTCTGCCAAGGGAGGGAGGGGAAACAGGGGCTGAGCTCTGCTCTCTGGTGACCTGGGATAGGGAATGGCAGGAAGATGTGCCAGGGGAGGGGTAGAGTGGATATTGGGAAGAGGTTCTTCCCCCAGCAGGTGGTGGAGCCCTGGAACAGCTCCCCAGGGAAGCAGTCCCAGCACCCACTGTGCCAGCATTCCAGAAGCACTTGGCCAATGCCCTCAGCCCCACAGTGGGAATGTTGGGAGTGTCCTGTGTAGGGACAGGAGTTGGACTGGATGATCCTTGTGGGTCTCTTCCAGCTCAGGTAATCCTCTGATTCTATGAAAAGACACTTGTCACCTGTAAAGCCTCTCACAAGGCAGGCCAAAAACTCTGCACAGGACAAACCTAACAACAAGACAATAGAAGCCATTCCCACTGCCAGTTTGCAAGAGGCTCCCACAGAGAACGTTGCAGGGAGCTACAGCAAATTAATATCTCATCCTTCAGAATCCAAATGTCTTCTGTTTCAGTGCCTTTTGTCACTTTTAATAAGTTTTAATAATTTTTAGAGCCTTTTCAAAGAAAAGCACTCAGCCCTGACACTATTCATAGCATCTCATAGCTTGCCTCGAGGCCTCTGGAGGCATCACCTCTCTTCACTCTCAGCACTTCAGCAGCGTTCTTGAGAACATTCTCTAAACAATGAGAAGGTATAAACCCCAGCCTAAATAAGACTCAAAACTTATCCTCTGGAGAATGAAAGGAAAGTTTAAAGACAGGGGGTATGGAATAACCTACTCCACCACAGTCAGACTCTCGCCAGCCTCCTCAAACGCTGAACCATCAGGTCACATTGTGCACACTCATAGCTTAAACACCATCCCTCTCCTCAAAGGCCACTGGAGACCCATGACATTTCTACAACCAGAGGTGACCAGTGTGCCACCCTCCTCCCAGCCACTCCCTGAAGATGTGGGTTCAAGTACACAACACAGATTTTGTGTCATCAGCCTCATCACAATTTCTAACAGCTTTGGGATTCCCTACCACACCTCCCAAAGAAGTCACCACAACAAAAGCAAAGGCTGAGTAGTAAGGAGCTTGCACAGCTTAAACACCTTTCCTCTCCTCCAAACACCACTGGAAACCAAGGACATTTCTATATCAGACCTTGATCATTTCTGCAGCAGAAAAATTTACAGAAGAGAATCCTCCAACTCTTAAAGCAGGGTTTTTTGTTGGCTGACTCGATTTGTACACCGAGGTAAGCCTGCAGACTCTAAAGTTTGTGCCAAACCTCATCTTTCCACCCAAATTCACAAAGCTTTGAGCAAGGCTAGAGAGTCAGGCCTTTGAGTTAGAGTCCAGGACTTGAAATAAGCGTCTGTTAACATTACATTAGCTCGGAGATGGAACACAGCACTTTGAGAACACCTTCAATCCTCCTTCAGCTTCCTGGGAAGTGCAGTTTCTAAAAGCCCTCTATAGTACAAATCATGCTCTGAGATTTTTTTTCTTCTGTTCATATGCACCAACAAAAGTATTCCAGGAAATAACTGAGGCACCAAAATGCATTAGACAAGCAGATCTGCCCACTGGATCAAGAATATCTAAGAAATCCTTTCCCTGGTGCATTGGGACAACTGGCAAATTAAACAGTCGGTGTCTCAGTTGTAACATTTTACCCAGCGTTTTGTAATTAAGTGTTATATAATTCCAAGTCATTTATACTAATGGAATGTGGGAGCCACTGCAAAACACCCAAGGGAATCAGACAGAAAGCATCATCTGTTAGCACTTTTGGAAATCCCTGTCTCTGGAATTTATGGTTAATAATGTCAGTACCATGCAAATTCTCCAGCATTTCCAAACCATGGGTTCAAAATAACTGTTCTTAATCAAGAAAGTTAGGAGAATCATTTTAGCCACTACTTTACTGTATTTTTTGTCAATTGTTGCATTGCTTCAATACAAAGCTCTCCAAAGCTCAGCACATCTGTTTCACATTGCTCCATCTACAATCAAACACCTGTAAAGAGGCAAACTTTCCACTGCCAAAAATTTGACACTGACAATTAGCAATGAGAAAAGCAAGGTAGGAAGTAATCTTCAGTCTGGGTAATTCAGCAGTCAAAACATGCATTTGATTAACCATAAACAAAGAAAATGTGACTCAGTGCAAAGAAAAAAAGCTCTCTTTAAAGAAGGCACTCCAGCTGTTTTCATCACAATGGTCAGAATCAGACCCTTTTGAAGGGAGTTGCCAGCTCTCAGAGCCAGGTCTGCTCCTGAGCACACAGAGCTAAAGAGCAAGAGGCACAAAAGCAGATCTCCAGGCAGACAAGAATTTCTGCCACCTTTTCAGCTGCAGAATTAGCACCTGCAATAATCACTCCCCAAACCCTGATCCTATGAGTGCCTCAACTTTCACAGTTCATAGGGAAACCAGAGGTGACCAGTGTGCAGCCCTTCTCCCAACCACTCCCTGAAGAAGCTACAGGCTCAAGTACACAATACAGATTCTCGATCAGCTGCAGCAAAATTTCTAACAGCTGGAGTTGGAGAGCACAAAGGGATTCCCCACCAAACCTCCCAAAGAAGTCACCATGACAAAAGCAAAGCACAAGTAGTAAGGAGTTGCACTGATCCCTTGGGACACAGGCATTTCTACAAAACCAAAACCCACACAAAGCCCCCTCACTATCACTCTGTGCCATCCAGTTCATGCCCACAGAAAGCTTCCTTTGAACGAGAGCAGAGCAGAACCAACTTACTTGTCCAGAATGAAATACAAATCAAATCCTCCATAACAGGCAGGACCACCATTCTCTCTCTTTCCACCTTGTCCCTCACAGGCTGGCACCAGAGCTGCTAGGAAGAGGCATTTGAAGCCAAATCGCAAGATGCTTTGCTTTGCAATAGCCATTATATCCAGCGAGGAGGAGAAAAAGAAGTCTCTTCTTCCAAGGCTCCTTTATTCCACTCGTTGCTCCACAAAAGCCATCCAGTGACCTTCGATGTGTACTTGTGTATTATATTCCTTAAAACTCCAGTTCCAACTGTTGTCCTCAATAATTGTAAGACTCTTCCCTGTGTTTCCCTTGCCCTTCTCTTTCTGGGTTTCCGATTTCCAGATGCACAAGACTATTTCTCTTTGTTTTTTAAAGGCACTCGGCTCTCAGGCTCCCTCACAGCTCTCAGGCAGCAGCACCGTTGTTTTCCAAGAGGAGGAGCAGCCTCCTGACAAATCTCGCTTTCTTCAGAAAATGCAGGGAGGGTCTGAGGCTTCTCCCCCCCTTAGTTCTTGTTATTATTGAGGATAAGAAGTTTTACTCTGCCTTAGCAAAACCAGCTCAGAGAATGCCGCCTTGTGGTGGAAACTCCAGCCGAGCGGAGCCGCTGGATGAAGCCTCTCCTCGCGCACCGAGCGTTCTGAACGCAGAGCACAGCCGTTTGAGGCACCAACACAGAAGCTGTTTGCTGAGAGCAGTCGCGCCGCACCGTGCAGAGGCATCCTGGCTCCCCACGTAGGCAACCTCTGTGTTTAGACCTGTAAAAACCTGGAGCAGCTCCCCCAAAGTTAGAACGACAGCTCACAGCCGGTTCCGTACCATCCTTAGCAAATCTTCAGCCACTGGAGCCCAATCCATCCCTCTTCCAAGAAAACTTGCTGGAAAATGCAACTTCAGCTTTTTGGTCTCCTTCCACAAACAGCACCACAAGCTCTAAAGCCTGAGCAGCTCAGCTCAACAGCAACGGGAACAGACTTTGAACAGAGGTGGGCTACAAATGAGTCAGACACCTTGCTGCCCCAAGGATGAAATCCGTGGGAGTGTTCTCCCTCCCCACCTGGCTCTGCTCAGCAGATGCAGCAGCTCCATCCCCTCTCATGGTGACGGCCAATGGTACCTCCTGGGTCCTTCTCAAGTGGTGTCGTTCAGCTGAGCGCTGCCAGGACCAGCACAGCTCCCCTGCCTCACCTGGGCAGGAGTCGGGTGCCTTTCCCTTTCAGCTTTACAACAGACAACTCAGCGCTGACACCCGGTGGCCATGAAGGGGTTTTCTGCCCTCGGGTGCTCTGGTTTCATGGTGTGATTTTGCCCTGCTCTGATTGCATTTGCCTCTGCTGCAACACCTGAGGCTGTCCTGCATCCTTCTTCTGGTGGGTGCACTTGGTTCCACTGGCTTTTTTTTAGCCGGGGCTGCTGCCTCTGCCTGCAGATGTGACTCCTTCCTGGAGAGGAAAGTTGCACCAGTATTTAGATGAAAAGATATTGCTCACAATGTGTGAAATAAAGCAGGAGAAAACGTGGAGTAGGGAATAATTCTGCCACAACCTAAGAAGGCCGTGATTGATTTCCAGGCCCATTTTGTTGAGTTCTGCCTCAGCCTGCCCAGGAGCAGCTCTCGTCCCCTTTGCTCAGTGTAGGCAGCAGGGCTGTGTCACACAGCCACACACAGCTCAACAGCCTGACCTCCTCTGCTCAGTATTGTGGTCTATCACTTTTGTTTGCCTTTCCTTCAGCTCCTTCCAAGCACTTTGGAAGAGCTTAGTTATACTGACACATGCTCCAAACCAGAGCTTGGAGTGGAATGATAATTGGAAAACTTTTCCCTCTTCAGCCTTAGCTGTGCTGTCAAATTATCCTTCTCCTAATTGGGTCTCCTTTGGCTGGAGATTCTCTGCTGTCTTCAGTGTCACTCTTGTTAGTGCATGCTTTAGACTTTACAGGACTTAAAGCAGAGGAGTACGTGCAGGGTGCAAGCCATGGCTTTTGAAAATCCCAAACTGCTGTATTCCAGATTCTGGGACACGGGTTTTTGGCCATCAGTCATGAACTGTTCTTGGCTGTTTGATGCCCCCTGCAGAAATCTCCAGCAGTGCTGGAGGATGGCAGGGGCTGGGAGCTTTGCAGTGAGGGTGTTCTGCTGGATTTGTTCATCAGAACTCTCACCCCAGCAGCGGGTGAACCAATGGTGTGTGAAGGAATTTAAAGAACTTCAGTAATAGTAAAAAAAAGAAGGAGATCAGCAGCAACAAACCCCTGTCTCTCCCTCCTCTACCAGGACTGATGTGTTCTAATCCAGATCATTCAGATGCATTTGCCCAAAATGGGCCTAAATGAACTCTAGATCCTTTCAAACTGAATGTCTTGTGTGGATCAAGAATGTCTTTATATTCTACAGGCATCTTTGAAGCAAACTTAATCCACCTGTGTGTACAAGGTGTTGCCTCTAGCCAGGCCTTGCTATGTACTGGAACAAATGGAGGAGTCTGTTTTAGGAGCAGAACATCTCTAACTCCTGCCAACCCTACTCCTCTTACCCAGTGAAAGATCAATTTTTTTGCATCCTCTGTCTTTCTCTCAACCTTTCCTGTCTGATGAGGCAAGGTTTTTAATGTGAGACATCTTTCTCTGGAAAGGGAAAGGAAAGTCTTAATTCTGTGCCTTATCTGTAATGAACACACTCTGCTGCCTGTCCCCCTCACGGGCTGTGCCCTGGGTTAAGAACAGGATTTGAAAAGAGATTTTGAAGGGCTTAAAACTGGAAGAAGAGATGCAATATAGTTTTCTGGATGTGTTCATAGTCAATAGAGGGTTTGGTAATGAGAAAGCAGCCAGGATGAATCTATGCTAAAGGTCTTTAATTGAAAGAAATGGTCACCGATTGATCTGTTTCAGCATCTGAATCGTCAAGAAAGAAACCCTTGAAAGAGGAGATGCCAGGGAAGATCAGCATCGGGGTTGGCTTTGTGCAGCAGCTGTCGAGCATCCGTGCTTGGTTCAGTTAGATACAAGGTCTTGCTTCACAGTCTGGTGAAGCTGACGGCAGTATTGGAGGCCCAAAAGCTTCAGGACATCAAGTGTATGACATAATCCTTGCTTGTGTGGATTTTGGGGCCCTTAAGGAGCAAGAAAATAAAAATATAACATGAGGAAATGGCTAAGGTGGTGTTAAGTGCCCTGTGCATTCCTTAATACCGGACACCTTGCACCCACATGTTTGATCAGATTGACCCTCCCAAGTACCAAAGCAAAGCAAGACACAAGGAGGTGGAGATGCTGCCAGGGTAACAGCCATGGCTGATGTGTAGAGCAGCTTTCTCGTGACAGCCATTGCAGACACTCTGCTTGCAGTAAGGCTCACAGTTCTCTGCTGCTGCCCCAGGATTGACTCCTCTGTGTAACAAACAGCCCCTTTCTGGAGATTCAAAAAGCAAAGAGGGGCCCCACAATGCTCTGCACTGGGAGCAGATCTTGCTGTGGGTTACACAGCTCTGCCAGGGCCAGTTAGCAGGACCTGCCAGGCTTTGACATGGCCCGAGAATGCTGTGGAGTGCAGCTCATCCAACTCCTCAGTAATGTGATCATTCCACCTCTGAAAATGCTACAGGGAATGAGGCAGCTTGGCTTAGTGTGGCCAGACAGGGCTGTCTGGTGGGATTCCTCGGGAACGTGGCCATCAGTCTCTGAACTGAAGGGCAGAGGTTCTTCAGACTCCCCTTTTCCTCTACCCTGGCATTACAGGTGAGGGAATCCTGCAAAGTTCTGGGCCAACACTTAGGCCACCTGGAACTTGACTGAAAGGAATAGTAAGGGGTTGCCTCAGATCATTTTTGGAGGTTGTGGCTCAGCCCTCTTCTCATCCTGATCTGCAGAGATACTGAACCCTTTCTGAACTCCTGAGGTTCTTGGTTTGTGTCCATCCCTAGCTGGAACAGCAGCACTTGTGTGTCATTCCCCAAGGGAAAACCATGCCTGGTCAGGAACAGACAGAACCCATTCTCTTGTACTCACCATTAACTTTATAGGCCAGGTATGTAGGGAGTCCCCTGCACAGAGCAAAGATGTCTTGTCCATAAGACCTCAGGTTATGGATGCGTGTTTTGATGACGAATGAGATCTCCTCTGCAGGCTGAGTTTGACTTTTCAGGTTCTAAAAAGCAAATAACATCATTCACAAGGTAAGTGCCCCAATCCATTCAATGCTGTGCACATTCCTGTTTCTGGAATGATGGTTCAGTGTTTGGTGTTTCCCTCCAGACTGTGTTTAGTTACAGTCTCTTAATGCACCACGTGACCAGGGGACTGTTAGCAAGCACTGAGTATAACTCCTCTGGCAGATCTTTCCAAGGGAGTCAGGGTGGAGGGACAACAAAGTGTTGGGATGCCTGTATTTTCTCTTCTGACCTAGCTTCCTGCTCGTTTGTGCCACTCCATGTGCAGCTCCAGCCATGAGTCCTGGTCATACAAGTAAAAGGGATCCATCCTGGGGCCAGTGCTCTTCAGTATCTTCATAATTGTATTAATGTCAAATGTCATTGACTTTGATGCAACTTCACCATCAATGGTGTGATCTGAATGGCTTTCATAGTAACTGTTGGTTTAAAAGCTTTGGAAAATAGCAGAGTATCTGGCACCAGTTTACTTTGCATTACTGCAGAGATTTGCAGTTAACAACTCGCTTTTTCTCTTACCATGGTCTCTTCAGCCAGTCTGGGAAGTTCTTCAAAGTTAGGCAGCTCTGTTTTGATGACTTTGGAAATGTAGCAAACTCTCTCTGGCAGCACTTTGCTTGCAATCGTGCCCTGTAAAATAAAAATAATTGGCAAGCAGGAATTCAGCTGTTGAAGAATTAAGGTTGGAATAAAGTCTGTATCAAAAGAGTAATAAATACAGATATTTTTCACTCCAAGCCTTGGACTCAAAAAGTTAGGAATAAAGCAACAAGTCCTGTATTTTCATCAGCTGCAGAGGAGTTGGTCTCTTTGTACATTTTCTGGAAAAGCACACTCTTTGCCACTCACCGAATTGTAGTTCCAAATGGTTTTCCATGATCCCTGGGTGCTCTCTTGCTGGATAATTGCAATGAGCCGTTCCTTTTCGAGGGTCAGAGTTTGGTAGCGTCCGTTAACTTTGATTTGCTTTCTTATGGTTTGCTTTGTTAGCATTGGATTGCTTAGGACTGGCTCATTTATGTATTGGTTGTTTCCATTCGAATGCTGATTGCCTTCTGTATTCCAGTCCTAGAAACCAAAGTGAAACAACACTTATAAACTGTCAGTTGTCTCCTGATGACTTTAGAAAATCACTGCTCTACCTGAATAAATGCTGGAGCAGAGGGTGACCACAGCATTTTCAAAAGGACAAAGAAGGAAGGCTGTGGCATTCTGGAACAGCCCTAAGAAATGCTTTTATGGACACAACAAATAATTTCTGTGTCTTATTCCTCTCATCTCAAAGGGCTGGAATTTTATGCATGAAAGAAGTGTGAGATTCTTTTCCTCCAAAGAGATGGGGAAAGAAGCAAGGAAAAGACAAGAAGAGGGACTGTGGAAAGAGCAGCAACGTAGGCAGAACTTGTTCTCTCTACTCACGGTATCAGCAAGGGCTGGAGTCAGCAAGAGGCCAAGGAGGACGGTAGTGACAATCTGAAATGGAAATCAGAAACAGAAGTGTAACTGCAGGTCTGGCTGAGAAACTCAGTCACGAGCATCCTACTGCCTGTTTCCTAATCTGGTGTTTAACTGTAATCCTGGGAGTCGTTGTTGCTCTGCATCAGTCCATTGCTCCAGTTCTGCAAAACCTTTGACAACAGTGGGCATGGGTTAGGCTTCCTGAAGACTGAGTGAAGCACAGTTACACCTTGAGTTTATGAGGAAGAAATATCCTGCGTACTCACAGTGAGTTTCATCTTGACCGCAGAGCTGATGCTGGTGCCGGCAGAATGAGCGATGGTAATGGTCCACCTTATATATGTGTTCAGATTTAGGTGTGGAACCATTCAGTGTTGAGATAAAATTATTTTGTGATTTGTACACCTGTCTACATGTCACTGAAAATTAATTCCTGCTGTAAATACTTCATAAACATGGGCCTTGTGCTTCTGCAAATTCCGACCTCTCTGATAATTCCCAGATAGAAAAAAAATCAATTCACAGTGGAAAATCAAATATGTTTTATAGTAACTTTCTGACATGTACTAATTATTTTCAAAAACTCAGGTCAAACTGTGGTCAGAGATAGCCTAGGGTGTAAAAAAAGCCTTATGGTAGACAAAGTAAAGTAGGGCCTTTCTACCTTCCAAAATGTTCCCCGTGTGCCCAGGTAACCACAGAACCCCCCAAAATACATGGTCCAAATCCCCCATTGCCACTGAGAATCGTGTTACACTACATCAGCCGTTCACACTGAAATACTTCACCTCCCTGCAAGGCCGAGGTGTCTCCTGCTTATTTGAGGTGGCAACAATAATTTTTTTCTGCTTGCACCTGGAATCCAGCACGTGAAGAAAGAGAAAGGGGATTTCATATAGAAAAGTCATTTCCAACCAGTACAACATCGCGGTAAATCTGGTCTTGGTGTCACCAAGATCAGAGCACAACCCCCAGGGACACTTTTGGTCGCTGCACAGTGCCCAGTGGTGAGGATGTTGATGGTTCTGGAGAGGCAGCAGCTCGCAGGGGCTGTGAGGCTCAGGGCTGGGGCCGGGCTCTGAGGGCAGAGCGCGCTGCGCGACGCTGAGGTGTGGGAGCCGCGGGGCTGGGGCTGGTGGGGAGCAGCCCTGAGGCAGCCACAGGAGTGCGTTGGGCAATTCACTAATCTGAACTCACAAACACGAAACACCTTGCTTTAAGAAATTTGATCCTGAAAGAACAGGAAAAACTGATTAGATTTGGAGTGAGAAAACAGGAGGACAATGTAGCTGAAATTCTTCCAACACTGTGTTGGAAATGTACCAGGAAATGCCATTTAAATATTGAGCTCTGTCTTTCTAAACTTGTTCTGCAAACAGCAGTTTGGGAATCTCTTTAGTCAAATCTAAGCTGCAACAGAGACCGTGCTGTGGCAGGACCCGTGGCACTGAGGTCCTGTATCTTCATGCAGTCCCCTACAAACCTACACTTGTGTCAACAGCTGGAGCCCAAACTCTTCCTGAAGAAGCCTGGTCTCCAGGTTGTGTGTGGGAGAGGGACAAACCTGCTTTTCCCCTTGTGTAAGCATCACTTATTTACAAAACTCATGGAAAACCTCGGGATTTCCGTAATTATCTTGCTGACCTTCCCTTCAATCTTTTTCATGTCATTCATATCTTGTTGATCTTCATTTTGGTATGGCAAAAGCTGTTCCTGGTCTACTCACCAGCAGTGGGGTAAGCAAGGAAAGAGGGAATTCCCCTGCAGAGAGCTTGAATGCTTTTCCCATATGGGCGTAAGTTTTGGAGTCTGTTTCTTGAGATAACGAAGCGATTCTCTCTGGGCGGAGGTTGGTGAGGACCAGGTCCCTAAGCATCAAAGAAACAAACAAACCCCCTACAAAGAACATCCAGGAAAACAAAAAACATCATTCGCAACCTGTACACCCACCTTTGATAATGGAGAGGGAGTTATTCAACTGCAAGGTAACTTTTGAAAGACTGAACTTTAAGAGGGGCTCAGCCCTGCTGAGAAGCTTGTCTTTGGTTCTTGGAGCCTTTTTATTCCTCTGGGGGAAGAGAATGAGTATATCTCACGTGCAATCTATTAGCTTTGTCACCACTTTCATTCATCATCTTACCTTGTGCCATTGAGGAGGTGCAGAAAGCTGTTTCTCAAGCAAAAACACCTTTTCCATTCTATTAGGTAGGTCGAAAAGTAGTTGTCACTTTTAGCCATCAATGCATAGCAGTATAGCTCAGCTTGGAATCAAATCTATCAAGCAAAAGAAGAACCATTAGAGTTGACACATTTTTGCCAACAAGAAACAAGTCTGTCTATTCCAGAACCAGAGAATTCTGGAGCCCTGGGACTGCTGAATTCTTCAAAGGTCTTTTGAGCTGCTGCAGGATTTGTCAAAATGCTTGAGAATGAGTTGACTGGTAGGAGAGGGGTTTGGTGAGTGAGCTGGGTGAGGTAGAGTTTCATAGCCCAGGTTGTGTAGTTTCTGCAGAGTCACTTGCAAGATGTGTTTGAGTGTTGTCATGGAGAAGAACTGGTCCTTTTTGATTGACCAATGTTGGACATGTTAGACTACAATGTTGTAGTTGGTGCACTTTGTTCTTTTCCTGGCAATACTTCTCTGCTGTGATGGTTTCACCAGGACTTCAGTAGAGAATGATTCCACTTACCAACCACTAGAGTGACCAATAACCTTCTTTTGATGCAACTTCTGTTTAGGGAAGCATTTTGGTTCCTCACCTCAGTCCAGTCGTTGCTTGTTGTGTAGAATCCATCCTTGGTCACGTGTCACGATGTGATCAAGAAGAGGATCATTTTGTGTAACAGAATTCCTCTTTCCCCAGCAGACACTTGCAGGCAGAGTGGTTTTTACAGTATTTCACTGTACTTTGTGGTCAGACCCTTCATGTTAATATCTGTTTCTCTCAATAATATTATTTTCACAATTTGTGCTAACCTCAATCAGACTTTGTTGATTTCCCATCTAGCAACCCTCTTTATTCCTTGATGAATCAAGAACTGAAAGACTCCCTTCCTATCTGAAAAAAATGGATTTTTAGAGTGAACTTGGCAGTGATGGTGGGCAAGACAAGATCTGCTGGCAGTTGATTTGTACTCTTACACAGAGCCTTTTGTACAGGAATGTCCCAAAGTTATATCTGCCACATTGGCACGTGCCCTGTGTTCACAGAATCGTGATTGGTTTTCTGTGGAATTCCTCTGATAAGAGGAGGCTTTGATAGCAGCCTGGTTGAACTCATTGCCTACAGGAAGATGGCAGAAAAAACTTATCGTGGCAAGTTCAAAGTATTTGATAGTGGATTTTAAATGGGTAAAAAAAAATCAGAATGAGAGAACAGATGCCTGATAAAACGTGCAGTGGTTCTTTGTGCCTACGTGGCAAAGGTACCCAATATTTTATCCACAGCTGATATTGTCTATTAAGTCAATGGAGGTGGTAATCTTGCTGTGTTACACATTAGATCAGTCCCACGAAACCAGGAGGTTGGTTCCAACTGAAAAAAGTGACTTCCTTTGTGAAACTTCCTTTCTGAGCTCATTCCTTAGGATCTGCTTCCAGTCTTCAGACAGTTCTGCATCATCACAGAGCCTCTGCACAGAAGTGGTGCCTGATAATGGACTAAGGGCTAATTCTAGAAAAGGGCCATAACTGGAGATATATCTCCTCATAACTCCTCCTGAGCAAGGGAGAAGTAATAGCAATGAGCATTTTATGGCAATTGTTATTTGGAATGTGAACCAAGTTCTCCCCTGTCCATCTTGTTGAAAAAATGATGAAGGACATCCTCAGCTGAGGGTTGGGGAAGGAGAGGAAGTACCTCATTGTGGTGGTCCAGCCCAGAGGTTACTGGAGACCAACGACATTTCTACAACCAGAGGTGACCAGTGTGTCACCCTTCTCCCAGCCACTCCTTGAAGTAGCTACAGGCTCCTGACTTTGTCAAGGGAACATGCAAACAGCACTGATGAGGCACTCTTTGTTCCAGTGAGAACTGGGATCTTCTGCAGTTTGGTTTCCATGACTTTTCAGGCAAAAAGATAAATGGAATAAGTCTTTCATCTCCCTTTATCAGGCTGTGTAGCCTTAAGGAAGGAAAACTAAGCCAACTTTTTCTTGAATCTTCAGGACTGAGAGGGAGGGGTTTTGGAGGAGACAGCTGGGAATTCTGCACTGCCTTTTGTGGATCAATAATTGTATTCACATTGTGTAGGCATCATTGAAGCAAAGCTTCATCCACCTGGGTGTTCAAGGTGTTGTCTCTAGCCAGGCCTTGCTGCTCACTGGAACAAATGGGGGACTCTGTTTTAGGAGCAGAACAACTCTGTAACTCCTACCAACCCTACTCCTCTTTGCCTGGAGAAGACATATTGGTTGTGTGCTCCTTCTTTCTTTCTGCCTTTCCTGGCAGATGAAACAAGATATTTCATGTGAGGCATCATTCCTTGAAAATGGAAAGGAAGGCAGGACTGGCACAGGGATAACAGTGAACAAGGAGAAAGTTGAGGTAGTCAACAAATCTTTTGCCTCAGTCTGAGGCAATCCCCAAGTCCTGAGGGAACTGGCTTGCCAAGCTACTCTCCATGATCTTTGAAACCTCATGGCAGTCAGGGTAATTCCCTGGTGACTGGAAGAAGGGAAATATTGCATCCAGTTTTAAAAAGGGTACAAAGGACCCTGGGAACTGCCGGCCTGTCAGGATCACCCCCGAGCCTGGGAAGATGATGGAACAGATCCTCCTAGAAGCTATGCTAAGGCACATAGGCAGAAGTCAATATCTCAATGAGATGGACATGAGTGACAAGTGATGTTCCTGAGGTATCCTACTGGGACCTGTTGGACCAGGAGGCAACAGAAGTGGTCAGAGGGATGGAACACCTTTCCTTTGAGCAAAGGCTGAGAAAGTCAGGTTTGTTCAGCCTGCAGAAAGCAAGGCTCTGGGAAGGCCTTATTGTGACCATTCAGTACATAAAGGAGGCCTTCAAAAATGACAGGGACAAATGTTTTATCAGGGGATGTTGTAAGAGAACAAGGGGTAACTGGTTCAAAGTGAAAGAGGGGAGATTCAGACTAGATCTAAGAAAGAAATTGTTTATGCTGAGGGAGGTGAAACATAGGCACAGATTGCCCAGAGCAGTGGTGGAAGTCCCATTCCTGAAAGCATTCAAGGTCAGGTTGGATGGCGCTTTGAGCAACCTCATTTGATTGAGGAATCCCTGTCTATGGCAGGGGTTGGACCAGATGGCCTTTGAAGGTCCCTCCAACCAAAATGATTCTATGAAATGGTCTTTATTCTATGTACATTGGAATGAACATGCTCTGCTGCCTGTCCCTCTCACTGGGTGTGCCCTGGGTTAAGAGCAGGCTATGAAAAGAGCTTTAAAACGGCTCAAACCAGGCAGAAGAGATGCAATCCAAATGGATTTTTGAATGTGTTCGTAGACAATAGAGGGTTCGGTTATGAGAAAGCAGCCAGAATGAATCCATGCTAAAGGTCTTTATTTGAAAGAAATGGTCACTGATTGATCACTTTCAGAATCTGAATCATCAAGAAAGAAACCCTTGAAAGAGGAGATGCCAGGGAAGATCAGCATCGGGGTTGGCTTTGTGCAGCAGCTGTCGAGCATCCGTGCTTGGTTCAGTTAGATACAAGGTCTTGTTTCACAGTCTGGCCAAGCTGACGGCAGTATTGGAGGTCCACGAGTTGCAGGACACCAAGTGTAAGGCAGGATCCTTGCTTGTGTGGATGTTGGCGTCCTTTAGGATCATGAAAAGAAAAAAAATAGGATGAGGAAATGGCTAAGATGGTGTTAAGTGCCCTGTGCATTCCTTGGCAGCCCTTAAATACTGGGCAATGCTGTGGAGTGCAGCTCATCAAACTCCTCAGTAATGTGATCATTCCACCTCTGAAAATGCTCCAGGGAATGAGGCAGCTTGGCTTAGTGTGGCCAGACAGGGCTGTCTGGTGGGATTCCTCGGGAACGTGGCCATCAGTCTCTGAACTGAAGGGCAGAGGTTCTTCAGACTCCCCTTTTCCTCTACCCTGGCATTACAGGTGAGGGAATCCTGCAAAGTTCTGGGCCAACACTTAGGCCACCTGGAACTTGACTGAAAGGAACAGTAAGGGGTTGCCTCAGATCATTTTTGGAGGTTGTGGCTCAGCCCTCTTCTAATCCTGATCTGCAGAGATACTGAACCCTTTCTGAACTCCTGAGGTTCTTGGTTTGTGTCCATCCCTAGCTGGAACAGCAGCACTTGTGTGTCATTCCCCAAGGGAAAACCATGCCTGGTCAGGAACAGACAGAATGAATTCTCTTGCACTCACCATTAACTTTATAGGCCAGGTATGTAGGGAGTCCCCTGCACAGAGCAAAGATGTCTTGTCCGTAAGACCTCAGGTTACGGATGCGTCTCTCAATGACAAATGTGACCTCCTTTGCAGGTTGACTTTGACCTTTCAGGTTCTAAAAAGCAAATAACATCATTCAGCAAGATCAATGTCCTGATCCAGTCAATGCTGTGCACATTCCTGTTTCTGGAATGATGGCTCAATGTTTGTTTAGTTGCAGTCTCTTAATGCACCACGTGACCAGGGGACCATTATCAAGCACTGAGGGCAGATCCATCCAAACGAGTCAGGGTGGAGGTAGGTTCAAGAGAACTGGAAGCTCAAGGAAGGAGCTGAACTGGAAGATGCAGTGCAGTGTTTTAACACAGGCCTCCTGCAAAAGTGTTTCCTCAGACACTCCCCAACCTCTCGCTCTAGAGGTGCTCAGGTTGTAACCAGGAAGCTGGGCAGACTGGTCATTCTGCTTTCTAAACTGGAACCAAAGGGGGCAGTAGCACCCCTTGGCGGATACATTTACTCTAACGTCATTTAGGAGCTCTTTGAGAATCCTGAGAGTTCTAGGAGGACAGATTTTTCAGAAGGGCTCCACAGTGCTTTGTTTCAAATTAATTCCAAAAGGCATTTCCTCCTTGAGTGCTTTGTCATGGGCACAAAGTGATGGGTTGCCATCATCTTATGAGCTGCTGCTTCGTGCCCCTCCCCATGCAGCTCCAGCTCTGGCTCATGGAATGAATATGGAGGGAAGGCTGTTGCCTGCAGAGATGCTCTCGTATGGCCTGGAGGAAAATGGGGTCTGAACACCACCACCTGCACAGCATTTTCCTTTTGAAATAACTCAGAGCTATTTTTAGAAACAGCTCTCAAAATATAATTCCTGCCATTGAATGTTTCTTACTAAAAACTGTTTGTTAGTGCCCTGCAGACCTGAACTCCCTCAGAGAAAACATAGCTGGGGACAGAGGGGAAGGGGTGATGATGCACCTCCTTGTTCTCTTTTGAGAAACCACCTCCATGGCAAATCCCCAAGCCACGTTGCTGTTCAGAAAAACAATCCAGCCACTTGTGAAAGTCTCATCCTCTCACAAAAGAGAAAGGTCTGGTTACCAAATAGCTCGATGAGCACCCTTAGCAGGGAGGACTGGGAGTGACATTGACTTTCAAAATTATGGTGATGGTGAAATTGTATCAAATTGTATCAAATTGTATCTTCTACAACAAGATAAAAAGAATCAAAGTCACCTACAACAATGAAAAAAACATGAAAACCCTCCACTGCAGCACCTGAAATAAGGTATTCTGACTTTACAAAGGTTTCAAATTGTATTAATGTCAAATGACTTTGATACAGTCTGTCCTCATCAATGGTGTGATCTGAATGGCTTTTAAATTAAGTGTTGGTTTAAAAGCTTTGGAAATAGGGGAGTCTGTGACATCACTTTAATAAAATCATAGAGTCATAGAATGGTTTGAGTTGGAGGTACTTAAAGCCCACCCAGTTCCACCCCCTGCCATGGGCTGGGACACCTCCCACTGGATCAGGGGGCTCCAAGCCCCATCCAACCTGGCCTTGAACACCTCCAGGGATGGGGCAGCCACCACTGCTCTGGGAAATCTGGGCCAGGGCCTCCCCACCCTCACAGCAAAACATTTCTCCCTCAGATCTCATCTCAATCTCCCCTCTTTTAGCTGAAAACCCTTCCCCCTCATCCTATCCCTGCACTCCCTGATCAAGAGCCCCTCCCCAGCTTTCCTGGAGCCCCTTTCAGTCCTGGGAGGCTGCTCTAAGGTCTCCCCAGAGCCTTCTCCTCTCCAGGCTGAACAACCCCAGCTCTCTCAGCCTGTCCTCGTACAGGAGGTTCTCCAGCCCTTGGATCATCCCCATGGCCTCCTCTGGAGGTCTCACCAGAGCAGAGCAGAGGGGCAGAATCCCCTCCCTCGCCCTGCTGGTTCCCCTGCTTTGGATGCAGCCCAGGATACAGTTGGATTTCTGGGCTGTGATACATTCTGGCTCGTGCTGAGCTTCTCATTCACCACCACAACAAAGACCTCTTCAGGGCTGCTGTCAATCCATTCTCTGCTCAGCCTGTAAGTGTGCTTGGAATTGCTCCATTCCTGGTGTAGGACCTTACAATTGGTCTACTTTGCAGTACTTTGCACAACTTTGCTAGTAACAATTCCTTTTTCCTCTTACCATGCTCTCTTCAACCAGTCTGGGAAGATCATCAAAGCGAGGCAGCTCTGTTTTGATGACTTTGGAAATGTAGCAAACTCTCTCTGGCAGCACTTTGCTTGCGATTATGCCCTGCAAAATAAAAATAATTGGCAAGCAGGAATTCAGCTGTTGAAGAATTAAGGTTGGAATAAAGTCTGTATTAAAGAGTAATAAATGCAGATACTCTTCACCTCAAACCTTGGACTCAAAAAGTTAGGAATAAAGCAACAAGTCCTGTATTTTCATCAGCTGCAGAGGAGTTGGTCTCCTGGTACATTTTCTGGAAAAGCACACTCTTTGCCACTCACCGTATTGTAGTTCCAAATGGTTTTCCATGACCCATGGGTGCTGTCCTCCTCAATAGTTGCCACATGATTTTCTACGTGGACACTCAGAGTTTGGAAGCCTCCATCGATGCTGATTTGCTTTGTTAGCATTGGATTGTTTACAGACGGCTCATTTATATATTGGCTATTTCCACTTGACTGCTGATCTCCTGTATTCAGATTCTAGGAAACCAAAGTGAAACAACACTTATAAACCATCAGTTGTCTCCTGACAACTTCAGGAAATCACTGCTCTGCCTGAATAAATGCTGGAGCACAGGGAGTGCTGGTGGTGACCACAGCATTTTCAAAAGGACAAAGAAGGAAGGCTGTGGCATTGTGGAACAGCCCTAAGAAATGCTTCTATAGACACAACAAATAATTTCTGCCTCTTACACCTCTCATCTTGAAGGGCTGGAATTTTAAGCTTGAAAGAAGTGTGAGATTCCTTTTCTCCAAAGAGATGGGGAAAGAAGCAAGGAAAAGACAAGAAGCAGGGACTGTGGAAAGAGCAGCAACGTAGGCAGAACTTGTTCTCTCTACTCACGGTATCAGCAAGGGCTGGAGTCAGCAAGAGGCCAAGGAGGACGGTAGTGACAATCTGAAATGGAAATCAGAAACAGAAGTGTAACTGCAGGACTGGCTGAGAAACTCAGTCACGAGCATCCTACTGCCTGTTCCCTAATCTGGTGTTTAACTGTAATCCTGGGAGTCATTGCTTTCCTACTGGGATTACAGAAGTCACCATCAGAGAGTCATCCTCGCTTTCCCCTCAGACAATGCAAGTGAGGCACAAGGCAGGTTCTGTTTTTAAAGAGCTGGGTCTGAAGTTGTTTCTGAGACCTGTATAGTTGTGTATTGGTTATTAAAAAGAATAAGGAGAAGGAAAAAGAATAAGGAGGAGGAAAAAGAATAAGGAGGAGGAATCCTTCTGTTTTGGCATTCCAAGAAATTCTTTGATCCATCAGTGTGTTGCTCCAATTCTGCAAAAGCATTGACAGCAGTGGGCATGGATTAGGCTTCCTGAAGACTGAAAGAAATACAGTTAAACACTGAAAAAGATCCTGACCTCTTTGCCTGATCACGTTGGACGTGTCAGAGCTGCTCAATCCAGAGGAGAAGCACCTCCTCAGAGATTTTTGCTATAAGCAATTCGAAATGGAAATTAGAAACAAAAGTGTAACTGCAGTTCTGGCTGACAAATTCAGTCACGAGAATCCTGTGGGTGCTTCTGAGAAAGAAAGGCAAAAGTTTTGGATCAAAGTTTTAGTTTATGAGGAAGAAAAATCCTGCGTACTCACAGTGAGTTTCATCTTGACCGCAGAGCTGATGCTGGTGCCGGCAGAACGAGCGATGGTAATGGTCCACCTTATATATGTGTTCAGATTTAGGTGTGGAACCATTCAGTGTTGAGATAAAACCATTTTGTGATTTGTACACCAATCTGCACATTGCTGAAAATTTGTTCATGCTGTAACTACTTAAGAAGCATGGGAGTTTTGACCTGCCAGACTCTGATAATTTTCTGATAAGAATCCACAGGCAGTGAAAAATCAAATACATCTAAAGTAACTTTTTGATATTTACTAATTACTTTTGAAAACTCACATGAAACTGTGGCCAGAGATAGCCTACTGTGCAAAAGAGCAGACAAAATAAAGTAGAGCCTCTAAACCTTCCAAAGTGTGCCCCGTGTGCCCAGGTAACACCAGGGCCCCCCAGAATACATGGCCCAAATCCCCCATTGCCACTGAGAATCGTGTTACACTACATCAGCCGTTCACACTGAAATACTTCACCTCCCTGCAAGGCCGAGGTGTCTCCTGCTTATTTGAGATGGCAACAATGGGTTTTTTTGCTGTTGCCACTGCTTATTTTCTGTGGGGACACCAATCCTTATGGAAAGAGGGGATCACTCTGGGCAGGAAGGGTTGGAACACTTGGGCTTGTGACAAGTTTCTCCTTTTCACTTTGTGTGTGTCCTGAGTCTGTGGCAGGGAATGGCTGTCAAGATTCCAACATTCCTTTTCAGCTGGAATCCAGCACATGATGAAAGGGAAAGGGGATTTTGTATAGAAAAGGCACTTCCACCCAGTGCTGCCGGTGCAACATCGCGGTAAATCTGGTCTTGGTGTCACCAAGCCGAGTGCACAACCCCCAGGGACACTTTTGGTCGCTGCACAGTGCCCAGTGGTGAGGATGTTGATGGTTCTGGAGAGGCAGCAGCTCGCAGGGGCTGTGAGGCTCAGGGCTGGGGCCGGGCTCTGAGGGCAGAGCGCGCTGCGCGACGCTGAGGTGTGGGAGCAGCGGGGCTGGGGCTGGTGGGGAGCAGCCCTGAGGCCATAGCTGCTATCATCTATTAAGTCAACAGAGGTGGTAATCTTGCTATGTTAAACAAGTTAAGCCAGTCCCAAGAAATCAAGAGGTTGGTTCTAACTGATAGAAAGGACTGAGTTCTTTTGTGAACCTTCTTGACTGAGCTCGTTCCATTAGGATCTGACTCCCAGACTTCAGGCACAGTTTTGATCTTAACAAAGCCTCTACACGAAAGTGGAACCTGATTATGGACTAAGGGCTAATTCTAGATTTTATGACAACTCTTGTTTAGAAGATGGATTTTTGTACTCCTCTGAAATATTGCTGCTTTCAGGGAAATGCAGTTTGTAAAAGCTGCATAAAAGCAAATACAAACATGCATTTGATTAACAGGAAACAAAGAAAATGAGACTTAGTGTAGAGAAAATAAAGCTCTCCTTAAATATGGCTTAAGGTTTAAGTCCTGAGAAAAAAGAAGCAGCATCTGTGCATATGAAACAGGCTCCCCCTTGTACCATCCTTAGCAAACTCATTATAGTCAATAGAGCCCAATCCATCCCTCTTCCAAGAAAACTTGCTGGAAAACACAACTTCAGCTCCACTTACATTCCCAGTCTCCTTCCACAAACAGCACCACAAGCTCTAAAACCTGAGCAGCTCAGCTCAAAAGCAAGAGGGTGCCCCAGTCAGAGCAGCCCCCACCTCAGCAAGAGCTAAATAGGAGATCCAAGGTGCATAAGCACCAATCCTGCCCTCTCAGATCCTCTTGGGCTACAGTAACACACCAGTTCTCCCAGTCCTAACTGCTGGGGAGTGAGGCAGCTTCAGGTGTTGCGTCAAGCGTGGAGGGACCAGGGCAGGTTTCTGACAGGTTTTCAAGCTGCTCTTCAATGCTTGCAGAGTCAAATTAGTCTTATAAAAAATTCTTAGCAAAAGCAATCAACCTGAGGACAGCCCAGGAGAAGCAGCAGGACAGGTTTCAGGGGAAAATGCCAAACAGCATGGAAACAGACTTCGGACAGAAGTGGAGACACCTGGGCTACAAATGAGTCAGAGCCTTTGCTGCCCCAAGGATGAAATCCTTGGGAGTGTTCTCCCTCCCCACCTGGCTCTGCTCAGCAAATGCACCAGCTCCATCCCCTCTCACTTGGATGAGGCAGAGACATGGCCAATGGTACCTTCTGGCTCCTGTTGCCAAGGCCTGGGCAGACCTGAAGGAAGTGGAGATCCCTTGGAAGTCAAAGCTTCCCTAGGGCTAGGCAGGAGGGGAACCAGGGGTTTGATATCAGCTGTCATGGCTCCCACACCTGAAATCAAGGGGAGCTGGGGGAGTGGGGATCAGCCTTTCCCTCTATCTCTTAGTCGGAAAGGAGAGCAGTAACACAGCCGGTCACTGCCTGGGCAGGGGGGCTGTGTCAGGGTACCAGGCTCTCTACAACAAACAGGAGCAAGGCACCACGTCAGAACTCTGAGGAGAACCTTCTGCTGAGGCAGCTGTGATGGAGCTGAGGGTGCAGTCCAGGAGCTCTCCCTGATTTTGCTCAGTGCTGTAGGCAGTAGAGTTGTGTCACAGCAGTAATTGACCCCTTGGACACAGGAAGGGGCACGAATCCTGAAATAAGTAATTCTGAGGTAACACTGATTATCTACAAACAAGCTCCTGAGGTTGGCAAGTGAACATGCAAACAGCACTGATGAGGCACTGTTTGTTCCAGTGAGAACTGGGACCTTCTGCAGTTTGGTTTCCATGACTTTTCAGGCAAAAAGATAAATGGAATAAGTCTTCCACCTCCCTTTACCAGGCCGTTGCAGCCTTAAGGAAGGAAAACTAAGCCAACTTTTTCTTGAATCTAGAGGACTGAGAGGGAGGGGTTTTGGAGGACACAGCTGGGAATTCTGCACTGCCTTTTGTGGATCAATAATTGTATTCACATTGTGTAGGCATCATTGAAGCAAAGCTTCATCCACCTGGGTGTTCAAGGTGTTGTCTCTAGCCAGGCCTCGCTGCTCACTGGAACAAATGGGGGACTCTGTTTTAGGAGCAGAACAACTCTGTAACTCCTACCAACCCTACTCCTCTTTGCCTGGAGAAGACATATTGGTTGTGTGCTCCTTCTTTCTTTCTGCCTTTCCTGGCAGATGAAAAAAGATATTTCATGTGAGGCATCATTCCTTGAAAATGGAAAGTCTTAATTCTGTGTGCCTTATCTGTAACGAACACACTCTGCTGCCTGTCCATCTCATTGGGTGAGATGGTAAGAGCAGGCTTTGAAAAGAGCTTTTGAAGGGCTCAAGACAAGCAGAAGAGATGCAATCTGAATAGTTTTCTGGATGTGTTCATAGTCAATAGAGGGTTCAGTAATGAGAAAGCAGCCAGAATGAATCTATGCTAAAGGTCTTTAATTGAAAGATCAGCATCGGGGTTGGCTTTGTGCAGCAGCTGTCGAGCATCCGTGCTTGGTTCAGTTAGATACAAGGTCTTGTTTCACATTCTGGTCAAATTCATGGCAGAATTGAAGGTCCAAAAACTTCAGGACATCAAGTGTAAGGCAGGATCCTTGATTGTATTGATCTTGGGGTCCTTCAGGCACAAGAAAATAAAAATATAACATGAGGAAATGGCTAAGATGGTGTTAAGTGCCCTGTGCATTCCTTAATACCGGACACCTTGCACCCACATGTTTGATCAGATTGACCCTCCCAAGTACCAAAGCAAAGCAAGACACAAGGAGGTGGAGATGCTGCCAGGGTAACAGCCATGGCTGATGTGTAGAGCAGCTTTCTCGTGACAGCCATTGCAGACACTCTGCTTGCAGTAAGGCTCACAGTTCTCTGCTGCTGCCCCAGGATTGACTCCTCTGTGTAACAAACAGCCCCTTTCTGGAGATTCAAAAAGCAAAGAGGGGCCCCACAATGCTCTGCACTGGGAGCAGATCTTGCTGTGGGTTACACAGCTCTGCCAGGGCCAGTTAGCAGGACCTGCCAGGCTTTGACATGGCCCGAGAATGCTGTGGAGTGCAGCTCATCAAACTCCTCAGTAATATGATCATTCCACCTCTGAAAACGCTCCAGGGAATGAGGCAGCTTGGCTTAGTGTGGCCAGACAGGGCTGTCTGGTGGGATTCCTCGGGAACGTGGCCATCAGTCTCTGAACTGAAGGGCAGAGGTTCTTCAGACTCCCCTTTTCCTCTACCCTGGCATTACAGGTGAGGGAATCCTGCAAAGTTCTGGGCCAACACTTAGAACACCTGGGACTTGACTGAAAGGAACAGCAAGGGGTTGCCTCAGATCATTTTTGGAGGTTGTGGCTCAGCCCTCTTCTAATCCTGATCTGCAGAGATACTGAACCCTTTCTGCAACTCCTGAGGTTCTTGGTTTGTGTCCACCCCTAGCTGGAACAGCAGCACTTGTGTGTCATTCCCCAAGGGAAAACCATGCCTGGTCAGGAACAGACAGAACCCGTTCTCTTCCACTCACCATTAACTTTATAGGCCAGGTATGTAGGGAGTCCCCTGCACAGAGCAAAGATGTCTTGTCCATAAGACCTGAGGTCATGGATGCGTCTCTTGACAATGAATGTGACCTCCCTTTCAGGCTGACTTTCACCTTTCACACTCTAGAAATCAAATAACATCATTCACAAGGTAAGTGCCCTGATCCATTCAATGTTGTTATTTCTATGATGGTTCAGTGCTTGGTGGTTCCCTCCAAACTGCATTTACAGCAGTCTCCTAATGCCAGGGGTCCATTAGGAAGCACTGAGGACAGGTCTTGTGACAGATCTGTCCAAAGGAGTCAAGGCTGGTCAACGCTGAGAGAGTTTCACAACATCTCTGTTAATTCTCTAGAGGCTGAAATCAGGCTAAAGTGGTGCTGAGTCCTTAGAAAAAGGTTTTGGAATCTTCAAATCTTATTTGAACCTTTTCCAGATTGATGCATTCTTTCTTTTTCCTCCACCAGAGCTGACTGAAAAGGTGATATTTGAGACTCCTGAGAGTGTGGAATTATGAAGAACACAGCAAAGGTCTGAAATCTCCGATATTAAAGCAGTATTTCAAAGCAGTCAATTCCTACAATCTTTTATAACATTTACAATCTAAGTCATCTACAACATTGAAAAAACATGAACACTCTCCACTACAGCACCTGAAACAGGGTATTCTGACTATTCAATGGTTTCAGAGGATCTTAATGTCAGATTTCATTGACTTTGATGCAACTTCACCGTCAATGGTGTGATCTGAATGGCTTTTAAATTAAGTGTTGGTTTAAAAGCTTTGGAAAATATGTCTGACATCAGTTTACTTTGCATTACTTTGCACAACTTTGTCAGTAACAACTCTTCTTCCTCTCACCATGCTCTCTTCAGCCTGTGTCAGAAGATCATCCAAGCGAGGCAGCTCCATTCTGTTCACTTTGGAAATGTAGCAAACTCTCTGTGGCAGCACTTTGGTTGCAACTACACCCTGTAAAATAAAATTATTGGCAAGTAGGAATTCAGCTGTTCAAGAATAAAGGTAGGAATAAAGTCTGTATCAAAACAGTAATAAAAGCAGATGTTCTTCACCCAAAGCCTTGGACTCAAAATGTATTTTAGTCAGCTGTAGAAGAGTTGGTCTCCTGAGCATTTTTAGAAAAGCACACTCTTTGCCACTCACTGTGTTGTAGTTCACAATGATTTTCCATGATCCCTGGGTGCTCTCTTGCTGGATAGTTGCAATGTGCCGTTGCCTTTCGAGGGTCAGAGTTTGGTGGCCTCCATCAATGCCAACCTGCTTTGTTAGAACTTGATTGCTTAGGACTGGCTCATTTATGTATTGGTTGTTTCCATTTGAATGCTGATTGCCTTCGGTATTCCAGTCCTAGAAACCAAAGTGAAACAACACTTATAAACTGTCAGTTGTCTCTTGATAACTTTAGAAAATCACTGCTCTTCCAGAATAAATGCTGGAGCAGAGGGTGACCACAGCATTTTCAAAAGGAGAAAGAAGGAAGGCTGTGGCATTGTGGAACAGCCCTAAGAAATGCTTTTATAGACACAACAAATAACTTCTGCCTCTTACACCTCTCATCTTGAAGGGCTGGAATTTTAAGCTTGAAAGAAGTGTGAGATTCCTTTCCTCCAAAGAGATGGGGGAAGAAGCAAGGAAAAGACAAGAAGCAGGGACTGTGGAAAGAGCAGCAACGTAGGCAGAACTTGTTCTCTCTACTCACGGTATCAGCAAGGGCTGGAGTCAGCAAGAGGCCAAGGAGGACGGTAGTGACAATCTGAAATGGAAATCAGAAACAGAAGTGTAACTGCAGGTCTGGCTGAGAAACTCAGTCACGAGAATCCCGTGGGTTATGAGATAGAAAGTCAAAAGTTTTGGATCAAAGTTTTAGTTTGTAAGAAGAGAAAGCCTGCGTACTCACAGTGAATTTCATCTTGACCGCAGAGCTGATGCTGGTGCAGGCAGAATGAAAGATGTGAATGGTCCACCTTATATATCTGTTCAGATTTAGGTGTGGAACCATTCAGTGTTGAGAATAAATTATTTTGTTATTTGTATCCCTGTCTTCATGGCACTGAAAATTAATTCCTGCTGTAACTAATTAAGAATGGGTTTTTTACCCTGCCAGTCTCTGATAATTCCCTGATAAGAATCCATTGGCAGTGAAAAATCAAATACATTCTAAAGTAACTTTCTGACATTTACTAATTACTTTTGAAAACTCACATGAAACTGTGGCCAGAGATACCCTGTTTTAGAAAAAAGGCCTTAGAGTAGACAACATAAAGTAGGGCCTTTCTACTTTCCAAAATGTTCCCCATGTGCCCAGGTAACCACAGGACCCCAGAATACGTGGTCCAAATCCCCCATTGCCACTGAGAATCGTGTTACACTACATCAGCCGTTCACACTGAAATATTTCACCTCCCTGCAAGGCCGAGGTGTCTCCTGCTTATTTGAGATGGCAACAATGGGTTTTTTTGCTGTTGCCACTCTGGGAGGGAGAGGTTGGAACACTTGGGGTTGTGACAAGTTGCTCCTTTTCACTTTGTGTGCGTCCTGAGTCTGTGGCAGGGAATGGCTGTCAAGATTCCAACATTCCAACATTCCTTTTCAGCTGGAATCCAGCACATGATGAAAGGGAAAGGGGATTTTGTATAGAAAAGGCACTTCCACCCAGTGTTGCCGGTGCAACATCGCGGTAAATCTGGTCTTGGTGTCACCAAGCCGAGTGCACAACCCCCAGGGACACTTTTGGTCGCTGCACAGTGCCCAGTGGTGAGGATGTTGATGGTTCTGGAGAGGCAGCAGCTCGCAGGGGCTGTGAGGCTCAGGGCTGGGGCCGGGCTCTGAGGGCAGAGCGCGCTGCGCGACGCTGAGGTGTGGGAGCAGCGGGGCTGGGGCTGGTGGGGAGCAGCCCTGAGGCAGCCACAGGAGTGCGTTGGGCAATTCACTAATCTGAACTCACAAACACGAAACACCTTGCTTTAAGAAATTTGATCCTGAAAGAACAGGAAAAACTGATTAGATTTGGAGTGAGAAAACAGGAGGACAATGTAGCTGAAATTCTTCCAACACTGTGTTGGAAATGTACCAGGAAATGCCATTTAAATACTGAGCTCTGTCTTTCTAAACTTGTTCTGCAAACAGCAGTTTGGGAATCTCTTTAGTCAAATCTAAGCTGCAACAGAGACCGTGCTGTGGCAGGACCCGTGGCACTGAGGTCCTGTATCTTCATGCAGTCCCCTACAAACCTACACTTGTGTCAACAGCTGGAGCCCAAACTCTTCCTGAAGAAGCCTGGTCTCCAGGCTGTGTGTGGGAGAGGGACAAACCTGCTTTTCCCCTTATGTAAGCATTCATTGATTTGTGGAAGTGTTTTGGTTCTTCGCCTCAATCCAGTCATTGGTTGTTGTAGAATCCATCCTTGGTCACGTGTCACGATGCGATCAAGCAGCGAATCATTTTGTTTAATAGAATTCCTCTTTCCCCAGCAGACACTTGCAGGCAGAGTGGTTTTTACAGTTTTTCACTGTACTTTGTGGTCAGACCCTTCAAGCTAATATTTGTTGTACTCCACACAATTCTTCTCACAATTCGTGGTAACCTCAAAGCAGAATTCGTTGATTTCCTATTGATCAGCTTTCTTTTCTCTGGATGAATCAAGTGCTGAAAGATTTCCTTCTGTATCTGAAAAAAAAAATCTATGCAGATACTTAGCATGATCTTCATTTTGGTGGTAGGCGAGGCAAGATCTGCTGGCAGTTGATTTGTACTCTTACACAGAGCCTTTGCTACAGGAATATTCATCTAAAGCCTAAGATGGCTTTGTGTTATTGGCACGTGCCCTGTGTCCACAGAATCAGGACAAGTTTGCTAAGGGAAGGCTCTGATAAGAGGAGGTTTGATAGCAGCCTGATTGAATTCATTGCCTACAGGAAGATGGCAGAGAACTTATCAAAGTATCTGACAGCAAATTTTACATGGGAAAAAAACAATCAGAATGAGATAACAGATGCCTGATAAAACTTGCACTGGTTCTTTGTGCCTACGTGGCAAAGGACTCACCCTGATATTTTATCCACAGCTGATATCATCTATTAAGTCAATGGAGGTGGTAAAGTTGCTACATTAAACATATTAAGAATGTCCCAGGAAATCAGGAGGTCGGTTCTCACTGATGGAAAGGACTGAGTTCTTTTGTGAACCTTCCTTTCTGAGTTTGCTCCCTCAGGATCTGCTTCCCAGTCTTCAGACACAGCACTGCATCTTCACAGAGCCTCTGCACAAAAGTGGTACCTGATAATGGACTAAGGGCTAATTCTAGAAAAGGGCCATAACTGGAGATAACAACAACTGGGTAAGGGCAGAGCAGCAGCAATGGGCATTTTATGACAACTCTCATTTAGACCATGAATTTCCATATTTCTCTGAATTGGATAATGCTGTACAGAGCCATGGCATAAGATTCTATGATTCTATGAATATTTGCCTTGTTTGCTGCAGAAACTTTGCCAAATGTTTAGGTTTTTCACGTGGCCTGTACAAAGCTCCCAGTCTCTTTGTCCGTTGCTCTTTCATAAACTAAGACAGACAGAGGGTCCTGTAGTTATATTTGGCCTCCAACAATTTGGATTTGTTTCTTAGCTGTGCCTGCTACAGACACAGCCCTTTCAGAGGTGCTCATTTACCCATTTCAAAAGTGTTTCTTCTTTGGTAGCAGTTCTGTCAGTCCCTCTGCATCCTAACTCTGCCCTTTGCTGTCGTTCTGTACTGGTTTTGCACACTGACATTCCCTTTGCTTTGCCCAAATGGCACAGTGGGGACTCAGGGTCATCAGAAATGAATGACTCTGAACAATGTTCTCTACTGTCCATCTCGTTGAAAAAACAATGAGGGACATCCTCAGCTGAGGGCTGGAGAAGGAGAGAAAGAAGTTCCTCGTTGTGGTGGTTCAGCCCAGAGGTTACTCTGTGTGTAACACCAAACACACACAGGGCCCTCTGATTGCCACCAGCACTCGAAATCAACAGGATGAGAGCCAGGACTGAGCAGCAAAAGGGGATTACTCTGGGCCTTCCAACAGAAGATGGAACATAAGGAAGTCTTCCTATCACTGTTTACCTGATGACCTCTGGAAGCAACACCTGTCTCCACACTCAGGACATCAGAGTTACAGAGCAAAAAAGGAATTACCTATCAGAGCTCCCAAAGAGGTGACCACAACAAAGCAAAGCCTGAATAGTAAGGAGTTGCACAGATCCCTTGGGACACAGGCATTTCTACAAAACCAAAACCCACACAAAGCCCCCTCACTATCACTCTGTGCCATCCAGTTCATGCCCACAGAAAGCTTCCTTTGAATGAGAGCAGAGCAGAACCAACTTACTTGTCCAGAATGAAATACAAATCAAATCCTCCATAACAGGCAGGACCACCATTCTCTTTCTTTCCACCTCGTCCCTCCAGTTTCAACTGTGTTCTCAATAATTGTAAGACTCTTCCTTGTGTTTCCCTTTTCCGTCACATCCGGTTTTATAAAGGTAGAAACGGCCCTGGGAACGGTCGACCTGTCAGGATCATTCCCTGCCTGGGAAGATGATGGAACAGAGCCTCCTAGAAAGTGTGCTAAGACACATGGAGGACAGGGAGGTGATCCAAGACAGCCAGCATGGCTTCACCAAGGCAAGTCCTGCCTGACCATCCCAGCTCAAACTCAGTCTGGCCACTGATGCAAGAAACAACAACAAATGTTTTTATAAATACATAAACAACAAAAACCACACAGGAGAACCTCCATCCTTTATTGGGTATGGAGGGGAACATTGCTGCTGAGGATGAGGAAAAGGCTGAGGTGCTTAATGAGGTTTTTACTTCAGTATTTAATAGTCAGACCTGTTATCCCCAAGTTATTCAGTGGAGGAGTTGCCAAACCACACTCCATCATTTGTCAGCAGTCAACCTTAACAGAGGAGGTCCCAGACAACTGGGGCTGCCAAAGTGATGCCCATCTTCAAGGGTTGGAAAGAGGTTGCAGGGAACCACTGGACGGTCAGCCTGATCTTAGTACTGGGAAATATTATGGCCTGACTGGGAGAGATTATGCAGTGGTTCCTCTCACACGCACTCACCAGGCAAGTGCAGGTCACCCAGGGGATCAGGCCCAGCCAGCCTGGCTTCGTGAAGGGCAGATCCCACTGTCTGTGTCATCAATGATGATATTGGCCTGTTAGACCATTCAGTAAGATCATTATTGGCCTGATAGGTGACTGGTTGAGAGAGTCCGTTGAGAAACGGTCCCGTGTGAACCTCAGGAGGTTCAAGGAGACCAAGTGCAGGCTCCTGCACCTGGGTCAGGGCACCCCCTGATATCAATGCAGTCTGGGGATGAAGGGATTGAGAACAGCCCTGCCAAGAACCACCTGGGGCACTGGAGCATAAAATGCTGGGCGTGAACTGTCAATGTGCACTCACAGCCCAAAAAGCCAACTGTATCCTGGGCTGCATCCAAAGCAGTGGGACCAGCAGGGCAAGGGAGGGGGTTCTGCCCCTCAGCTCTGCTCTGGTGAAACCCCACACGGGGTCCTGCATCCAGTTCTGGCATCCTCAGCATAGGAAAGACGTGGGCTTGTTGAAGTACATCCAGAGGAGTCCACAGAAATGGTCAGAGGGATAGAAAACCTCTGCTATGAGGAAAGGCTGGGAAAACTCTTGTTGTTCAGCCTACAGAAGGCAAGGCTCTGGAGAGACCTTATTGTGGCCTTTCAATACTAAAAAGGAGCCTACAAGAATGATGAGGACAAACAATTTATTAGGGGATACTGCAAGTGGAAAAGCAGAAACGCAGAGGGGAGATTCAAATTAAGATTCAAATTTCTTCTAAAGAAGAAATTGTTACACTGAGGGTGGTGAAACACTGGAAAGGTTGCCCAAAGCAGTGGTGGAAGCCCCATTCCTGGAAACATTCAATGACAAGGCTCTAAGCAACCTGATCCAGCTCAAGATTCCCTGTCTATGGCAGGGGGTTGGATCAGATGGCCTGTAAAGAACAAATCCCTTCAGCCCAAATCATTCTGTGATTTTATTCAATCCGAATAGTTTTCTGGATGTGTTCATAGTCAATTGAGGGTTCAGTAATGAGAAAGCAGCCAGAATGAATCCATGCTAAAGGTCTTTAATTGAAAGAAATGGTCACCAATTGATCTGTTTCAGCATCTGAATCATCAAGAAAGAAACCCTTGAAAGAGGAGATGCCAGGGAAGATCAGCATCGGGGTTGGCTTTGTGCAGCAGCTGTCGAGCATCCGTGCTTGGTTCAGTTAGATACAAGGTCTTACTTCTCAAGCTGGTCAAACAGATGGCAGTATTGAAAGCCCAAAAGTTGCAGAAGACCAAAAGTAGCGCATGTTTCTTGATTGTATTGATCTTGGGGTTCTTTAGGCACAAGAAAATAAAAATATAACATGAGGAAATGGCTAAGGTGGTGTTAAGTGCCCTGTGCATTCCTTAATACCGGACACCTTGCACCCACATGTTTGATCAGATTGACCCTCCCAAGTACCAAAGCAAAGCAAGACACAAGGAGGTGGAGATGCTGCCAGGGTAACAGCCATGGCTGATGTGTAGAGCAGCTTTCTCGTGACAGCCATTGCAGACACTCTGCTTGCAGTAAGGCTCACAGTTCTCTGCTGCTG
Source organism: Dromococcyx pavoninus (assembly GCA_033558185.1). Taxonomy (NCBI): domain Eukaryota; kingdom Metazoa; phylum Chordata; class Aves; order Cuculiformes; family Neomorphidae; genus Dromococcyx; species Dromococcyx pavoninus. The sequence goes on along the minus strand of JAUMJL010001311.1, from coordinate 115,299 downwards.
CCCCAGGATTGACTCCTCTGTGTAACAAACAGCCCCTTTCTGGAGATTCAAAAAGCAAAGAGGGGCCCCACAATGCTCTGCACTGGGAGCAGATCTTGCTGTGGGTTACACAGCTCTGCCAGGGCCAGTTAGCAGGACCTGCCAGGCTTTGACATGGCCCAAGAATGCTGTGGAGTGCAGCTCATCCAACTCCTCAGTAATGTGATCATTCCACCTCTGAAAATGCTCCAGGGAATGAGGCAGCTTGGCTTAGTGTGGCCAGACAGGGCTGTCTGGTGGGATTCCTCGGGAACGTGGCCATCAGTCTCTGAACTGAAGGGCAGAGGTTCTTCAGACTCCCCTTTTCCTCTACCCTGGCATTACAGGTGAGGGAATCCTGCAAAGTTCTGGGCCAACACTTAGAACACCTGGGACTTGACTGAAAGGAATAGTAAGGGGTTGCCTCAGATCATTTTTGGAGGTTGTGGCTCAGCCCTCTTCTCATCCTGATCTGCAGAGATACTGAACCCTTTCTGCAACTCCTGAGGTTCTTGGTTTGTGTCCATCCCTAGCTGGAACAGCAGCACTTGTGTGTCATTCCCCAAGGGAAAACCATGCCTGGTCAGCAACAGACAGAACCCATTCTCTTCCACTCACCATTAACTTTATAGGCCAGGTATGTAGGGAGTCCCCTGCACAGAGCGAAGATGTCTTGTCCATAAGACCTGAGGTCACGGATGCGTCTCTGGATGATGAATGTGGCCTCCATTTGAGGTTGACTTTGATCTGTCACACTCTAAACATCAAATAACATCTTTTAGCAAGATCAGAGCCCTGATCCATTCAATGCTGTGCACATTCCTATTTCTGGAATGACAGCTCAGTGCTTGGTGTTTCCCTCCAAACTATGTTTACTGCAGTCTACCAATGCACCACATGAACAGGGGTCCATTAGCAAGCACTGAGGACAGGTCCTGTGACAGATCTGTCCAAGGGGTCAAGGCTGGTCAATGCTGAGAGAGTTTCACAGTGTCTGTGCTAATTCTCTAGAGGCTGAAATCAGGCTAAAGTGGTGCTGAGTCCTTAGAAAAAGGGTTTGGAAGCTTCAAATCTTATTTTAACCTTTTCCAGATTGATGCATTCTTTGTTCTTCCTCTACCAGAGCTGACTAAAAAGGTGACATTTGTAGCCTCCTGAGAGTGTGAAATTATGAACAACACAGCCAAAAATCTCTATTCAAAAGCAGTCAATCTAAAGTATCTTTTAAACATTATAAAAAGAATCAAAGTCATTTACAACATTGAAAAAACATGAACACTCTCCAGTACAGCACCTGAAACAGGGTATTCTGACTATTCAATGGTTTCAGAGGATCTTAATGTCAGATTTCATTGACAACTTCACCATCAATGGTGTGATCTGAATGGCTTTTAAGGTAACTGTTGGTTTAAAAGCTGTGGAAAAGAGCACAGTCTCTGACATCAGTTTACTTTGCATTACTTTGCACTTTGCCAGTAACAACTCTTTCTCCTCTTACCATGCTCTCTCCAACCAGTCTGGGAAGTTCATCAAAGCGAGGCAGCTCCATTCTGTTCACTTTGGAAACGTAGCAAACTCTCTCTGACAGCATTTTCGTTGCAACTACACCCTGCAAATTAAAATTAATGGCAAGAAGGAATTCAGCTCTTCAAGAGTTAAGGTTGGAATAAAGTCTGTATCAAAAGAGTTATAAATGCAGATACTCCACCTCAAACCTTGGACCAAAAATGTTAAAAAAAAAGCAACAAATCCTGTATTTTAGTCAACTGTAGGAGAGTTGGTCTCACTGTAGGTTTTCCAGAAAAATACCCTCTTTGCCACTCACCGAATTGTAGTTCAAAATGGTTTGCCATGATCCCTGGGTGCTCTCTTGCTGGATAATTGCAATGTGCCGTTGCTTTTCGAGGGTCAGAGTTTGGTGGCCTCCATCAATGCTGATCTGCTTTCTTATTATTTGGCTGTTTTGCACTGGCTCATTTATGACTTGGTCATTTCCATTCGAATGCTGATTGCCTTCGGTATTCCAGTCCTAGAAACCAAAATGAAACAACTCTTTTAGTCTGTCAGTTGTCTCCTGATAACTTTAGAAAATCACTGCTCTTCCAGAATAAATGCTGGAGCAGAGGGTGACCACAGCATTTTCAAAAGGACAAAGAAGGAAGGCTGTGGCATTCTGGAACAGCCCTAAGAAATGCTTCTATAGACACAACAAATAATTTCTGTGTCTTACACCTCTCATCTTGAAGGGCTGGAATTTTAAGCTTGAAAGAAGTGTGAGATTCCTTTTCTCCAAAGAGATGGGGAAAGGAGCAAGGAAAACACAAGAAGCAGGGACTGTGGAAAGAGCAGCAACGTAGGCAGAACTTGTTCTCTCTACTCACGGTATCAGCAAGGGCTGGAGTCAGCAAGAGGCCAAGGAGGACGGTAGTGACAATCTGAAATGGAAATCAGAAACAGAAGTGTAACTGCAGGTCTGGCTGAGAAACTCAGTCACGAGCATCCTACTGCCTGTTTCCTAATCTGGTGTTTAACTGTAATCCTGGGAGTCGTTGTTGCTTTCCTACTGGGATTACAGAAGTCACCATCAGAGAGTCATCCTCGCTTTCCCCTCAGACAATGCAAGTGAGGCACAAGGCAGGTTATCTTTCTATAAAGCTGTTTGAGCCATCAGTGTGTTGTTCCAGTTCTGCAAAAGCATTGACAGCAAGGTCATGGATTTGGCTTCCCGTAAACTGAATAAAGTACAATTAAACACTGAAAAACTTCCTGACCTCCTTGCCTGATCAGGTTGGAATTATCAGAGCTGGTAAATCCAGAGGAGAAGCACCTCCCCAGAGAATATCTTTTTGCTATTAGCAGCCATGGGTGCTTCTGAGAGAGAAAGCCAATAGTTTTGAATCAAAGTTCTAGTTTATAAGGAAGAAAAATCCTGCGTACTCACAGTGAGTTTCATCTTGACCGCAGAGCTGATGCTGGTGCCGGCAGAACGAGCGATGGTAATGGTCCACCTTATATATGTGTTCAGATTTAGGTGTGGAACCATTCAGTGTTGAGATAAAACCATTTTGTGATTTGTACACCAATCTGCCCGTCATTGAAAATTAATTCATGCTGTAACTACTGCATAAACATGGGGATTTTTGACCTGCCAGACTCTGATAATTTTCTGATAAGAATCCATTGGCAGTGAAAAATCAAATACATTCTGAATAAACTTCTGACATTTACTAATTACTTTTGAAAATTCACATGAAACTGTGGCCAGACATTTCCTGTTGTGTAAAAAAAGCCCTTACAGTAGACAAGACAAAGAAAGGCCTTTTACCTTCCAAAATGTTCCCCGTGTGCCCAGGTAACCACAGGAACCCCAGAATACATGGTCCAAATCCCCCATTGCCACTGAGAATCGTGTTACACTACATCAGCCGTTCACACTGAAATATTTCACCTCCCTGCAAGGCCGAGGTGTCTCCTGCTTATTTGAGGCAATAGCAATGTTTTTATTCCCTTTGCCACTGCTTATTTTCTGTGGGGACACCAATCCTTATGGAAAGAGGGGATCACTCTGGGCAGGAAGGGTTGGAACACTTGGGGTTGTGACAAGTTGCTCCTTTTCACTTTGTGTGCGTCCTGAGTCTGTGGCAGGGAATGGCTGTCAAGATTCCAACATTCCCACATTCCTTTTCAGCTGGAATCCAGCACATGATGAAAGGGAAAGGGGATTTTGTATAGAAAGGTCACTTCCACCCAGTGCTGCCGGTGCAACATCGCGGTAAATCTGGTCTCGGTGTCACCAAGATCAGAGCACAAACCCCAGGGACACTTTTGGTCGCTGCACAGTGCCCAGTGGTGAGGATGTTGATGGTTCTGGAGAGGCAGCAGCTCGCAGGGGCTGTGAGGCTCAGGGCTGGGGCCGGGCTCTGAGGGCAGAGCGCGCTGCGCGACGCTGAGGTGTGGGAGCAGCGGGGCTGGGGCTGGTGGGGAGCAGCCCTGAGGCAGCCACAGGAGTGCGTTGGGCAATTCACTAATCTGAACTCACAAACACGAAACACCTTGCTTTAAGAAATTTGATCCTGAAAGAACAGGAAAAACTGATTAGATTTGGAGTGAGAAAACAGGAGGACAATGTAGCTGAAATTCTTCCAACACTGTGTTGGAAATGTACCAGGAAATGCCATTTAAATATTGAGCTCTGTTTTTCTAAACAGCAGTTTGTTACTGCTAGAAAGAGGCAAGAACTGAGAAAGGGAGCGGCAGCAGCACTGAGCATTTTTTGACAACTATTATTTGCAATTGGATTTTTGTATTTCTCTGAATCCGTGGTGATTTACCTGCTCCAGAAATGCTTCTTCTTTGGTAGCAGTTCTGTCAGTCCCTCTGCATCCTAACTCTGCTCTTTGCTGTCGTTCTGTACTGGTTTTGCACACTGACATTCCCTTTGCTTTGCCCAAATGGCACAGTGGGGACTCAGGGTCGTCAGAAATGAATGACTCTGAACAAATTCTCCACCATCCCTCTTCTTGAAAATATGATGAAGGACATCCTCAGCTGAGGGCTGGAGAAGGAGAGAAAGAAGTTCCTCATTGTGGTGGTCCAGCCCAGAGGTTACTGTGTGTGTAACACCAAACACACACAGGGCCCTCTGATTGCCACCAGCACTCGAAATCAACAGGATGAGAGCCAGGACTGAGCAGCAAAAGGGGATTACTCTGGGCCTTCCAACAGAAGATGGAACATAAGGAAGTCTTCCTATCACTGTTTACCTGATGACCTCTGGAAGCAACACCTGTCTCCACACTCAGGACATCAGAGTTACAGAGCAAAAAAGGAATTACCTATCAGAGCTCCCAAAGAGGTCACCACAACAAAGCAAAGCCTGAATAGTAAGGAGTTGCACAGATCCCTTGGGACACAGGCATTTCTGCAAAACCAAAAGCCACACAAAGCCCCCTCACTATCACTCTGTGCCATCCAGTTCATGCCCACAGAAAGCTTCCTTTGAATGAGAGCAGAGCAGAACCAACTTACTTGTCCAGAATGAAATACAAATCAAATCCTCCATAACAGGCAGGACCACCATTCTCTCTCTTTCCACCTTGTCCCTCCTGTTCCAACTGTGTCCTCAATAATTGTAAGACTCTTCCCTGTGTTTCCCTTGCCCTTCTCTTTCTGGGTTTCAGATTTCCAGATGCACAAGACTCTATTTCTCTTTGTTTTTTAAAGGCACTCGGCTCTCAGGCTCCCTCTCAGCTCTCAGGCAGCAGCACCGTTGTTTTCCAAGAGGAGGAGCAGCCTCCTGACAAATCTCGCTTTCTTCAGAAAATGCAGGGAGGGTCTGAGGCTTCTCCCCCCCTTAGTTCTTGTTATTATTGAGGATAAGAAGTTTTACTCTGCCTTAGCAAAACCAGCTCAGAGAATGCCGCCTTGTGGTGGAAACTCCAGCCGAGCGGAGCCGCTGGATGAAGCCTCTCCTCGCGCACCGAGCGTTCTGAACGCAGAGCACAGCCGTTTGAGGCACCAACACAGAAGCTGTTTGCTGAGAGCAGTCGCGCCGCACTGTGCAGAGGCATCCTGGCTCCCCACGTAGGCAACCTCTCAAGTGGATGGACCACAAGACAGGGCAGGGGGATCAAAGTCCTTCCCACTCTAAGAGAAGATCAGGTTTGTTACCACCCGAGGAACATGGTTATTCTGAAGGCTATGGCACTGGCCAAGATGCATCCGCGAGTCCTGAGGGAATTGGCTGAGCCGTTTTCCAAGCCACTCTCCATGATCTTTGGAACGTCAGGGCAGTCACGGCAAATCCCTGGGGACTGGAAGAAAGGAAACGTCACACCCGGTTTTAAAAAGGTAGAAACGGCCCTGGGAACGGTCGACCTGTCAGGATCATCCCCTGCCTGGGAAGATGATGGAACAGAGCCTCCTAGAAAGTGTGTTAAGGCACATGGAGGACAGGGAGGTGATCCAAGACAGCCAGCATGGCTTCACCAAGGCCAAGTCCTGCCTGACCATCCCAGCGGCCTTCGATGCTGGAATGAGTACATCAGGGGGAAGAGCTGTGGATGTTATCTGTCAGGACTTCTTAAGGCTTCTGCCTATGGTCCCCCCCTACAACCTGCTCTCTGAACTGGGTTTGGTGGGTGGACTGTTTGTTGGATGAGGAATTGGTTGGATGTTGGCATCCAGAGGGTAGCTGTCAATGGCACAGTGTCCAGATGGACACTAATGACAAGTCCTGTCCCTCAGAAGACATATTGAGACCTGTCCTGACACGGTCACCCCAAACATCCTGCTCTCTGAATTGGGCTTGAAGAGGAAACATAGAATGTAGAAACATAGAAGTAGAATGGGCAGGTGAGAAAGGCAAAAGCCCAGCTCAAACTCAGTCTGGCCACTGATGCAAGAAACAACAACAAATGTTTTTATAAATAAAATATATAAACAACAAAAACCACAAAGGAGAATCTCCATCCTTTATTGGGTATGGAGGGGAACATTGCTGCTGAGGATGAGGAAAAGGCTGAGGTGCTTAATGAGGTTTTTACTTCAGTATTTAATAGTCAGACCTGTTATCCCCAAGTTATTCAGTGGAGGAGTTGCCAAACCACTCTCCAACGTTTGTCAGCAGTCAACCTTAACAGAGGAGGTCCCAGACAACTGGGGCTGCCAAAGTGATGCCCATCTTCAAGGGTTGGAGAGAGGTTGCAGGGAACCACTGGCCGGTCAGCCTGATCTTAGTACTGGGAAATATTATGGCCTGACTGGGAGAGATTATGCAGTGGTTCCTCTCACACGCACTCACCAGGCAAGTGCAGGTCACCCAGGGGATCAGGCCCAGCCAGCCTGGCTTCGTGAAGGGCAGATCCCACTGTCTGTGTCATCAATGATGATATTGGCCTGTTAGACCATTCAGTAAGATCATTATTGGCCTGATAGGTGACTGGTTGAGAGAGTCCGTTGAGAAACGATCCCATGTGAACCTCAGGAGGTTCAAGGAGACCAAGTGCAGGCTCCTGCACCTGGGTCAGGGCACCCCCTGATATCAATGCAGTCTGGGGATGAAGGGATTGAGAACAGCCCTGCCAAGAAGCACCTGGGGCACTGGAGCTGGGCGTGAACTGTCAATGTGCACTCACAGCCCAGAAAGCCAACTGTATCCTGGGCTGCATCCAAAGCAGGGGGACCAGCAGGGCAAGGGAGGGGGTTCTGCCCCTCAGCTCTGCTCTGGTGAAACCCCACACGGGGTCCTGCATCCAGTTCTGGCATCCTCAGCATAGGAAAGACGTGGACTTGTTGGAGTGTGTCCAGAGGAGTCCACAGAAATGGTCAGAGGGATAGAAAACCTCTGCTATGAGGAAAGGCTGGGAAAACTCTTGTTGTTCAGCCTACAGAAGGCAAGGCTCTGGAGAGACCTTATTGTGGCCTTTCAATACTAAAAAGGAGCCTACAAGAATGATGAGGACAAACAATTTATTAGGGAATACTGCAAGTGGAAAAGCAGAAACGCAGAGGGGAGATTCAAATTAAGATTCAAATTTCTTCTAAAGAAGAAATTGTTACACTGAGGGTGGTGAAACACTGGAAAGGTTGCCCAGAGCAGTGGTGGAAGCCCCATTCCTGGAAACATTCAATGACAAGGCTCTAAGCAACCTGATCCAGCTCAAGATTCCCTGTCTATGGCAGGGGGTTGGATCAGATGGCCTGTAAAGAACAAATCCCTTCAAACCAAATCATTCTGTGATTTTATTCAATCTGAATAGTTTTCTGGATGTGTTCATAGTCAATAGAGGGTTCAGTAATGAGAAAGCAGCCAGAATGAATCTATGCTAAAGGTCTTTAATTGAAAGAAATGGTCACCGATTGATCTGTTTCAGCATCTGAATCATCAAGAAAGAAACCCTTGAAAGAGGAGATGCCAGGGAAGATCAGCATCGGGGTTGGCTTTGTGCAGCAGCTGTCGAGCATCCGTGCTTGGTTCAGTTAGATACAAGGTCTTACTTCTCAAGCTGGTCAAACAGATGGCAGTATTGAAAGCCCAAAATTTGCAGAAGACCAAATGTAGTGCATGTTTCTTGATTGTATTGATCTTGGGGTTCTTTAGGCACAAGAAAATAAAAATATAACATGAGGAAATGGCTAAGGTGGTGTTAAGTGCCCTGTGCATTCCTTAATACCGGACACCTTGCACCCACATGTTTGATCAGATTGACCCTCCCAAGTACCAAAGCAAAGCAAGACACAAGGAGGTGGAGATGCTGCCAGGGTAACAGCCATGGCTGATGTGTAGAGCAGCTTTCTCGTGACAGGCATTGCAGACACTCTGCTTGCAGTAAGGCTCACAGTTCTCTGCTGCTGCCCCAGGATTGACTCCTCTGTGTAACAAACAGCCCCTTTCTGGAGATTCAAAAAGCAAAGAGGGGCCCCACAATGCTCTGCACTGGGAGCAGATCTTGCTGTGGGTTACACAGCTCTGCCAGGGCCAGTTAGCAGGATCTGCCAGGCTTTGACATGGCCCGAGAATGCTGTGGAGTGCAGCTCATCCAACTCCTCAGTAATGTGATCATTCCACCTCTGAAAATGCTCCAGGGAATGAGGCAGCTTGGCTTAGTGTGGCCAGACAGGGCTGTCTGGTGGGATTCCTCGGGAACGTGGCCATCAGTCTCTGAACTGAAGGGCAGAGGTTCTTCAGACTCCCCTTTTCCTCTACCCTGGCATTACAGGTGAGGGAATCCTGCAAAGTTCTGGGCCAACACTTAGGCCACCTGGAACTTGACTAAAAGGAATAGTAAGGGGTTGCCTCAGATCATTTTTGGAGGTTGTGGCTCAGCCCTCTTCTAATCCTGATCTGCAGAGATACTGAACCCTTTCTGAACTCCTGAGGTTCTTGGTTTGTGTCCATCCCTAGCTGGAACAGCAGCACTTGTGTGTCATTCCCCAAGGGAAAACCATGCCTGGTCAGGAACAGACAGAACCCATTCTCTTGCACTCACCATTAACTTTATAGGCCAGGTATGTAGGGAGTCCCCTGCACAGAGCGAAGATGTCTTGTCCATAAGACCTGAGGTCACGGATGCGTCTCTGGATGATGAATGTGGCCTCCATTTGAGGTTGACTTTGACCTGTCACACTCTAAACATCAAATAACATCTTTTAGCAAGATCAGAGCCCTGATCCATTCAATGCTGTGCACATTCCTATTTCTGGAACGACAGCTCAGTGCTTGCTGTTTCCCTCCAAACTATGTTTACTGCAGTCTACCAATGCACCACATGAACAGGGGTCCATTAGCAAGCACTGAGGACAGGTCCTGTGACAGATCTGTCCAAGGGGTCAAGGCTGGTCAATGCTGAGAGAGTTTCACAGTGTCTGTGCTAATTCTCTAGAGGCTGAAATCAGGCTAAAGTGGTGCTGAGTCCTTAGAAAAAGGGTTTGGAAGCTTCAAATCTTATTTTAACCTTTTCCAGATTGATGCATTCTTTGTTCTTCCTCTACCAGAGCTGACTAAAAAGGTGACATTTGTAGCCTCCTGAGAGCGTGAAATTATGAACAACACAGCCAAAAATCTCTATTCAAAAGCAGTCAATCTAAAGTATCTTTTAAACATTATAAAAAGAATCAAAGTCATTTACAACATTGAAAAAACATGAACACTCTCCAGTACAGCACCTGAAACAGGGTATTCTGACTATTCCATGGTTTCAGAGGATCTTAATGTCAGATTTCATTGACAACTTCACCATCAATGGTGTGATCTGAATGGCTTTTAAGGTAACTGTTGGTTTAAAAGCTGTGGAAAAGAGCACAGTCTCTGACATCAGTTTACTTTGCATTACTTTGCACTTTGCCAGTAACAACTCTTTCTCCTCTTACCATGCTCTCTCCAACCAGTCTGGGAAGTTCATCAAAGCGAGGCAGCTCCATTCTGTTCACTTTGGAAACGTAGCAAACTCTCTCTGACAGCATTTTCGTTGCAACTACACCCTGCAAATTAAAATTAATGGCAAGAAGGAATTCAGCTCTTCAAGAGTTAAGGTTGGAATAAAGTCTGTATCAAAAGAGTTATAAATGCAGATACTCCACCTCAAACCTTGGACCAAAAATGTTAAAAAAAAAGCAACAAATCCTGTATTTTAGTCAACTGTAGGAGAGTTGGTCTCACTGTAGGTTTTCCAGAAAAATACCCTCTTTGCCACTCACCGAATTGTAGTTCAAAATGGTTTGCCATGATCCCTGGGTGCTCTCTTGCTGGATAATTGCAATGTGCCGTTGCTTTTCAAGGGTCAGAGTTTGGTGGCCTCCATCAATGCTGATCTGCTTTCTTATTATTTGGCTGTTTAGCACTGGCTCATTTATGACTTGGTCATTTCCATTTGAATGCTGATTGCCTTCGGTATTCCAGTCCTAGAAACCAAAATGAAACAACTCTTTTAGTCTGTCAGTTGTCTCCTGATAACTTTAGAAAATCACTGCTCTTCCAGAATAAATGCTGGAGCAGAGGGTGACCACAGCATTTTCAAAAGGACAAAGAAGGAAGGCTGTGGCATTGTGGAACAGCCCTAAGAAATGCTTCTATAGACACAACAAATAATTTCTGCCTCTTACACCTCTCATCTTGAAGGGCTGGAATTTTAAGCTTGAAAGAAGTGTGAGATTCCTTTCCTTCAAAGAGATGGGGAAAGGAGCAAGGAAAACACAAGAAGCAGGGACTGTGGAAAGAGCAGCAACGTAGGCAGAACTTGTTCTCTCTACTCACGGTATCAGCAAGGGCTGGAGTCAGCAAGAGGCCAAGGAGGACGGTAGTCACAATCTGAAATGGAAATCAGAAACAGAAGTGTAACTGCAGGTCTGGCTGAGAAACTCAGTCACGAGCATCCTACTGCCTGTTTCCTAATCTGGTGTTTAACTGTAATCCTGGGAGTCGTTGCTTTCCTACTGGGATTACAGAAGTCACCATCAGAGAGTCATCCTCGCTTTCCCCTCAGACAATGCAAGTGAGGCACAAGGCAGGTTATCTTTCTATAAAGCTGTTTGAGCCATCAGTGTGTTGTTCCAGTTCTGCAAAAGCATTGACAGCAAGGTCATGGATTTGGCTTCCCGTAAACTGAATAAAGTACAATTAAACACTGAAAAAATTCCTGACCTCCTTGCCTGATCAGGTTGGAATTATCAGAGCTGGTAAATCCAGAGGAGAAGCACCTCCCCAGAGAATATCTTTTTGCTATTAGCAGCCATGGGTGCTTCTGAGAGAGAAAGCCAATAGTTTTGAATCAAAGTTCTAGTTTATAAGGAAGAAAAATCCTGCGTACTCACAGTGAGTTTCATCTTGACCGCAGAGCTGATGCTGGTGCCGGCAGAACAGCGATGGTAATGGTCCACCTTATATATGTGTTCAGATTTAGGTGTGGAACCATTCAGTGTCGAGATAAAACCATTTTGTGATTTGTACACCAATCTGCCCGTCATTGAAAATTAATTCATGCTGTAACTACTGCATAAACATGGGGATTTTTGACCTGCCAGACTCTGATAATTTTCTGATAAGAATCCATTGGCAGTGAAAAATCAAATACATTCTGAATAAACTTCTGACATTTACTAATTACTTTTGAAAATTCACATGAAACTGTGGCCAGACATTTCCTGTTGTGTAAAAAAAGCCCTTACAGTAGACAAGACAAAGAAAGGCCTTTTACCTTCCAAAATGTTCCCCGTGTGCCCAGTTAACCACAGGAACCCCAGAATACATGGTCCAAATCCCACATTGCCACTGAGAATCGTGTTACACTACATCAGCCGTTCACACTGAAATACTTCACCTCCCTGCAAGGCCGAGGTGTCTCCTGCTTATTTGAGGCAATAGCAATGTTTTTATTCCCTTTGCCACTGCTTATTTTCTGTGGGGACACCAATCCTTATGGAAAGAGGGGATCACTCTGGGCAGGAAGGGTTGGAACACTTGGGGTTGTGACAAGTTGCTCCTTTTCACTTTGTGTGTGCCCTGAGTCTGTGGCAGGGAATGGCTGTCAAGATTCCAACATTCCAACATTCCTTTTCAGCTGGAATCCAGCACATGATGAAAGGGAAAGGGGATTTTGTATAGAAAAGGTCACTTCCACCCAGTGCTGCCGGTGCAACATCGCGGTAAATCTGGTCTTGGTGTCACCAAGCCGAGTGCACAACCCCCAGGGACACTTTTGGTCGCTGCACAGTGCCCAGTGGTGAGGATGTTGATGGTTCTGGAGAGGCAGCAGCTCGCAGGGGCTGTGAGGCTCAGGGCTGGGGCCGGGCTCTGAGGGCAGAGCGCGCTGCGCGACGCTGAGGTGTGGGAGCAGCGGGGCTGGGGCTGGTGGGGAGCAGCCCTGAGGCAGCCACAGGAGTGCGTTGGGCAATTCACTAATCTGAACTCACAAACACGAAACACCTTGCTTTAAGAAATTTGATCCTGAAAGAACAGGAAAAACTGATTAGATTTGGAGTGAGAAAACAGGAGGACAATGTAGCTGAAATTCTTCCAACACTGTGTTGGAAATGTACCAGGAAATGCCATTTAAATATTGAGCTCTGTTTTTCTAAACAGCAGTTTGTTACTGCTAGAAAGAGGCAAGAACTGAGAAAGGGAGCGGCAGCAGCACTGGGCATTTTTTGACAACTATTATTTGCAATTGGATTTTTGTATTTCTCTGAATCCGTGGTGATTTACCTGCTCCAGAAATGCTTCTTCTTTGGTAGCAGATCTGTCAGTCCCTCTGCATCCTAACTCTGCTCTTTGCTGTCGTTCTGTACTGGTTTTGCACACTGACATTCCCTTTGCTTTGCCCAAATGGCACAGTGGGGACTCATGGTCATCAGAAATGAATGACTCTGAACAAATTCTCCACCATCCCTCTTCTTGAAAATATGATGAAGGACATCCTCAGCTGAGGGCTGGAGAAGGAGAGAAAGAAGTTCCTCATTGTGGTGGTCCAGCCCAGAGGTTACTGTGTGTGTAACACCAAAAACACACAGGGCCCTCTGATTGCCACCAGCACTCGAAATCAACAGGATGAGAGCCAGGACTGAGCAGCAAAAGGGGATTACTCTGGGCCTTCCAACAGAAGATGGAACATAAGGAAGTCTTCCTATCACTGTTTACCTGATGACCTCTGGAAGCAACACCTGTCTCCACACTCAGGACATCAGAGTTACAGAGCAAAAAAGGAATTACCTATCAGAGCTCCCAAAGAGGTCACCACAACAAAGCAAAGCCTGAATAGTAAGGAGTTGCACAGATCCCTTGGGACACAGGCATTTCTGCAAAACCAAAAGCCACACAAAGCCCCCTCACTATCACTCTGTGCCATCCAGTTCATGCCCACAGAAAGCTTCCTTTGAATGAGAGCAGAGCAGAACCAACTTACTTGTCCAGAATGAAATACAAATCAAATCCTCCATAACAGGCAGGACCACCATTCTCTCTCTTTCCACCTTGTCCCTCCTGTTCCAACTGTGTCCTCAATAATTGTAAGACTCTTCCCTGTGTTTCCCTTGCCCTTCTCTTTCTGGGTTTCAGATTTCCAGATGCACAAGACTCTATTTCTCTTTGTTTTTTAAAGGCACTCGGCTCTCAGGCTCCCTCACAGCTCTCAGGCAGCAGCACCGTTGTTTTCCAAGAGGAGGAGCAGCCTCCTGACAAACCTCGCTTTCTTCAGAAAATGCAGGGAGGGTCTGAGGCTTCTCCCCTCCTTAGTTCTTGTTATTATTGAGGATAAGAAGTTTTACTCTGCCTTAGCAAAACCAGCTCAGAGAATGCCGCCTTGTGGTGGAAACTCCAGCCGAGCGGAGCCGCTGGATGAAGCCTCTCCTCGCGCACCGAGCGTTCTGAACGCAGAGCACAGCCGTTTGAGGCACCAACACAGAAGCTGTTTGCTGAGAGCAGTCGCGCCGCACCGTGCAGAGGCATCCTGGCTCCCCACATAGGCAACCTCTCAAGTGGATGGACCACAAGACAGGGCAGGGGGATCAAAGTCCTTTCCACTCTAAGAGAAGATCAGGTTTGTTACCACCCGAGGAACATGGTTATTCTGAAGGCTATGGCACTGGCCAAGATGCATCCGCAAGTCCTGAGGGAATTGGCTGAGCCGTTTTCCAAGCCACTCTCCATGATCTTTGGAACGTCAGGGCAGTCACGGCAAATCCCTGGGGACTGGAAGAAAGGAAATGTCACACCCGGTTTTAAAAAGGTAGAAACGGCCCTGGGAACGGTCGACCTGTCAGGATCATCCCCTGCCTGGGAAGATGATGGAACAGAGCCTCCTAGAAAGTGTGTTAAGGCACATGGAGGACAGGGAGGTGATCCAAGACAGCCAGCATGGCTTCACCAAGGCCAAGTCCTGCCTGACCATCCCAGCGGCCTTCGATGCTGGAATGAGTACATCAGGGGGAAGAGCTGTGGATGTTATCTGTCAGGACTTCTTAAGGCTTCTGCCTATGGTCCCCCCCTACAACCTGCTCTCTGAATTGGGTTTGGTGGGTGGACTGTTTGTTGGATGAGGAATTGGTTGGATGTTGGCATCCAGAGGGTAGCTGTCAATGGCACAGTGTCCAGATGGACACTAATGACAAGTCCTGTCCCTCAGAAGACATATTGAGACCTGTCCTGACACGGTCACCCCAAACATCCTGCTCTCTGAATTGGGCTTGAAGAGGAAACATAGAATGTAGAAACATAGAAGTAGAATGGGCAGGTGAGAAAGGCAAAAGCCCAGCTCAAACTCAGTCTGGCCACTGATGCAAGAAACAACAACAAATGTTTTTATAAATAAAATACATAAACAACAAAAACCACAAAGGAGAATCTCCATCCTTTATTGGGTATGGAGGGGAACATTGCTGCTGAGGATGAGGAAAAGGCTGAGGTGCTTAATGAGGTTTTTACTTCAGTATTTAATAGTCAGACCTGTTATCCCCAAGTTATTCAGTGGAGGAGTTGCCAAACCACACTCCATCATTTGTCAGCAGTCAACCTTAACAGAGGAGGTCCCAGACAACTGGGGCTGCCAAAGTGATGCCCACCTTCAAGGGTTGGAAAGAGGTTGCAGGGAACCACTGGACGGTCAGCCTGATCTTAGTACTGGGAAATATTATGGCCTGACTGGGAGAGATTATGCAGTGGTTCCTCTCACACGCACTCACCAGGCAAGTGCAGGTCACCCAGGGGATCAGGCCCAGCCAGCCTGGCTTCGTGAAGGGCAGATCCCACTGTCTGTGTCATCAATGATGATATTGGCCTGTTAGACCATTCAGTAAGATCATTATTGGCCTGATAGGTGACTGGTTGAGAGAGTCCGTTGAGAAACGGTCCCGTGTGAACCTCAGGAGGTTCAAGGAGACCAAGTGCAGGCTCCTGCACCTGGGTCAGGGCACCCCCTGATATCAATGCAGTCTGGGGATGAAGGGATTGAGAACAGCCCTGCCAAGAAGCACCTGGGGCACTGGAGCTGGGCGTGAACTGTCAATGTGCACTCACAGCCCAGAAAGCCAACTGTATCCTGGGCTGCATCCAAAGCAGTGGGACCAGCAGGGCAAGGGAGGGGGTTCTGCCCCTCAGCTCTGCTCTGATGAAACCCCACACGGGGTCCTGCATCCAGTTCTGGCATCCTCAGCATAGGAAAGACGTGGGCTTGTTGAAGTACATCCAGAGGAGTCCACAGAAATGGTCAGAGGGATAGAAAACCTCTGCTATGAGGAAAGGCTGGGAAAACTCTTGTTGTTCAGCCTACAGAAGGCAAGGCTCTGGAGAGACCTTATTGTGGCCTTTCAATACTAAAAAGGAGCCTACAAGAATGATGAGGACAAACAATTTATTAGGGGATACTGCAAGTGGAAAAGCAGAAACGCAGAGGGGAGATTCAAATTAAGATTCAAATTTCTTCTAAAGAAGAAATTGTTACACTGAGGGTGGTGAAACACTGGAAAGGTTGCCCAGAGCAGTGGTGGAAGCCCCATTCCTGGAAACATTCAATGACAAGGCTCTAAGCAACCTGATCCAGCTCAAGATTCCCTGTCTATGGCAGGGGGTTGGATCAGATGGCCTGTAAAGAACAAATCCCTTCCACCCAAATCATTCTGTGATTTTATTCAATCCGAACAGTTTTCTGGATGTGTTCATAGTCAATAGAGGGTTCAGTAATGAGAAAGCAGCCAGAATGAATCCATGCTAAAGGTCTTTAATTGAAAGAAATGGTCACCGATTGATCTGTTTCAGCATCTGAATCATCAAGAAAGAAACCCTTGAAAGAGGAGATGCCAGGGAAGATCAGCATCGGGGTTGGCTTTGTGCAGCAGCTGTCGAGCATCCGTGCTTGGTTCAGTTAGATACAAGGTCTTGTTTCACATTCTGGTCAAATTCATGGCACAACTGAAGGTCCAAGAGTTGCAGGACATCAAGTGTAAGGCAGGATCCTTGATTGTATTGATCTTGGGGTCCTTTAGGCACAAGAAAATAAAAATATAACATGAGGAAATGGCTAAGGTGGTGTTAAGTGCCCTGTGCATTCCTTAATACCGGACACCTTGCACCCACATGTTTGATCAGATTGACCCTCCCAAGTACCAAAGCAAAGCAAGACACAAGGAGGTGGAGATGCTGCCAGGGTAACAGCCATGGCTGATGTGTAGAGCAGCTTTCTCGTGACAGGCATTGCAGACACTCTGCTTGCAGTAAGGCTCACAGTTCTCTGCTGCTGCCCCAGGATTGACTCCTCTGTAAGAAACAGCCCCTTTCTGGAGATTCAAAAAGCAAAGAGGGGCCCTACAATGCTCTGCACTGGGAGCAGATCTTGCTGTGGGTTACACAGCTCTGCCAGGGCCAGTTAGCAGGACCTGCCAGGCTTTGACATGGTCCGAGAATGCTGTGGAGTGCAGCTCATCCAACTCCTCAGTAATGTGATCATTCCACCTCTGAAAATGCTACAGGGAATGAGGCAGTTGGCTTAGTGTGGCCAGACAGGGCTGTCTGGTGGGATTCCTCGGGAACGTGGCCATCAGTCTCTGAACTGAAGGGCAGAGGTTCTTCAGACTCCCCTTTTCCTCTACCCTGGCATTACAGGTGAGGGAATCCTGCAAAGTTCTGGGCCAACACTTAGAACACCTGGGACTTGACTGAAAGGAACAGTAAGGGGTTGCCTCAGATCATTTTTGGAGGTTGTGGCTCAGCCCTCTTCTAATCCTGATCTGCAGAGATACTGAACCCTTTCTGCAACTCCTGAGGTTCTTGGTTTGTGTCCATCCCTAGCTGGAACAGCAGCACTTGTGTGTCATTCCCCAAGGGAAAACCATGCCTGGTCAGGAACAGACAGAACCCGTTCTCTTGCACTCACCATTAACTTTATAGGCCAGGTATGTAGGGAGTCCCCTGCACAGAGCGAAGATGTCTTGTCCATAAGACCTGAGGTCACGGATGCGTCTCTGGATGATGAATGTGGCCTCCATTTGAGGTTGACTTTGACCTGTCACACTCTAAACATCAAATAACATCTTTTAGCAAGATCAGAGCCCTGATCCATTCAATGCTGTGCACATTCCTATTTCTGGAATGATGGCTCAGTGCTTGGTGTTTTCTTCTAAATAGTGTTTAGTTGCAGTCTCTGAATTCACCAGGGGTCCATTAGCAAGCACTGAGGACAGGTCCTGTGACAGATCTGTCCAAGGGGTCAAGGCTGGTGCACTGAATGCTGAGTTTCACAGTGTCTGTGCTAATTCTCTAGAGGCTGAAATCAGGCTAAAGTGGTGCTGAGTCCTTAGAAAAAGGTTTTGGAAGCTTTTGAACCTTTTCCAGATTGATGCATTCTTTGTTCTTCCTTCACTAGAGCTGACTGAAAAGGTGACATTTGTAGACTCCTGAAAGTGTGAAACTATGAACAACACAGCCAAAAATCTCTATTCAAAAGCAGTCAATCTAAAGTATCTTTTAAACATTATAAAAAGAATCAAAGTCATTTACAACATTGAAAAAACATGAACACTCTCCAGTACAGCACCTGAAAAAGGGTATTCTGACTATTCAATGGTTTCAGAGGATCTTAATGTCAGATTTCATTGACAACTTCACCATCAATGGTGTGATCTGAATGGCTTTTAAGGTAACTGTTGGTTTAAAAGCTGTGGAAAAGAGCACAGTCTCTGACATCAGTTTACTTTGCATTACTTTGCACTTTGCCAGTAACAACTCTTTCTCCTCTTACCATGCTCTCTCCAACCAGTCTGGGAAGTTCATCAAAGCGAGGCAGCTCCATTCTGTTCACTTTGGAAACGTAGCAAACTCTCTCTGACAGCATTTTAGTTGCAACTGCACCCTGTAAAATAAAATTATTGGCAAGTAGGAATTCAGCTCTTCAAGAGTTAAGGTTGGAATAAAGTCTGTATCAAAAGAGTTATAAATGCAGATACTCTTCCCCTCAAACCTTGGACCAAAAAAGTTAAGAATAAATCAACAAATCCTGTATTTTAGTCAACTGTAGGAGAGTTGGTCTCCCTGTACATTTTTAGAAAATGATGTGCTTTGCCACTCACTGTGTTGTAGTTCACAATCATTTGCCATGATCCCTGGGTGCTCTCTTGCTGGATAATTGCAATGTGCCGTTGCTTTTCGAGGGTCAGAGTTTGGTGGCCTCCATCAATGCTGATCTGCTTTCTCATTAATTGTCTGTTTAGCACTGGCTCATTTATGACTTGGTCATTTCCATTTGAATGCTGATCGCCTTCGGTATCCCAGTCCTAGAAACCAGAATGGAACAACTCTTTTAGTCTTTCAGTTGTCTCCTGATAACTTTAGAAAATCACTGCTCTTCCATAATAAATGCTGGACCACAGGGAGCGCCATTTTTATAGACTCAGTGTGTAATTTCTGCCTCTCACATCCCTGATCTCGTGGGGCTGGAATTTTATGCATGAAAGAAGTGTGAGATTCCTTTTCTCCAAAGAGATGGGGGAAGGAGCAAGGAAAACACAAGAAGCAGGGACTGTGGAAAGAGCAGCAACGTAGGCAGAACTTGGTCTCTCTACTCACGGTATCAGCAAGGGCTGGAGTCAGCAAGAGGCCAAGGAGGACGGTAGTCACAATCTGAAATGGAAATCAGAAACAGAAGTGTAACTGCAGGACTGGTTGAGAAACTCAGTCACGAGCATCCTACTGCCTGTTTCCTAATCTGGTGTTTAACTGTAATCCTGGGAGTCATTGCTTTCCTACTGGGATTACAGAAGTCACCATCAGAGAGTCATCCTCGCTTTCCCCTCAGACAATGCAAGTGAGGCACAAGGCAGGTTCTGTTTTTAAAGAGCTGAGTCTGAACTTCTTTCTAAGACCTGTGATTGATCCATCAGTGTGTTGTTCCAGTTTTGAAAAAGGTGCTGATAATAGTGGCCTTGGATTATGCTTCCCATAAACTGAATAAACTACAGTTAAACATTGAAAAAGTTCCTGACCTCTTTGCCTGATCAGGTTGATAGTGTCAGAGCTGCTCACTCCAGAGGAGAAGCACCTCCCCAGAGAGAGTATCTTTTTTCTATAAGCAGATGTAGACTCTTCTGAGAGAGAAAGCCAATAGTTTTGGATCAAAGTTCTAGTTTATAAGGAAGAAAAATCCTGCGTACTCACAGTGAGTTTCATCTTGACCGCAGAGCTGATGCTGGTGCCGGCAGAACGAGCGATGGTAATGGTCCACCTTATATATGTGTTCAGATTTAGGTGTGGAACCATTCAGTGTTGAGATAAAATTATTTTGTGATTTGTATCCCTGTCTTCATGGCACTGAAAATTAATTCCTGCTCTAACTACTTCATAAACATGGGCCTTGTGCTTCTGCAAATTTTGACTTGTCTGATAATTTTCTGATAAGGATCCATTGGCAGTGAAAAATCAAATATGTTTTATAGTAACTTTCTGACATGTACTAATTACTTTTGAAAATTCACATGAAAATGGGGCCAGACATACCCTGTTGTGTAAAAAAAGCCCTTACAGTAGACAACATAAACAAGGGCCTCTGTACCTTCCATAATGTTCCCCCTGTGCCCAGGTAACACCAGGGCCCCCCAGAATACACGGCCCAAATCCCCCATTGCCACTGAGAATCGTGTTACACTACATCAGCCGTTCACACTGAAATACTTCAGCTCCCTGCAAGGCCGAGGTGTCTCCTGCTTATTTGAGATGGCAACAATGGGTTTTTTTGCTGTTGCCACTGCTTATTTTCTGTGGGGACACCAATCCTTATGGAAAGAGGGGATCACTCTGGGCAGGAAGGGTTGGAACACTTGGGGTTGTGACAAGTTGCTCCTTTTCACTTTGTGTGTGCCCTGAGTCTGTGGCAGGGAATGGCTGTCAAGATTCCAACATTCCAACATTCCTTTTCAGCTGGAATCCAGCACATGATGAAAGGGAAAGGGGATTTTGTATAGAAAAGTCACTTCCACCCAGTGCTGCCAGTGCAACATCGCGGTAAATCTGGTCTTGGTGTCACCAAGCCCAGTGCACAACCCCCAGGGACACTTTTGGTCGCTGCACAGTGCCCAGTGGTGAGGATGTTGTTGGTCCTGGAGAGGCAGCAGCTCGCAGGGGCTGTGTGGCAAATGATGGTTGGGGATTCACAGGTCTGGAAGCCTCTTTTCCCAAGGGACTCTTGCCAGACCTGCTGTCGGCATCTCAGACGCAAATATCTCTTTCTGTGTTAAACCCCTCACAAATCAGGCTGTCTCTGCATCCTGGACTGCTCTTAAAACCTGTGAGGGCATGCAACAGCATTTCTTACATTCTATTAAGTCTTTTTAATACCATTCAATCGTTCTCTTGAAGTTTTCCTGGTGATTGCCTTACAAGAACCGTTGCCTCAGGGGGCTTGAAATCATCACCAGTTGCAGAATCTGGGCCACCATCTGGCAGTGCTCAAAGGCCCCCAGAAAGACCTTTCCCAGTGACTCATGACAGAGGAATTGAGGATGGCTGTTCCTCTTTTATCCCAGTGAATGTGCAGGGTGAAGTTGGAAAAGTAGAGGAGATTCTCTCCAGAAACCCCAGGCAGGCTGGGCAGGAGCTTTGTTTATACACTGCAACCATAGGACTGCTTTCCTTCGGAGGGACTCAAATAATTTTCAGTGCAGTTTTGCTGTGGTTTTAATGTAAGACCCTCTAAAACAATGTCCTGATCAGAACAGGCTGCTGCATCCTTTGTTTAGAGGAACCCTGACCTGGTAAAATGTCTCTTCAAGCCCCTCCTTTCTGATACCAGTAACAGGGCCTCTGAGCAAGGAGAGAGGGTGAAAGGGTGGCAATTTCCAGGCAGACTCTGTTATTGAAGTGATGGATTTTGATGAGGAACTAGTCCCATCCATTTTGCCTGAGTTTTGGCCTAGCTGTAACTGGGCTCTTTCAAATTTCCATCTGCACTTCTAATGGGTCAGAGTATGCTTTTTTGCTTCCCCTTTTTTTATCATGTATCAAAAATTAAATAACATCTGCATTCAGTTCCAAACTACTTTTAATACATCCATTCCGTTACTCGCAGCTTGATCTGTCTGTTTATAGCTGACATTGTTCCACTGCAATATTTATTTTCCTAATAAGCTAAAACATTGTAATACTTTGCATGTAAATAGGAAGTTAAAATAAAAGTAACTCAGATATGCTTTTCTTGAAATCTGAACTTCAGGTGATATTGCAGTGGGTATAGCACCATGTGCTTTTGGTAGTGATGAATAATCACTTAAGGCAGGATCTGAAATCTCTCTGAGAAATGGTACAGAATGGGGTATGAGTGCAAGAGTTGGGATTTGGCAAGAGCAGTAGTTGGGAAACTTGACTCTGGAATTGCTTCCACTTTTTTATAAGATTAGTGAAAACACAGTGCAAACCAACATTCATTGATGATTAATTTTACTGAGACACAAAAGCCTCCACACAGAGCAGAAGAAATGGAAAAGTGATCGAAAATGGGATCAAGAGAAGATGATCAAGGAAAAATCTTGTTCATGGGTACACAGTTATATGAACATTCTTCCTCAAAACTTTGTCAGGAATCATTAATCACAATAATAGACTGACTGTTCCTTAATCTTAACGTTCATACATGAGACGTCTTGGTTTAGGAAGTTTGATCCTGAAAGAAGAAAAAATGGTTAGATTTGGAGTGAGAAAACAGGAGAACAATGTAGCTGAAATTCTTCCAACACTGTGTTGGAAATGTACCAGGAAATGCCATTTAAATATTGAGCTGTGTCTTTCTAAACTTGTTCTGCAAACAGCAGTTTGGGAATCTCTTTAGTCAAATCTAAGCTGCAACAGAGACCGTGCTGTGGCAGGACCCGTGGCACTGAGGTCCTGTATCTTCATGCAGTTCCCTACAAACCTACACTTGTGTCAACAGCTGGAGCCCAAACTCTTCCTGAAGAAGCCTGGTCTCCAGGCTGTGTGTGGGAGAGGGACAAACCTGCTTTTCCCCTTGTGTAAGCATCACTTATTTACAAAACTCATGGAAAACCTCGGGATTTCCGTAATTATCTTGCTGACCTTCCCTTCAGTCTTTTTCATGTCATTCATATCTTGTTGATCTTCATTTTGGTATGGCAAAAGCTGTTCCTGGTCTACTCACCAACAGTGGGGTAAGCAAGGAAAGAGGGAATTCCCCTGCAGAGAGCTTGAATGCTTTTCCCATATGGGCGTAAGTTTTGGAGTCTGTTTCTTGAGATAATGAAGCGATTCTCTCTGGGTGGAAGTTGGTGAGGACCAGGTCCCTAAGCATCAAAGAAACAAACAAACCCCTTAGCAAAACCAGGAATGGCATTTGGAATCTGTTCACACATTTTTGATAATGAAGAGGGGGTTATTCAAGTTCAAAGCAACTTTTGAAAGACTGAACTTCGAGAGGGGCTCAGCCCTGCTGAGAAACTTGCCTTTGGTTCATGGAGCCTTTTCTCCTCTCTGAGGGTAGGAAGTGAGTACTTTTTACAGGCACTTGATAAGCTTTCTCACCGCTTTCATTCACCATCTTACCTTGTGTCCTCGAGGTCCTGCAGGGAACTGTTTCTCAAGCAAAAAGCCCTCGTCCATTTTAGCAATGATGCAGGTGTTCTTTGAAAATACCTTGGTTGCAACGTAGCCCTGTTGAAAAATAAAGAAATCTTTTTGTTGCTAATATATAATATTGCAAAGTGAAAGGTAAGTGGAATCCAGAGAGAATCACTGGTTAAAAAAAAGGCTTTATAGAGTACAAACCATCACAGGGAAGGAAAACATTGTTTTTTCAATTATCCAGGTAAATGTGTCTTGGAGGCTGACAAGGGATTTTGATAAACAGTAAATTGCCTTCTCCAGCAATGTGTCTCATACATTCTACTGGTTAAGTCAGGTGAAGGAATTGACTGCTGAAAACCTCAGTGCAGCAGCACACAGAAACAATAAAAGGGGAAATGGAAAGGTTTTAAGCATCTCCTCTAAAATCTTATTACATTTTGTAGAAGCAAAAGTGGTTTTTCAAACACCTTTTGGTTATTTTCCATTTGTTTGAGCCATGGTGGTAGACACTTACAGTCTTGATGTCCCAGACAGATTTCCAGGCCTCAGAGTCCTTTGAGTCAGTGGTGACCCCAGTTCCACTCAAAGGGTGGTGTGAGTTTTCACCGTGGTGCCCCTTAAGGTCTTTCCTGCCGTTCTGATTTTGGAAAAGATTAGAGGAGGAAAGGGTTTAGGTCTGTGTGTTCCCAGTAGTCTTTCACTCAATAAAGCAATAGCTCTAGTAACCACATTTTGGGAAATGGTTGCTCTTAGAGAGTAGGTTAAAGGGGTGATAATTTCTGGTCTTAGAGAAGACTGGGAAGCCATTAGAGCTGTTGCATCAAACCTTACAGTCAGGCTTTGCCTAGCCCTGGTTTTCAGGTCTCTGATGCACCCACCTTATGAAGACACACGAGCTGTAACATCACTGCTCTGTTCTCCCCATCACTGGTAGATCAGGTGGAAAAGACAGCATTGTTCCACTTAAGCAGAGTTTCTTTTAAAATTAACCACTAAACTGCATGTTCAGAGTCAAACTTGCAAAGAAAATGTCTGGGAGAAGTAACATCATTCCTTATTGCTCTTTCCCCAGCAGGCACTTGCAGGCAGGGTGTTATTTACAGTATTTCACTGTACTTCCTAGTCAAATCCTTTCCTGCCAACTATCAGGCTTGAAATACAGCTTTATTTTCCACACCCTGTTTTCCTGAGGTTATAGCTAAAGGTCTTGTGGCAGCAGGGTGTATCTGCATGTAGCTCTATACTTACCCTGTCAGCAAGAGCTGGAGCCAGGAAAACTCCAAGAACAGAAGCAATCACAATCTGAAATGAACATTTGACATTCACAACATTTGAACATTGCAACTTGGATTGAGTTATTTGGTGTCTTAGAATAATTTTGACTGCCTGTTCAACTTTGTGTACGTGCTCAGAGGGTTTCTGAGGTGGGGTCTAGTTCAAGAGTATTTAAATATTCAGCTTACATCAGATCATCCATTCACATACATTACTCTTCACCCAGCAGCATACTTTGCATAGGTAAGAAGATCACAAACACTGGGCTTTAAACTATGCCCAGCCCCAGTTCAGTACTTTCCTTAGGAAAAGGGGGTCTGAAATCCTTTGTTTAATAGAGAGAAATTTACACCTTGACCTTTGATTTTGGCCAGGGAGCAGATCCATGCACTGTGCATGTTCTTGTGCACCTGTTGGGGAGGGTTGGAAGATGGGTGCACAGGACAAACTGGACTTGGAACACAGCAGAAACGGGACTCGAGCATCCCCATAGCAGATCTTCTGTATCTGAATACAGGATTTGGTATAATAATAGGCACAACTTGGGGTCTTTTTAGAGGAAAATGGAAACTTGTACCCTGTACTCCCTGCATAAATCACTAATAGTTCACTGGGCACCAAGGAAGACTCAAAATAATCTATAAACTGTCCAGTCTTAACGGTTCTATGAGAGAGTGATAGAGATACTCACAGTGAACTTCATTGTGGTGGTAGACGAGGCAAGATCTGCTCACAGTTAATGTGTACTGTACAGAGTGTTTTATACAGTAATATCTGAAAGTTAATCTTAAAATGGCTTTGCCTTATTGGCACAAGCCCTGTGTTCACAGAATGATGACGAGTTTCCTAAGGGAGGCCTCTGATAAGAGGAGGTTTGATAGCAGCCTGATTGAATTCATTGCCTACAGGAAGATGGCAGAGAACTTATCATAGAAAGTTCAAAGTGTTTGATAGTAAATTTTACATGGGAAAAATAATCAGAATGAGAGAACAGATGCCTGATAAAACTTGCACTGGTTCTTTGTGCCTACGTGGCAAAGGACTCACCCTGATATTTTATCCACAGCTGATATCATCTATTAAGTCAATGGAGGTGGTAAACTTGCTACATTAAACATATTAAGAATGTCCCAGGAAATCAGGAGGTCGGTTCTCACTGATGGAAAGGACTGAGTTCTTTTGTGAACCTTCCTTTCTGAGTTTGCTCCCTCAGGATCTGCTTCCCAGTCTTCAGACACAGCACTGCATCTTCACAGAGCCTCTGCACAAAAGTGGTACCTGATAATGGACTAAGGGCTAATTCTAGAAAAGGGCCATAACTGGAGATAACAACAACTGGGTAAGGGCAGAGCAGCAGCAATGGGCATTTTATGACAACTCTCATTTAGACCATGAATTTCCATATTTCTCTGAATTGGATAATGCTGTACAGAGCCATGGCATAAGATTCTATGATTCTATGAATATTTGCCTTGTTTGCTGCAGAAACTTTGCCAAATGTTTAGGTTTTTCACGTGGCCTGTACAAAGCTCCCAGTCTCTTTGTCCATTGCTCTTTCATAAACTAAGACAGACAGAGGGTCCTGTAGTTATATTTGGCCTCCAACAATTTGGATTTGTTTCTTAGCTGTGCCTGCTACAGACACAGCCCTTTCAGAGGTGCTCATTTACCCATTTCAAAAGTGTTTCTTCTTTGGTAGCAGTTCTATCAGTCCCTCTGCATCCTAACTCTGCCCTTTGCTGTCGTTCTGTACTGGTTTTGCACACTGACATTCCCTTTGCTTTGCCCAAATGGCACAGTGGGGACTCAGGGTTATTAAAAATGAATTACTCTGAACAAAGGTCTCCACCATCACCAGTTGCTGAGGATCATTGTTGCAGCTGTTATTGGAAAAGCCAGGGCTTCTTACTTTTGTTGAGAAGGTGAGGACCAGTTCTCATTTACACCAGTCCAGGCCACACTCTGTCCTTCTGCCACCAACTTCTGCCTTGCTTGGTCTATGTGAGTGCAGAGGGGGTGTAGCCAGCACTGTGGGTGGAGAGCTCTGTTATTCATCTGGTTTGCACCCACTTTGCAATTTGCACAAGGTGTGAAATAGGGTGAGTAAAAGCCATAAATTACTAAGGCCAGTCCTTCTAATTGGACTGACTTGTGGGTACCAAATTGAACCAGGAATGTATTTAGCCTCCAAGATCCAAGACGCACGTGAAATTCTTACTTTGTAAGACACAAATCCTCTCACAGTCTCTGGAAATTTAATTAATCAACTGGTTCTTAAGAAAGGCATTGAAAAACTAAGTGTAGAGTGCTAATCCCAGTGGTGCCATAAGTTGGAAACTTCTTTTGTCCATTTCTTCCAACAACCATGGCCAATTTGGCCATCACCATAATGTGCCACACTTGGAAACCTGAATCTCATCAACTTCTGATTACTTGAGCAGTTTGTATGGCAAACACACGCAGTTGCAGCATTTGCCATTAAGAATAGCTCACAAAATTAACTACAATAGAAGCTGGGAAAGAAGTCAGGAAGAAGTGAGTTCAGTGTATAGATTGCTGTTCTTTTTCCAGTACAAGCTTGTGTCTCTGTCTCATTTTTAAAGCTCTGCTCAAGGCATTCTGTTTGCACAGTGAATTCTTGTACCACTATGCAACAAACTCCCAAGGCTAAGAGCTGCTCCAATTTTAACCCTGCTCTCAAATTACTTCAGTCTAGCAAGAATAAAATTTCTGAAATTACTTCTAGATTTGCCCTTGAAACCTGATTTATATTTTTTAACTACTGAATGTGATTTCTTCTCCTCGACCTGTCCTTATGCTACACAGATTTTTCTAGACTGTGTCACCCCATCTTTACCCTGTGTGTGGGATTCCAGCTATACACAAACGGAAGCAGAGAATTCTGTTGATTTTTAGAGGTGTTGTTTCATTCTTTACTTTCCTCCCACTACTTGCTCACTCCCTGATAAAGTAAATATTTATGAAATTACCTGAAAAAAACCATGAGTCACCAGGTGAGTTTGTTACAATAGAATAATCTCACTTTCACTTGATTGAATCCATCTCCCTTATGTGTTAAAATTGCTGTTTGGTAATTGGATGTGAACTGAAATCGTATAACTATTCTTTTCATTTCATGCTCAGGGTTCTTTGTTTAAATGATTTTTAGTGGAAGACAGTGCCAAATAATGGGTGAAATTCTTCTGGCAGTTTTACTTAGGTAGATTGAGAGTAACTCTGTAATTAATCATATTTCATCAGGGTAAATTAGGATGTTTTTGAAAATATTTGGCCTTATGAAAATATTAAGCAAATGAAGATCTGTTTTCTGCTGGCTTCCTTGTTATGACCAACCTGACTGCAAGTGTAACAGCTGAGGAAAAGTGATTTTATTTGTGGAAAAGTTTGAAAGTCTTCGCTTAGACCAAAGGTATCCAAAGTGAGAAGGTGACTGAGACCATTATTGTGAAGCTTTGTGTTCCCCAAAGGGTTCAGAGTCACAGCTTCCTAAGCTCAACCCCACTCAGCATGAGAAGTGGCCAAAGTGAAACTTGTATGCGTGGAGATCAGAGCAGGTGGCAGCCCTTCTCACACAGCTCTTTAGATCAACCTGTTCATACAGAAGAGTGCTACAAGGACTCTTGGCACAGTGTTGAAGAGCTTTGCCTCTGGGTGCACGGGTGCTGATTCCAGGGGCATTCCTGGGAGATGTGAGGATGCATCACGGGGAAAGAAGTCTCAAAAAGCCAGGCTTTCCTATTGGAAGCACATCCGATATCAGATAAGCCTCAGTTGCCTGAGTTCTCTCTTGCAATAAAGTTAATTAGTCTTAGAAATTAATATTTGGCCTTCTCTGATTGGATCAGCAAAATGCAGTCAGTTCAGCACAAGGTGAAAATCACGGGGTCGTGGCTATCGTCGTAATTCTCCTTCACTAAATGACTGATTTCATGTTGTTCTGCTCCTTCCTAGGCCTAAGTGTATCAATATTTAAGGAAGCAGAAGCTCATGCTTCTTGAGTGTTTTCCAAAAGAAACACATGTGTGAATAATGTAACGGAGAGTTAATCTAAGCTTTAGTTTAAAAGCATTTTGTTTTAGCTTGTGGTGCCTGAACCCTGTTAGATTCTGGCTGTGAAAGGGTTGTTTGACTGCTGGACTCTACTCTGAGTATTTCTGATCTGCAATCTTAAAAACAAAGAATCTCTTAAGAAGAAAAGGCAGAGCCAGCCAGTTCAAGAGGAGGGTAACATCAATTTAATCTAATTAGCCTAATCTAACCATGGTTGTCACCATGTGGTCTCTGTCCGTGAGCGTTCTCATCTATTGCTTAGCAGCACAGCTTTGTTACACTTGAGGTAACATTTTCTGTGCCAACTTGGGTGGAATCAAGCAAGTGTGTGCAATTCCCTTTGGTTTTTTTTCATTGAGGCCCGTTTGCTGAGAGAGATTTCCACACAATCTCTTTCACTTTTGTTTCCCAATGAAAGAGAGGGCAGAAATGTGTTGGCTGTTAGGTTGAGTTCTTGTTTTATTAGAAGGGAACGGCCCTCAACTATGACTTTCTAGTAGAAAGCAGTGTGATTTGTCAAGGTTTCAGCCCTAGATAACATGAAGACACAGATGAGGAGAAGGCCAGGCAAGGTCATAGTCACAGGGGGACGTTTCTCATGGCGATACCAGGCAGTCATTAACTTCTTGTAAAACACAGAAAACAGTGGTGGCTTTAAAGAAGGAATCCCCACCCTGCTGCTTTTGCTTCATGACCCTGTGTGAGCCAAGCACCCTCTGAAGTCTCTCCTCAGCCCTTTGTATGTTGAGGATGTCACCCAGGTCTGGTGAAGAACGGTTGTTATCCCTAATTATGTCACTAATTTCAATGCATGTGTTATATACATCGTGGTAACTGATCAAAAATGAGCAACGCTTCTTCTTAAGACTTCATGGATGTAATGAAAATAGAAGAAATGGCTGCAGAATTGCTCTGTTCAGGGGCTGGCACGTAGGCTTCCACAACAGAAGTATTTCTTTCCAGGATTTGTCTGCAGACTATCAGGCTGTTAGGGATTACATTTCAGAAGACAAAGTGGAGTTTGTATGAATGAATAGCAGAGTTATTCCTGATGTCATTTAATTCCGAACAATAGCCTGTTAAATATTTAAAATATTGAACTGGCAAGAGTGGGAGTTTAAACCAGCAAATAATAGCCATTTGTAAAGTGATTAATTTTACAAAAGCTGACTTACTGATTCCTTTAACAAATCAGTGTCAGGTTATCTGTGCCAACCCAAAAATCAGATACGAGGCTTAGCACAGCGTGACATGTAGATATCGACTTGTTCGAGTCATGAAGGAAAGTTCTGTCAAGTGTTTCCCACACCTCCAGCAAGATATAAAAGTTGAAGGCCTCTGGAGCTTTCTTGCATTCTTACTTTCCACAGCCTCTTGTCCTTATCTGAAAGAAAAATGAACAGATTTGTGAGTATATTGATTTTTATTGAACTTATATTATAAATAGTTCCTTATTTTTAAAAACAAAAAGAGGGAGAAGCTGATGCTTCACAGAAGTGATACAGCACGGGGACCAATAGGATCTGTGTGTTGTTTCTTGGGGTTGTTCAGTGGGAAACTTGCATTTCTTGGGGGTGCAGTAATCCCCTTGAAGTTACTGGAAGCATCATTTGAGCAAAAAGTGCAGAACTCGACTACAATTCAGAAGGGGGATTTAGTCATAATTTAATTATTACAGTTGTAGAGACAAATCAAGAAGTAACATGTCCTGTGCATAGGGGATGGACTCGATGATCCCTGTGGGTCCCTTCCAACCCAAGGCATTCTGTGATTCTGTGGTGCTGTGACTTGTCAAAAAGCACAAAAAAATGTAAGGGTTAAGTTTTCATTCTGCTTTTTCAGTCCCAGCCAAAAGAGAGACTAACAGTAAGAACTTTGCAATGAAGAATTTTAGTTGTTTTCAACAATACACACGTTAAGTGGGTCGTTTTTCAAACTGTTGCTGTAACTACTTCCCTAAATTCATTAATTGGGTAACTCTGTGGTGTTTCCTGGTGTTTCTGTTGAGTGAGAATGTTTATGCCTTTTGCAGGCTGCCGTTCTCGTGTTGCTGGGAGTCTTTTGGACTCAGGCTTCTGCACTGGAGGTAAGTAGACTTGTAAACCTTTCTGCTGCAGGTGCTCATTTGAAATGCATTAGATTCCTGGGCAGGGTGTGAATATAATCAGAAGAAAAACACGGAAGAAACAAGCAAGATGCTTTATTGCCAAGGGTGACAATCATTTAATCCAAAGTGGCAGTTTTTTGTAGGTTCATAGCACCAAGAAATGTGGAGGGACACAGGTCCCTTTAGCTCAAGGTAAGATTTGGAGTGTGTTGCAGCCTCCTGCCAGTCCCTGCTGCCACTTATAACAACTGGGATGCCCCATTCTGCTTTTCCTTAACCTTCAGCGAGGCTCTGCCCTGTCTTTCCTCACCCTAACTCACTCTTGCATAATTAATCCCCACCTCAGGGGCCTCCTGAGACTGCTAGAGGGTTGATAAGGGATTTAGTATTTACATAAAGCAATCGTGCTTGTTTATTTTAGAGAAAGCAGTTCTTTACATTGCACCTTTCAAAGGCACAGGCCATATGATGAACAATGGGTTTGTGTTTTTCACCAAAGACCTTTCTCCTGCGTGAACCTGGCAAAGACTATGTCACTGGGACTATGACTATCCAGAATGAGAACCACATTGTTGAAGTCCATGTCCGTTCTGGCGTGTACTCCTCTGACACCATTTTTGACTACTCACGCGTAAGTAAATCTAAGAATCTGCCTAGACTTAATCTCTGAGGAAGCTTTTAAACTCAGAAATTATTTTAGGGTATTTTCACCATGAGTTGTCCTGAAACACTCTTTCTTTGAAGACTCCCATCACCTTTACTGCTTTTAGGCCATCTTTTATTCACCCATACGATGGAGCAGTTTAAAAGACTTGTAACGAAACCTGTGGTGGCACTTCACAAAAGTGAGAAGAATGTCATTGACCTCAGTGCAAGAGGGTTGAGAAAGGACTGCCATCACTCACATATCACAAGTGCAGCAGAAGTCTATGGGAAAAGATACTCCAGACAGGCATCAGTGTGGGCAGGTTTCTTCCATTCCACTAAGGTCACAACGTAAACGCAGAGTCATTCCACAGTAGTGGCCATGTTGCCACTTCACTTATCTTGTGGGTTGTCCTAAAGACTAGGGAAAATTAATTCATATTAGTGGCAGCCACTTTTAATTGAATGATTAACTATAATTTTTTGAAACCCAGGGGTATATTGCAACAAGGCTATTTTCACGAAATGCCTGCTTTATCATGAAGATAAATAAGAAGGACATCCCCGAGCTGGAAGAACTTGGACGCCTGGCTTTTGAGAGAAAGGTGACTTTGTAGTGAAACTCATTCTGTGTATAAGAAAGGCTACTGTGTAAGAGTTGGGGGGTGTGATGGGAGCCCTGTGTTCTGCATTTAAGTTGTTCTTAGGGAAGGCTTTTACTGTGTTAGCAATGATGAAGCAGATCTGGCAAGGCAGAACTTCAAGGGAATGTCATGTAAAATACTATTTTAAGGGAATGATCAATCACAACCCACTGTCCAGCTTTATGGTGGATGTCATTGTGTCTAGAAATGTAAGATCCCCTACCCATGGAAACAGTGTCATGTGACTGTTTTGAGGTGATTGCAATATAAGTTCAGGCTTTTCCCTTTTTTCATGGTCATGCTGATATTTCGAGCTTGCCATAATCTGGAATTATTTTGTTTGCAGAACAAAGAGCAGAACTTAGAAATCAATTTATTTTGACCAGACTTTGACTTTCCTGTTCAGGCAAGGGTTTCATGAAGGTGACTGGAGAAGCGTTGCCTGGAGATGAACTTCAGTTCTGGCCTGATTTATGACAGCCTAACAGTAGTGCATTTATAGCAAAACTTGCTGCCAATACACATAATTTATTATGACAATAAGACAGCTCAGGTTTGGTACGTTGACAGAATTAGTATCTACTGAACTTTGGTTTTGAAAATATTCTCTTTAACAGCATGTAGAGTCTTCAGCTAATGCTTTGTGTGAGACAAAGGAAGGTCGTTTCAGATTTGAGGATTTTCACAAGTAGAATGAAACCAAAGCCTCATCACTGATGGTTTCTAATGTTTTCTTTTCAGACTATCAAGACAGTGTACTCTCCAAATAATGTGTGGGTACAGGTTCAATCTGGCCATTCCGTGTTTGGGGGTCTCAAAGAGTGGTTTATCTATGGCAGAGCCATTCAGCAACTCTGTTCAGGTCTGCCCCTCTACGAGCTTGAAGAAACTGAACGTAAGTTACAAGATCAGAATATTGTGCTTCTGTTACAGCCCATAAGCACCTTTTTATCTTTTAATATAAATCCATGTGGTACCTTTGAGGCTGGAACGTGTTTCCCTCTTTGAGAGAGGAGGAGTAAAGTACCTGGCAAGATTGGAACAGTGTGGCTCTGGGATGCTTTGGAAAACCTGGTAAAGCACTGGTTTCCATCATTAAGCATCTAAATATCCAGAGAAGCTGTTCCAAAGGAGTTTGCCTTGTGTCAGAGGAAGCCTCTGCCTAGCACTATACCCAACTTATGCCCCAATGATACCATGGTCCCACAAGGCACCCACGACACACGAGCACACTGCCCGTGGGTGGGGAGGAGCATGAAGGTGGTCTAAGGCCGTACAGACCTCTCCTCCCTTCGAGTTACACCATAAAAGGGTTTCACAGTACCCGTTGAGACCAACAGGAGCCTCCAATAGGATTATAAATGGCAATTCAAAATTTGTCTGTTTAACAGACTTTTCCTTGCTGGATACAGGGATCTTGTTACTGATAATGTCTTCGTTTTCTTGTTTCTTTTAGCACGGACAGGTCATCATGGCTGCACCAGTGCAGGAATTCCAAGCATTTTGGACATTCAACTCTGTGATAAAATCCATTAGGCTGAATCCTGGCAACTAAGCTACATGGAAATGGCTTGTTTCTTTGCATGCTTCAGTGATGGTAGCAATGTTCTCCAACTGGAACAAAACTTGATATTAGACTCAACTTGCCTATCTAAAGCTTTGTGTGCATGATATGCAAATAAAGTTAATGCAGGAATTAAAATACTCTGTGTTTTTTCTTCATTGAAAAGTGAACAGAAATAAAATGGGCCTTGCTAATTTCCCTATAGAAGATGAAGATTTCCATTTGGTGCATTCCCAGCCTTAGACTGCAGCATAGCCTGGACATTGAGAAATGCTTCACACCAATGAAGAACAGTAGCAGAATAGTTTTCTCCAGTGCAGAACTTCCCTTTGGCACCAGCATCCAGCCCCTGCAGGTGCTGATTCACCTCGTGCATGATTGCTGGAGGGAGGGAGCAAACAGGTGAATGCATGGTTGATAAGTTACTCTTGCAGAGAAGCTTGAACTCTGCAAGGCCAGTGAAAATCTGTGGCAATTTGAATAGGTTTGATGGGTCAGAGAGCTTTTTCTTCTGGGTATTTTTCAAGCCAGGGCAAACTGTCCTAGTCCTAAAATGTTTGTAACCCAGAACAAAATCATTCATTCACACAAAGCCAGTGTAAAAAGCACTGTGACCACCTGCTGAGTGCCCTGAATGTGCTGGAGAGCAGTTTGTCAGTAGCTGATTAAAGTACAAAATGGGGCAGCAGTGGTGCTGCCTGCCTGCTCTGCTGGTAGGTCTCAGGGAACAGTTAAATTCATAGAATTATAGAATCTTCTGGTTGGAAAAGACCTTTGAGATCATCGAGTGCAACCACACCCACCGTCCACTAAACCCTGTCCCTCAAAAGCTCATCCACCCGTTTTTCAAACACCTCCAGGGATGGAGACTCCACCCCCTCCCTGGACAATCACTTCCAATCCCTGACCACTCTCTCAGTGAAGAAATTCTTCCCAATGTCCAGTCTAAACCTGCCCTGGCACAACTTGCGGCCGTTCCCTCTCATCCTGTCGCTCGTCACCTGCAAGAAGAGGGCAGCACCCGCCCCGTCACAGCCTCCTTTCAGTTGTCTTTAATAAAAGAACATTTTATCACATGGTGAAACCCTTCTTTTGTGTTGCATTCACAAAAGGCTGCAGGTTCTTGGTGACCCAAAGAATGTTTCTGAGGAGTCAGACTTTGGAATATAAGTCCAGGAACACCTGTGTGTGTCTACAAGGCCTGGGATAGCCCGTTTAGCTGAAGTGGAGCTCACTGATTGGAAGGTTAAAACCAGGAGTTGTAGTTGTGATCTTCTTGGCTGATGCACAGGGGATGTGAAACACCTCACAGCACTCTTTGAGAGCACTGCTTGGCAGGAGTAGGTCGTGACTTTCGAAGCGTTTGTGGTTGCAGTATCCAGAGAAGCTGTTGTTTCAAGCCCTGCAATACTCAGTCAGAAGCCTTAATCTAGTTTTCAGGTGACAACTGTCATGTTTCAACCCTTCCCTTCTGTATTCTTCTGTTAGAGGGCGTGGAAGTCACAACAAACCCCTCCATGCACCCTTTTAACCCCTGCCTGGAGGCAGCCAAGCTCTTCAAATTCCAGAAGATAACTATCTTAATTATCTGAGGCTTTATATAACATTGGATCATTTCTTTAGGGGTGATGACCTGACATCAATTAACCACAAGTTTGAAGACCAGAGACTGAAGCAGATCCCCTTTCCTGTGTGTGCAGTCTTTTGAGCCTGGTACTGTCTCCACTGGTTTAATCAGAATTAGCTACTGTAAAGCAGCACTCTGAGTCCCACATTCATTTATTAATGGAACAATGTCTGAGATGTGAATGAGGTCTGAATGAAACAGGAGAGTGGTTATGCCTGGTTATAAAAATGCAGGGCTAAACTCTAACATTGATCATTACTCGTGTGAAGAAGGTCCTGTTCTCCTCTTGCATGGCTGCTTACAGATCATGAGGATAATTCTGAATGTTGCTGCCCTGGTACTGTCAATGAGAATCTGAAGCTTAATCTACTCTGTACAATTTGACTGCTTTCATGGAAGTTATCCATGACCAAGGAAGGAATTCAATCCAGCTCTGCAGTCTTCACCAATGGCTTAAAAAAAAAACTCCACTTACTGTGGCTTGACTTAAATTATAAACATATTTGAGGTCTTTCTAAATAAAAAATAAAAGTACTGCATGCAGATATAACATTTTACCAATAAGATTTTAGTGTTTACTGCCTACTAATTTCAAAGGCAGTGTTATGTGCTTGGTAGATTTCCACTCAATACTAAAGCAAATACTTTCTACAAAGAAGTCTGGAATAGGCCTCAACACCTTATTATCTTGTTATATTATTACCTTATTATCTTATTTTGTTTGCTCTAGGGAGGTAGTGTTTCTGCCCTTCAGGTACTCAAACATGGAAGAAGATTGTTTCTAGCTTTTGTTTTAGTTCACAGTCCCTTTGTATCAGTCACAAATACATTTGTGTTTCGACCGCCGTGTTTACTGTTTGATACATAAAGCTCCAGCTATGCATCTACTCCTCACCACACCTGCAATGCCAAGGGGCACAGCTCAGAGGGAGCTGCTCTGGATGAGGTGCCCTGGACATAAATCTGTTTGTGGCATTGCTGTGCCTCCTGGGGTGCAGCTCACAACGAGGAGAAAAGGAAGCACAGGAAGAATCAAATGCCACTTGACCCATATGTCCACCTTCTCCTCTCCCATGTTCTTCAGAGGGTGCTCTGTTTTCGTGTGAACACGTGGATGGTTAAAGCTGCAGCTCTGAATTTACAGCTCCTGAGTTTAGGCCTCTCAGGCATCACTGATTTCTAAGATTGTGCTAGAAATGGCTGCAGAGCAAAACAAATGAATTCTGGATTTCTTAAAAGAACCGTGGGGCAAACAGGAACGTGCAGCCAGCTCTGAACAAAAGCACAGAGAATGACCTATACAGGAGAGAGAATGCTGATATTTTATGTGTGTTACTGTAGTTGGCCTTCTATTTCCTTCTTTGCTGACTACCCACAGTTTACCATATGTTTTACTTACTTTGTCTAAGACTATAATTAATCAATTTTTCTTACCTTGCAAGGTGATGGGTGTTAATGCTGGACTACGGGGAAAGACCAAGGAAGTAAAAAGCATCACCAGTAGATAAAGCATCCCTGATGGTGTGGTCCATCTATTGCCTTAAATAAGCATAGTCTGAAAATGTTTTCAATCTTTAAATTGTGTTCAGTTTCAGGTGCCACAGGATAAAAAGGACATCAAACTACTGGAGAGTGTCCAGAGGAGGCCACAAAGGTGGGGAAGGGTCTGGAGGAGAAGTCATATGAGGAGAGGCTGAAGTCCCTTGGTCTGTTCAGCCTGGAGAAGAGAAGGCTGAGGGGAGACCTCTTGGCCATTTAATGTTTCCTCACAAGGGAAGGACCAGGAGCAGGTGCTGAACTCTTCTCTCTGGTGACCAATGAAGTAGCTGCTGTCATAGAGCTTGTTAGCTATCATCAGCTTTATGGATCATCTATCAGTGAGGGAGATTTCTCACAGGAACCAATGCAAAATCCCCACTGATTTCTACTGGAGGGACCCACAGAGGGTTGCAGCCACTTCCTAAGTGGAGAGCAGCCAATGTCTGTCCTCAGAAACAATAAGAGAGAGAATTCTGTTCACAGTCAACAAAGTAGAGGGCTTATCCTAGTAAAAACTGCCTAAGGTTACTGAGCAGGGTGGGCTGTCCATGAGGTTTATTAGTCTTAAGCATAAGATTAACACCTTGAAAATTGCCCAACAACTGGTACATCTGTATCATCAGAGGGGCAGGACTGTGGTGATCCTACCAGCACTGGACCACAGATTTATCACAAAAATAAAGGAACTGGTGCACAAGATTAGACCATAAAGACATATTCATGGAAAGAGCCTAAAGGGGAAGAGAGCATCAGGACCTGACTCAGTGTCTTGAAAGATACCTGATCTTTCCAAGAGCTTCTCTCCATCAAAGCATAAAATGTATTGAAAGTTTAGCTAACTTCTCAGCTGGGCTTGTTCCATAGAATGTGGGGAATTTGTTTTATGTGGAGAAGAGGGCACTGGGAGTGTGTCTGGGTGTGCCTTAGTGAGAATCTGTGCACAAGTGCATGGGCAGCTTTTGGAAGTTAAAACAATATTTATCCTAGGCTGGGATATCAGAATAATGCTGATCATTTGTTCCCAGCTTTTTTTAAAAAGCCTGGAAGGTGTTTAAGGGCATGCCTGGAATCCAAGCAGTGGTATCATTGGACACACACTGACAGGCAGCTGAAATATGTCAAGCATTCCGGGAGGGCGGAATTAGCACACATTCCAGTCACATCTCCAGCTCCGCTGCAGTTAACCTTTCTTGATCCTCACACATACCAGAGGGCAGGAAGCCTCTACAGTCCCTCACTGCCAAGGACACTCATTTATCTCATCACCTGTGCTGCACTTTAATTCAAGACCTTTTTACCACTGAATCCATTTCACTGCGGACCAGCCCCCCCCACACACCCTCCCCAAATCTCCCAGTGTACAGGACTGGTACAAGACAGTGGCAAGGTCAAGATATGACACCTCTACCAGCTGTGATCATTTTAAAACTGGAGATTAACCTGGAGAGCCTTATCCTGGTGAGCAATACCATTTAAATGAAAGAGACTGCTTAAATTAGGAGGAGGGGCAGTTTTAGTACATCTTCTCTGAAAAACAAGTTTTCCAGTTTGGACCAAGTAATGAAAAGGGACAGCTCTCAATGCTAGAAAATGTTCCCTTACAGGACAGGATTTCCACTAGTGGAGAAAAATGAAGTCAGGCTGAAGAATCAAGGCCACCATTGGAACAACAACATTGCAAACTGGGCTGAGAAGTCAAAGATATGAGTGAGTGTCATTTGCTACGTCTTCCCACCCCCATAAGCAAAAGAGGACACATTCCAGTAAAGGCAAAGCACCAGCTCAGTTTGAACCAGGAAGCCTAATCTTAAATACTCAGGTTTAAAATTATTCTTTTCAAATTATTAATTTTAAAGTAATAACTTTAAATTAGCAATTTTAAATTAAACCAGCTGAGCTGGCTTTTGGACAGTTGTTTAAAATAAGTGCCTTGGCCAGCGAGCCACACCAGGCTCTCCAAGTCATCTAATCCAGTCCTGGTACTCGTTTGCTTTCTATTGGAATGTGATGTGGAATGACCACTAGATGGCAAATCATGACAGTAACCTCAACAGGCTTTTTTCTTACTGCAATCTGAAGCCAGCATTTTTATTAAGTGAGATTTTGTTGCCATTAGGCTAATAAAGACACTG
Organism: Dromococcyx pavoninus; assembly: GCA_033558185.1. Lineage (NCBI taxonomy): Eukaryota > Metazoa > Chordata > Aves > Cuculiformes > Neomorphidae > Dromococcyx > Dromococcyx pavoninus. The sequence continues at coordinate 76,633 of JAUMJL010001311.1, read as the reverse complement.
ATTAGGAGCAAGCTGTAACTCAAAAATAAAATAAAAATAAATCCACCTGAGGCCTGTTCCTGGGGAAGTAAAGGTTCAGTCAGAATGCAGAGGATTAGAATTCTTTCTTTCAGGTTTCCAAACCAGTGGGATGTTTGGTTTTATGTGTAATTATGCCCCATGTGGTGTCTAACTGAATTCTTGTTCAATCCCTTAATGTTGGTCGATTTTTCTCTTTGATATATGTGGATATCTAATGAGACATTGCATTTGAATGAGGTTCATTAATCAAAGCCTTCAAAGCGTGATAGAAACACAAGTAACAAAGATTCACAAGGTCTAAAATGGATAAGTGAAATCTTTTTTTCTTTCAGGAAAAGGATGCAACAGATGAAAGACAAACCTGACCAATCCCAATCACACACTGACCACAGCAATACCCGAACACTCCAAGCATTCCACTTATCTCCCTCTCCTTGGCACAACTCTGTTGCCACCAAATCTAACCAGAAACCTACTCTGTCTGTGCCCCTGCCCAGCCCCACTCAGCGTGCTCCTCCCTTGGGCATGAATAACCCACAGAGGAATTCTGTGCACTTGGCTGTTGCTTGGTTTGGGACTTTTTTTGAGGGGACCAGTGGAGAAAGGGGGTTGGGAATGTGTCTGGAGTTTTGTAACCAGAGCTGTATTTCTTGCAGGCAGGTCCTGCTCCTCCGAGCACTCATCCTGCTGGTGTTTTTCTCCCCAGCCTGCAAGTTCTTTGCTCCTTCTCTCAGCTCAGTGAGGCAGCCTCTCACGTGCCTTGGCAGTTTCCAGTATATTTAATTTCCTGAGGATGGTGTAAAGAGAGGAAGGTGATTCAGACCTGTTGAACGGGGACCTCGAGTTGCTCCAGCCTTCTCCTTGTTGGATAGAAAAGCAGATGTAGCAAAAACCAGATGCTTTTGAGGTGATGCTCAGAGTGCAGAAAGCATCCGTAAAAAACCCACTTTGTAATTGCTGATACGCGGATGAGAGCGGATGGGGACCTGTAAAGGAGGGTAGAGGGGTAGAGCAGCACCATGAGTTTTTCTGGGGAGGTTCTTGTGATTCAGATAGCTTCCAGGACACCCCAGGCTGTGAGTTTTCAGGCTGTAAGTCCTGCCTGGTGTTCCCCTGGTGGGTCACAGCACACCCACCCTTCCCATACACTCCTCAACAGCCACGATGCCAGCTGCTGGGGAGTTCTCCCTTCCTCCAGCTGGCACCATTGCACAGATGGTCACATAAGGATTGCTAAGCATTTAAAGATATGTTTTAATTGAGACATAAGGACGCTGAGGCAACAGAGGCAGCCAATAACCTTTTCCATGCCCTGTGATAGGAAGCAGAGGCTGTTTTCACCTCGAGAAGCTCCCTGATTCCGAAATGCGTCCTGAGCACACCAGGAGGTGTTTGACAGCAGCACATTAAGCAATGTCCCTGGGTGCAATATAAGGAGAGCTGAGCCAGGGCTCTCTGCCACTCATTCCAGATAAGTTGAGCCCTTTAACACCAGGGACTGTGAGGGGCTTGTTCCGTGCTCTCCATGAGATAAGCGGCCAATCCGCGCCTCACAAGACACCCCCATCGGCCAAGCCACTCTGAGAAAAACAGGGAGATATGGGGCATGATTTAAAGCACGTCACAAACTCCCCCAAGCCACGACCCCAAATGTGGGGGCTTGCTGATTAAAAGTGAGGAACTACCAGAGAGGTGGGATCCTTGAGCGAGGGGAGTGTTTGTGCACAGCTTGCGGGTGTTAACCAGCTGTGAAGGAGATAACTACAACAAGATAACTACAACTGCAGCAAGAATGATGGAGCAAGCAGCACTAGAGTCTAAAACGTGGGGGATTGATTGAAAATTCTTGAATTTAAATGTATTTTCATGTTCCTGGGCCTCATGTGTCTCATAAATCGTGGCTGAGAGTGATCTCTACATGTTTATGCTGCTGCTAAAATGGACTGAAAATGATGGGGCCACCAATCAGAAAACAACCCCATGTCCCATCGAGGTGGCTCTCCTGGCTGTAAAGTTATTTGAAAAGAGATGTTTACCTATGGACTCCTGTTCTCCCTGCCCATTGTGATTTTTTCTTTGAAGCTGCCAAGATAAAGTCACATTTATTAGTTAAATTTGGAGAGCACTCAGTCCTTCAGTTTGTTGGTCTTGGATATAGGTAAGACTTTTTCAGCTGAGGAGGATTCAGCTTTGTGAAGTGAGTTACCAGCAGCACTTCATCAACCCCCTCCATACTGCTAACCAATATATAAGTATTTTCAGCATCCTAAATAATAAAGTTGCAGAAGCCAGACCATATTTGGAATGCTTGCTGCAATCAAAACCAAAATTAATGTGAATTTCTATACAGTTTCCCATAAAAAAAGATAGAAAAGACAAAATTTGGTATTCAGTGGCATGAGAGGGGCTGCTGACAATCCTAATTTATCCAGTATAATCCTAATCATCAAGTTAGAGAAACTGAAATATCTATATAGAATATAGAGTATAGAATATAGAAAATACAGTATACAGTATACAATATACAATATACAATGTACAATGTACAATATACAATATACAATATACAATATACAATGTACAATATACAATATACAATATACAATGAGTGTATTTTATACATGTTTTTATATTCTATATAATATCCATTTATAATAGAATACATTTTAATCTTTGATTTTTTGAGGCTGTACATAAACAGTATTTTTTACTATTTAGAGATTGATTGTACTGTTCGGTAGAACTTGTTTTCCCTTTTTGATCCCAACTCTTAAATCAAATAAACAGATTAAATATTAGACATGCTTGTCTAATTTTCCCTTGTGTTTTGTTGATGTAATTATAAGCTGTTGGCTTTGTAATTACATTTTCGTGCTGACACATTGAATAATGCTGCCAGAAAACATTCTCTCTCTGCTTAATGCTAAAGATGTCAATTAAATAATTTCAAGGTATTAATCAAAACTGTCAATTAAGTAATTTCTGATGAACAGAGCTTATTTTCTTCTGACAAATCATCCAGGATTAAGAATCTGTAGCTCTAAAAGTGAGATACATTTAGTAATTCTATTTAGTGATTGTTCCACAAACTCTATTTTTCAGGGCTGTGAGAGTATTTCCCCTTGGACACAGCCACCACAGAAAGAGGAAGGGGCTTGGAGATCCCTGTGAAGTTTTGCCTCTTGCTTTTGTTGGTGTCACTGAAGCTGCTCAGAGAGCAGCACACGAAGTTTCACACCCACGTGAATACCAAAGCTCCATAAAATAACCGGACGATGAGCGGAGGAATTTCAAAAACGTAAAATTAAAACTTTCTCTTGACCTTCTTCCGTTAAAATGCTCTGTGAGGCAAAGGGTGATAAGAAGCCTGCAGAGCCAAAGCTCCTGGCAGTGACAGCATCCCTGCTCTGCTGCTCATTAGCACTGCAGCACAATCACTTCCCATCAAACAACAATTGATGTATTTTCGACCACATCTCACCAGGTTTGAATTGTTCAACTGGAATGAAAAGACTGAGTGGCGTTAAGTGAATTTTAAATAACTTTTTTAATATTGGTTAATGTCTGCAGGGAGACAGATACCAAGACAGCAGGAGTGAAGGGAAATCAGAAGATTTCTTGACACTCAACTGATAGAAGCAAAGATGTTTTTCCAGGAGCAGGGAGCTACTTGTGCTAAACGGAAACGTTTTGGCTGCCTGTGAGGGCTAGGAAGAAAAAAGCTTAAATGTTGGAATGTACAGAAGCTGATGCCAGGGCAAGCGCCTGCTTTGCCTTTCTCAGGATCTAAGATGTGTCGTTCTCCAACTGAGTTATGGGACTGAGTTACACACTTGAGTGGGTGCTAGAACTTTCCTGATTCAGTCACGTTAGGAAACGGCAGCTCCTCCAAATCACCGCCTGAGCTGGGACTCACAGGAGCAACGAAGCCGTCGGCTTGCAGTGAATTTGCTGCACGTGACTGAGAAGACGCTGGAATGCCCAGCTATTTCCAGCTCTTTTCTTTCTGTTTCAGTTGCTCAGGCTTTGCCCTGGCCTGAAAATCTCTGCTTATCATTATTTATCTCTCCTGCCGCACGGCTGAGACCGGGTGCACCGGGGCAAACGCGTGCTGGACTGGAGCTTCTGCCACCTCAGCAGGAAAAATGGAGAGAGGGATGGGAATTGCCGGCAGCAGTTCGTGTGCCCTGCTCGTTAGCATCTCCCCATCCTTTTCACTTGCCTGGAAGCAGCTGATGAAAAAGGGGTGCTGCTGGCTTCCTGCCTGGAGTTACTGATGGGCACTTCACGTTGTCTCGGGGTCAGAAGGAGATTGTTCTACACTGTGAGTAGTTCCCTGCCCTTGTGGCTGCACGGTGACTTTCCTTCTCCCTGTTTTCTTCTCTTTTTCCCAGTCACACTGGTTGTAACACATGGTAACACTTCTCTCCCAGTGCTTTCATGAAATGCTACCTTTTCATCTTCCAGTGACATCTGAAATCAGAATGGAGAGGTGCTGGGAACAGCCCTTTTATGGAGAGGAAATCCAGAGCAGCCCTGAACCGAGGCACCCAGGAATAAGGACTTAGGCAGATGCAGGAATGGAAACTAATTTTAGTTATTCCATTGCAAGCTCATCACACTGTCAGTGTCACACTCTTCTTTATCTCCCATATCACGTCCAGCAGTTGCCTCATGCCACAGCTATCTCCTGACAGAGACCATTGTGGGGCATTTTTGTAATAATTTCATCCCTGTATTTTGGAAAACTCCGAATCACATGCTGTGATGGTTGCTAGAGTGCGTTAGCTTGTGTCACCCTCCTACTTCCCTGAAATGGCCTTGAACTGAAACCCCTGCACTTGCACAACTTTTGAAAAGGATTCCAGGTTTGCCCAGTATGAATTTTAAAATTTTCTCAACAAATATCTTGCTGTTGACTCAGTCTGAGCGTTCCGATTTGATCCAAGTGCGGTGATAGAGATGGAGCTTGTAACTCCTCACACTGTGAAGAGGAAAAACACGTGGGATTTCTTTCAAACTGATCTCAGCAGGTTTGAGGCTCGTCACCATCCCCAAAGGTTCTCTGCTCTCCATTAAAGCACACCCTTCCCTGCTTTGTTAATGCTTCATTACTTGTGCAAAAGCAACTGCATGGCTGAGGGTGACAGAAACAACTCTCAGGTTGACATTATTGTTTCCTCAAAGCACAAACACACAGGTTCCCTTGTGCTCTAACTCAATCCCTTGCAGGAGCAGGATGGGATATGATATTTTCTTGTGCTGAAGCATTGCATTTTGAGTTCTGGAAATTGAGGCACGATTGCTGGCTCTGCTCTCTGTGTCCTCTGCTGCCTTGGGTAAGAAGTTTGATAAATTCTCTTCCTTGAAACAGGGATGCTTCGCTCTGCCACCCTGAGTGTCTCCGTACAAGCACTGCATGTTCCTGGGGCACAGGGTTTGTTTCTTGGCTGTTGCACATATGAATGTCTAACGCTGCTCCTGACAAATAAACATAAAGCTCAAATGAAAATTGTAAAGCTCTTCGAGACCAGGGGATACTGGAAATGTTTGGTGCTCGTTAGGTCTCCTGTCTTACCTGCCCTAAATATGAGGATTTGGAATTGTGGTTTGAAGATCGATACGAAACGTTCCCAAAAGCCTGCAGCAGATTCAAGTCCTTCCCTTGGGAAGGCTGAAACGAAAGGTTCCACATTCCAGCCACAGTTTCACACATGTTATTTATTTTACTATGTAAGCAGGACAGACAAAATTTTAATATCACCTTCCAACAGATTATTTATTTGAATTTCTTTCATCAAATATCCCTCTTCTAATATAAAAATAAAATAAAAGGACAAACTGTAAGGAATTCAGTAATCCTTCTGTATTCAAACCAAGAATAACTCTGTTTCTCTCTACTGAAACCTTAATCCCTTTGGGTTTCCTTGGGTGGTGTTTTCTAAGAGACTCTTTCAGTAGAAGCCATTAAAAACAATCAGAGAAAAAAAAGAACAAAAATAGAAAAAATAAATATTTTTTACATGTTTCAAAAAAGCCCAATAGCAATAACAACCTACTTCTAAAATCTTAATTACATTTGCTAAGGCATGGACTTCTGAACCAAAATCCACCTGAGTTTACACATGGGGAAATTGGATGTGTAATGTAACTAACTGGCAAATTGTATTTTTGTTCACTGAGGAACTCCCCATGTCCAGGAAGCCCGGGACACAGAAGAAAACGTGGACCAGTTTTTCCTGGGAAAGGTTCCACATCCCAATCTGTGTGAAAGCAGGTGTTCCTCTATTCTGAAATTCAGGCTAAGGAAGGGTGAGGATGCTTAAAAACCACTTCAGATTCTTTTCCCCCACTTCCTCTTGCCCAGAGGAGCATCACACCCTTTCAGCCCTGAATATCCTCGACCTTGACACCCCGCAAAGCTCCCCTTCACTTTCCAGCCTTTCAGCACTGAGCTTGCATCACGCATTCCTGCTCAAACCCGTGCTCTTCTGCTGTCTCTTGACAGAAGAAGCCGTGGAGGCATCAGCTTGGAGGAAATCGTGGGGTGCCTGAGATTCGAGTCTATTTTGGAGCCCCACAATCTTCAGGACTGACCCTTTCGACAAGTGGAGCTGCTGCGTAGCCTTGGCTACTGCTCTGTCAGCCACACTCGTGCTCCTGCCCCACCTGCTTGGTGCTATTTGCTCTCCAGGCTGATTTCCCTTCCAGTTCTTCCCATGGGATGAGTTGGAAGGTGTCCAACCCGTTGTGCCACCTCCGCCAGAAGCCACCTCCGACGGGAAAGGCAAATCAGTAACGAAACAGTGCTGTGTCCCCACTGAATGCTGCTCCCCAGCACCACCAGCACCAGTGCAGAGGCTCAGCTACATTTTCCCATGTAGAGCTGCGAATTGGCTGGGGAAACGAACACAAACTTCCTAGGATTGAGGGCCAAGAGTCCTTTCCATAAATCTGCCTGCCTGATGTACCATTAATGAAATGCGCTCATTGTTTATGTGACAAATTTAATAATAATTAAACAGTGATGTTCATTAATGTTCCCTCTCCAGTTACTTCTGTTAATCTATTTAGCACAGGTTTTTTTGAGGGCAATTTCCTTTCTAGGATGGTTATTGTGCATGTGAATTGTAGTGCATGTGAAAAACAAAAAATCAAACCTCTTCATTTCGCTGACATGAAATAAAGCCCTTCTGTTAAACATTTTAATTCCAAAAATAACCACTTATGCATGTGTTAAATTTGTCAGCCTGCCTTAAGGGACCTTTTATATCAGACGTGTTCCATGGGTATTCCTCAGCTGGCAGCTCCCCAGCAGGGTCTGAATTGAATAAACTGGGAAACTCAGCAAAGGCTGGTTTGTGCAGAGCAGAGCAGGCTGCGTTGTCCTTCACTGTGCTGTTGTTCAAGGAGTTACCAAAACCAGAAATGCAAAGGCAGTTGGAATGTCTGAGCAGTGATCGTGTTCCTAAAGAGCCACTGCACCAAGATGATGCATTGTCAGGAAATTCATCTCAGCTCACTGTGCACACTGATTTTTACTTTACATTTTTATGCCTGTGGGATGTAAAATTATAGATTCATAGAAAATGTGTCTGGACTGCACAGGGTTTAGAGAGGTCAGCAGCCTCTGCTCCAAGGCAGGGTCAGCTCTGCTCATGTCACTGCCAAAGCAGCTAAAGTGATGCTGTTCAGCTCTTTCAACTGGCAAACCAGAACTGCACAGCAGACTAAGCTTTAATTCATAGGAAAAGGGACCTAGAAAAGCTCCTACAGTTCTATAATTGTTCATTAGCAATAACACACACAGAGAAAAATTTCACTCAACGTGTCACTGACAGCTGGGTGCAGTCCCTGGAACAGCCAGTGCAGCCAGAGTGAGAGGAGATTCAGCCATGTAAATGCAAAAAAAGTCCTTTTAAGTTCATAATCTTTAGAGCTGAATCTCATAGAAAGCCCCAAGGCCTCGGAAAGGAGCCATGAGATGGAGCAGATCTCGGTTCTTACAAGCACCGCGCGGCTGCCTCCGCAGTCAAACCATTGCTGAGAAGGAAAACCCGGTGTCAGCAAGGACTGAGGACAAGGCCACGTGCTGAGAAGTGCTGGGAAGGTTCAACACCTGCTGCTTTCCTGCAGGCAGCAGCTCTTACAGTGTGCTGACCTCTTCCATTTAACAATATGTGCGTTTATATGTGTGAAGTCAGCGCATTGCAGAAATCAATATTCAAGCATAAAAAGTGAAACCCCTCCTGTATCGCTCTCATGAGAAATAACTCCCTGCACAGCAGGGCTGTCACAAGCCAGCCAAAGCCTTTCCTTTGCAGTAGCCAGCACTGTGCTGCAGGAAAGAGTTAAAGCTAAGTCTATTCTCATGGTTTTTAATGTTAATCTCACTTCCTACAGGCCTTAGTCTGGCATAGTCAGGTGATGAATCACCAACAAAAAGAAGACTGTGCTTTTCTTTTCAAGTTAATTAACAGAAGTGACTTGAACTTGGCTCCAGATTTTCCCTAAGCTTTCTGTGCTCAGCTCTGGGAAGCACAATATTCAGAGATGAGCCTTTGACAGGACTGCAGAGGATTTATAGACAAACTTGCACAGATAACCCTGACCTCCACAATGAGATCTAAATTAATCATTCTAAGCTCAAATATCTACTTACAATGCAGTGCAGCAATGACAGGGACCTTGGAAATGTTCTTAGCTTTTACTGTCAAGTTCTCCACGTTTAGCAAGAGAAAAGTAGATTAAACTGAGGTGAGCAGGCCATGCCACTGTCTGGCCCATGACATCAACACTGAACATGATTTTTCACAAAGATACTGATATCTATTAAAAACAAAGTAAAGGAGGATGAATTTCAAACAGGCATGGCCTGAGTATTGTTCTGATTAAGTTAGTTGGAGTTGTGGCCGTTGGTGGCAGGGACGTTATTGAAGGAGAAAGCTGCAGAGATGGGAAACTTTCCCAAAGAAGCTCCTTTGTAAGCGTAGTGTAAAGACATGGCTCTAAACCAGTTTTGAAGAAGGTAGAGTTGTTACTTAAGGTTACTCGGCCCTTGGTGCAAAATTGAGAGTTTGGACAGAGGATCTGTTGAATTTACACGTTCGCTTGAAATCTGCGTGGATGGAAGTTGTTCTTGCACGGCAAAGGAAGGCAGCAAGGCAGGGCAGTTTCTCTCTGAAGAGAAACTTGTCCTATCTTCAAGTGTCCTAGCGCAGAATGTTTACAAAATGCTCATTAAGGGAAAGGGGATTGCGAGATAGCAACAAATCTGGTGAACAGCTTACGCTCCGCGAGATAAGAGAGGCAAGGCAACCATAGAAGAGAGCAAGACATATCCAATTACCGAGACCTGGTTTTGGGGAGGGGGAAGGGGGAGACAGACAGGACGGATCACAAGTTTCAAGACAAGAGCTTCCAAACTTGTCATCTCCCTGTGACACGAGCTGCATACGACCCAGGGGATAAAACCACCACTTAGCCCACACGAGGGCTAGAGCTTGTTGAGTGCGGTTGGAGACGAGAGCGAAGCCATGGATTCCGTAGTCCTCCAGCTGTGGGCTGTTCTCTGTGTCTTGGTTCACCGCACCACTTGCAGTCCCATCCTGAGCTTGGAGCACTCTTCCTTGGAGGAAGATGTGCCTCTTTTCGATGAGATTCTCTCCGAGCAGGATGGTGTCGATTTCAACACGCTACTTCAGAATATGAAGAATGAGTTTTTGAAGACGTTGAACCTCTCTGACATTCCCCTGCATGAAACGGCCAAAGTGGATCCACCAGAGTACATGCTAGAGCTGTACAACAGGTTTGCCACGGATAGGACCTCGATGCCATCCGCAAATATTATTAGGAGCTTCAAAAATGAAGGTAAGATTTGTGCATCTCTAGGAGAAGTAAATAGAAATTAATACCCTCATAGTTCCTGTGAAATGTATTTACCAGGCACCGGGGGATAAAAGGCCTTTCAGTGCGGGTGATGTTGGAAAAAAGCAGCTGACACTGCTTGTACCAACGCTTCCCAGACCCCACTTCTTGTGAGATAAACCCCTTCTCCTTTGCTTTTGGGACTGCATTGTTTTGGGAGAAGATTTCTTCAATGCTTGGACAGCACCAAGTATAATTTGAGTGCATCGTTTTCATTGTCCCCATAATGATGCACATCATTCACAATTACCTGGTTGATCTTTCAAATGGATACCTTAAGCAATATTTGAAATTAAGGCAAGAAATATTTTTAAACAAAGTTCAAAGGTGCAGTATTTTCCTATAATGAGGTTAACCAGATATGGTTTTCTGTTAATATCCTCTCACTATTAATCCTCATGGGAGTTGTGACACTTTCTTCCTTTGGTATTTGAGCAGAACCCAGTAAATACACAGAAATACGTGAAGAATGATTTTTGATAACTCTTAGGCTTTCCTTTGGAGGACTTGAGTACCTCCTATTCAAAAAGAAAAGCTGAAGAAGCCCAGTAGTGGCCAGAGGTCATTTCCCTGAGGGTTTCTGCTTCAGCACGGCCTCTCGCTCAGTGAGAACAAGACGATGTTTCAGTGCTAACATCCAATAGTTTGTCAGTACCTCCTTGTACCAGCACAGGCTTTATGTTAGAATAGTTTATCAATTGATTTCCAAATCCCAATTACTCCGCTTGGAAAACGCAAGTGCTTGGATTTGTTTGCTGTGGGGTCCACACAACTATTCAAACGGCCATCAGGCTTCTCTCACCCTTCCTTTCTCTAATTAATGAATGAATTATTGCATTTTTCTAACACTTGCCATTTCAAAGCAATGGACTATAAGGAGAGGCCGTGTGCAAGTCCTTTCAGTTTTGCAGTGCAAGGAGAGAATCCAAAGCTCTGCTCTGCCCGTCTCCAGGGCTGGGTGCTCTTTGCCAGCGATGCATTTCCAGGCTGAAGAAGCACTGCACTGGGGTTTACATCTTCTTTACACATTCTTTCCTTCAGTGTGGAGAACTTTGTTGAAGGGTTGATGACAAAGCAGTTACAGCCCCTGGTGAACAGTCCCTCACCCGTCCCCGCTCGTCAGCGGAAAGGCAGACGCGTGCAGGAACGTCAGTTGTTCTTCTCTCATTTTGCACTATTTGGAAAAAATAAATGGGATAAAAATTGCAAAGTACATTGTGCTAAAGAATAAAAAAAAGTGTGGTTTAGTGATATAAATCTGCAGTGGCAGAACCAGAGTTCTTTCAGGTTTGCAGCACTGCAGTTGGTACAGGTTGATTTCTGCCGGTACTGCAGGCAGCGACTCGCAGTCCTGCGCCTTTCTGGGACCACGATGCTCAATGCCTCTTTCTTCCCTGCAGAATTTCCAGCTGGGTTAGCCTTGCCTTAACTTCTGTCCTTTCAGTACATCTCTCACTTTTTCCAATCCAAAACAACAAGATAAGTGAGACTGCTGATGCTAAGACAGCTTCGTAAACGCATGCAGGTAGAGGGATTGTGCAATTGATGCCTGTTATGTGTCTTGAAAGTCTATATAACCAAGAACCATCCATTCAATGCTTAAAGAGCTCTTTTGATAGAGAACTTAATCCCTTGCAGTGATCAGGACAGTAGAAATAGATCATACTATGGGATGTTTTTTCTCACCTGCCTACTGAAAATTAGCAGCAAAGGCAGTTACATTATTATCCATTAAATCCTTTATTACATTTGTTCTGAGAAAGTTATTGAACTATAACACTCTGCACGGCTGGAATTAGCTTTTTCCTTTAACCTTTAACAGCACCATTGTAAATGGGACCATAATCAGTGCTTAAATCTTGAATAAAAGTCTTAAGGGAAATTCTTCTTTTCCTAAGGACTCCAGATCTCCCTTCCTGACTGTGCTAGGGGTGCACAAGTAACAACAGGAGACATTTCACCCTAGCTAAAAAGAGCAGAGTCACATCCTGACTTAGAAATAAACACTTCTCATGCCCTCCTAGCACTCACCCAGCTTCTTGCATATGGTGTGGCTTTTCCCTGCCTCCTGGTGAATAACTTGTGCTGCCTTTCTGCAGGGTCAGGAGGCATTTCTCCACCCTCTCATTACATGTAATCACTGCAGACTTGCTTTAGCATATCAAGGTCTAGGAAATCCCAAAGATTATTTCCAGCATGGAGATTATAGCTAAGCTTGAATAGCATTGTCTTTCAGCTCATGGCCTGCTCCTGCCCTGATGTTGTGCACAGCATTTTCAGCTCCCACCTTTATCAGTTGACAGGTAGGGAAATGCAAACAGAATCACCCCTCTTTTTTAATCTTTTATTTATGAACAGATGAATGTGCAAAATGGAAAAAAGAAAAAGGCAGATGCTTCAAAATCTCAAAACTGAAATTAAGCAGGACAAGTCATGTGGTTGTTAACTGCTTGCTGCAGTGACTGATGGAGCAAGGCCAATACTTGCAGCTTTATCAGTGTGATTTTTATGCAAACACATCAAAACTGGACAAGCCAGCAAAGAAGACAACAATAGGCTGGAAATAGTTTGCCTTGTGCAGCAATGTCACCCATAGTCCCTATGTCCTGATCTGTCTGAGTTACAAGCAGGCAGCACAGCAGTTCAGCACCAAATACACACCCACGAGCCAAGATTCCTGTGTGTGAAGAAACCCATATTGTCTGTGTATAAACCAGCTGTGCAGAGAGGACAGACAGCCTGACAGACAAGCAGGTATTATGGGCTGCTTATGTGTTTTATTAATTAAAGCTGCCTGAAAAGCCTATTTGGCTGTTTGACTGCTCACCTGAAGACCATTGAGACTGTGGCAGCATTTCTGTCTCTGGGGGTTCACACTGGATGTTCACCACCTGCTCTTCCTAACCACGAGCCTTTACATCTTCTAAAACAACTTTTCCTCCCTTAGAGTTTGGCCCTTTCAGTTTCTGAGGGACGTTCCAGCAGAAGGGAACAGCTACCAGCACAGACACAGGTTGAGCAGACACAAGTTCAGCCTCTTGTTCGTGCACGTGCAGCTTATATGTTGTCCATCCCATGTTTATTCCAGTGCCATATCCCTCTTCCCTTCCTCTCCTACACTGAGGAATGTTTTTCCCCATTTCTTAAATAGCTGCTGTGCCACAGCCCAGAAGGGATTTTGTTTTAGTATTAGGCAACACATTTTTAATATATAAACCTTCCAACTGACGAGGAAGTCCCTGGAAGGCATGGGGATCCATAAATCCAGGTTTATATTCTTTATCAGGTCTGAAATCTTTCTGTCTTCTGACATCTGAAATAAAGTTGACCCTTTTTAGAAATATGTTTTGGGTAAATGATGAAAAACCACTGGAACTATTCAAAGGAAATCAAACAATGCAAAACATGTCAGATGAACTTCAGTGCGTGTGTTGCTGGATGCACTGACCCTTCTAAAATATTTGATCTTTCTCATTTCCAGACTTGGCTTCCCACCCTCTTGGAGTTACGGGAACTCGGAAATACCCTCTTCTCTTCAATGTTTCCATTCCTCACCATGAAGAAATCATCATGGCAGAGCTGAGGCTCTACACCTTGGTGGAGAGGGACCAAATGCTCTACGATGGACTTGACCGGAAGGTCACTATTTTTGAAGTGCTGGAAAATGACCATCTGGGGGTAGGAGAAGAGAGAAAGACAGTGGCACTGGCATCCAGGCACATCTACGGCACGAGCAGTGAGTGGGAGAGCTTCGAGGTCACCGAAGCCATCAGGCGGTGGCGAAGGGCGGGGCTGACCACCCACCGGCTGGAAGTTCATATAGAGAGCAAGGAAGGGGAGGAGCACAACGGAGAGGGGAAACTCGATATCGACATCAACTCTGAGGCCAAGCACGTGCCCCTGTTGATTGTGTTCTCTGATGACCAAAGCAATGACAAAAAAGAGGAGAAGCAAGAGCTGAACGAAATGATAGACCATGAGCAGCTCCTGGACTTGGAGAACCTGGAAGTTGGGAATTTCCACGGGCAGCCTGGTGAGGAGGCACTGCTCCAGATGCGCTCCAACATCATTTACGACTCTACTGCTCGAATCCGGAGGAACGCAAAAGGCAACTACTGCAAAAAGACTCCACTCTACATAGACTTCAAGGAGATTGGCTGGGATTCCTGGATCATCGCCCCGGCGGGATACGAAGCTTACGAGTGCCACGGAGTGTGCTCCTATCCCTTAACAGAGCATGTCACACCAACGAAACATGCCATAGTCCAGACTTTGGTTCACCTGAAGAATCCCCAGAAAGCCTCCAAGGCCTGCTGCGTGCCCACCAAACTCGATCCCATCTCTATTCTCTACTTAGATGCTGGGGTGGTCACCTACAAGTTCAAATATGAAGGCATGGTGGTGTCAGAGTGTGGCTGCAGATAGTAGCAGGGAGCCCTTGCCCAGGGGAGTGCACAGGGGGAGTATTTAATGATTCAGTTTGTAAATTTGTACATTTCGGATTTCCTATTTAATAAGGTTATTTAATGAGGCATGTACAGATAATTGTATGTTTCCTGTCATAGGGAATGGGCAAGTTGTAAGACTGTAGGGAATGTATATTTTGTTCCATTGCTTACTTCTTGCTGTTCTTTGCTGTCCAAATTATGACCGAGTCTCTCTTCCTATGAGGACACAGAGCAGAGCACTGGATTATTTGGGAGGGCTTTTCGTGCCAAAGGGACACATTCAAAGCCACAGAAATAAAGGCCTATTTTTGTACTTTATAAATGCTGATTGGCAACAATAGGGATTCCCAGAGCTGTTAAAGACAGGTGAACTCTGGGCAATACACACCTAGGCCGTTTAGTTTTGTGCAAAATCTTTGTAAAGATCTTTACGTGCTCAGATTACTTTTTCTTTTACATTTTTCTCTGCAGACCTTAAGTCCTTATAATCCTCAGTCTCCTAAATCACTAAGGCACGACAAAGTGTTAGACTTTTCCCCTTTTTTCTTAATCCTTTCTTGACTTTTTCCCTGTCTCAGTTGAAGAGAACTGGCAGGGACGATTTGACATCTGGAGAGGAAGGGAACCGTTCCCTTTCCCATCTTTATTAATGAAGCGATGGGCCCAGGAGCGATGCCAGGCTACATAAGCCAAGCCAAAGGGCCGAATAGCGCTGTGTTTAGTCTGCACAGAGCTAGGCAGAAAAGGACCCCCCTTGGTGCCAGCTAGGTAGAGAGGATCTTTCCTTTAGAAGTTGTCAATTCGTAAAGACATTGCCTCCCCCTTACACTTTGTGTGATGGAGTCACATGCCTCGTTTCCGCCACTCTTCTGCAACAAATGGTGGTGATAAGAAGGTGTCGGAGCTGAGAAACAATAGACCCGTCACTTTATTTATACTAAGCTGCAAATTTGTCAGATTCTTGGGAAAGTGTAAGTGACATTGACTCTGTTAGCCTCTGCCAGAGCCTCCTGGACTGTCCTGGCATCAGTTTTACACTTTTAGGGGAAAGTTATCTTCCCTGGAAGTGATAAGGGGTCTTTGAAAGAATCACTCTAACACCTCACCGGAATGAACACAAAAGACTTCCTCATGCACCAACTAAAACCATTTTCACCTGTTTTCACACATACTCTTCTGTGCTTCCCATAATTTATTGACCTATTTATTGACTGCCTGCCTTTGTAATATAATGTAGAATACAGAATGTTTTATTTTTGTGCTTGTGTGTAATCCAACTGGGATAAAATCTTGTACCCATCCCATTTCACATGGAACCTCTCTGTTGAGTTGCGCTGCCCAGATTGGGGTTGTTGATTTTTCTCCCTTAGATATCTGTAGATACCACAGCACCTCCCTTGCTTACAGAAGTGTTCACTCACTGCAGTGATTTAAATAGCTTTCTGGAGCACTTATGGTCTTGTCCAATGAATACCTGCTTTTGCAGGGGTATCATTGCTGTAAGTGGTCAACTGTGTTGTTTATTGTTGAGTTACGTGGTCTCCACTCGTGCCGTGTGTTTCCAGATAGCAGGCTGTGCCACGGGACTGTACTGCTTTATGCCTGCACAGATCACACCCTACAAGAGACAGGCACTGCTCAGACATCTCCCCTCAGCTGCAATCTCAGTTAATGGCACGTTAAAAGAATTCATAAGAGGTGTGATATTCTGCTCTGCTGACACGAGCTGCAGCAGCCAACGGTTGAAGTGTGACCACACAGATCCTTTCAAAACTATCCACAATTCTTATGAAGCCATTTGCCAGGACAAACCATTCACCTTGTTAGGAGTGATAATCCAGCATTAAGGAGATAATCTGACATTTGCTTTTATCATCTCTTTTCCACAACTGTTCCTGTGGCAGTGATCTGACCAGCCTGCTTTTGGCACCACTGAACAGTGCCAGCATTTCTGAACAGGAGGACCTGTGCCTTGGAAACCCATAATCACTATAAATTTTCAAGTGACCACACAGCAAAGCAGAGTGGCTGCTTTCACACTCTCTTGTTGCTGTAACAGAGAGTACTCAGAGCATCACAGTACAATGCAGACAGGGGAGGGCGTGTGATTTTATCAGTAAACCTGCTGTGTGAATATTTACAAGATCAGCAAGAACACCAATGACAGCTTTGTAGAAGTAGGGGCCAGCCAGTTTTTGACATTAGTAACTTTTCTTTATAAAGAACCAAGCACTGAACTGCTGAGTGAAGAGGATTCCAGCCTGTGGTGAGAAAGTGCAAAGCATGAGATGTATCCTATGGTGTCAGGAGAAAACTGAACAGCTCTGAATCCTTCTGCTGTGGCTCTGCTGGTCACAACCTGTGATTGGAACTGTTGAGAATGCTTTTTCATTCATTGGTGTGTCTGTAAGGATTGCACACCAGCTCTAGGAGCAAAGCCTTACCTTACTCTTACTTTACCTTTGAGTATCCTTTCACAAAGACATTTGCTGGATGTTCACACAGTTAAGTGGCAGAGATTGGGCAAAATAGCACCAAAACAATGAGGGCAGTTGTTTTATAAAGAACTTTCCCTGAGTAGCAAACTAAGGGGGGGGTTCTGCAAACTCAGAAGTGCTTGGCTTTAAATGCACTTGTCCATATAGATACGACACTGACAAATGATAGAGTGAGTGCACGACAAGAGCCAGTGCTGCCAAGGAATAAGGGCTGGTAATGTCAGTGATAAGGCCCTGAACAAATATTCTACTGCATGTTTTCTTTGTTTCTTTACTCCTTCTGTCCATCCATTCATCCATCCACATGAGCACTGTGACTTCTATTTCTAAAAGAATTTATTTTTCACATTAAATAATGTGCACTGATTTTCCTTTCATTTCTGATCTATTCTATACCAACATACCAGCAGATACTTGACTTAAATCTTACAAATGCAAACCAGCTTTAGAAAGGTTTGGGAAAAGATGGCTTCAGTATGGAAATATCTATCTTTCCATCCATCCAACTCTGATTTATTGCATGCAACTAAAGGGGACAGCAACACTGTCTCACAGAAATTGTTAATATCTGTTGGATTTTTGCTTTCATCTGTTTCTAACTGGATATGTATAAGAAAGGAGAAGCAGATGTGAAGTCCCTTTGTTGCTGGACACTGAATTGCCAGGCAGTGCTTGCATCTTAAATAGACAGGACAGGAAAAGGAGTGGGAGCAGAAACAAATGATACAAAGAGAGAAAGAGCCAGGATAAGGCATCAGCGAGGGAGTTGAGGGAAGAGCTTTGGTCTTGCATTGCTGCTCTTAAACCAACACACACAGTGCCTCCAGAAGAGCAGGAACTTCAAGACATCTTACTCATTCCTTGGCCTTTGAAGAAACCATGACAGCTGTGTCTGTGGTACAGACACTCAGCACCAATCCCAGATTGCACAAAGCACTTGGAAGTTTGAGGTTCCCTTAGATGATCCATGCTTCTTAGCACGTGGATTAAAATCCCTCACATAGATTTCCTCTCTCCCCCAAGCTCCCTTGCATTATCCATTTCTCAGGTGTGATCCCTGGCACTCAGGCTCCCTCTCCAGTGCCCTGCCTGGCTCTTGAAGATACTGATTCCCAGTTCTTTGGGCATTACTGCTTGGCAGCTCAGCGTGGCTTTTCCTGCCACCGCTGCCCCAGCCCTGCCAAACCCCTGCTCTGGGTGGATGGGGCAGCCTGAGGAGCCTGGAGAGAAGGGGCAGAGCCCCACACACCCTTCTGGCAGGAAAGCAGGGCACCCCTTGCCTAGCAGTGCCTGGGACCAACTCGTGCTGCTCCCATTTGGAGGTGCCCAAATGTCAGGAAAAAGAACTATTCCTGAATGTTATGGACACAAACCTCTTTCCAAAGCCCTGGGCCCTGCCAGGTGAGCCACAACTCTGGAGCTAAAGGCATGAGGATCAACTTCCCCAAAACTGAGCTCTCTTAAGAAAAAACATCTCCCAAATCAATCACAGAATCATAGAATGGTTTGGGTTGGAAGGGACCTCAAAGCCCATCCTGTACCAACACCCCTCCCACTGGATCAGGGAGCTCAAAGTCTCATCCAACCTGGCCTTGAACACCTCCAACGATGGGACAGCCACAGCTTCTCTGAGAAACCTGGGCCAGGGCCTCCCCACCCTCACAGGTGGGTAGTTCTTCCTAACATTTCTTCCACCTCAGTCTCCCCTCTTTCAGCTTAAAAACATTCCCCCTCACCCTATCCCAGCCCTTCCACAACCATCATCTAAAGCAGCTGCTAAAACCTGTGCCTGTCTTCTCCTCCCAAGCTCCAGCTCCTGTATTGCCCTTCTTAGTCTGCTCAGAGAGCAAAGCAAAGCAGCAGCTTAGAAATATCAAAGGATGCTGTGTTTTTTAGCAGCCATGGGCAGTTTGGTGTCTGCCAAACCTACAGCACAACAGGAGAGGGTCTGCTCAGACACACTGAGCCAAACCCCAGCAAAACCCATCTCCTTTTTTCAAGAAGAAAAAATAAAAAGAGGAAGATTTCCTGGCACTTGAACATCTGCTTCAAGCATTTGAAAAACTACAGCCCAGTGTTAATTTAAACTTCCTTATAACCCTGTTCAACATCTGGAGTGCAAACACTCTTAATAGGATGGGAATCAGCATGGTGGTGGCTTGCTTACTATACTGGGAAACAAAGCCAGAACAAAACTAGCCTGAGATAGAGTTTTTGTTTATATTGCTGACCCATCTGTCTTCATTAATGCACTATTTACAGGAAAAGTTAAAAAATTAGCTTCTGCTCCTGCAGTTGCAAGAGCAACAAATAAAGGCTGAATGGTTCATTTGGCATTGCCTAAAAATGGAAATTCTTATCAGCACCCCTTGGAAGAAGTTTATTATAAGGAGTGCATTGTTGTTGACTGTTAGTGCTGGGATGAGGCATTTTGGCCAGAGCTGTGTGTTTGTAGCACAAGAAATGTTGGGAGTGAAGGGGGGTCAGGGAGGGGCAGAAAGCAGAAAGCAGCACAAAACGTGAGCCACGTCTCACTCTAAACTCCTGTTTCAAAGTCTAAGGGAGAAATACTGTGGGGTTTTCTCTCCTATATTGACCCACACAGGATAATGGGGGAGTGATTTTCCTGGATGTAAAAAGGGGCACATTTGAGGCTAAGCCATACACAGTGCAACCACCACCCAGTCTGTCCCTGGCACCAACACTGGGTAAGGAGAGGTGGTGCAGGGCGATGCCCCTTTCTCTTACCTGCATGTAAAGGGACAACACAGATGCACTTGAATTTCTAGAGTTGCCTAAATGAGATGAAAGCCACCCAAACGTGTCTCCCCTGAATGTCCTCCCCACACAATAAGGGAGGTTTGTGACAACCTGTTATTCAGGCAATTTTGCCTGCAGTGAGAAGCAGCCAGGTCTGGTCACACATTTAGTTGGCACACCTGTAACCCAAAGAGGACCTGAATTTATAACCTGGCATCCCTGGACATCTCCTTGTGCACACAGGCTGTCAAACCCACTGCTGTGCCAAGGAACTGCTTTAAAACCATCCATAAGAAGGAAAAGCTGTGTTTTGCACTAGAAACCCATTGAAAAAGAGACATCCATTCAAAAAACAAACCAAGCTCTCTTTCTATAAAGTCATTGATTCCAACAGGGCAGGCAGAGTTATCATCTCATTTACACATCCCAGTACAAAGGCTTTCAAAGAACATATTTTGGAAACAAAGCTGGTTGTTAGCACCTTGTCTCACTCCCTGTCACCCCTCATCCCTGCCTTGCAATCCTTCATCCCTCTGACCCTCTCCACCCGTTTTTGCTCAGGCACAAGATGCTCTTTGCCAGGCCCTGTCTCTGTGAGCCACTCCCTGGGGAGTGGGGTTTGAGGCAGACAGCGTGGCCACCCCTCCCAGTGAGGAATTACAGAGTCACAGAGTGACCTGAGCTGGACGAGACCCACAAGGATCATCCAGTCCAACTCCTGTCTCTAGAACACAGGACACTCCCAACATTCCCACTGTGGGGCTGAGGGCATTGGCCAAATGCTTCTGGAATGCTGGCAGAGTGGGTGCTGGGACTGCTTCCCTGGGGAGCTGTTCCAGGGCTCCACCACCCACTGGGGGAAGAACCTCTTCCCAAGATCCACTCTACCCCTCCCCTGGCACAGCTTCCTGCCATTCCCTATCCCAGGTCACCAGAGAGCAGAGCTCAGCCCCTGTTTCCCCTCCCTCCCTTGGCAGAAGGCAGGGAACAGCTCTGAGATCCCCTCTCAGGCTCCTCTTCTCCAGCTGAACAGACCAAGGCACTTCAGCCTCTCCTCACACACTGACCCTTCCCCACCTTTGTGCCCTCCTCTGGACTCTCTCCAGTAGTTTGATGTCCTTTTTATCCTGTGGTGCCCCAAACTGCCCCCAGTGCTCGAGGTGGGGCCTCCCCAGTGCAGAGCAGAGCAGGACAATCCCCTCCCTCTCCCGGCTGGCGATGCCGTGCTGGATGCACCCCAGGACACAGTTGCCCTCTTGGCTGCCAGGGCTCACTGTTGGCTCATGGTCAACTTGGCATCAACCAGAACCCCCAGGTCCCTCTCCCCAGGGCTGCTCTCCAGCTTCTCAGACCCCAGGCCAGAGCGAGGCTGTCGAGAGCAGCAGAAGGAGCAGCCATTGGAATTGCTCCTTCTTTTCCCAGATATAAGTGGAGGGAAGAGTCCACCTTCTGGTACCCTTGTCAATCAGATGACTCGTGGAAGGGGAGGCCTTGCTAACACCTCCTGCAGCATCTGAGCGCGTTCGCTTGCAGTCCATGCCAGGAAATGCCAACTCACCCTGCTGTCCCTCAAGTCACTTCAGCTGTCAACAGAGCAGAACCTGAGCTCTGAGAATTCCTGCTCCCAGCCCCATCTCACCACCCAGCACCGCTGCAAAGCTCGCCAGGATCTGGCTGCATTATTCCACCAAACGGGGTCCCTTTTAAGAGCAGATAATGCCAGAGCAGTGCTGCCACGTATAAAGTGCCACACATCCAGCTCCAGGAGATGAGCTTACACTGGAAATGGTAAAGTTTGTTACTCATTTTACGCTGTTGGATACGTGCCCAGGGTGGTTCTGTTCACAACACAAACTGACCAGCCCCCTGCTTGGAATTTCAAGGGCTCAGCGGGACCTTTGATTGCATTTTTTTTATGTAAACAAAGGAAATACGAGGGATAAAAGCAATCAACATGGCTGCAATAAAGGAAATTATATGAGAGAAAAGGATTTCCATGACACAGAGCAATGCTTCCTGAAAAGAGGGTGGGGTTTTCCCCTAGCTCCAAATACTACATTTTCTGTGATGGCCCAGGATATGACCAACAAAGGAAATACACTCTGTTTTATTTTAAATTTGCACCTGCAGTACCATTAATTCATTATTAGCATAGTTGTACTTTGCAGAGCTAATGCCTGTGGGATCTGCAGCGACTTTAGGATGAGGGGAAGCTCATTGCAGAGTTCCCCAAACACTGTCCTTCAGCTCTGTGTGGTTGAGGTTATCCAGGATGGGAGTTTCAGATGGTGTTGAAATGATAGGTGTCGAGTTAAGTGAGAAGGTTTAAATACAGGGTGGTCTCCAAAATCAAGTAGGGAGGCTAACTAGCAACAGGGGCAAAACAACAGCCCAACCTTCCATAGCTCTTGGGTTTATGTTGGCTTTGCTGTAGCAACTCCTTATCTTCCCAGAGATTAGAGCATTTCAGATCAGTTGTTGTGAGAATTGGTGGAATCCATTTCCTGACCTGTCACCACTGGCTAATCAGGCAAAATTGAAATGCAAATCTTTGGGAGAGTGGGAAAGCAGTGTTCCCTCTCCCCACTGGCCCCTTCCTATCCTCCCTGTTATTCTGCAACACTGAAGATGCTCTGTTTGCTTTTATCATTACCAGATTTAGATGCCCAGCTCAAGATACTGGTAAAGAGAAGCCTGGAACATGAGCCAGCTCAATGGTAAGCAGAGCAAAAATCTCATTTTTAGGAAAAGTGAGACCTTTTACCATTTCTACAAGCACTGGTAGCTTACTGTGCTTGCTCTTCACTATGAAATCCCAACCTGAAGTCCCCCCTTGGGCTTCAAGAGTGGGGATCCCTGGGAAATGGAGACCCTCACAGCCAGGAGACTAATGGGAAGATCCAAGTGTTGAAACAGTTGAAGTGATTTGATTTTGGCTTGCAGTGGTTGGTTGCTGCTGAGATAAAAAGAAAACAGCATGAAATCATACAAATTCAACCTGCTATCCAAAATTACATTTACAGCTTTGTATCAATTTTGAAGTCATTCTTGCAGGAAAAGCAAATGGACTTCAACCACCGTTGCTTTCCTTGCTGAACTCCTTCCTTTTCCCTTGTTTCTTGTCCTTTTGCCCTCCTCTGCCAATGAACAGATTATACCAGCTGCAAATTTGACCCAATAATATTGATTACATGTCTTGTGCTTCCTCTGTCCACCCTAATTAGTGCCTTAGTGATAAGCAGCGTGCCCTGAGCTGGAGGCAGAGGGATCCGGCCACGCTTCGTAGGGCTGCGTCCTTCCAGAAGGGACTGCCACACACATCCCCCCTGACAGGGCTCAGGGCACTGCCTGCAACACTAATGAGCTCCAGGACAGGCAAACAATCCAGGCAAAGGCCTCAGCGAGCTCCCCAGGGCTGCATTAACCCCTGCACTTACTGCAAGAGAAAGGAGGAATTTTCATAGAATCATAGATTCATAGAATTACTCGAGTTGGAAGGGACCCTCAAGGACCATCCAGTCCAACTCCTGTCCCTACACAGGACACTCCCAACATTCCCACCGTGGGACTGAGGGCATTGGTCAAATGCTTCTGGAATGCTGGCAGAGTGGGTGCTGGGACTGCTTCCCTGGGGAGCTGTTCCAGGGAACCATTACCCTCTGGGGGAAGAACTTCTTCCTGACATCCAACCTAACCCTCCCCTGGCATCTTCCTGCCATTCCCTATCCCAGGTCACCAGAGAGCAGAGCTCAGCCCCTGTTTCCCCTCCCTCCCTTGGCAGAAGGCAGTGAACAGCTCTGAGATCCCCTCTCAGGCTCCTCTTCTCCAGCTGAACAGACCAAGGCACTTCAGCCTCTCCTCACACACTTCCCCTCCAGACCCTTCCCCACCTTTGTGCCCTCCTCTGGACACTCTCCAGTAGTTTGATGTCCTTTTCATCCTGTGGTGCCCAAAACTGCCCAGAAGTTTATCTCTCACATGCTCAGAAAGCAGATGCCAAACTGATGCTTATATCCTCATTTCTTTAATAAAGGGGTCAAAGCCTGGTCCCTGCCTCCCTGGCAAGTTTTAAAATGCACTTGTTCAGAAATAGCTCCCTGGATGCAGCAAAGAGCATTTCAGCCAGCTGAGGAGATTAAATGAACATTCCCCTGTTCCCAGTTCCTGTTATCAGTACACTGTGTTAAGAGGGCTGAAATATCACCTTGTGTTTTTACACGTGATAAAGCAAATTTTCACAAGCTACACCAGTGGTGTGAATGTTGGGGTTGTCCTGTGCAGGGTCAGGAGTTGGACTCGATAATCCTTGCGGGTCCCTTCCAATTCAGGGCATTCTGTGATTCTATGATGCACTCAGGGGGTAAACAGGACTTTCCCTTCTCACTGAGTTCTCTGCCTGTTGTATTTTTCAGCTCAGTGAATTCTCTGATGTTTGCTAAAGGCTGTGGAGTCTCACAGCAGCAGCACCACCGAGGGCTCTGCCCCACAGCCCTACAGCTAGGAAAATTGCACCCAAATTCCCACCACTCCCTTGGCTGCTGTGTTTGGCTGAAGTCCTAACCCTTGTTTTGTAAGAAAAGAAGTTCCCAATTAACAATTGACCACCTCTGCTTTTGGGAATTACCTACTGAGAAAATGCTTGTAAAGGGAAAGGTGAAGTGTTCTCAGTGGAGACCAAGCCTGCAGTGACCTGCTGGTGACATGAATCATCCAAGGAAGAAACTGCCCCAACTGGAGCCTCTCTGCAGTATTTTTCCATGCAGGAGCTCAGGGCATTTGTCTCCTTAAATGTCAGAATTCCTAAACTTGCAGGTTTTGTGCTGGGATAGACAAGCACTTTCTCCAAAGGAGAGCTTATCCAGACAGGTCGAATCCCTGCGGCCCTGGCTGCCACCTCCTGCCCCCACGCTCCTCCAGGCCAGTTTGAGGATCTGGCTTCCCAGCATCCCGGTGCTGCAGCAAGGTGGCAGGAAAGCACAGCGAAAGCAGGACAGTGGGGCTGCTTCCAGGGAGGGTTTGGCTGGAAGAATCATGCTCATAGAATCCCTGGTTGGAAAAGACCTTTGAGATCATTGACTCCAACCGTCCCTGTCCCCTTACTAAACCAGGTCCCTCAGAAATTCATCCACCTGCCTTTTAAACACCTCCAGGGATGGTGACTCCACCCCCTCCCTGGGCAGCCTCTGCCAGGGCCTGAGAACCCTTTCAGTGAAGAAAGTTTTCCTAAAGTCCAATCTGACCCTGCCCTGGCACAACTTGAGGCCATTTCCTCTGGTCCCATCACCGGTCACTTGGGAGCAGAGCCCAGCACCCACCTCCCCACAGCCTCCTTTCAGGCAGTTGCAGACAGGGATGAGGTCTCCCCTCAGCCTCCTCTTCTCCAGGCTGAACAAGCCCAGGTCCCTCAGCCTCTCCTCTCAGCACTTGTTCTCCAGCCCCTTCCCCAGCTCCGCTCCCTTCTCTGGACGCGCTCCAGCCCCTCAAGGGCCTTCTTGGAGTGAGGGGCCCAGAACTGACCCCAGCACTCGAGGGGTGGCCTCCCCAGTGCCCAGGGCAGGGGCACAATCCCTGCCCTGCTCCTGCTGCCCACGCTGTGTCTGACACAGCCCAAGGTGCCATTGGCCCTCTTGGCCACCTGGGCCACTGCTGGCTCATGCTCAGCCCCTGCCAACCAACACCCCCAGCTCCTTCTCCCCCAGGCAGCTCTCCAGACACTCTGCCCCAAGCCTGGAGCTGCCTGGCCTTGGTGTGTCCCAAGGGCAGGACTCGGCCCTTGGCCTTGTTGACCCTCATCCCGTTGGTCTCAGCCCATGGATCCAGCCTGGCCAGATCCCTCTGCAGAGCCTCCCTTTCCTCGAGCAGATCCACACTCCCACCCAGTTTGGTGCCATCTGCAAATTTACTAAGGGTTCACTCAATGCCTTCATCCAGATCATTGATAAAGATATTGATCAGGACTGGCCTCAGCACTGAACCCTGAGGAACACCCATCTGGGGACTCTTTTCTCCCCACCTTGGTGAACTGTTAGTTGTCTCAGTTTGGCAGCTTTTCCTTATAAGCAGCCTGGTTTGGGAATATCTGTCAGCTCCCGTGTAAAGGAAGGACAGGCAGGGTTACTCTCTCATTCCTGCAGAGAACAACGTGTCCTCATTGCTTTTCTTACGTTTGTATCAGCCGTCCTAAATAACGACCAGACACTTTCCTGCACGTCCCCCTCGCCTCCCACCACAACTTGCTATTTTATGCAGCAGCCAAGCTAAAAAAGGAAAGTTATTATCACGCCAAAAATGCAACTTTGATAAAATATGAGGGGGAGAAGTCAGCATGAGTGTGTCTGGCTCGGGATCCAAAGAGAATAAATGTGGGAAAGATCATTTTACTTTCTTGCCTCTCACGTTTCCGAAGCGCCTGGATAGGATTAAGGGCATAGAGTGATCAATGTGTCCTCAGAGGAGCAAACAGGTTTTGCTCTAATGCAAAGAATGCTGGATAATGGGAGCAGGACTAAAATTATATCCTAGAAGATGTCATATTTTCATCCCCTAATGCACAGTTCAACAGTTCCAGGTGTGTTCAGATCTGTGGGTTTAATTGCTCTGATTTGGAAAGCCCAATCATAATTTAAGGGAGAGGAAAATCCTGAATATATTTGGAGGGTTATCCTGCCCTCCCATCACCTGGAAGAGGATGCTCTTGCAGCCTCTGACTGCTGTGGGAGGGTGAAGGGGGTGAAAATAAGCCTTTTGGGCAGTGTCCAGAACAGGGCTGAAAAGGATCTTTTTGCAGACTTTTCTCTTTATTCTCTATAATAAACTGTTGTATTATCATATGATAGTAGTTTCACACTTTCTAGGGTACCCAAAATCAATGCTTGAAGCCTGCTGAGCTGAAAAGAAGCCACCAAACAACCCTCCATGAGTGCACAATGCCCTATGCAGCAGAGGAACAGCAATCCCTGCTGCAGGAACAGATTTTTCTTGTTACTCCCAAAAAGGTTCATGGCTTGGCTGCAGAAAGAGAGGGAGGGAGGAAGGGTGTGCATCAGGCAGTTTTCAAGCATCTTGTGTTCTGGTGACTCCAACAGATCTGAAAGTGCATTAAATCCAGGTGTGGCACTGGGCTTCCTATGGCCTGGTGGAGTTGGAAAGGATGCAAAGTTTCCACAGGTCTGGCATGGACAGATCCATGCTTTCCTGTCTCTGGAAAAAACTCCCTTTTTAAAATGAAAAACTCTCCTTATCTCACAGCCCCCAACAGCAACACCAGCTCATAAGGTGTGCACCAAACTCCCTGTGCCTCTTCACCCTCCCAATGTGCTTAGGAATTTCCAGCACCTGACCTCTATTGGAAAGTCCATCTTTTAAATATGACCCTGATAAACACCCTGGATTTTAATGGGCAGAACATCTTCAAAGAAGATACTCTGATCTTCACAAACAGTCATGGTCTGATAGAGGTTGTTCTGCCTATCTGCAGCGGAAGTGGAGGAATGCACAGTTTATCCTAAAATAATGTGCACTTGTCCTATCACAGAGACTTCTGAGCCTCAGCCAAGCCTGCTCACGTCATCACAGTCTCCTGTGAAGGGCTGTGAAGGAATTATTTGCCTCTTCACACGTGATCTTTGCAGAAAGGAGCATGTGACATTTCCAGCCCAGATGTTCGCGATGTTTCTCCTAGACTCGATGAGAAGTTTCTCCCTAAATGACTGCTGAGCCTCGTGCTCAGATTAGGAAAGAGTTTCTTGTAAAGGTAAAAAATGAAATAAACACTGAATCAGCTCTGTTGGGGTCAATTAAAATTACAGAAAATAATCATGAAATGATAGATTGCAAAATGCATCTCGAAGGCAGTTTGGAAAACTCTTGCTGGGAAGATGCGGCTCCCATAGGGGCATGGTGGGGACCTGCAGCACCAGTGGTGTTAGTGGTGCTTCAAAGAGCCTCAGGAGACAAGAAATGTGTCACCTCAGGATGCTGCAGCATTGTGTGACGTGCAGGGGACAAGGCAGGTGAGGTTTGGATAGCTCAGCTATGAAGGTGGCTCAGCCCGGTGGAGGCCAGGCTGTCCTCCTCGGGGCTCCTCTCTGGAACAGCCTCCCCTCTGCTGGGGGCTCAGAGCTCTGCACCGGCAGGTCCAGGCCCCCAGGGCCATCGCACAGGGGTACTGTGGTACTCAACGAGATTTTAAATTAATGCCTTTCAGATTAAAACGTTTTAATCAGATTTGATCATTGGAAGAGCAGAGGACCTCGGCTGGGGCTTCCGGAAGGCGCTGTGATTTGCAGTGGCCCCATTCAGGCTTCCAGGAAAGAATCAGATCCCTGGTGTGAAGCTTTGTGGGCAGGACAGAGGGGAGCTGTGCAGTCTGGGGGATGCTATGGAAAGGAGAATCACCTGGAGCCAGAGCCTATAGGTCAATGAGCTATTTATGGGTTGGGTTCTTAAATGCAACTTAACTTTCACAAACCTTCCCTTTACCTCTACTTTACATCCAGAGCTGAGCAGAGGTGGATTCAATACACCAAAGGTTTGAGACTAAGGAGTCTGGGCTCAGCTGTAGGGATAGACAAGTCCTGCCAGCAAGGCTGACAGCAGCAAGTGCTGAACACCCAATATTGACTTTTATTCTCTGATAATGTTTTCCACTCCTGTCTCCCCTTTTCTCCCACAGTTTTCTCTGTGTCCCTTCTCTCACCAGTTCATTTTCCTTTGCAGGCTCTGCCAAGCAGGTCCTGCAGTCTGACTTGAGCTGAACGTTCGGATCACCAAAGCCAAGTCCTCAGCAGCCCAGTGTTGTTGCATTAACCTCACCATGCCTGGCACAGAGATGTGTGTTTGGTCCTGGACACCTCGCTTGAAACCCCTGCAGATCTCTGCTTTTCCCTTTTCTGTTCCCATGAAGGTTGTTTGCTCTTGTCCCCTCTTCTTAACACAAATGAAGAATAAAAGGTTTTCTTGCAGAGTCCTGTTATTTTCTTTCCTACATCAAAAGCTTTGGCAGCATCATGGCATTGCTGGAAGGGCAACGTGCTGGCAGGCAGCAGGAAAATGAGCAGACAAGTTTACAAAGAGCCAGACAAGAGACCTTCAGGTCCAGTCAGTCTTTATGCTGATGGCAGCACGTGAGAGGGAGCGATGCGGCAGCATCATTGAGGTGCAAACACAGATTCCACCAAGGTGGCTGAGGAAATCCTGTTCTATGCTGATGAAATGATGAAAAACAAAAGAGGAGGCAGTAAATAAGTCCAGATTCTTGGAAAATTTGTCTGTCAGGGAAAACTAAGTACCGGGTAAAGCTTCAGATGGACACTCTCTGCACAAAGAGCTCTGTACATGGATGTGTGAAAGTGCTCTCCAAAGCCTCATGAGCAGCTGTGCTGGAGTTATGTACACATGGCTATAAGGAAAAGTGATCTGAAATAACTGAACAGCCACTTAACTAAAGAGGGGTTTGTGATATTGTGATTTTATACCTGCAGCTCTATAAGAGCAGTAATCAACTGTCTGTGTTAAAGTGAACACCTCAGCTGTGGTGCTGAGAGCACTCGCAGCCCACTGTCCAGGCATACTGCCACCCCAAATCCTGGGGTTCTTCTGTCTCCCCAGATTCAGGGGGTATGGAATTTTTGTTCCACTCAGAAGCACTGTCTGTATCTCCAGCACAGAGCCACCTGGCTGACAGGACAGATGCTTGCTGGTTTATTTTTGTAAAGGCATAATGTGTCCTCAGCTGAACTCCTGAGTGCAAAATAATTGATTGAGCAGCAAGAAGTCCTGGCCTTTTCCACAGGGAACTTGAGCAGCTGAAAGAGGAGTTGAAATAAACACCAAAAAAAAGCTAAAGACTATTTTTGAAATGTCCTGTTTCGGAGCATAAACAGCCTCTGACTTTTGGGCTCCTTCTGAACAGCCCATGGGCAGCAGCAGAACCCCAGCTCTGCTCCTGCTTGGCAATACCTGTGGATTCTTGCAGCTGCATTTTACATCCATGCATGGCTGGTTGTCTTCTCCTAGTTGGTTTTGACATCAGTTTTGCTTGTGGATTTAGTTAAGCTTTTTATCTCTTCCTCAAGCATCTTGTTTTTCTTCTCCATATTCTCCCATGAACGCTCCATGTTCACCAACCTCAGCTCCAGCTCCTCAGACTTCTTCTTCTCCCGCTCGATGTCCTGATTCAGCCTCACCACTTTGGCCCAGACTTCATAGTTTTCCTTCTGGAGACTGCAAAGAGAAACAGAGAGTGAAAGAACTACATCAGAATAGTGCTGGGAAGTCATCCTTTGACTCTTATGGAGCCGGTCCACTGTGTCATTAATAAAATAAGCCAGAGGTTCTGTCCTGATCTCTGTGGTTGTGGAACACAATGCAATAACTTAGTACATGTAGAATCATAGAATCACCCAAGTCAGAAGGGACCCAAAAGGATCGTTGAGTTCAACTCCTGCCCCTGCACAGGACACTCCCAACATTCACACCGTGGGGCTGAGGGCATTGGTCAAATGCTTCTGGAATGCTGGCAGAGTGGGTGCTGGGACTGCTTCCCTGGGGAGCTGTTCCAGGGCTCCACCACCCGCTGGGGGAAGAACCTCTTCCCAAGATCCACTCTTCCTGCCATTCCCTATCCCAGGTCACCAGAGAGCAGAGCTCAGCCCCTGTTTCCCCTCCCTCCCTTGGCAGAAGGCAGGGAACAGCTCTGAGATCCCCTCTCAGGCTCCTCTTCTCCAGCTGAACAGACCAAGGCACTTCAGCCTCTCCTCACACACTGCCCCTCCAGACCCTTCCCCACCTTTGTCCCCTCCTCTGGACTCTCTCCAGTAGTTTGATGTCCTTTTTATCCCGTGGTGCCCAAACTGCCCCCAGTGCTCGAGGTGGGGCCTCCCCAGTGCAGAGCAGAGCGGGACAATCCCCTCCCTCTCCCAGTTGGCAATGCCCGTGCTGGATGCCCCCAGGACACAGTTGCCCTCTTGTCTGCCAGGGCTCACTGCTGGGCCATGAGACAGGTATATATATATATAGAGAGAAATATATAGATAGATATATATACATATTACTATAGCTCCATGTATTGATATCATGTGTGTATATATATATACACACATGATATATAATATGATAACAATACATGGAGCTATAGTAACACTGATAATGTAATACTACTACTGCTGGACTCTGGACAGTAAATGGAACAGTGTTGTGGTAACAACAACAACTATGAACAAGTAATTATTGCAGAAACAGTGCCATATAATGATGTACTAATAACCATGGAGTATTAATTTTGTAGTAATATAGTATTAGCAATTATGTCATGAGAGTACACAGTACATGAGCATTGTATAGCCTACAATAATTCTCTATTTTGCCATTAGCTGTTATTATTTTATACTGCATGGCATTCCTGGTTAATAAATCTGTGCCCTTCTGGTGGGGTAATAACATGCTCTGAAGACTTCACACTCTCCAGAAAGCAGCACTGTGCAATGTGTTACCTTTTAATTTGTTCCTCGTAATCCTTTTTCTGCACCTCCATTTCTTTTTCCAGCTTGAGGATCAGGTTTTGCAGGAACTCCCTGCTCTCCTGGTCAGGCTTGGTGACCTCGGCAGGGCTGCTGGTGGGACTGGCTCTTTCCTTTGGCTGATCGCTGGGGCTGGGGCAGGGGAGAAATTCCTTCTCAGAGATGCTGCTCGAAGGGCTGGGGCTGGAGCTGCTGCCTTCCCCACTTTCTGCCTGGGAGGTGGGAACATTATCATAAGTTGAAGCCCTGTGAAGGTCGAGCAGCTTAAAAAGATCATGAGACAACGTTCTCTTATGTCCCTCAGGGCCCACGGAGCGTGTGCTGCTCCCAGGGGAGCTTTTCCAAAAGTCACTGGTAAATATGTCACTTCTGTCCTTGCTGCCTTTCTCCCCTGGAGACGCCGCTGTCAGGAAAGATTTCTTGTTGGGTAAAGTCTGAGTTCTTTTCCTTGACTGCATTTTCCACATTCCCAATGTATCTTTGGACCCGTTATCTTCTCCGGCTGCACTTGAGCTCACGGCTGGTCTGGGGACACTGCTGGGACTCAAGTCATCTCTCTGTAAAACAGATCCCTGGCATTAGGGCAGCCTCACCCTGCGCTGTCAGCGGAGACAGCGCTGGGTACAAAAGATGCATTTGAATTTAACAGGAATGGCCATAAGTTTTCCATAAAAAATACTTTGGGTTGCACCATGTTTTCCATTACAAAGAACTTTTTGCAGATGTTCTTTCTTTCTGAGACAAGCCTTCAGTCCCTAGCGCTTTCACTGCACCAGTATAAACTGAAAAGGTATCATCTATTCCACCTTTTAGTTAAAAAACTTCAGGAGTTTTCACTTTTCCCAGAACAGCAGATTTTCCACAGGAAAGCGGAAAATGTCTCTGTATCAGTATTCCAGGGCTGACAGTCAGAGCTCTTTACCCTATGAAGAGTAAGTGCTCTTAGTGGCTTGTTGACCTGTTAGATCCCATATTAATTAATCACACATTTATTAAATGCATGGTTTGGGATTTCTCTGAGGTTCTGGCCTTACCGTGGGCCTTTGCACCGAGCTCTCCGCCCTGGGCACCGCGGGGTCCTCCGCAGCATCCCAGCCCACGGAGCTGCGCGGGATGGGGGCTTTCTTGTCATTCTTGTGGGCGGGTGGGGAGGGTGGCACATCCTTGGAGGGGGGAAAGAGGTCTGCGTGGTCACTTATCATCACAGTCATCACTCTCTGGATCTGTGGGGTGCCTGGAAGAGCAGTAAGATCTGTCAGCAGCAAACCCAACGCGACAGGCTCTCTTCCACTACACTTGCATTTTCTGGTTGGTCTTTCTGGTGTCCAAACTGGAGATGCACAGAGAAATTCAGGTGAAGACAAGAAGCTTGATTGTAAAGCCAGATAAAGGGAGGGATTTTCATTACATGTCACTCCAGAACAGCAGTAGTAGAGCACGGAGCAACCAAGACAGGAGTCTGCTCAGCTGCACCAAGCCACAGACTGGGCTTCTTTGGCTCAACAAGCAAGCCACAAATACCAGTTATATGAGCAGGTGTATGGATAACCAGACCATTTGCATGCATTGTCTATAGAGCAGAGCAGTCTTTGGCCATAAAATATTTCTTCTTGTTAGCTCTGCTGCCTCTGTCCTTGCCCACGGGATCACAGCTTGGCTCAGCTGAACAGTCATTTCCTTGAGTTTCTTTGTTTCTCCAAGAAGAATTTCCCACCTTCCTGCTCTAAGCAAAAGAAAGGTGACTTTATCAAATTCCTGAACGGTTTGAAATCTCTGGAGGGAACACACAGTGCAGCTCCTAAGGGGCTTCTGTCACCACAAACACATTTAGAGCCTAGCACGTGGCTTTACTCTGCCCTGCTGTACTTCCTGTGCCCAGGCACACGTCTGGCCCATATATTTGGGTCTATCCTGCTAAATTTTAATTTCAAGACTGTGGATGCAAATGAGTATTTCATCATTTCAGGTATTCCTGGGGCAATTATTCCAGGAGACCCTTTTACCTCTCATAATGATTGCAGGATCCTCTATCTTGGGTCTGATGAGGTTCACTCCAATCACTGTTGCCAGGTTATCCACACTCATCTTGTTGACACTTGAGTTCAACTGTATTTTGTGTAGAAACCTGACAGAATCCAAGGACAAATATTTCAAGTCAGAGAGGAAAGACTACAAAAAGCCTTACACACACACTATTATCAAATTCTGATCCATCCAGCTCTTCCTCCAAGCTCCAAGGACAAAAACATACAGTAGGCTTATAACTGCAAACTGGAGCTGAGTCGTATTGGTATCAGTAGAAAAAATACCATGTGATGAGCTGCTCACACAAAAAAAAAAAAGGAAGGGAAAATCTCCCTCTAATAACAAGAGAAAAATCACCCAGACTGGGTGAAACCCAACAGTTTTGTTGCACAAGGCTTTGTCTAGGAAAACTACACTTGATTTCAACTCTCAGGGATTCATTAGTGAGTTTTAGGGTAGGCATTTACGCCCAGACATCATTAAGGTGTTTATCCCCATGGCTGAAATTCTCCCTTTACAAAAAGTCAGAATCCAGTGCCTCAACAGGAGCCGAATCACAGCTTTAGAGGTTCTCTCTAGAGGAGTCAGCCTCAGCCTTTGCTCATCAAACCTGAGCTGCTTATACCTTGTGCAGAGAACTGACCTGCAGATATAGCTGAGGAGGTTGTAGTTGTCTCTTGGAAGGAGGGACAGTTGCTTCAGGAGTTCCTGATGGCCCTAAGTGCAAGTCAAGAAACAGCTCTATAAAGATTCAGAGATGTGCACGGACTCAGGCAGCTCTTGGCCACTCCTTTCGGCCCTGGGTGGTCTCATCTCTTGGCATTTTCTTGCTTTCTAAATTACATTTCCCCAGCAGACCAAGCATGGACATGGAGATGTTTCTGTGCAGTGCTCGGTGAGAGGGGCAGCCCATTTCCCAGCACTGCTGCTGCCACAGCCAAGGGGAAGAGCAGAGTCCCCTCCAGCCCAGCAGGAGTGTGATGAGTTCTTTAAAAAGAGCCAATCATGCCCAATCTCTTTGCATTTCTTGTGTGTAAACATTTAGGACAGTTTTAACCCCAAAGATCCTGAAGTGAAACAACCTACAAGAATCATTTGCCCTTGAAATTTAGGGCACAGAGTTCGTGCTGTCTTGGGGTTTGGGTTCAGGAGCAGCATCCTTGAGTGGCTGTTTTTGGAGGGGGTGCTTCTTTTTCACCAAAACATATAGTTAGGAAAAGACAGTTCCCATCTGTGTCTCACTTCTCCCTCTGCCAAATCCTCACTTCCTTCCTCTGTCTCAGCCAGAGCCCTCTGCCAGCTCCACTCCCAGCTCGGATGATGGAAGTGGCAGGAGGCTGTTTCCTTCCTCTCTTGGTTTTCACACTTGCTGTTTGCAGCAAGGGCTCAACGAAAAGAAGTGCTGAGCAGCTCTTAGGTCTACTCCCAAAATTTAAGCTTTAATATGGATAAGCCCATGTTGTCAAGTCAGGAAATCCCACTGGCTTTGCAAGATCTTTTTATCTTTTAATTTCTCCCTCCCCTCTACCAAAGATTTCAAAGCTCCCTAATTACACAGCTTTTAAAGCCTCTGGCAGCTCCAATTCACAAAGCCCTGGCACTGAAAGACAGATGATTTTAAGGAAAGAGACAAAAGAATGCATGTCTACCTTTCTCTCATCCACATCCAGCACCTGACCACACAGCAAGAAATCCTCGTACTGCATCCAGGGTACAACCGGCTCGGGGAGCTCCCGCAGGTAGAGCTTGAGCAGAGAGGCCACAGTGTGCACATCTGTGTCCCTGCAACATGCAAAGAGCAGCTCCCATCACACTCACACACAGCTTACCAAACCCTCCCCTGCCCTGGGAGCATAGGATTGTGTGTAAGCTCTGTGTATCGATGCAGGAGACAAACAGGGAGGCCAGAACAAGCTGGGGGGAATCCATAGGGCATCCCGAGCCAGGGAATGGCCCCAGCTGGCAGGAAAATAGATGCTTGGTGGTGATTTTCCCCACCATGGGGCTGGCAGGTCCCCCATGCTCATCCCCAGGCTGAGCCTTCCCAGCCTGTGTGTGACTCATGAGGGTTTGCATGCAAATATTGTCAGAGTTCACGTGTTTGGCAAGCGCTCCCCGCTCCGTGCAGAGCTGGTGAAGCTTGCCTGGGTTTTTTTAACATCAACAGCA
Source organism: Dromococcyx pavoninus (assembly GCA_033558185.1). Lineage (NCBI taxonomy): Eukaryota > Metazoa > Chordata > Aves > Cuculiformes > Neomorphidae > Dromococcyx > Dromococcyx pavoninus. The sequence goes on along the minus strand of JAUMJL010001311.1, from coordinate 41,266 downwards.
ATTACTGAAGATATTCTGCCAGGACAGATGTTTGCAGCTTTGCATACCATATAGTTTACATTATGTCAAAAGGACACTGTCAAGATTGTAAGCCTCTAATCTGACCTACCTTGAAGTGGCTAAACTGTTATAAACTTCTGGCAAAAATCCCCCAGGTCATTTATTTTTAGGCTTGGTCAGGGTTTTAAAAATGTTATTATTTTTAACAGGACTATAGAGGAATTTTTTCAGAGCTGTATTTTGCTAAGGGCTATAAATAAACACCATCAGGCATCATGGATGCCTGGGCTGCAACAGCAGCTTTCTAATTCTCCCCACTCAATCTTGCCGTCCTTGTGCCTGCGCAAACCCAAAGAGGCTGTGAGGGTGGCACTGAAGTTCAAGCCAGCATCTTGCAGCATTCAGGTCACTGAAACCCCTGGGTTTGGCTTTCCTCCTCACTAAGAAAATGTTGAAGTGCAGGAGGGTTGCAGTCACCCTGAGATCACAGCAGCAATGCTCATACCAAGCCCTGAAGCACAGGGTTAATGCAGTAGGGTGCTGGGAAAGGGCCAAACGCCCTCTCCATGCCCTGCTGCAAACACAATTGTGAGAAGGAAAAACAAAAGGCTTCACCTTCCTATGACCCACACACAGGTTACAACGGGAAAGCTCTGGGCAGGACTCTGGCACCCAGAAAGCAAGAAATATTCAGCTGCAAACCCAGCAGCCGGGGTGGTGACACTGCCGGAGCAGCCGTGGCTCTGCCTCGCCCAGCACAGGGATTGTTCAGGTGAAAAGCACCATGGGGTTTCCTGATAAAGCTGCATAAAGCCAGGTAAAACTAGACTCATAGAATCATAGACTCACTTGGTTAGAAAAGACCCTTGAGACCACTGAGTCCAACTGTACCTGCCCACTATAGCAGATCCCCGAGAAACTCCTCTGCCCATCTTTTAAATACCTCCAGGGATGACGACCCAATCACCTCCCCAAGCGGCCTCTGCCACGGCCTGAGAACCCTTTTGGTGAAGAAACTTTTCCTGATATCTAATCTGAATCTGCCCTGGTGCAACTTGAGGCCATTTCCTCTCGTCTTATCCCCTTGGGACCAGAGCCCAGCACCCACCTTGCTACAACCTCCTTTCAGGGAGATGTAGAGAGTGATGAGGTTTCCCCTCAGCCTCCTCTAAGCTAAACAACCCCAGTTCTCTCAGTCACTCCTTGCAGGATTTGTTCTCCAGCCCCTTCACCATGCAAGTGATGAGGGGAAATTGTTGCAGTTATTTGCCTGCAAATACAGAGAGGAGGCCCCTGTGCTCCACTCACACACAAAAGCCCAGGGAAGCTCCTGGGTGGGGGTTCCTCTCTCCCACAGGCACCCCGGGTCCTGCCCACCTGCCCACAGCTCTCTGAGCTCAGGTGATGCCACACCATAGCCAGTGCTGAGCGCCTTCACACACGTACAGCAGCCTGGGCACTCCTTGTCATGGTTCTGGTGGTCAGGGCAAGGCAGGAATTAACCCAAAAAGCCTCACTTTAGGTGCCCTGGAAAGGCAGGACCTACTTTTGCTTTATCCCCCTGCAGGGTCATTGCTTTCACCAGTGCAGATGGTCAGGTCAATACTCAGCACAGCCTGCAACAAGTGTGCAGGGGACGTGCTTCATGCAACTGGGGCCAAAAGCAAGGGGTTAAACTCTGACTTGGTGGTGAGAAACTTCTTCAGAGCTGAGGAGGCACCTGCAGCCATCAAGGGACAAAGAAATGCACCAGGGTTTAATGTTCTCCTCTCCTTTTGCACAGGGCATGGCAGAGGCAGCAGCAGCAAATGTCCCTCTCCCTTCAAAGCCTCGCTGAGACCTGCAGGTAGGGCCAAGCAGCTCTCTCAGCTGTGGGAGTTTGCCCTTTCCTCTTAGCCCTGCAAAGGAAGGGGGCAGGAGCCTTGCAGAAGCCAAAATCTCTCTCTCATCTCCATATGGTGTCATAGTGAAAAGCAACAAGAGGAAAAAGTCAGGGCTACGAGCTGGCAGGGATAGAAATGACTTCTACTGTGTGCATTAAGGTGTTCTCTGAGCTAGTTTGTGTTCCTCTGCTTGCTCTTCTTTCTCTACACATCTGCTCTTGGCTCATGGGCCACTTAGGCTCTTCCCTTTGCCTCTTTCCTTGGTTGCTCCTGCAAATGATGATTGCTATGTGGGGTCAGAATGTTCCTAAATGCTTTCCTTCACTTCCATGAATCTCCTCTCCGCTCCCTCTGATGCTGCTTTTTCACCATTTGGGATTTCTGCTGAATCCTCTCTCCTTGCCAAGCCCTTCTGGGGGATCCAAGTTTCCTGCAGGGCACTGCTGGGCTCTCTGGAGCTGCTTTTTCCCAGATTTTGGGGTGTATGAGACCCAGTTGAGTAGGAGAGCTGGAATCCAGCATTACCGGTCAAATGATGGCCTTTCCCCAGCATCAAAAGCATCCCTGAGCTGCTTCACCAGGTTGTCCTGGCCAGGGAGGCGGAAGATGCCTTCCTCACTCATGCCGTGCTCCTGGATGAACTCAGCACACTTCTGCACCAGGATGGGGACCTGGTGCTGCCCGAATTTCTGCTCATAGGCCATGGTCTCTGCCAAGCGCTGGCCGAACACCGCTAGGGAAAGGAGAGAGAGGTTAGAGGAGCCCCAAAGCTGTGCTAAAGGCCCACGACCTGCCAACAAGGCTCGTGTAACATCACACCTGTACCTGCTTTTCTGATAACTCTGGAGCTACAAGACATCTGCACACCAGGGGAAAGCAGATCGGCTTCTGAAGAACTAATTGCAAAATGAAACACTGTTCCTTCTCCAAATAATTAACAGTTCTCAAATGATCAAACCCAGCAAGCCTTGGGTTTTTGCCATGCTGCTTGCTTGCCTTGGAGCAAGGTGCTCAGACAGAGGGAAGCAGGACAGCAAAAAGGCTGATGTGAGGGCACAGGGACAGAAGGCAAGCTCTTTACACAGACCTGAAGGATATAGAAAGCACAGGAGACCACCAAGAAATAAGCAAAGTAGCCTTGCAGAGATTTGGAGCTGGAAGTCTTACTGGTTGAGTTGCTTTTCTTCCTCTTCCCCTCTCCTCCCACCCTCCAGAAAGTCTCCTGTGCAAAGGAGAGCAGCACTTTGCAGCAGATGGTACCTTTCCTTTGGAGCAATGGCATTTTCCTCTTGAACTTGCAGCAGAAGAGCTGGAAGGTGGGAATGCAGCAGCAGCCTGCATCCCAGCTCTTCCTCCTTGGAGCCTGGGGCATGGTAAAAGCAGACAAATCCCAACTCGAACTGGATCTGGGATATTAATCAAAAAAGGTCCTATGGTTCTCTATCATATTTTTGCCCTGGCTGTGCCTGAGATGTGTTCACCGCACACTCTGGAGACTGAAATAATTCCTGAGTATCTTCCAGACCAGGAAAATGCAAGGAAACACTCTCACCTGGAACCTGGAGGCTTGTTGGCACTTGCCCATTCTCGGGGCTTTTGCTTTATGACTTGCTTACGCTTTTAAGTAATGAATCCAAACCTGTCACTGGGCTCAAAAAGGCAAACAGGGCTTTTTTTTTTCCCCTTTTTGCTTTGGCAGCTGATAATGAATTGCTTAATTAACCACTCGGGCAGATTTGTTACTTTGGAGGAGCTCCCAGGGCCAATGTGATGCTCAAGCCAGCCCATCAGGAGGCAGCTGTCCTTGCAGGGGACAGCCCGACCTGTAAAACCCCTCTGAGACTTTGGAGATGCTTTGATGTTGCTTCACACTTCTGCTGTTTGGTGCACAAGAAGCTCAGGGCAGGCTGGGTCACACAGGGCTGCTTCCAGGTGGGCTCTGGCCAAAAGGTCCTCTGTGCAGGGGGTGGCTTTAAAAACAAACACTGCCTCAGCTTGCCACTCTCCATAGTATTTGAAAAGTCAGGGCAGTCAGGGGAAGTCCCTGGTGATTGGAAGAAGGGAAACATTGCACCCATTTTTAAAGAAAGGGAAACCTCATCACTGTCTAAACTGCCTGAAAGGAGGTTGTGGTGAGGTGGGTGTTGGTCTCTTCTCCCAAGTGACAGAGGATAGGATGAGAGGAAATGCCCTCAAGTTGCACCAGGGCGGGTTCAGACTGGACATTGGGAAAAATTTCTTCACCAAAAGGGTTCTCAGGCACTGGAATGCTGCCTGGGGAGGGGGTGGAGTCTCCATGCTGGAGGGGTTCAAAAGACTGAAGTGTTCAGCTTTAGTAGTGCACAGGTAGGGTTGGACTTGATGATCTCAAAGGCCTTTTCCAACCAAGTGATTCTATGATTCTATGAAAGAGGTTCCCAGCCCTGTTCTCTTGGTGGATCCTGCTTATATTTCATCCCTCCAGGAAAACTCTGGATTACTCTTCCACGTAGAAAAGTGGTTGGAATCACCTTTGCTGCTTCCTTTGTGGGCTTCACCTACAGTGGCAAATTTATTGTGTGCTCCTTGGTGATCGATGCATGTTTTATACTCTGAGCACAGTTTTGTAAGGGCACAAATGGATGTCCAAGAAGTGTAGAAACAAGGATCCTGTCCCTGTGAGCCTTGCCTGTGTGTGGGGAGGACAATTGCATGGCCAAGGCAGAGCTTGCAGAGAAAATGGGAACAGAAGGGCTGTGCTGAGCAAGAAAAGCTGGAAGAAAAGCAAAGCAAGGAAATGAGCAGGTGAAAGGCACAGGGTTTCAGTGCTTCATCCCTGAATACGAGTTGTTTTCAAGAACATTTTCCGGGGTGAATAATTCAATGAGGAAGTTCACACAAGAGGCTGAAAGCAGCCCAGAAATCTTCATTCACGCATCGCTGCCGTTTCCTTCACACTGTCAGCACCACAGGGTCTGCTCTAGCAGAAGGCTTTGAAAGCATTACAAGCTACAGTCACATTACAACTCTGATTCCCAGTTTCAAGGATTTACAACTCCAGCTTTGAAATCCTTGCACAAAAGTACTGCAGAGAATGATTCGGTAGGGAATCACCTCCCCAGGAGCTGTCCCTGCTCCCCTTTACCTCCTGATGCTGATCCCAGCACCCGTCTGATGGATTTAACCCATTCCTCCATCTCAGCCTGGGAATTAGCCATAAGCACGCAGGTGTCCTGCCCTGCTCGGTTCTGGTCTCCAGACACCCCTGCAAAAACACATTTATACATCTTTTATTGAGAGGATTGGAGGAGAGAAGATACATTCTTGTTTTCTTTGGCTTTTGGCTTCTGATTTCCCCATCGCTGTCTATTTGGCCGTGAAACGAACCAGAGCTCTGACATTTCACCCTTGCAGAAGGTCTGCAAGAAAGGAACAGAAACTGCTCAAATGTTGCAGCTTGGTGAGGCTTCTCAGCATGGGACACGAACACAGGGCCCTCCTCCAGCCCTGGCAGCAGAATATTGAAAGCAAGACAGTGCTTTTCATGTGCAACGCAGCACATTGGGGACCTTTAAAAGCAGTGGGAGCAAGAGAGACTCACAAAATGACTTGCTCAAATGGTTTTGGGTGAAGAGTCCAGCCCAAAAGGGTGCAACGAAGAGGCACACAGCATCCTCACCTGGGATGATTTCGAAGATAAATTTCCCTCCTTCCTCTGGGTTGCTGGCCACCTCCTTGATGGTGCTTCCCTGGAGAGACACGCAGCCCTAGGACAAGGCAGAGCAGGAGCTGAAGCACCCAGGGCCCACCTCAGCAAGGCCAACACTACCACATGTCAGCACTGAGGATCCAAGCCCTTCTTTCAGGACCTTTCATAGACATTAAAAATGACTTTTCAAACAATAAGGATGCTTCCTTCAATGCCAGTTTCCCTGATGAAGTGATTTTCAGAATAAGAAAAACGGTTAATTTGCTCTTTTCTTTTTTTCCTCCCTTCTCATGTTTTTTTTAACAACTGTTGGAAGTGGAAGAAGAAAATACAAAGGAGAAGGGACTTGGCAGGATACAGAGCGCCCTGTTTCTGCTGCACCAGAGCAGGAAAACTGTTCCTTTAACACAGCATCACTTAAACCAAAAACCCAAACTCAAAGTTTGCAAAAAAAAAAGAGAAAAAGAAGAAAAAGGGAGGAGAAATAAAAAAGCAAAGTGGAAAATGGCCATTTCTTTGGGCCTCCCTCTCCTGAACTGTCAGGGCAAACATGGGCAGCTCGGACCAGCCAGAGGGGTGGGGAGAGCACGACATGCATGGGGCCAAGCAGGCGTGTGAGTCAGCCCTGGCACAGGAAATGAGGCTGCACCACAGAAATGAAGTTCCTCAGCAATATCAGCCTCCTGAAAGACATTTGGCTCCTGCAAGCAGTGGGGACCATCAGTGCTCCAAAAGCTTGAAGGGCAGCTCCATCAATCAGAATCGATGGGATCAGTGAGGTTTGAAATGACCTGGAATGGTGCATCAGGGTCACGAACAGAATAAGTTTGTTACAGCACCTTCTGATTCTCCATCCCATTTATAACCAGGGAGACTGCTCCTCTCAGTCACCCCTAAAAAGGGATAAAGTCAATAACTGGACCTTGATCCTGCCGGGCTCAGCCCTGGGCTCCCACCTCGAGGATCTACCAGTCACCTTTCCATTACGAGTGTTTTCTATCTTGTGGTTAGTTTTGCTACCAGTAACAATTTGGACAGAGAACAGGTTTCCCACCAATTTTCCCAGCAGGAATTTCCCTGAAATTCCTGAAAAGAAGGAGAAGACAGTGGATATTCAAAAATTAAGCTATCCATACAAATTAGGAAAACCACCTGATTTCTTTCTGGAAAGTGTACTACAAAGCATAGCCTGCAAAATGGTTTATAGGGGTGGGACAGAGGGCTGGTTACAGCCCAGAGGGGCTGGAGATGGGACCGTCCTGCCAGAGGGCAGTGGGCACTGGGCACCTGCCCAGACATTTAAATCGTGTCAAAGCCAGTGATCACGCTCCTGGTTTGTGCAAAAGACCAGGTGCACATTGTGCTCTCCTGGGGAATCTCAAGAAGCATCCAAAGTGACATGCTTCTGGAACGTTCATCAGATTTCAAGCCTTTCCCCTCAGAGGAAAGGGCAGCAGGGCAGATTTTCCTCTGGCCAGGCAGGGCAGGCTGTGGCAGCAGCTGAATAATACGAACTGCATCTGTACTGCTGAGCCTTCTGCAAAGGATGGGGCTAGGCTGGGATACAAACCTGGAGGGTGGAGAGAGATTTCCTTTCCTTATCCCCCTAGCTGCCCCTTCCCATATCCCACCAGCTGCCCCTTCCCATGGGAAGATATCCTAAGGAAGCAGCTCCTTTCGCTGTTGTCTGTCCAGCCCCCAGCCCTCCTGCAAGGTCTGTGTTGGGCAGATCCTCACACCCAGGCTACACCAAAAGCCCTGCTTGGTTTTCCTAAAGGTATCCTGTGAGATGTCTTTCCAACAAGTGTGTGGCTGAAGCTTCTCTCAAAGCTCAACCTGTGCATCCATTACTGCACCTGCCATGGCAAAAATGCTGCTGTACAGAGCTCTTTTTCTCCCCAAGCTTTTTCTGCTGTCTTGGAGAATGACAGCAACTTTGTAGGTGGTAAGTGTTTTTTTTCCCAGCACCCCATTGCCTGGGCATAGAGGGACCAAGCACAGATGATCCTGATAAGGATCTCTCATCTCTGCCCCTGCCCACAGGCAGAAAGCATCTTTAACGCCCTAATCCAGACCCATCCAAAACCATTTTCCCATGAGCAAAGCTGCAGGAATTGGGAAGCCGAGGACCAACAAAGCTCATTGGCCTCATCCTACCTGTGGTTTGACATCGTCCTCGTCCTTGTAGTAGTAAAGCTGCTGCCCCTTAAGCACGAAGTACCTCTGCTGCCAGTTCTTGACGATGGAGCGCTGTTTCTTCAGCCAGCCGATCTTCAGGGGCCGCTCCAGGGGGTTGGGGGAGGCCGGCCGGGCACCCACTGCCTGCTCCCCACTCATCACGCTCCTGGAGCGAGCTGCCAAGGAAAGAGAGGGCTGGGCTGGCAGGGACGCACGGGCATGAGCTGCCAGCACACCCGCACCAGGGTCCAGTGTGAGCTCCAACGGTGAGGGCGGCTCTCTGCCCCTCTGCTTTGCTGAACAAGCTGGCTAGAGTTTTAAAGGAAGTGGCTGCAGTATCTGTCAGTGTGTGCTTCCTTTTTCCTGCGTGGGAGGAATTGTCTTGCAAGTGAGAAGAAAATAATTAGCTTTTTTTCTAATGGGAGTTTGTGTTCTTTGTACCCACCCTGACCAGGCTGCGGTGGCGACAGCAGAACGACCCAGTCTGGCTTGAAAAGAACTGTTTGCACATAGAATCACAGAATCACAGAATGACCTGAGTTGGAAGGGACCCTCAAGATTCATCGAGTCCAGCTCCTGCCTCAGCACAGGACAAACCCAACATTCACTCCATGTGCCCGAAGACGTTGTCCAAATGCTTCTTGAATATGACAATATTGGCGCCATGACTGCTTCCCTGAGGAGATCACCAGAGATCCACCACCCACTGGGTGAAGAACTTCTTCCCAACTTCTAATCTAACCCTCCTCTGGCATCTTCCAGCCATTCCTTCAAGTGCTATCATTGGTCACCAGAGAGAACAGCTCAGCACCTGCTCCTCCTCCCTCCCTTGTGAGTTAGCAGTAAACAGCCAAGAGCTTCCCCCCTCAGCCATTGCAGGTTTTGCCCTGGAAGAGCATTGCCTGATGTTTCCCATGGGGCAGTTCTCACACAATGGGACTGGAAAGTCTCCAAGGCAGGAAAATGGTCTCAGTGTGGATTTACCAGCTGGGTAGAGCAGTGTCCCTTCTATCCTCTTTGCACCACACAGATGAGTACCAGTTGGGCCACTCACCTGTGCCAGCGACCAGCAACATGGCCCTGTGGCATCTCCAAATGCTTCTGTGATAGTAAATGCATTGAGAGGGATCATTTTCAGGATGGATTTTTGCCTCTGGACTGGGCACTGCAGGACTCCAGTGCCACCCCAGCTGGGCAGAGTTAGCACTTATGGTTGCAGGGCAAAAATAATTACACGACTCCAGGGGAATTCAGCTTCACTGACCTCTGCGCACGGTTGGAACCTGATGATCTTTGGGGTCCCTTCCAACCCAAACCATTCCATGATTTCATGAGGCCATCCTTCTCCTCTGCTATAATGGAGCTGGTGGCACCTGGCTGGGTCCTGCAGGTAAGGTTGGTGTGGGATTCAGGCCCCTGTGCTCAGCAGCGTTTGGTGGCAGAGGGCATTGGGGCTGAGGCAGAGCTGTGAGGGAGGAGTTGTGCAATGCCACGAGGTGGGGGAAGCTGCAGCCACTCGGGGTCTCTGCCCCAGACGCCCGCTTTTCCCCTGAGCTGGTCAGCAGAGCAGAGAGCTGTGAAAGCTGCATTAGATCAGAGCATCGAAGCCTCCTGGCGTGGACCTGAGTGCAAAGGACAAACTTAAAAAAGGAGAAAATTATAAATCACCTCCTGCTGCCTTGTGATATCTGGGACTGGGGGCACCTCACGCCTGCAGGGGTGCTCCCGCAGCACAGATGCCCACAGGGAGCTCGAGCCTACAAATCATTTTGCACTCAGTATCCAGTAGTTGCCAGTTGCTCCAGAGGCCGGGGGTGCTGCAGTGCCAGAGCACCCAGTTTCCCCTCCAGAAATCCCCTGCTGTAAGAAATGCGCTGCATTTGGCCTTCATCTTTCACAGCCAGGCTTGGGTCAGGCAGTCTGAGCTCACCTCTCCACTATAGACCTGTCCCAGGATTGCAAAGGACTGCCCAAAAAATAAAAACAGGAATCCAAAAGCCAGGCTTCACAGCACAGGGAGGATCCTGCTTGGAGCTCAGTGTGTGCTGATGGGGGACCCTCCTGCAGAGGAGCCGGCTGTAAGCAAGGACCTTCGAAAGGGATTTGCCAGCCAGCTCTCCTGAGAAATGTGGGTACTGGGAATTCCCCTGGTGCAAAACCCAAACAAGGTTTCCAAATTGCACCTCAGGCTCTGGGCAGCTTCTTTGCCTTTGCCAAAACATCTGCACTGCTCAAATATCTTCAATGTAAGATTCTTGACAAACTGCTCACAAGCAGCACCCCTCTCCTCTGTAAATCATGCTCTGTCATGTCTTGTAGGTGGAACCGACTCCCCTGGGGTAAGGATTCTGGAGGAATGATCCACAGGGGTGGAGCAGCCACCGGGAGCACGGAGGACACTGGGTGCAGGGCGCTGCCTGCCCCCCACAAACTCTTTGCTCTGAAGAAACCACAGCCCAAAGAGCAAGTCCCAAGGGCGTGGCTTCAAACCAGCCCCGCTCTGCAGAAAGCAGCACTCGCACGAGCCAGTGCTCCGATTCCTTCCCAAATTTTGCTGTGTGTTCTCTGACCACAGGACTTTCATCTCCCCCTCGGTGAAATAGAGGTGCTGGTGTTCACTCTGTAATTAACACTGACATCTGCAGAGAGCTCGTCATGCCAAAACCTGACGACCGCAAGGGCTCGATCTGAAGCGAAGCTGTTGTAACGCAGCTCCCAGGGTCCATGCTCACACCAAAACGGGAGGAAATCAAGGATGAGTCTCCACCCATCAGCTCCACCTTCAGCCTTCCCCAAAGAGCTGAGCCCAGCAGTGCTGATATTCCAGTGGCCCCAGACTTGAAGAAATCCTGTCTTTTATGAAAAAGACTGCTTGTTATCAGAGACCTTAATGTCCTTCTAAGCCCACTATGGCTGTGTCAGGGCTCTGCAACACGGAAAGGAAGCAACCCAGCAGGCACCTCTACTCAGGGCTTCCTCAGCCTTTGGCTTAAACCACCTGGTATTAACTGGGAATAAGGTTTATTCTCTCCCTCTTTGCAGCCTTCCCCGGGTGCACGAGGAATGTGCACTCACAGGCTGCACTTGGCTCTCCTTTCTTTAGCATCAGCCCTTCTGAAACACCACAGTCGAGGTGTAACCAGAGGCCTGTGCTCAGTGACAGCTTGGTCATGTTTGTGCACATACGTGTGCACCAGTGTGACCATGCAGATGTGTTTGTCCTCAGCATGAGACAGCTCTCCCTGTACTATGGGCTCATTTAAGGCCAAAATAGCACCCACAAATTAGCACTCCCCTCCCACCATCCCCACCGCAGGGCTCTTGTGGAGGTGTGGGGAGGGAGCTGCTGTGGGGAGCTTGGCTTTGCTGACAAGAGGGCTATTTTTGCCTGGTGGAAAGTTTTCTGCATTCACAAAACCAGCCCTGTCAGGGCTGTGGCTCCCTCCCTTACCACTTATCCAAGCGTCTACCTCTTGTGGTCAGTGTGGCGGCCAGCTCACGTGCGATGGTCACTGCAGGTCTTACTCAGGGCTGGGGCAAAGCTTCTTCCCTGGTTCTCACCAGGGTGGTCCAGCAGTGGCAATCATGGAATGCTTTGGGTTGGAAGGGACCTCAAAACCCATCAGTTCCACCCCCTGCCATGGGCAGGGACACCTCCCACTGGACCAGGGGGCTTAAAGTTCCATCCAGCCTGGCCCTGAACACCTTCAGGGATGGGGCAGCCACCACTGCTCTGGGCAACCTGGGCCAGGGTCTCCCCACCCTCACAGAAAAACATTTCTTCCTAAGAGCTCATCACAATCTCCCCTCTTTCAGCTGAAAATGTTTCCCCTCATCTATACTTGCACTCCCTGATACAGGGCTTTCCTGTACCACTTCTCCACACTGGAAGGCTCCTTCATCAACAGATCCCTGCCATAGTTGGCCCTGCTCCTCCTCATAACTCTCACAGGGCAGGAAAGAGCTACAAAGAGCAAATGTGGTGCCCCCTCAAGCATTTCCTGAAGCAACTGCCTCTGAAGTTGAATATTTCCTCTAAGACATCCTCACTCTTCCCCCAGCCCTGGGGACCAGCAGGGTGCCCATGCCCTGCTCCCTGCTCCCCGAAAAGAGGGGCCCTGCCAATGTGTGACTGGCAGGAGAATTTGCATTGGGTGCCACTGTGGTGTCCACGTCAGTGCTGGCTCCTGCCCCCAGTCTTTATCTTGGGCAAAAGCAGCCCCTGCAACTCCCTTTGCTCCTGCCCTGCAGGAGGGACATCAGGTACGTGGAATAAAATAACAGTAGAGCCAAAAAGTGCTACAGTAGGGTTTGCAATGAAAATAGCAAATGCAGATTCCTCCTTCATTAAAAAAACCAGCCATTTTTCTCAGCACGAGGAAGTACACAGGGGCTGCCATGGTGTCCTGGGGCTTACAAAGCTGCTTGTGCTATAGCCATGGCTGGGGACAAGGAGGGGGAAGTGTTCCAAGGCCGGGAGGATCCAGCAAGGGGAGGGGTGACTAATCTGCAGTTATTTTCCAGCAGCAAGGCACATCCCTGTTGCAGCTCTGTGGAAGCAGTGGTCCCACAGCCAGAAACCCTGGAGCACCGAGCTGTGTCCCAACACACAAGTCCCTGCACACACACATACACACCTGTGCACGCATCCCTCCTCACATGGGCTCACAGCAGCTGCAAAACCCACCCAGAATTGCATCCATGAAGATTTTCTTGGAAAAAGCACTTCCAGGTAACAACTCGGGTTCCAGCCTGTGTCCCATCTCCATCCTCTCTGTGTCCCAGCTCTGTTTTTCTGAGCTATCAATTGAATTTACCCACCGCTCCGCAAAAGCAAGTTATCCCAAGAACAGGCAATACAGAACTCCAGGATGTTTCTGTGTCAGCTGTGTGGGGATTTCTCCACTGCTGTCCTGCAAGCTGGTGAGTGCAGGTGACAGCACTGTCTTCTCTGTCCATCTGCAAACTTCTGAACTGCCTGGGGACTCATCCTGCGCATCACTGTGCATTGCAAAACGCAACCACAGCCACCGGGGACCTCCACTGCTTCGTCTGAGGCCTTGTGTGAAGCAAAAGCTTTGGTCACCCCAACGAAAGCAGCTTCAGATCCAAGTCCAAATTGCCTTTGCAAGAAAATCCAGTCAGAAGAACCTTGCAAGGTGCAGGGAGGAAGAGTTCAGCACCACAGAGACAGGCCTGGTCAAATCTCTTTGCCACAATGAGATATCAAGTTGCTGATGTGTGCCTTGACCACGTCTTGGCATCAGTGCCAGGACCACAAGAGCCTTTGCCAGTGAGTGCACAAAGCTGAGCTCGAGCATCTCTTCCTCAACCGCAGCATCCTCACCTCCAAATCCCTTCCCTGGCTGCTTGACCCAAAGGCTCTACTGGGATATTTAGGTCACAGATCCCACCACAGGGACCCCTCACTCCTTCCCTAAGGCGTTCTCCAGTGGCTACCATGCTGGAAATGGATCCCCTGGTGGAAGAGAGCTGTGCAAAGTCTGGGCAGAGGCAGGAGATCAGTCAGGACATCACACAGTGAAGCCACCCCCTGGCCCAGAGCTTGGCACGGGCGTCAGAGGGCTCTTCACTACCGGTGAGAGGAAACCAGTGACGTTGGGATGGGAGAAGAAACCTGAGCAAGAGCGAGATTGCTTCCTCCAGCCTGCACCGCCCCGTCTGCATCTTGGCCTCCTGCAAGGCTCAGCAGCAGAACCAGCCTCTGTGATTGAAACCCCCTGTACCTGGATATTGGGTGGGCAGCAGCCCCACACTGCCACCACCCCGATCCCCACCCTCCTGCTGCTCCAGCCACAGAGCCACAGCCCTGGCCATGCTCCCACCGCATCCCCTGGGGACAACTTCACAAATCCCTTCTTGGAAATCATTTGCAAACCATCTGCTGGCTCAAGAGCCAGAGTTGGAGGCCAGGGCCCCACCCAGGCCAGAAGCACGTTTGGGGCTGGGCCGTAGCTGAAATCATAGCTGGGTTTGGCCCCCAGCACCCAGCAGACCCTGCTCGTGCCTCAAGGGTGAGGCAGGAACAGAAGGGCAGAAAGAAACCATCACGGTACCTATTTTTGCAGCATCCATTTTCAGGTTGAAATCCCAGTTCCGTGGCAGCTTGAGGGACATTTTGCATCAGGAGGGGCTTTTTCTTTGTTCAAGGGGGGCTTGTTTAGGAGGCAGTGTGAACCAAAGCTCTGACAGTCCCGTGGGGATCCTGCACCCAGGGTGCAATCCCCCCCACGAAGAGCAGCGGCTCAGCAAGGGTTGGGTTGGGTTGCCAACGTACTTCCTCCTCCGTCCTCTGACAGCAGCTGTGAACAACCCCATAAAAGTACTTTCCTGCCCTGCTTTCCTGCAAAGCTCTGGTCTTGCTTCCCCAACGATGCAGAGGTGATGCCACCGACGCTGAGGTGATGCGACCTTTGTTGCTCCCCTTTTTGCTCCCCCTTTGGCTGATGTGGAGACACAGCCACCCAACAGCTGCCTGCACCGCGATGTGCCTGCCCGGGCTGCTTCCCGCACGCTGGTCGGTGCTTTTTGAGGAAGTGGGTGTCCTTCTCAGTGCCACTGGTGCACTAGAAAAGTGCTCACTGGAGGACATGGAGTTTCAGGAAATGTTTTGCTCAGCAGCCAAGCAGAGGAGGCTGGGGCTCAGGTGGCCACGGCCAAACACCGCGGGATGGTGTCTCTGAATGTCCCAACGCATCCCCTGTGCCTTTTGCGTTTTCTTATTGCTGCTCTGAACTGTCCTCACAGCTGATTTAAGGTTTTTACACCCACTCTGTAACAGTAGGACAAGCCAAGTGGGGATGAAATGAGGCTGCTCTTGGAGGAAAGACTGTGGGTGTGAGAGCAGTGAGGACAAGGAACATGGGCACATCCCCCACCAGCACCGCTGGATCAAGGTCAGCCCCTTTCCCTGCTCACAACAGGGAATGGATATGGTTTCATGATGCTCAGTGCTCGTTTTCCTCAAAATAAATAGCTGTATATCCACAAAGCTGACTGCAACACAATGAGACAAGGGCAGGTGCCAGGTTTCATGGAGCAGATCCTCTAGAGTGCTATCACACACAGGACAATCGGGTCATCAGACCCTGTCAGCATGGGTTGGTGAAAAGCAGGTCCTGCCAGACCAACCTAATCTCCTTCTATGACAAGGTTACCCAGTTAATGGATGAGGGAAGGGCTCTGGATGTGGTGTACTTGGATTTCGCTAAAGCCTTTGACACCATTTCTCAGTGTTCTGCTTGAGAAACCGGCTTCCTTTGGCCTGCACAGGCACAGCTCTGCTGGGTGAAAAACTGACTGGATGGCCGGGCCTAAAGTGGTGGGGAATGGAGTTAAATCCAGTTGGAAACCAGTCACGAGTGGCGTCCCCAGGGCTCAGTGATGGGTCCAGTCCTGTTCAATATCTTTGTCAATGATCTGGATGAAGGCATTGAGTGAATCCTTAGTAAATTTGCGGATGACACCAAGCTGGGTGGGAGTGTGGATCTGCTCGAGGAAAGGGAGGCTCTGCAGAGGGATCTGGCCAGGCTGGATCCATGAGCTGAGGGACCTGGGCTTGTTCAGCCTGGAGGAGGCTGCAGGGAGACCTCATCTCTGTCTACAACAGCCTGAAAGGAGGTCGGTTTGAAGTGAGTGTTGGTCTCTTCTTGCAAGGCACAGCTGATGGGACAAGAGAAAATGGCCTCAAGTTGCACCAGGGGAGGTTCAGATTAGACATCAGGAAAAAATTCTTCACAGAAAGGGTTCTCAGGCATCGGCAGAGGCTGCTCAGGCAGGGGGTGGAGTCACCATCCTTGGAGGTGTTTACAAGTCATATAAATGAGTTTTTGAGGAACATAGTTTAGTAAGGGTTCAGGTACGGTTGAACTTGATGATCTAAGAGGTGTTTTCAAACCAGATGATTCTATGATTTTGCACCTGAGACACGGCAACCCCGGAGTGGGGAGAGGCTGGAGAGCAGCCCTGCAGAAAGGGACCTGGGAGTTTTGGTCCATCGCAAGTTGACCACGAGCCAGCAGTACCCTGGCAGCCAAGAGGGGCAACCGTGTCCTGGGGCATCCAGCACACATCACCAGCCAGGAGAGGGAGGGGATTGTCCTGCTCTGCTCTGCACTGGAGAGGTCCCACCCCCAATATTGTATTCATTTTTGGGCGCCACAGTAAAAAAAAAAAGGACATCGAACTACTGGAGAGTGTCCAGAGAAGGCCACTAGAGGAGAAATCATATGAGAGGGGTTCCTGAGCCTGGGCAGCTCTCAGGGAGCCCAAGGACCCGCAGGTCCGCGCCAGAAACCGGCCGTTCCCGCGAGGGCGACGGAGGTGGCCGGGCCCGCAGCGATGGCACCTTCCCCGCCCCACAGAGCGGCTTTGGCCGGCCCGCAGCGACGCAACCATCGCCCGCCCCACAGAGCGGCTGAGGCTGAGGCCGGGGCCGCCGGGGCCGCCGTGACGGCGCCTCTTCCGGCCCCACCGAGCAGCTGAGGCGGCATTGCGAGCGCGGGCACCGATGCGGGCAAACATGGCGCGGCGGTTATCAGCGAACTCAGCTCTCGCGGTCTCTGAGATCTCGCGAGATTTCGTGCGGCAGCTCGGCCCTCGCCGCACCTGAAATCTCGCGAGATTTAGCGGGCAGTTCCGCCCTCGTGGCATCTTAATCTCGCGAGATTTCGTGCGGCAGTTCAGCCCTCGCGGGACCTCAAATCTCGCGAGATTTCGCGCCGCGCCTCGGCTCTCGCGGAGCTCCTGTCTCGCGGGCTCTCGTGCTGCGGCTCAGCCCCCGCGGCAGCTCCGCTCTCGCGAGATGTCGCGCCGGGCGCACATTGCGGGTCCCATCACGGGGCCGCGGCCCGTTCTGTGACCGGCTGACACCGAGCGTGCCGGCAAATAAACTAAGATTCGTTTTGAAGTTTTAGAAAGCAGCATCTTATATTGCAGTGCTGGACTCCTCATTTTCATCAATCGTGCAACGAGACGAGCTGGGGCAGAAAATATTTCCCACTCACGTGCTTATGAATAAATTTTCCAGCAATCTTACGCATATTCTGCTTTTCAAAGACTAATTTTATTGTTCTTATGAACTTCACAACAACCACATTGGAGCTTTGGGGCCAGCTCTGTCTGACCTTGCATTTTTAGACAGAAACGGACTGCAAACAGAGGTGATCATAGAAAAAAACAACATCTGTTCACATCATAAACACGAGACATTACCATTTTTCAAAGAACTGTCTGGAAAAACACTTTGAAAACAACATGGTGTAAACATGCTGTAAGAGGACATTCTGTCTAACTTTCACAAAACACAGTTACTTAAATGAAACTTAACTTGAGCTTGAATCAAAATATTCCCTTTTTGCAGTAGCAACTGCTTCTTGTAACACCTGCACAGCCCAAGGATGCCAGTCCCAACTGGCACTCTAGGCATGGTGGTTGGCGTTCCTCTGGGAACAGAGGCTGCAGCGTGGCCTGGGATCTGTGACGTCGCCCCGTGGTGCCAGTGTTGGGTGGGTGGCCGAGGGGAGAGGCCAGCGGGCAGAGTTTTGGCTGTGGGAAGAGCCCAAGCCTTTCTCCTAGGGCTGGGCCAAATCTGAAAATCACCACAAGGCTGCGGGGCTGGTGCTGCAGCCAGGGTTTGGTAACAGAACGTGGCTCCACAGCTGCCTTAGGGAAAGAGCTCTTTTTACAAAGCCCTCTTGATAAAACACTGGGTTTGCTGAAGAGCTGTCAGATTATTTCCAGGTCTTCCAGAGAAAGAAGGAAGAATAAAGCTGCAAGCTTACCAGGAGAGCCACCCACAGGCATTGTTGCTATTGTCTCTCCCGGCCCCAGAGAACCACTGTGATCACAAAACAAAGAGAAAAGATTTACAATCTGGAGGGCTCTCATTTTTCAATAATAAGAAAGCACGACAGAGAAGGGAAAGGGCTGAGATCAAATGGGCAGCTGATCAGTACAAACTATTTATGACAAAATTTAGGAAGCACAGCAGGACAGAAACCAACAGAGAAATAAAGTGAACCCAGTATGAAATGCGACACAGACCATGATCGACTCAGCAGCACAACATCTGGAACTCAAGTAACTAAGTGGGGATAGACGTGATCCCTGAACGAAACCCAAACCACCCAGCTGACGGCACCGCCCGGGTGCTGGAGCCCCAGCCAGCAAACATCAGAAAACAGACACAGTGGAAACTGCTCTCCAAATGAGTTACAACATCCCAGCGCAGGGTTTCCAGCCACTGAGAATGAAGCAGAGTGGTTCAGAGTCCCTGAAAGCTTATTTGAGGAGGGGAAGAGCTAAGTTATTGAAGGGGTTGTTCTTACTTGGCAGGAATTACTCAATGAAACTTCATGTTCTTTAAAACCTATTGACCTGACTTGGTTTTGAAGCCACTTGAACCTCCCACAGCCCCACCAGCAACTGCCAGTTTCTTGACTCCTTGTCCCCAGTCTGTTTCTGGTTTAACTGGTTCTAAAAATCGTATTTGCCCAAATATCAGCCGTAAGAGGGGAATGTGGGAGGCACTGCAAGAAACAGCAAGTGGAAAGAGATGCCCAACCGTGCTGGGCAGAGGAAATGTGGCTGGACTGGGACAAGATGCTCTTCCCATTGACAAAGCCTTGTGCTTGCTGTGCAGGCTGCAGGGAGACTGCACACAGGCGTCACCGTGGCTTTGGGAACACCAATGCATTCACAGTCACCACTAGTGCACTGATTAGCCAGTTTCCTGATACGCCCTAGAACTGGATCAAATATCTTTCCCAGCTGTGTACTCACCACAAGCATTTTCAGCATCTTCTTTACCAGATATCAGTTGTTCAGGATAGAAGAGTTGCTTGAGTGTCCCATTCCTAACCTCATCCATTCCTGCTGGTTCAAAGAACACAGCACGAGGGGTGTGATTTTCCTGCACTGGTCTCACTGAAGAAGTGTTGAATGAACTGTCACCTCCCGTGGTAGTTTTCTTGCTCGGTGTGGTGCCTTGGGCTGGAAGCCATGCTCCAGACAGTAGAGCTCCCAGCAGGCGTTGCTGAGCTGCACACGGGCTTGACCAACAAGGACTGAGCTGCACACCCGGTCCCACCGCAGCCGGCACCCAACTCGGCTAGGGATGGGGCCCAGGAGAGCATCAGCACCCAGGGCAGTGGCTGCTCTGCTGCTCCTGCACACCCCGAGGAGGTTCCCCCCAGTTTCACATTCAGCTCGCCCCACTTTGTCAGCCATGTCCTGCTGCAGGGGCCCGGGGTGATCGCACCAGGCGGCAGTGAGGCCATCTCGGGCCCAGGCCTCGCTCCCCGCTGCTGCGAAAGGCCCAGGATGGAGCCACCTCTGATGGACCCACCACCTCGGAGCCAGCCAAGGGCTGAGGGCCCCGCAGCGAGCTGTCATGTTCTCAGCAGAGCTCCCTACGTTTTGGGATGATTCTGCACCGCGGGACGCAGCACCGCGATGGCCTCTTGGTGCGGGGGAGCCTCCATGGGCAGCCCTGTCGCAGCCATGTCTGCTTTTGGGAAGATTCCTGAGGAAGGAGAGCTACGGGGCAATGGGAGAATGTGAGTTGAAAACAAATGGATTTACCTTTCAGAGCACAGAAAGGAGATCTTCACCGTCTCCCTGCCTGCCAACAGCGCTGGATAAAACTCCATGGCAGATAATGGAACTTTTATTTATTTAACAGAAACATAGAGTATATAAATAGGGTAAATACTTTAAAATGTACAATATATCACATTCGGTCAAAGAAAGGCAACTCTACATGTGTAGCTAAAACATGAATCAAAAGAGCAATGCACAGAGGACGAAGCGGATGGTAGAAACCCATCAGGTCTGGAGAACCAGAGCGCACACAGATGGCAGCGGGACAGAATGCAGCTCTGGGGCTGGTTACAGAGGGCACAACCAGGAGGAACCTCTCCAGTCACAGAGCCCACCAGGAACAAACACTGCTATGCAACGCTGAGCTCAAGCCCTGCAGCTGGAGAAACTTCACGTGGGCACCTCCACATCCCTGGTGTTGGTTTGGCCTCTCCAGCAGCTCTGGCTACGTCAGCCTATCTCCAAACCCAACATCTCAAACAGCTGCAGCATCACCAAGGTCCTGCAAGGCTTAATGCAGTGAAAAGAGGCGCAGGTTCCTTGGCAGCACAGTTAATGCCTGTAGGGACAGCCAAAGCCATACCATCAGCTTTTAATTTCCTCTACCTCTCCAAGTCTCATTTGAAACACCTATGGCAAACGAAAGCCACACACAAGCTGGGAGCTGAGGAGCACCACCACATCCATTCTCAGTAGCAGGGTAGCAGTGGGTTTGCCAGCTGCAGCTCCCAGCCCACAGAGGCCACGCTGCCCTGCTCACCAGTATTCCTCTGTCAGCTCAGCCCTACAGCCTGCAGCTCATCTCTGAACACCCCCATCTCCCTCCTTTCCTCCTCCAGTTCTCAAACGGATGTGTTTTCCCACAGTTTACTAAACTGCAGTGCTGGATGCTAAACCCTTTCCACGTAGCTTTACCCTTCAGGATCAAAACAGGTTTGGAAGCCCACACTGTCCCTACCGTGCTGGAAAGGATAAGCAAGAATAAAGCTGTGAGCGCAGCAGGAGAGCCACCCACGGGGGTTATTGCTGCTGCTTCTCTCTCCCAGCCCCAGGAAGCCCCTCAGCACAGCTGCTTTGCCCTCCAGTGTCCCCAGCCAGCTCTACACCCTGCAGAATGGCCCAGGTGCTGCTTCCAATCTAAAGAAGGCAGAAAAGCTTTGCACTTGAGTTTTGCCCCACTAATTAGAGCTAATGAGGTACTAAAGGTTTAAAGCCAGACAAGCAGGAGACTAAGGACCCATATGAAACATTTCTTAATATAAAGACTCTTCACTTGTGTAAGATTTATCAACACTATCGCTTCTTATGGTGACAGACTTGTGCCCCAGCAGTGCACTGCCAGGGACTTTGGCTGATGTTGGCACCAGGCAGGGAGAATCCAGAAAAGCACCAGCTTGTCCGACCCCACAGCACAAACTGCTCTTCAGGACTACAGAAACCCCATCACTTCCACAGCTCTTCCCAGCCCGGGTCCTCCGTGCAAGGGCCCTCACTCTGCCAACCTCAGCTCATGGAACACAGACTAAGTAATCTCCTTGGGCAAAGCAAGATGGAAGCACCTTCATTCTGCCCCCCAGTTTTCCATTTAGAGGCTTGGACAGTTAAGGGCTGTCCTCTAAGTCGACAGAAAAGAAATCCCTGCCTAATTCAAGCTGGAAGGGAAACATTTCCACAACCAGTCTGGGAAAGCCTCTGGGTACTGTGCTGGCACTGACCACATGCAATCCAGAACTGGCTCCATGGTGGTAGTCCTGACTTCTGCCAGAATCCAGCAACTTTGCCAGCACCATGCCTAAAATGCTTTGTGGAAACAAACCCTTCTTCTCCCCAGGCTGTGCTTTCAAGCAAACCCCTGTACTTGCAGTAGAGCAGAGAGCATGGAATTCTGCCCTGGGGTTCCCCCTTAGGGAGCTGAAGCAGAGCTTACACACAGAAAGAGCCCGATAGCAAGGAGGGGGGAGGAGTTGGGATCTGTGAACACATCTACACACGCACGTGTGCTCTCCTACTCACACAAGCAATGGCAGAATCAGCAATGGAGTACGAGCTAGGAAGCATTTCCAGGGGGTTTATTTTCTATCAGTGCTCAGCCAGCTCACACCACGCACGTGGGGGGGGTCTGTGTACAGGCTCTGTGTCAGCAACTGTTTAAAACCAGCAGAGCACTCGGTATTCTCTCACCCTGTCCCTTGTTTCCCAGGTTAAAAGTAGCTCGGGTTTCTCTCTCCCATGCACCAAAAATGGGAAGAAGCAAAATCAGAGTCACCTTGTACTGGGGAGCAGTGCAGAAGGGATTAACTGGGAATATTGTCACTGTCTGATCACAAAACAAAGAGAAAAGATTTACAATCTGGAGGGCTCTCATAAGAAAGCACAACAGAGAAGGGAAAGGGCTGAGATCAAATGGGCAGCTGATCAGTACAAACTATTTATGACAAAATTTAGGAAGCACAGCAGGACAGAAACCAACAGAGAAATAAAGTGAACCCAGTATGAAATGCGACACAGACCATGATCGACTCAGCAGCACAACATCTGGAACTCAAGTAACTAAGTGGGGATAGACGTGATCCCTGAACGAAACCCAAACCACCCAGCTGACGGCACCGCCCGGGTGCTGGAGCCCCAGCCAGCAAACATCAGAAAACAGACACAGTGGAAACTGCTCTCCAAATGAGTTACAACATCCCAGCGCAGGGTTTCCAGCCACTGAGAATGAAGCAGAGTGGTTCAGAGTCCCTGAAAGCTTATTTGAGGAGGGGAAGAGCTAAGTTATTGAAGGGGTTGTTCTTACTTGGCAGGAATTACTCAATGAAACTTCATGTTCTTTAAAACCTATTGACCTGACTTGGTTTTGAAGCCACTAGAACCTCCCACAGCCCCACCAGCAACTGCCAGTTTCTTGACTCCTTGTCCCCAGTCTGTTTCTGGTTTAACTGGTTCTAAAAATCGTATTTGCCCAAATATCAGCCGTAAGAGGGGAATGTGGGAGGCACTGCAAGAAACAGCAAGTGGAAAGAGATGCCCAACCGTGCTGGGCAGAGGAAATGTGGCTGGACTGGGACAAGATGCTCTTCCCATTGACAAAGCCTTGTGCTTGCTGTGCAGGCTGCAGGGAGACTGCACACAGGCGTCACCGTGGCTTTGGGAACACCAATGCATTCACAGTCACCACCAGAGAAAAGGATGGTCCCCAGAGCTGCCCTCAGGAATGTAGCCTGGCACAAGGGCCAGGGCAGCTGCACAGCTTCACCTTCCCTGCTGGCTCCCGTGGGCAGGAGCAGCCGTATGCACAGCACTCTGTGTATTCCCTGTGGATACACCAGCACAGGAACAATTCAGCTCTGCCCACGGGCATCAAAGTTCAAGAACAGACCATGGGGACAGTCGTACCCTCCTGCTTCACCCAACAGTCCTTCCATGCCTGAACTCCTTTTCAGCTACAAACCCAAGATTTGCTCATTTGAACCAAAACTAGATAAATATATTATTTAAAAAATCCACAAATGCAAACATTGAACAAGAAAGGAGGAAAAGTTACAGTGAAACGAGGCAGATAGAGTGAAATTATTGTCTTCACTCAGGCAACCCAGGAATTTCCTCAAAGAGGCTTCTCCATTTCCAGTCCCTTTCCAATCGCCCGGCTGTCTATGCATCCTCCAGACTCCCTAACAAACCCTTGTCAACCAGGTGCCCTTTGAGTGTGTTGAAGATGTGGAGCTGCTGGTCTGGCCGCAGGGTTAAGAACTGCTGGATCAGTTTGCTTGGGTTGGGGCCTCTGAAACAGAAAAGCGAGATCATCGGTGAGTTAGGGTCTGGGAACCCGAGTGCAATTGCATCGAAAGAATGGGCTTAAAGTAACAGCCATGCTGTCCCTTCCTTCACAGGTTCTATCCAGGCAACTCGACTCCAGAGATGTGGAAAGGCAACAGATGAACTTTAAACAAGTCAAAAAACCCTCCCCAAATCCAATCTGGTTCAAGAGGGTTGCGCATCCTCCCTTGGCAGCAGATGCTCCCCCTCACAAATCAAAGCAGCCACGTGTGGACAGTTCCTCAGCTCCTTCAGTCCATCTCCTGTGCACCTACAGGCTTGGCTACAGAACACTCAATGCTACAAAATCAGATTCTTCTGCTCGTTCCGCTCTGGAAACCCTCCCTGAGATTTACAGGGATGCAGAAGGTGCACAGAGGAGTTTCAGAGCCACTGGAATACCACACCTCAGGAAACAGGGGGATGTTTCCAGCTCTGCATTACCCTGCTGAAAGATGTTTTTCTTCTTCCAGCCTCCATTTCCTCCCTTTTTTAATCTGATATTTTCAGATGTTAATCTCACAGGGACACAAACCATCTCTTGGCACAAGCCTTTGCATCACCCAGGGCCCCCAACCTCGACCACAAAGCAACAGATACCTGATAAAGCTTGCAATGTACACGTTAACGAAGGTAGCCATCAGGTACTGACAGTCAAAGCGATCCATGATACCTCCGTGCCCTGGGATTGTGTTGGCAAAGTCCTGTGTGAGGCAGAACGGATTGGATTTAGCATCTCAGCCACCCATTACCTCTGCTTGCTTATGGACCTCATGCAGGACACTCACACCCTTGCTCTAAGTCTCCCCAGAAGGCACAAGGCAAGCTAAGAAGCCATTCTGCTTCACCTCTCTCTGGTTTTAAAAGTTTCTCCTTCATAAAGACTACCGGTGCCCGAGGGACACTCAGGCTTCACTCAGATCTGTCACTCAAAGGCCAAACAAGGCAAATGTTTCTCTCACAGAATCACACAAGGATCATCAAATCCAACTCCTATCTTTGCTCAGGACAAACCCAACATTCACACCGTGTGTCTGAGGGCATTGTCCAAATGCTTCTGGAATATTGTCAGCCTTGGTGCTGTGACTGCTTTCCTGAGGAGATGTTCCAGGGATCCACCACCCTCTGGGTGAAGAACTTTTTCCTCATGTCCAACCAAAACCTCCCCTGGTATCTTCCTGCCATTCCCTCGAGTCCTGTCATTGGTCACCAGAGAGAAGAGCTCAGCGCCTGCTCCTCCTCCTTCCCTTGTGAGGAAACAGCAAACGGCCATGAGGTCCCCCAAATATTGTGCTGCATTCTCTCATGCCATCATGTCTTGCTTCTCAACCCAACACAGACTCTTTATACATAAAACCAGCTGGCAGGACAAGGGAAGCCTCAGGCTGCAGAATTGCCTAAATAGGTCTTTCCTGCTCTACTTCAGGATCTGCACCGAAGTGGGATTTAAAATAGTGCAGTTGAGATGGGAAAGGCTCTCCTCATTCCATGAAAAATCCTCAATCCTGATCCAGCTGTTTACCTGAGACTGAACAAACCTCCTCTCCCTCCCCAAAGCCTGCCACTCCCTGGGGCACAGCGACTGTCCAGAAGGGTAGCACCTATTTAGTCTTTCCTTTCTAAGGTGTCAATTGCTTCGACCATCCTCACCTTGATTTTGAAGGCCCTCTTAAATCCACTGGCAAAGAAGCCTCCGAATGGCCCAATGAGGGAGGCGAAAGTAGACAGCGCGATGCTGTGGATTTGGAAGGGGTACATCCGGACTGTCTTCTGCAGGAAGAAACACATGTCAGAGAAGGATTCTCCTTGAGAGTAGCCCTGTCCACCCCTTGTCCCTCATTCTTGTACTCTACAGACTTTAGACCAGTTGGTTTTCAAGTGGGTTCCTGTCCCACCAGACTTGGGACAGTTCCTTTAAGTGTTCAGCCAACACACAGCTGAATTCCCCCTTTTGACAGAGGTACCATCATCCCTCATCATGTTCTTTCAAAGACCAAAAAAATAAAGCCCCCTTCTCTTTTCTCAGTCTTCCTGAACCAAGGAATAAGATCCAGGAAACAGTGAGAGTCCTACCCAGCCCACCACGGACTGCAGCACCAAGGGGATGTTGTACTCCTGCAGCTGGAACAGCTCAGATGGTTCACAGTCCACAGTGAAGCTGTTGGTGTCGTTGTTGAACTCCACTGGGCAGGTGAAGCACCGGTACCCAGACATCACATAGGACAGCTTGGAGAGGAGAGAAAAAGAGATGCAGCAAGAGAAAACAGGGTTAGTATTTTTCTGAGAAATGGGGCAGAGCTGATCTCAAGGGAAAAGACCACTGAGGGAGACAGGTGAGGAGGCAGCCCCACTCCCAGCTTCATTCCAAGATGTCTCTCTTGGAGAAGCAGGAATTGGCCAAAGGCAGAGGAAGCGTTTTTGTTTAGATCAGAGCCCCGTGCCGAGAGGCTGCACCCCTTGGCTGAGCAGACAAACATCAAAGCAGATGCAAATATCCCAAACACGCCGGATTCCCCACACGGCCCTTGAAATGATGGAGAACATCCATCCAGGAGCAGCAGAGAGAAGATGCCAAGGCTCCTTGTTGGAATGAACTTGCCATAGAGTCTAACGCACTAAAATCTTCCTCCAGCCCCTGCTCCATCTGCAGGATCCACACCCAGCACAAGGCACAGCCCTGGGCCAGTTCAGATCCTGGCCAGGAAGGGAAACGGGAAGGCTCTGACGAGCTGGGAGAGCTTCAAACTTGCAGGCGTTTTCTCAGATAAACCCCTGTCACTCTAAGAAGGGAAAAGAACAGCAGAGTTCGCAGCGCAGTGACCACTTACCAGCAACCCAAATAAAACGGTGGCAAAGAACCCTCCAATAAAGCCCTCCCAGGTCTTCTTTGGGGAGAGCTGCCAGAGAGAGAGAGAGGATTACAACCCGCACACCTCCGCACCACACCGCACACCTACACAGCCT
Source organism: Dromococcyx pavoninus (assembly GCA_033558185.1). Taxonomy (NCBI): domain Eukaryota; kingdom Metazoa; phylum Chordata; class Aves; order Cuculiformes; family Neomorphidae; genus Dromococcyx; species Dromococcyx pavoninus. Next base: position 15,118 of record JAUMJL010001311.1, on the reverse strand, counting down.
TTCTTCACTCATCAGCTGCTGAGGCAAATACAAGTTGGTGCCAACAACCAACAAGTCAGGGTGTACTCAGAACCTGACACTGACTCCTTGGGCTGAAACAATTCATTTCACCTCACAGCCTCAACAAATGCGACGTGCACCACATTTCATCTGGAGCCTTGCTTCAGATCCAGAGAAGGCTGCACAATGGAGATGAGGGAACACAAGACTAAGAATCAAAGAAGCCAAAATGCCCTTTTTGTCCACCAAAGTGTCACAAACCTTGATGAGTGGGGTGCGGCCAAAGAAGAACCCGAACATGTATGCCATGATGTCATTGCAGATCACACAGGAAATTGGGACGATGAACCTGGATGGGAGAAGCAACCAACCATTGGCAAGTGCCAAGAGCAGACAATTCTGTGACTTAAATAAAAGAGCAGCTGCTTCATAAGGTGCTCAGCAGCACCAGCCCATCCACCTCTCCCCCTCCAATGCAATGCCAGGAGCAACCACTGGAAGCTCCCATGGAAATCCATGGTCCCTCTGGTGCTCTGCACTCAGCAGAGGTCGTGTGCCCAGAAGGGCCTGTTCCAAGCCCATTTTCTTCAGCCAGATGCACAGTTGGAGCCGACCCTTCGTCCCCAAAGAGGCTGCAGGTGAGCTGTAAGCAGGTGGCTCCCAGAGCTCTGGAGGTGGTTGTGGTGGCAACCTTAAAGCGGCCAAGATGAGTTCCTGGCAGTGCTGGGTCTGGGAAGACCAGCGGGGCTTCCCCTCCACACAGCAGGAGGTGCCAGGGTGCAATTCCTTCCTTTCACAGCCCTGCTCCTAACATTATCCTGGCAGCACTTCCCATCCATTTGGTGGATTACACAGGTGAAGAGAAAGCACCTGCCGAGGCCTGACACTGCCTGAAAGGTCCCTGCACCCCACAGCAATCTGCAGGTGCTTCCTTACAGCAGCTCTCTGTGCTGCTCAAATAGCACAAAGCAAGTCCTAAGACACTGAGGTCTCGCTCAATCTTTTGCTTTTCCACTCCCAACAGTTGGGTTCCTCACAGGAAGCTCCTTCTCCTTGGCCACTTGTGTTTTAAATAGAACAGTTTTAACTCCAAACACAGTCACTCTGGCTGCAGAAATCAAATTAACTCAGGACACAGGGCAACTCACCAGATCATTCCTTCAAAGAGGTTGTGAATGATGAGGTGCGACTGGGTAACAACAATTAGTAACGTCACGTGGGTCCATCCAAACTGGAAGAGAAGACAGCGTGCAGTCCAGCCTGCCTAGAGACACTGCCCCCATGCACTGCTGGCAGAGATCAGACGCCGTTAGCTGCCCCTCAGACACAGAAGGGCTCCTGCACACGTGCATTTCTAGTGTGCACCTTCCCCACGACAAACACCGAGAGCCATGAAGAGCAGGGAGCGTCACCCGCGCTAACGTGTGGGCATTCTTCAGCTCGAGCCCCGAGGTGGCCTTCACTGGGGACCCTCTGCTGAACCAAACGCTCTTTAGCCCAGCCCTGTCCCACATATCCCACTCAGCAGAAGACTGATGGATATCCAAGCCATTTCCCTGTGTGCTGAAAATACTGGAAAGCCAAACTGGCTGCGGTGATGGTCAAACACGAGCACTGCCTCACTCATCTTTGGGAAAAGGTGGGACACAGCCAAGTAACCCTGGTGACCATCAACCTTCAGGACAAGAGTCAAACAGCTTTGTGACGTCCTCTCAGCTTGCAGGAAGGTTCTTAACAGCATTCACAGTGCTGAGAGAAGGGAATATAGGTTTGCCAGGAAATTCAGTCAGAGCCACCCCCCTAAAAACACAGTAACTCTTATCCCAGGCAGAGTTGCAGCACAACCAGCACGGAAGCATCTACTGACACATATTCTTCCACACATTCTCAAGCAGCCCACACTGTTCATTCTTCTGCCTCCAGCTGGGGGCAGCCAGGCCCTGCGTTTGACCTTACCATGTAGAACTGGAGGCGATAGTGTTTCTTCACCAGGCTCAGGACAAACATGCAGAAACCTGATGAGAGACAGAAGGGAAGGAAATGGTGGGGAAGGGATCTTCAAGAGGAAGAAATACTTTTTCCCAATGATGTTGCACAGCTCCCTAGGTTTTTTATTTGAGGAAAGCAGAGTGGGAAAACAGAATAGCTTTGCCTTCCAATAGAATTTAGACAGGAGAATCATAGAATCATACAATGGTTTGGGTTGGAAGTGATCTTAAAGATCATCCAGTTCCAACACCCCTGCCATGGGCAGGGACTCCTCCCACCAGACCAGGCTGCTCCAGACCCCATCCAACCTGGCCTTGAACACCTCCAGGGATGGGGCAGCCACAATTTCCCTGGGCAACCTGGGCCAGGGCCTCCCCACCCTCATTGTGAAGAATTTTTTCCTAATATCTAATCTAAATCTTCCCCATTTCAATTTAAAGCCGTTCCCCCTCACCCTGTCACTCCAGGCCCTTGTAAAAAGTCCCTCCCCAGCTTTCCTGGACCCCTTCAGGTATTGGAGGGCCACTGTGACATCCCCCTGGAGCCTTCTCTTCTCCAGGCTGAACAACCCCAACTCTCTCAGCCTGTCCTCATAGCAGAGGTGCTCCAGCCCTTAGATCATCTCTGTGACCTCCTCTGGACCTGCTCCAACAGTTCCATATCCTTCTTATGCTGGGGATTCCAGAACTGAACTCAGGGCTCCAGGTGGGGTCTCACAAGAGCAGAGCAGAGGGAGAGAATCCCCTCCCTGGCCCTGCTGGCAACGCTGCTTTGGATGCAGCGCAGGACACCGTTGGCCTTCCAGGCTTCGAACGCACATTGCTGGCTCGTGTTGAACTTCTCATCAATCAGCACTCCAAGTCCTTCTCTGCAGGGCTGCTCTCAATCACACTGAACAATCCAGCCTGGTTGTCCCTTACAGATCAGGAAGTTTTCTTCTGCAGAGCCTGACATAAGAGATTTGCCACTGCTGCCCTACCCATGCAGCCAGTTCCAGCATCACTGAAGAGCAGAGACAACTCACTACGGATACTGCATTGGACACAATACTTGGGACAAGAGCAGCTCAAGATTTCTTCCCTCCAGCCCAGAAGATTAACCAACAGAACATGTGGTCTCTACCTGTTAAGTACAGGGCGAAAGAGATGAAGCGGTGATATTTGCTGAGAATTCTCAGGGGCTCCTCTCTCTGAACCAGGGTGAAGAAATAATCTGTCACCGTCTCACCATAGAAAAAGTAGTTTACGCAGAGCAGGAAGTACCTGTCAGGGATGCAGATCCTCATTAGCAGGAACCCTAAAAGATTCTGGAGAAACCCAGACAGGGACTGACCCTTGAGGTCATTACACTGTTGTGGTCGCCGCAAACAGGCTCTGCAGCTCACAGCCACAACTTGATTTCCCCCAGTTTAGAAATGTCTCGGTCATTTAAGCCAGCAGCTGCATCACTCAGCTCCACTGTGCAAAGGACCAAACCACTGTGGGTTGGGTTTTGGCCTTCAGATGCACCAGGACTTTCTCCTTGAGGTGGCAATCACTCCTCAACAGCCTCTGCCAGCGTGGGCATCCTCACAGCACCAGCTCTGGGCTTGCTGACAGCACTCCTGCCCTCCGACAGCCCTGACAGCCCAAAGCTCAGCCACCTAAAAACTCCCTGCCACCCAGCCAGTCCCACGTGCCTCTCCGTGGTGACACCCATCAATGCCATCCCTTGCACACATCAGGGGATTTGAATCTCTGCGCTTCCTTAACAACAGGACAAAGTTTCTCAGCCGGGGCTCTTTCATGACATCGATCTGTCAGGGTTTGGTGGGGGCTTTGCCCTTCTACGAGCTGCTCACACAGGACATGGGTCAGCACAGAGCAGGCCCAGGGGCTCTGGTTTGGCAGTTGCCAGCTGATCCCCTCATTCCTGCTGCAACCTGGGGAGGGGAGCAGCCCCCTCACTCACCAGCTGAGCGTCCGGAACCAGGGCAGGTCGTACGAGTGGTACACGTTATAGCCAATGGTGATGATCTCGTGGAAACATTTGATCTGGACACACATCACCTGCACAAAAAGCAGTGATATGTGTTGGTTAAACATCCTTTTCCTCAAGGAAATAACAAACATGAATGTGCAAAGCAACAGATAATTTAGCAGTCACTCTCAGTCTGGCAGGAGTCCCCTCATTCAACAGCAGAAGCTCATTGTGTTCTTTCCCCTCCCCTTTCCTCTGCAGAGGTTTCTAACAACCCCTTGCACTGGTTTCAGTTCCAGCCAAATACTGACTGCCAGGGCAGGTGCTCACAGATGTCTTCCAGGTTTCCTCCATGGAGACAGGAACCCAGCAAGCTGCATAAGAATCCCCAAAATATGAGGATCTGAGCTTCCAACCCCAGCAATGGTCCCAGCAACCTTCCCCCTATCGCTATGAACATCAGGATGTCTCTCTGGAACACTTACTATGGTCATTAACACCATGGGTCCCAAGTAGATGATGATGAAGAAGAAGGTGATCATTGCCAATGTGAGGATGCCTCTTACCCACCAGTTCTTCCATCTAGGCCAGAGAGGAGGGAAGACATTAGAGAAAGTCAAAACAAAGCAAGGAAGCAGCACAGCACTTTAGGAAGGAGGCCTGAAAACCCCAAGTTTCCTTCCAGTGCTGCAGAGGGACCTTGAGTCACTGAGGAAGGCCTGGCAGAAGCAGCTGCAAGGCTCCAGCTCAGGTCAGCCTTCCCTGCTCTGAGCCTTGCTCAGTGCAGAAAGCAATAGCCTAGAGCTGAGCATCTCCAGGGGCACTGACGTGGGCCAGGAGAGCACCTGTTCCTGTTGCACCACAGGTTTCCCACACCTTGGGCACGGTGCATGTTAAGGTCATATGGAATAGGGACCATTACACCTCTCTGCACACCTTTTCCCAAGGAGATCTGGGCCCTGGTGTGTTGTACCCTCACTGCTCTCCAACAGATCCTGCCTTGAGCCTCTGCCATCCTCACCCAGGAGAGACACTTTCTCCCATGATAGAAATAAGGCGCTTTCCCCCTAAGCTGTCTGCAGAGAACACTCTGGGTTTGCTCTTAAATCTTGTCCTTCTCAGCATGATTTTCTCATGCATTCCTGCACAAATCAGTCACCCTGGTGGTCAAAAACCGCTGCCATTGAGGTCTCTGCTGAGAGCGCTGTCAAAGCTAAACACAATGGCCTTTGCCCAAGCCAGGCTTCTGTCCCCCTGCCCAGACAAGCACGCAGCGAGGCGGCCACCCACAGCTCTGCCCAGCACAGCCCTGATCCCTGCTCGCCCTGCCAGCATCACCAGCAGCTTTTGTTTCCTGTGGCCTTGGGCACCTTCCTGCTTGCACCCCAGGGCCAGGCAGCAGCGCTTCGGACAGCGGCTGATTGAGCTTCCAGAGGCCACGGCCGCGCTGCCGGGGCCAGGAAAGCCATGGAGAAGGTGCAGGGGCCCTGGCCAGAGAGAGGAACGATGCTCAGTGAGTGCTACCTTGAGGACAGGTTGGAGAGAGCTCTGTTCAGGACTTCTGGAGTGTCATCCGACGTCGGCACCGGGGGCGAGCCTCCAAACTCCGATTTGCTTTCGCTGTCCGATGCTGTCTCTCCATCCAGCTTGTTCTCGGACTCCGACTCCTGCAAGTTGAGGAGAGACAAGGAGCTTTGCTAGACACAGCACTGGCGCTCTGGGGAAGGAGCTCAGAGCCACCCACTGCCTGTCACACTGACCAGCACTCTGCTGCAGCCATGACAGAAAGAGGAGAAGAAAATATCTGGGTGTTCCGTGAGGTTACACCTGTGAAAAACAACAGCAAGGGTTTCAGGTGACACACAGGATGGCGTTCACTCTCCATCAGTCTCAGCAGCAGCCACAGAAAAGGATCTGTTCCCTCTGAGCAGTTAACGATGCCACACAGGCGATTAATAAAGATCTCCAAGTGCAGCAAGTGCTGAAGGGACACAGGCTTGTTAGCAGGAATGTTTAGGAGGTCTCAAGTCCGGGGCAGATCTCCAAGGACGCAACGCTGCCCAAATTAGACAGAGGAAAGGCTTCCAAGTAGACAGGCTCAAGGCTTCCAGAGATACTTTTCAAGCACTGACTTTACATGCAGGCACCTAAAATAACACTGAGCCCGTGCTCAGCTCCCTGAAGAGGAAGAGCATGGCTTATCGCTCGGGCCCAGCCATCCTCTCCAGCCACAGCAGAAACCTGATGTACCAAGAGAAACCCACGTGTCTTCCCCAGCCCTTGTGCAGCTCCAGCCCTGTGCTAGGAGCAAAGTCCTGGATTTAGGGAGTGAATACATACAGGCAAGGCAGAAGGCTACTGAAGGCTCTGCAAGAGGCCAGCGGTGGAAAAAGGACTGCAAACGACCTCCCAGGCAGTCCCATGCCCTCTCCCCAGCCTGAAAAGAGAGGAATCCAAACTGCTTCCTCCTACTTCATCCCTTGAACCTCAAGCCCAGGGAGACTCAGACTTGCAGCAGGTGACACCAGGAACCACGACTCATCTCCTTGTCCACCTACCAAGCTTTACTCTCACCTAGACTGTTCCAGGGACCTTTCTTCTGCCTTTTTTTGGTTGTTGTTGAGGTTCTTCCTAAAATCAAAGCTATTTTGCCATGGGCTCACACTCACCTACTTCTGATCACACCTGCACCACCAATGTGACTTTGAGGCAGGAACTAACACAGCACAACCCCGGGGCGTGAAAGCTTTAATCTTGCACTGGAGCTCATTGAAGCAGATGCTGCCCAGACAAATGGAAACTCAGCCCCAGCCCCTTTTGGTGATCCCGTTACTTCCCACCGGTGCTCCTGCACTGGGACATAGCAGTTTCCAGCAGTATTTATTCCATATTCTCTTAACACACCTGTCCCTCACTGCTTTTTCTTGTTCATTCAACCATTGATATTCCCTCTGCCTCTCTCCTCCCAGGCAGGAGGGCAGCGCTCTCAGTGCAAACGTGGGCCGTGATGCTGGAGATCTGCATGGGGCAGAGGTGGGGAACAATTGAAATCCCTTGGTATGAGCAAAGCCAACTTTCCTCCCAGTTACCCTGGAATCTGTCTTTATTTTTTCATTTCTCGTAGGGCAAGCATTAAGTCTCTTCAAACACAGTCAGATGCAGCAGGTTTTCCTGGCTTTTGGTACCAACATGGAGCTGAAGGGCTCCTTTTTGTGCAAATCTGCTTGTCCAGCCCCTTATTCAATTTATTATCTCAATATTGAAGGCTTCTTAAAGAATCGAGACAATAAGTAATGCTGGAATAAAAATAAGATGGCAACATATATTTTATCCTGTCTCATTCACTTCTAAACACATCCTGATGAGCTGAAAGAGTAAAACCCAGCGACGTCTGCAAGGGCCGTTTGTCCTGGCTACTGAACCAGAGCAGATGGAGTCAAAAAGCCAGACACCTCCTTACTTGTTATTATTTGTGAAATCAGTCATAGAATCATAGAATGGTTTGGGTTGGAAGGGACCTTAAAGATCATCCAGCTCCAATCCCCCTTCGATGGGCAGGGACTCCTCCCATTGGATCAAGGGACTATAACCACATCCAACCTGGCCTTGAACACCTCCAGGAATGGGGCAGCCACAACTTCCCTGGGCAACCTGGGCCAGGGCCTCCCCGCCCTCATGGTGAAGAATTTCTTCCTAATGCCTAATCTAAATCTTCCCCTTTGCAGTTTAAAGCCATTCCCCCTTGTCCTATCACTCCAGGCCTTTGTAAAAAGTCCCTCCTCGGCTTTCCTGGAGCCCCTTCAGGTCTATGAGGTCCCCCGAGAGCCTTCTCTTCAAGTCCATCTAAGCAACATTTGTGAACAAATATTTTAGCACCTTAAAAAAAGATGAGAAATGAGCTGTCTTAGCTTTCTTTAAACACCTTAACTCCCACAAGTCTGTGATGAGAAATGGGTGCCCCCCATGGGAAACAGCTTTCTGGCAGCGGAAGCCATGAACACTTGGGATTTTGTCTGAGGATCCATGACATAATCCCAGTTGTCATAGAAACAAGTCAGTTTTCTCCCTGCCAAAAATCTTCTGCCCAATGCAAAGATACAGTTACATCCTCAGTGCTGGGAGATTAAGTTAGTCCAAGAAATCCCATTATTCGTGCACCTTTCTTGGAGTAAGGCGCTGGTTTATTTAGAGCTCCTGCCAGATTTTAACAAAAAGCAGTGACGTAATTGCTGCTACAGAGAACAACATCATTGCTTTTTCAGGCAATAAAGCTGACAGCCAGAACAACAGGGACTGGTGCTGCTGGAGCCTCTGCTTTCTCCCCCTGAGCACATCTGCGGGATCGAGGCCAGTATCGACAGCCCAATGGACACCAACCCCACCACCTCAGTTATGGAAATCCCAGTGGTTTTCAAAAGTAGTTTTACTTCCTACGTCTGGAAAACTGCCTGTTCCAGCCCCCTCTCCCCTTCTTCACTGCTCCACCTGCACAGCACCTGCCCATCTCCACTGGCTGCCATAGCCAAGCCCACCTCAGCCAGACCCACCAGGGCGGCACAAGGCAAAAGCGCATCCCATCGCTCCCTGGTTGCAGGACATTCCCTTTGAAAGGTCTGCCAGCTTGGAAGGTGGAAAGAGGGAGATGTCTGGGGACCAGGAACATGAAAAAAAGAATCAAACAAGCACCCAGGCTGGATTTGTACTAAGGTCCCCCAAAAGCACCAGCTCTTTGCAAGTGGGCACAAAAGCGGCTCACGTCCTGCTGCTGGGCTGGGAAAGTGCTTGGGCTTCTGGGGCTGTGATGGCATCTGCAGGGCACTTCAAGTTTCTCATGCCCCTCCATCAAGGTCTCCCACCAAGCTGGCATCGAGTGGTGCCTGCTCTGTTTGTCTCAAAGAAAAGAAAGGTCATTTTTCATTTATGTTTATATGGGACTCCCTTCCCCATCCCAAAACAACCACATTCCAGTTGAAAGCACGCACAGAAATGAGGGCACGGCTAAAAATGGAGACTGTTAGCACATAACACTGCAAAAAGCATAAATGTTTGTGTGGCTGAGATAACTAAGAAAACTCCCATTGCCATCTCATGTTCCTGAAGCCACTGCTTTAATACAAGCAAGCTGAGCTCACCCATGGGATGTGACCAGAGGTGGGCACGGTTTGCGCTGCGCAGGACAAGAGCCTGGTCTCAGTGTCAGCAAATGATTCACACGGTCACACATCCCTGTGACTCACTGAGCACAAGCTAATCCTCTGCCTGGCGCCCAGTGCAGCACCCACTCTGGGGCTGTTTATTCCAGGAAACCAAGAAGGTACATGCAGCAGGCTCCAAGGCCTTTTGGGAAGCTGTTGTATACAAAAGAGCACAAAAATAGGCTGCTGGTGCTGGCATTCCCCCAGAATTTCCCACTGCTCCCCCGCTGAAACACGTGATGGGGATGTTTTGGAGATAGGCTTCGGTGCGGGGTTCTCCTGGATCTAACTGGCATCCCTCTGCTACCGTGGCATTCTCCGAAGCGGCAGACTTTGCTGCCCTGCAGAGACAGAGAAACACGTACAGAAGGGAGAAGGCAAAGCTCCAAAGCACCTCTGGGAATTGCTGTCCAAGAGGCTGTTCCAGTGCAGAGCAGTGTTTGCACAATCCTGCACAGACATTTCGATCTGCTGCTCTTGATGAGACAGTAAAGGAGTAGGACAAGGGGGAAGGGATTTCAGCTGAAAGAAGAGAGATTGAGATGAGATCTTAGGGAGAAATGTTTTCCTGTGAGGGTGGGGAGGCCCTGAACCAGGTTGCCCAGAGCAGTGGTGGCTGCCCCATCCCTGGAGGTGTTCAAGACCAGGCTGGATGGGGCTTTGAGCAACCTGATCCAGTGTCCCTGCCCCTGGCAGGGGCGTGGAAATGGATGGGCTTTGAGGTCCCTTCAAACCAAACCGTTCTATGATTCCATGATTCTAAGCTTCCCAGATGCACTGCAACTCAGTGAGAACAGTACAGAAAACCAGTCAGCCATCCACCTGGACCAATGGCTGCTTTTCCAGTACTACCAAGAGACACAAGCTTAGGGAATGCAGCCCTCCTGACAGACAGAAATAAATCATCCAGTCATTAAATAAGGATGGGAAGCAGCAGGCAGCTCTGACCTGTCCAAAGGGTTGAGTAACGGGAAAGCATTGTGCACTTGGTGGGGTGCTGTGCACAGCTTCATGCAGAACGGGAAGGAAAGGTCCTCCTCACATCCTGAGGGAAGTCATCCTGAAAAATGTCCAAATCACCCTGGGATCAAACTTCTCTGGCATCGCCACCAAAGAGCAAGGAAACAGGCATTCAAAGGAGAGCCCAAGCATCCTGCAACACAGAGCAGCGCTCGAGCCGAACGCCATCCAAAGCAGAGGAGGAGCAGCGGGCAGCCCTGCCCTCAGCACCAGGGCAGGCCAGAGGCTGGAGCTACAGTCACCTCCACCAGAAACGCAATCGGTGCCGTTCTCATTGCCATCAATAGCAGTCACTGATAACACTGGACTCCTGTTGGCAGGCACGGACAGAGCTGAGCACCAGACAGCAAGGAAGGATGGAACGTGTCCTCACATCAGCCCTGAGACTGCTGGCATCTGTTGAGAGTAAATCGGGCTCGTGCTCCGGCAGAAGCCAAGCAAACTGATGGTAACGAGCCTAAAAAAATGCTTGGAGCTACTGGAAAAACAAGCCTGTGGGCTGGGTCTGGAAGCAGTTGTACTCCCGCCTCTCCTAATCATGGATGAAGATGAAGAGAGGCATCACTGCAGTGGTTTATTTGTTTTGGTCCTGTGAGAACCTCATCCTGTTATCACAACCTCGGAGCTCTCCTGTGACCTGGGCAGAAACAGGATTTGAAATCACCTGAGCTTTCAGAGCGCCTGCACTGTTATTTCTCTACACCCTGCACCCTCTTCCAAGCTTGACTCTAAAACTGGAGCTGCCGCACCCCTTCCAGCACTCAGCAGGCAGCTGCTGACATCTGCCCTTCGCCCTGCCAAGCAGACCTAAGGGACAGTTACTTAGCAGCACCAGCACTCAAATACCCAGCCCTTACTTAGCTCAGCATCTTCAAAGCACTTTAGATCCCTAAGGAAGCCTTGCAAAATGTCTGGAAGCACAAGAAATCATGAGGCTTGGAAGCTGGTCTTTCACTTTTTGTACCACATGACTCAGATGTCGCCAGATAAAAAGTAACATCACCAGTCCAGTGCAGAGCTGGGCTGGAAAAACCATGAGTGCCCATTCCTGAATCCTCTGTACGGAAACATCTCCCCCTTGCACACTTCACGCCTGCTCGCAGCCTCATATGGGTGAAACAACACCCTTGCCATCACCATCGCCCCCTCTACCCCAAGAACTGAGCATGTCCAGCTGCTGGGGGTACCACGAGGTGCCCAGCTCTGCACAGGGGGAGAATTCACCTGCGTGGGCCGTTGCACAAATCCACCAGGCAGCGCCTGGGCTGCGGGGACCGCTTCCCGCTGCTCCTGCAGCTGCACCTCTCGGAAAAGGGACAGCGTTCTCCAGCAGGACACTGACTGCCAGGGACACAGCGGGGGGAACAAAGCCTCCAGTGACGTTGTCAGTGTGATCTGCAGCCCAGATAAGCCTGCCTCGAAATAGACTGCCCTCCTCCCCTTCCGCCAGACTGGGCTATGGGATGTCCGAGGCTCCCCTGGGATTTCAGACAACCAATGCAACAGCCATGCAGAAGGAAGATGGAAAAGGAAAAACTGAGTCACATGAAGTACAAACCACTACTGAGAAACAAGCTTAACCATTAACAAGCATTCAGGAGCTCTGCATGCATCGTAGAAACATTTCCTGTTGCACTTGTCCTTTTCTCTTTGGAATCTGAGAGAAAATGTGATTTAACGGGATGCTCACAACACAGGGGAGAAAGCATTGCCCTCTGGTTTTAGGTAACAAATGAATCTATAAAGCAAAGGAACAAGACTACAGAGACCAAGGGGTAATGCAGAGTAACAGGAAACTAGAACTGGTTACATTCACCTCATCTCAGATCTCTCACCAACAGCAACAGCATCTACGCCTCTGGATGAGGAAACGAGTACCAAATAAACAGCGTCAGCATGGTTCCCCTGGGTTTGCAGAGATCAGAGGGAGTTCACTGACCAGGGCAAACAGCTGCTGCCCCAGTCCCTGTGTGAACAAGATCAGATGTTGCACAACGGCTTTAACAAAAATCAGTTTGAAAATGTGCTGGCACGACAGCATCAGTGGAGGCAGCACAGCTCCAGCCATAAGCACTGCTAGGGGACCAGAAAGTGAAACCAGCTTCTCCTCCCATGATTGGAACAGCAAGCACAAAACACAACTTACTGGGTCTAAGCTTAAAACCAGCCCGGATGTTTACATCTCACTTTAACTCGTGTCTTTGAATAAACCAAGAGCTCCTTCAGAAGGGTTTCTGCAGAATACAGCATGCACTGCATTCAGCCCCCTGATCTAGTGGGAGGTGTCCCTGCCCATGGCAGGGGATTGCAACTGGATGGGCTTTGAGGTCCCTTCTGACCCAAACCATTCCATTATTCTATGATGATTTTCTTGGCCATGCTAATGGAATGACAAAGCAGAACCAGGAATCTCCCCTCTGGAGAGCAATACCTGCAGGCAACATGCTGGGCAGGCTCCGACTTCCAATAAACAGGATGCTCATGAGCAATTTTGCTGCATTAGCTTTATAGCCAAGTTATTCCCAGACTCTGCCAGGCATTTCCTGAGCACCAAAACACAACAGTTCGATCTCAGGGGAGGAAAGAAGAATCTGCCTCTGAGGTCTGCTGCCATGGAAAGTGCAACACCGCAAGGTTTCACCAACAGCAGGGTCACTGTTATCAGGGATCCTCCTGCCAGGCTTGATTTTAACAGGCTGGGAAAATTCTCTGCCTCCCGTAACTGCTCCCTATTGTCAGGAGACACCACTTTCAGTACCTCAGAGGAGCTGTTCTGCACTGCTTGAAAACACCTTTTCTGTTTCTTTTTTCCCCCCTGACAAGCCATCAGGATGAGCAGCACAACAAAACCGTTCCCTCTCTCTGGTAAGGACACTTCAAGTCCTTGACTCAAAGGAAGCATTGGAGGAGCCCTGTAGAAGGCTAGTTATTTGTAAAAAGCACACTTGCCTGGAGATAACGAGATTGCACTCAAAATAGCAGCCCTCTGACCTTCTTTAGGAACCCAAGCAGCTAAAGCGAGAGCACAGCTTGGCCCAGGGAGTGTCTACACAGGGGTCAGGCAGTCCCAGTCCTTCCCAGCTGCTGAGGGACGTCTTCCAACTCCCACAAAAGTTCTGGGACATAAACGCCCCTGAAGATTTTCTGCTGCAAAGTAAATTCCAACTGAGGCAAACGTACTTCTCTCAACGATAACAGCTCAGCCCTAGGCACAGCGACAACGCAACAGCAGCCATCTTACTGCTCTCTGACAGGGGTCAGAAAATCTGGCATCTGACAGCTCCATATGATCTACAAAAAAGGCAGAAACTCCACATCTACATCACAGCAACCAACCCCAGCGTTGCCAGCGCTTTCTGTCCCAGTCGCTAATCCCATCAGGACAATAAAGCTCCCTCAAAGCCGACTGCTCAGCTCCTGGCAGGTGCTGAACTGGCGTTCACGCCAGCATTAAAGGTGACATTTAAATTGCAAAAGACATTTTGCCTGATGATCCCACGCCTTTCTGAACTGTGTGCTTCATGTGTTAGCAGAGCAAACATCGATGTGGTGCTGCTAACAGCATGCGGACCAGCCCAGGATGGCCCTGAGTTATCCCTGCTGAGCACCAATGCTCTGAGGAACCACTTTCCCCTCCAGCTTTGGCTCCCTGTGACCTTGCAAGCATCATTTACAAAGTTTTTCTTGGCTGCTTATTCGCCTTGTTCCTTTTTGGGGAGGAGGAATACAGATGACAAGGGTGACGACATAACTGATGGAGCGATGGCCAAGCTCTCCAGGCTCCGAGCATCCAGCGGGGCTTGGAGTATGGGATCCAGCATGGTTGGGGTTGGGATGCAGCAGGGCTCAGGTTTGGGATGCAGCACGGCTCGAGGCTGGGATGCAGCAGGGCTCGAGGCTGGGATGCAGCAGGGCTCGAGGCTGGGATGCAGCAGGGCTCGAGGCTGGGATGCAGCAGGGTTAGGTTTCGAGCAGAGGAGCCGGTACAGGAGAAGCCAGGGTTTCTCCTCGGGGCTCTTCTCCGCAGAACGGCAGCCAGCAGCCCTGCTCGCACCAGGGCTGGAGGGAAGGGCCGTTACCGGGGATGCCGGCAGCGGTACCAGAGCCTCCCCGGGGAGTCGCGGGTCCGTATCCCCTCCAGCCGTCCCGCAGGAACAGGCCCGCGGGGTCCCCGCACTCCCGGAGGGGCCCGGTTCTCCGGCCACAGGCAGGAACCCCGCGGGGGCCGTGCGGGGGCAAATACACCCCGGGTCACTGCGAGGGCCCCGGCCCCGACAGAGCCGCACGGGGCGGCCCTTGCCGCGGCCCCGAGGAGGAAGCGGGGGTCCTCCCGCCCGCCCCGCGCCCCCCCGCCCCACACACACCTTGTCCGCAGGCTCGGGGCCCGGCGCCCGGCCCAACCGCTGCCGCACCTCGCCCATCGCTGCCCCGCTCCCGCCGCTCCCGCCGCGCCCGGCCCGGCCGTCAGGGGGCGCGCGAGGGCCCCGCACGGCCCCCGGCCAATGGGCGGCGCGGGATGGCCGAGGAGACGGGGCTCGCGCGGCGCTGGCCCCGCCCAGGTGTACCCGGATGTGCGCCCGACGCTGCCATGATGAGAGGGCGCAGGCGCGTAGTGGGGGGCCGCGTCCACCGCGGTAGGGAAGGCCCCGGGCGGGGAGTCTATGGACTCTGGCGGAGCTGCCCTAAGGAGACCGGTGCCGCCGGTTCCCACACAGGCCTCCGGGCTCCTGCCTGGAACGTGTGCCTGAGGAGAGGCTGTCCCCGCTGACACCGCGCCCCCCCCTGCGCTGAGGCCGCCAGGCCCCGCGCGCGCGGCGGGACGCGGCCTCGACCCAGGGAGACCTGTGATTGGCTCCCGCCGAGCGAGGGCGCGGGACTAAAGGGAGGGGCTGTGTCGGGATTGGCTGGAGCGCGCTCTGAGGGAGCGGAGGCGCTGCAATTGGCTGCGGTGCACG